>CM063498.1:59000129-59075129 GCA_032207245.1 Pardosa pseudoannulata
TAAAATCTTTTTACGTAATATCTAGGTTCAATGATACAACGTATTAAAATAAGGCATAATTTAAAATGAGAAATGAGTAAATGAGATGGTTAAAGGAATGACGTCATAAGGATAGAAATAAATGTTGTTTCCCCTATTTATTATGGGATAAATCGATAAATTCCATCGCCTGCTCTTAACCGGTAAAATAGGAGTTGAAATAATGGCATTCAAAGTTCGGAAATGGGGGAAGGGTTGGATTTCGAACGTTCTAAAGGCAACAGTATATTTTTCTGTGATATGAAGCATATTTATACCAATTTATTTTAGAATCGAACAAATAGTTTAGGTTGGTTGGGAGCACTACGGCCTACTTTTTGCTACACGAGGGCTAATGAGACCGGGACCTACTGTTTAAAGCCGATTCCGAACGGATACGAACATCCATGCCACAGTGGGATTCGAACCCATCGAACTGTTCCGAAGGTCAGTGCCCTAAATCGAGGTTCGGCCCGATAGTTTAGGAGAAGTAACATTACTCTCTTTGAATTTTGCTAACTATGGATGCCTAATCCATTCCAGTCCAATTCATTAATAGACAGACGTACAGATAACTTAGGTTATTATTATATAAGGGATTTTCGTGCCCCAAGTGCTCGAGCGATAATCATTCCCTGGATACACATAGGACCAGTAGCGTACACATTTCATTCATGGGTAAGGTTTTGGGTTAGGTTGAGAGCACTATGATCTACTTTTGCTCGCGATGGTTAAAGACCGGGATCTACTGCTTAAAGCTGATTCCAAAAGGTTACAAATATACATGCTATCAGCGGGATTCGAACCTGCAAACTGCGGACCTTAATTTAAGACTTTAATGATTTTACTGATTTTACTGATTTTAATTAAAGACCAGCGATCTAAAATTCGGCCATTATTCGGCGGGGTAAGGTTTTAGAGAGCATCGCAGAAAAATATATTGTGAATCTAATGCTCCTGTCATTTCATCAAATTTTAATGTAATACAAGTACTATGACATTATAAGTTAACAAAAATATGACAGAAATGTCAAAATATATTACAGGTGCATACGTGAAGGTGTTATCTTAATGTTTAACATAAAGATTTAAACAAAAAAATTATGGGCTTTTTTTTAAGTCTATTAGTGTATGGGAGGGGTTTGGAACTCTTCCTCCACCCCTCTCGTGCATGCGACATCATAGTACCTTGCTGAAGATTTTCTCAGCAGTCTTCGAAGTGCAGCCATTTAAATCATTTCATTTCGTTGCTATGCACTGCCACCTACATCGCAGATGTTTTCTGTAGGTTAATGATCGAGCGTGGATATACTAGGTCGGCCAATCTTGTATAACGTCCCTTGTAATACTTTCTTGTATATTGCGTTCTTGTATATGTATATTGCATTTCAATATGCATTAATAAGGTGTTTATATTTTCTTAAAAATCATTTGGATTATCGCCTCCATTCTTCACAGCGTCAATCATCGGCAAAATTATGTAGTTGGTGTTTCTAATGTGAATAATGCACTAGCACGCCATTAAAAGTCTGTTTCAACTATCGGGACCATTTTGCGTACTCTGCATATTTAAAACACTGTGAAGACTCCCTTTTGTCTGACACGCTCCAAAACAGCTGATCGTAGTACACCTGTACCTGGACAATAGCGTGGCGTCGCAGAGTCGGGGATCTTGACAATCGGACTGAATAGACGAATACGCCCCTGATGGATCTCGTTAATGAACGCTCGGAAATTCCATGAAGAGACAGCCAGCGAATGAGAATTCAGTTAAAAAGTGTAACTGTAACTTTAGCTGGAGTTCTCATGTAACTGGGATCTTAACTGAGAAAAAAAACAGTGGCGGGACCGTAACTGACCCCCCAGGTATAAAAAGCCTACAATTTTGCGACTCAGGGCTTTCGTCATATTTTTTCGGAGGTGTGTTGACCTCGTGGAGGCTTTCGCCTTTTTACCAGAGAGCTTGCTAGTTCGGGAGATTCGTAAAGTCCGCTCATATAGGGAGCGGCAGAATCTCGATACTGAACGGGGGATAAATTGGGTTTGATTGCACCCTGAAAAGCCTCCCCATTTGTAAGAGATTATTAATTCTCTTGTTTTTCTTCCGACTGTGATTGTCGTGAGCAAGTTTTATGGGCAACCATCCTTTGCAGTTCTAGATGATTTAGGAATTAACGTTCCTTTGTAAATACCCGTATTTAATCCAGAATTAAAGTTAATTTCAAATTTTATTCTTTGACTGTGATCCATTATTCGCGTTACCTCTCATTTGAGAATATTGAAGGCGTCACAGCACTATACCACTTGAGCGGCACCCTATATACCCTTCTTCTTCTTCAATGGCCAGGCAGCCCTGAATGGTCCCTTGCCTTCCTCAGAATCGAATTCCAGGCTCTTCTGTCCCTGGCCATGGACATCCAGTTAGTAATTTTGAAAAGTCTCAAGTCCGATTCAAAGCACTCGAGCCTCTTAAGTTTAGGTCTCCCTCTTTTTCGAGTGCCAAATGGTCTAGCCGAGAAGATCTTTTTTGTTACACGATCTTCATCCATTCTGCACAGCAAAGTTGGGAAAAAAATCATGATTTTTTTTTTAATAAAAAAAATCAGATTTGATTTAAATCAGATTTTTTTTTTATTTAAATCGGATTTTTTTTTTTCTGAATACTAATTTTAATTGTTGTTTTTATGTTTTTTTGCAATATACATAGAATAGTTTGTTATAAGAAGTAACATCTTATCTATCTAGTATATTCTACTCACTGATTACCTAAAATTAAATATATAAATTTTAATCTAAATACATTCCATTATTTTGTAATTGGATAGTGCAAACTAAATAAGATGTAAATTTAAAGAACAAATTAAATATTCTTTTAATGCAAACTATATATTAAAAAACAAATCACAATTATTTCAATATTTTTAAGCACCGAATGATGGATTTAATTGTTTCAATAAAAACACTTAACCAGGCTACTAATGCACAGGTGTCCTGCCCATTTAATTCTCTGAATCCTTATATATATTGTATTATATCTAGATCTTTAAAAGATTTATAGAATTCAGAGATAGTTCTTCTTCTCCAGATGTTTTATGCCACCAAAAATACTTCTCAAAATTTTTCTTTCAAAAACAGAAATGATGTTTTTTACTTTTTCTGTCATTGCCCAGGTCTCAGTCCAGGTCCCAGGTCAACTTTGATGCTTTATCCTCTCCTCATTGGTTACGAAAGCTGGAATGAACAATACCAAAAGAAGAAAACTGTCTTTCCATTCCAGCAGATGAAGCCACGGCTGTTGTAATTTGGTAGACAAACTGGATTTCAAGTTCTGTAATACTCTCTTTACCTCCCATTACATAAAATGAATTCCACCAGTCATAACCAATCATTGTACTATCCCTACTCCATACTTTTTGATAACAACCCCTAAATTCTTGGAAAGCACATGCTATCTATTGACACTTATTTACTTATTGGTATTACTGTGCTGACTGATTCCCAATTTTCCTGTCTTTGGAATATAGGTTTTAAAAGAAGTGAAAAAAAAATGATTTAAATCAATGATTTTTTTCAAAAAAATCAACTGATTTAAATCATGCCAACCTTGCTGCACAGGTGTCCTGCCCATTTAATTCTCTGAATCCTTATATATTGTATTATATCTAGATCTTTAAAAGATTTATAGAATTCAGAGTTAATTCTTCTTCTCCAGATATTATTATGTTTTATGCCACCAAAAATACTCCTCAAAATTTTTCTTTCAAAAACAGAAATGATATTTTTTACTTTTTCTGTCATTGCCCAGGTCTCAGCAGAAGAAGTAAGAATGAGTCTGATTAAGCTTTTGTAAACTTGGATCTTCGTTTTTCTACTAGTGAAGTTAGACTTCAACTAATTTTTTGACTCCGAAAAAACAACGGTTAGCATCTGTGACTCTACTACGGATCTCAAGCATTAAATCATTGAGAATATTAACTTCTGATCCTAAATATTTAAAGTTGCTAACAGTTTAAAATTTGTAATTCCCAATTTCAAAATAGGAGCTGCTATTAATACCACACGACATGTACTTAGTTTTATTTTGGTTGATTACTAGAAGCATTTTGCTGCCTGCAGTCTCTAGAGATGTAAAAGATCTCTCTAAAGGCGCCTCCACACTATAGTCCACTGCAAGCCATCACCACTGTCTGGAGGGGCTTTGGCTTATCATGGCCGATGGCGGCAGACGATAAAATAGCCTTGGCGGACGATGGCTTCGGAGGCAGTTTTTCTCTAAAGATCAAAGGCAGCCAGATGCGCAACTAAAGTGCGCAGTAGACCCTATGGACGAATCAATACGCTCAGCTCATTTAGTGGCCCAGAGTGTGGATGCGACCCGTGAACCATCGTTCGAGGTCACCATCAGGAAGTGGTGAACAACTGGCCATAATGTGGAGGCTACATAAGGGACTCAGGAGTACGTGCGACTATGTCAGTATCGTCAGCAAACGCAAAAATCTGAACAGATTTGTTAAAGATAGTTCCACGAGTATTGATGTAGGAGTCTTTAACGATTTTTTTAGAGGGGAAGGTTGAAAAGCAAGCAGGCCAGTGCATCACCCTGTCTGAGCCCATTTGAAATAACAATGGGCTCTTAGAGATTATTCTGAATTTTAACTCTAAGTTTTGTGTCAGTGAGAGTAAGGGTGACTAAATTTATAAGTTTTTCAGGCATTGCAAATTCTCTCATAGCTTCAATTAAATATTTTCTATATATATTTTATTTATATATATTTACACGGCCAGGACTAGTACGTGTGCAGGGCACATAGGCAGGCAATAGAACTTCTGCGGCCAAATACTGTCTTGCACGCAGGCGGCTAATTGCCCAGAACCGGTCCTATATGTGTATATCAGTGGCGTGCGGTAGGTTTTCATGTAGGGTGTGCAGAGAACATGGATTTTCCAATAAAACTTTAATTATTGAGACATCTGAGTTCTCCATTCTGAAACGTGTTATTTATTATGAATATAAATTTAAAGATTACAATAAATAAAATATTTACCTACGAATAGTCGAGTTATAACTATAAAAACTACTAAACTTATGAGAATTCTACTATCACTGAAGCAAAAATCATGTCTTTTGTTGTATGGTGGTCATATCGGCGTCGAAAAGGCAACGCTTCGGGCTTCCACAATATACTTATATGTTCAGCAAACGTAGCACCACATGGCGCCCGCCGCTACGGTGTCTCATCCGGATGTTCATTGGTGCCGACAAACCGAACGTCTATTCCACGTGCAGAGGATTTCACTGCACGTTGGCACAATACAGCGAACTGTTTCTTGTTCGGTCAGTGGATTAAATTATATTTATTAATCATTTTTAACATTTGGAAATCATATAGTCTGAGAAAAACATCTTGACAATTTTTAAAAACAAAACCAGGGATATGGTGTTACATAATATAGCATATATATTGTCTGTAAGACACAATGAATGGTAAAATTTGGACTGTTCTGATAAAATTCGTTTCTTTAAAACAGAACAACATTGTTTTTCAGCTAATTATTTCAATAAATATAATACATCACCGAAATTAATTTACCACACTAAAACATTGCACTTTATATTGATTAAATACTTCTTTTATATTTCCTTGAAAACAAAACCTTACAATATATAAATTTAAACATTAACCGTCTGCAAAATCATATGACCAGTTAACCAGTTAAAAAACCAAAATCGCTTCAGCACGTAAGTCCCCGCTCTAATACAACGTTTAATAAACCTACCTTAAGATGATTCTGAATGCTAAGTGCAGGAAAAATAGCTGCACTTGCCTCAGTGCCATAGTATGCTGTTCTTCTCCAGTAGCCCATACATATAAAGCGTGATTTTTCAATTTAGTGCGCAGTGGGTACACATCAGATCTTCCTATGTTCGTTTGCGCGCTACGTTGTGCAGAACCTAGTACCGCACGCACTGCGGGAATACAAGCAAGCAAATCAACATAATATTTGAATATATAATAAAGAATATTTATTATATACCATATAAAAATAGGTAGACATAGGTGCAGAAAATTATTGTCCCTCATAATTTTGCTAGGGTGTGCAGTGCACACCCTGCATATATGGACCGCACGCCACTGGTGTGGGTGTGTGTGTATATATATATATATATATATATATATATATATATATATATATATATATATATGTGTGTGTGTGTGTGTGTGTGTGTGTGTGTACACCCACAGACAAGAGCGAATAAAACTCATTTCTTACAGTTACAGATTTACTAAAGTTAAAAAATTTATAATTCTACAGCTTATACTTATTTGCAACAAGGTACCTCACATATATTTCCTGAATAAACATACAATTAAGGATAATCACTTTCCACACAGGAAGGAAGCATTTTGCAGAGATATTTCTATCCGGAAATGCATTTACTTTGTAGGTTGATAAAAACAAAGACGTAATCATTCTGTTTCAGGAAGAGATAGCACAGTAACCTTACCGTTCATCAGAAAAATGACAGGTTACCCTAATAGTTCTAAATCATTAACTTTCGAGTGCCAATATAAATATCGTTAAAAGTTCAGACGAGAAAAGAAAATTAGAGGTCTTACCTGAAGCCAGACTGTTCAACACAGTCCCGTGCAATAAAACAACAAACGATATTTTCTTTTCATATTTATGGTTTGACATAATTACATTAAATCCATTTGGAATCATATGACTTAAATACTTTGAGATACGAGCTGATGATTTTATAGTCTACGAGTTCATAGTAATTCTTAAACAGGAAAGATAAGGTAAACACTGTCATGAAGTAAATTTACTTCGTAAACAACACTATACCACTGTAATATACCACTATAATTCTACCGCCACAATATTTTTTTAGTTCAAAAATTTTCTCTTTAGAACCGAGGAAATTTTACCAATAAATTACAGGTATCAAATTGTAAAGTCTGTCTAAAGAATGTAACTTTAAAACCTCATAAATAATTCAGTTAATTCAGAAATTAGTTTTTTAAAGGCACAATTTTTTTTATTCGTGTGAAAGAATTTCAGTAATTCTTAGCTTTTTTTGTTTTACACAGTAAGAATGTAATCGTTTAATATAAGCATAATTAAACATAACCAGTCACTTTATTTTCGTATTATGGTAGAGACACTTAATCGTTTGTTAAGTTTTATTTGCTTATTTCGTAATATTCTATTTATTATTTGAACAAAAATTACTTGTAAGGGAAAAACAGAAATCAAAAACTGAATATCTTTCATCATAACAAAGATATATCAGTTTGAAATAAGTAAAATTTTATATAAACTAAACTCCTCGGCAATACAGCACAACCTGTGGCCGTGGCCTACGGTGCTTTGCAAGGGCCCTAGGGTACGAAGTATATGTCATGGGTAGGTGGTCAACATTAAGACCCAGTGTTTAGTTCCCTAGCATACTTGGTTGTCAATTAGTCTACCCACTGAAGGGATGAAAGGTTGAGTCAACCTTGCCCAGCTGGAGGACCGAACCTCGGACCTGTGGCAAAACTGTATATAAGTAACGGCAAGGTAAGAAAATAAGTTAAAAATAAAAAATGATCCCATTTTATTGTGGAATACGTAAGGAATCGCTTTTAAAGAAAATCGGATAAAAGAAGAAAAGGTCGTCCTGCAGAGTTAACCGTGATAGTTTTATAGCTAGAAAATGTGGGAAACCACCTTTCTCGTCTGCCTTTACAGTACCACGTTTGGGTACTGTAAAGGCAGACGAGGGAATGAAAATCGAAATACAGTGCTGGGACAGGGTTGGATCCCAGTGCGAGACACAGAGAAGAAAGTCTTTCCCGGAGAAACGGAAACTTAGCGAATTTAACAATAAAAATAACTTAGATCAGGGGGAAAATTGAGCCACTTGCCATCGTCAACTGGAAAATGCGATGAGTGGACAGAAAATTTGTATCTATTGCAGAGAGAGATTTGGGAAATGGGTTGGAAGAACTTCAAGTCGAAGTCACTCCTTTGACTAAGGCATTTTGTGGCTGGGAAAATAGATTTGAAGGAATAATTTTAGGGAATTAGAGAATTTTTAAGAGATATTAAAGTGTAATAATTTCAATATTATATATATACATATATATATATATATACACACACACTTACAAACAGAGGGAGTTCCATAAAAAAGTAAAATACTAAAAAATCAAAATATATGCTTAACAACAAATAAATCATTCTTTTCAAAATATCTTTCTTAAGATGACATGCAACGGTCTCCTCGTTCAATCCATCTTTCAAAAGTAGAGAGGCCTATTTTCGAAAGCTGCTTCAAAGAACTCTGTACTGCTGCAATTATGTCAATCTGTATTCCATTTTCTGCCCCAGGGATTTTCCTTCCACATAAAAAACAATCAAACAATCGCATGGCGGAAGATTTGAACTATAAAGGGGTTTCGTTTGGAGCTCTATGGTCTACTTTCTTGCAACACGAGGGCTAACGAGACCAGGACCTATTGCTTAAAGCCGATTTTGAACAGCTACGAACATCAATGCCACAGTGAGATTCGAACTCAAGAACTATAAAGGGGATGTGGCATGATTTTAATATTAAGATACAGCTGAAAAAAAGTAGCTACACGCGGGCGAGCATTATGATGTAATGTCCAATTCCCTACCAGTTCATGATGCTTCCTCAAAATTTTCAAAAGCTGTAACTTGATATTCACAATTCACAGTAGTTTTTGAAGGCACAGCATGCTGATAGGTAATACCTTTATGATAAAATAATAATAATCGACGTGACCTTTCCAGTACATTTGGTTTATCTGATTTTTTTCCGCGACGGAGAATCACAGTGTTTCCTTACATTTGTTGCAGACTTTGTAAAGGTTTCAAAATGGTGCATCGTTTCGTCACCTGTTATTTCAGCCTTTAGGAAATTCGAATCATTTTGAACTACCTGTGTCCACTTATAACATTGAATTTTTATTTGCATTTCTTCTTTAGTAAAGTGATGATGTACCCATCTGGAGCAAACATTGAAGCTGTAAATTGTTGCGTAGAATGCGAAATACTGATGTTTTCAAAATGTTAGTTGATGCGACCGTCTCCTCACGTGACATTCGCAATTTTTTTTTCAAGTTAACCCAGACATTTCCATCATTCGTAACAATTCGCGGTCGGCCTGGCTTAACAGCCAGTGCTACAGACAAACGCTCTATTTTGAAATCTGTATACCATCTAAAAATCGTAGACTCGCCAAAATATTTGTCTTTATTTATAAGCATCTTTCATTAACTGAACTGTTTCTGGATCTTTTTTGCCCAAACGATATAAATTTTTAAGGCACCACACATTTTATATATGGAATCACTCTCACTTCCATTTCTGCAAGGCTAATAAGAACAGTTCCTTAAACAGCCATAAAACTAAGAAAATACAATCATTTGCTTTCTTTAAAATATTTATAAACGTTCAATTAATGCCGAACAATGGTCGAATGATTAAGGGGCTGATCTGCGACACCGGAGTCTGTGGGTTCGAATCCACCAATGGCATGAATTTTCGTAGCCGTTCGAAATCGGCTTCAAGCAGTAGGTTCCGATCTCATTAGCCCTCATGTAGCAAAACATTAGACCTTAGCGCTTCAAATCAAACCAAATCAGTCAATGTTTTGAAAAAGTGTCAGAATTTTTATTTATTAGTTTTGCGGTGTTCTAAAAAAAAAAAAAAAAAAAAAAATAGATAAATAAAAAAAAAATTAAAAAAAAAAAATTTATTTATTTATTTATTTTATTTATTTATTTATTTTTTTTTTGTGAGCTTTTGTGGAAACGTTTGTCCTAATATGGATTACAGCTGCGTTCCAAAATACCATACAGATAAGCTATAAATGTTTAGGCAAAGTAAATGATTTTCATTAAGTGCATATTTTCTTTAAATGAAAATATTAGTTATATATTTTAATGAGTATTTCCAATACACTTTATCAAAAAGAATAAAATCAAACCCAAGGCACTTTAAACCATCACACGAAAATCCTAGACAGGTAAAATTAATACAGAGATCTTGTGATGGAAGTGAAATCCAAACTTAAAGCATTAATAAAATCAAAATGCTTTAACTTCGCTCAACTAAAATTGAAAATTAAGTTACAAATATGCCTATGAATGCAAGTTACTTTTCCAATTGCTACATTTCATCAAGCAAACTGGATGGGGAGTTTATTACTATTATATATTGGGGAGGAAGGAAGTATGCAATGATCTAAAGCAGAAATTTTACAAAGAAAGCCATTGTTTTTTCAAACAAACATGCCACTTGTAAACCTTAGTGATTATACATTGCATGAGTGTGCTCACTTTTATTCCCTAGCCAATATTTTTTTTCTCCACTCTAATGTAAAATATTCACACACTACCCTAGTTCCAAACCTTCCTTATCTGAAGGGGAATATAAGCATTACTACTACAAGAAACTGCAATAATGAATGCATATCATAACTGGACAATTATGTTCCTGGGACTAAGTGCAGCACAGAGAGATTCTTATGTCTAATGTTATTTAATTACAACCTTCTTAGCTTACCAAAATTTTATTTCCCTATGAATATTTCAGTAAACTGCTTTTAAATGAGTATGATAATTACCCTCTATTAAAGGTTATAAATAAACAAAATCACTCTTATCTATAAAAAGTGATAAACATAAATATAAAATCATAAAATTTATGCATCCTATCCCTTCCCCCACTCCATTTTAGAGGATGAAAATAGAAAACTTCTGAACCTCAAAGGGAAGGATCAATTAAGGAAAACAAGAAAAAAAAAGTATCTAAAGTCCAGGGGATGAACGTGGAAAAATTTCACCTGAGGATATTTTCCCTATGAATATTGTAGTAAACTGCTTTTAAACTAGTATGATAATTACCCTCTATGAAAGGTTATAAAATAAACAAAATCACAGTTATGATCTATAAAAAGTGATAAACATAAATAAATATAAAATTATACAATTTAAGCATCCTTCCCCCACTCCATTTTAGAGGATGAAAATAGAAAACTTTCATCCAAGATTCTAAAACTTCTGAACCTCAAAGGGGAAGGATCAATTAAAACAAGAAAAAAAAAGTATCCAAAGTCCAAGGGATGAACGTGGAAAATTTTCACCCGAGGATAGAAGTGAAAAGAATTAATCTGTGCCCAGCCTACTTACAGATATATGCTCTGAAACCATTTGAGGTGTAATTTTTTCACTGCAAGAAAAATATACGAGCTATTGCATTATACAATTGCAGTACACATGGAGTGAAAAGACAACTATGCATTATACTTGGAATGAAGAGAAGAAACAATTTACCAAGTGCATCAGTCTAAATGTTCACTTACACATGTTTAAAAAAAATTACTTGAGAGACTTAAATTTGTGCTCTTATAAATTTTTCTAAAGTGTTAAACAATTTTTCTTTTTCTACACTAAAAAACATAATTTCTATGTATTTTTATATTTAATGTGTCCTTAATTACATGGCTAAAACTAGAGGAAATGTGCAATATCTGGAACAGCTTTAATAGAAAGGCATTTTCACAAATAGGAATTTTATCGTTAAATTTTAGTGAAATTGCTAAATGTAGCATCCACAGCAGCAACACTGTCTCAGGAAGCAATGCTTTAGTAAACATAATGCCCCTTTCTTGAAAAATCCAGTAAACAGCTTTATCTGGCTAAAGAGTCAACAGTAACCTCATGAGATAAATGATTTTACCCTTGCTGTGTTGTGTTTTTCACAGCTTATGTCTTTCAACCAGCAAGAACTGGTATTTGGCAATAAGATCCTTTAAAGATTCCATTTTGGAATAAAACAGAAGAAAATAATAGAAATCTGATAAAGGCAGAAACATATCAACAGTAGAACAGGGTTCCCACTGTTTTTCTAGAACAAAAATTAAGGACTTTTTAAGGACCAAAGTAACATTTTATAAGGACCTACTTGAAATACACAGCATAACAACATAAACCCCATTTCCTGAAGAAGCTATTTTAATGATTATGAATCCGATGAGGCATGTTCAATAAATGCCCCACAATATTTCAGAATTCAGTTTTTAAAAATGCCAAAAAATTAGTAATAAGATCTATTTGACAAAAACTAATTTTGAAAAATGTACATCTAAAACTTTTTGAGTGATCAAACTAGAAATAGATTGTGAATAAAATATACTATAAACAGTACTTTCTGAGGGTTTAAAAATGATGCATATATATATATATATATATATATATATATATATATATATATATATATACTAGCTGATTATACCCGACATTGCCTGGGAAAGAAGGAAGTTTTAGACTTTTCTATTACATTCAATGCAACGAAAATTAAACTTCCATAAGTAACTGAAATATTTACAAAACCCCACCTCCACCCTTCATGCTTCGCTTCATTAAAATCTGCATGACTATTAGCTATTAGGAAAGGGCAGCTGACTTTATACTTTAAACCTTTTCAGTATGCGGAAGATTATTTATTGGTCAAATTATAAGTAACTAAAAAAAACTGTCCCATAAGAAAATTGATGGGAAGTCATGTGACGACAGTGGATCATGTCGATGGAGAAATTGATCACATTCCAATATAAAAATTAAGGAGTTTTTAAGGACCTCTGACAAAAATTAAGAAGTTTTTAAGGGCCTTAAAAATGAAAGCTAAAATTAAGGAGTTCTTAAGGACTTTTAAGGACCGTGGGAATCCTGTAGAATAATATCAACAAAGAACATACAGTAGTAAACTGAAAAACAGTGGCAATGTAACCCAAAAAAAAAGCAGCCCCAAAAAAAAAATTGCCAATGTTACAGAAAAATGACAGCGCATCACAGTTATACTTTACCATTGCAGCAATAAAACATATGAATTCACTTATATTAATGTACACATAAATTTCATCAGATTTATGTCTTCCTTAGAGAGTAATTGTAAATTACTGACACCAATTCAAAGAGAAAAAAAAATGATTTCCAAACAAAAATATCTTGATTTTATTCACAGTTACTGAAATTTAAGACAAATAAAAATGTTCTTACAGTAACTATAAAAGGATTTATAAAAGACAAAGTGCAATAGATTGCAGATATACAATTCACAGAATAATCCATTTCTGCTTTCAATGCCTATAAAAATTTAATTATCCTTTTTTTTAATTTTATTTTCTTTTAAAACCAGGTTTGCAAACTAAAGCAAAAATAGAAATACTGATTAAACTAAAACAAAACTTAACATTTTTAAAGAGCAAACACTTTCTCACACAGTACACAAAACAATAAGATTTTTTGTTTTTCAATTGTGCGTTATAACTATATTACAAGATTATCAGTAAAAAATACATGCTAGACCTGTGACACACCACTTTCTCATGCCAACATTTTTACAAAATTTTCACTTTTTTTTTCATCCCTAAAGTAACATAACTCAGCTCAGAGAGAATAAAAACTGAATCATAAAAAATGCTGAACAGAAAGAATTTGTAGATGTATTAACACCGGCACATATTCATACATATACAACAAACTTCTGTAAAAGAAGAATCTCTAGACAGAAAACTATACAATCAACAATGAAGGAAAATGAAAAACTTTTGAATGTACAATGAAAGTAATTCACTTCTCTCATAAAAGCTCTCTTCAAAATTACATATGTCTGTCCAACAAAACAATAAGCTTTGGAAATCAACAATGATAAACAATCACAAATTTCAAATGAAAAGCAGTACTTAAAATTTTTTAAATGATAAATATATTAATTCTTTGATAAAATTTCAAACCAACAATGAAAAGCAACACATTACTGAAATTACATAAAATTCTAACACTTATCAGATAAATACATAGAAAAGCCCAAATGACAAGTGATTTAACAAATACGAATTACTTACAATAACAAAAAATTTGTATTGTTCTTTATTAATAATTATCACCCACTCTTCTCTGACATATAAACTTTCAGAGAAAGATCAATAAAAAAAACTTAAGATATTTAAGAAGACAGACATTTTGGAAAACAAGCATGTTCAAGTCTTGAATGTAATAAAACTTTTCTAACTTTTAAATTTCAATAGAATAAAAGGTACTTCCATTATAAGTACAATTCTGTTCAACTAATTTTTAAAAAATCTTGTTAAACAATGTTTTTTCTAGCATTTTTAAATAATTTGAATCTCAAATAAAATTAGCCCATATTTTCAATAACAGACCATTTTAGTGAACTAATTTTGAATAGGATAGCAATTAAAACTACACCTGCATTGTTGAGAATGATCCCTAAATATTTAGGTACTTTCTGATTTCATGATCATAAATTACTCATATTTAAACAAAGTTTGAGTCTGAAAATAGGTACTACCATTGGTTGAAGCAATATATTAAGAGCTGAGGCATCCAAAATGCAAACAATTAAAACATATGTACATATAAAGGACTGTCATGATACATCACACATTGTCATGATGGCTCGGTAAAGTTGCTCTAAAAGTGCTATGAAACTTCCTCTAAACATTGCCTAACATTTACGAATAATCTATTCACCCAGGAGGAATTATATAGACAAATCACAACCTGCATTCATTGTACCCATAAGTTGATTTTAAATTTAAAATATCCAACTCAATCTATTTCCTTACTATTACATTACAAAGCAGCTGTCAAATTACTTAACACATATCATTTTGCACTTGTTTGACGGTTAAATTCCCAAAATAAAATTACTGGAATTCTAATAATATTTTCCTATGTCATTCAATTTTCTACAGAATTGCATTATGGTTTAACTCAATGTTGGAAACAATCCAGAATATAGTCCTGCAGTATGCAACTAAATATACACAAACACAACATTTATCCATATTTACTATTATAATGTACAGTATTACATAAATATTCTATTCACAATAAATGAAACAAAATCAAAGTTGTCTCTCATACATATATGTCCTATTTCATGATTATTTTTGAGTCCCATTAAATATTTAACACTGATTATACATTAATGTGTATTATTGGTTTATGCAATTTAATACAGCTGTATTATACAAGATTTTTTCCCCATTGAGTGTTTTAATTTTGCCAAAAAAGTATAAAAACTATTCCCAAGCATTTAATAATACAGAATTCCATTATTTGACTACTAAATGTGACTGTAATAATCCCCCCTCCTTACTGTACTTAAGACTAAAGCTTTTTATAGAATTTATAATACATTTCTTTTCTCATTTCTTACTTAGTTGACATACACCATTTCAGAGAACCAATCAACTATAATGTGCACTAAGAAATTTTAAATTTCTCAAAACTTAAAATTTAAAATCATGAATAAACATTTACTTTATTTAATAGAAATATTGCTTTAGTTTTTTTTTTTTAAACAAAGTGATAAACCTAACATGATATTTATTATGTTTGCAAAAGTATTTAAAACATTGATAAATTGACTTCAAGGAACAAAAAGTTAAAATTAATGAAATTATATCATTCTTTAAACATAATAAAAACTATATGGAAATATGGATAAATGTTTTAAGTCTGCTCATTTGTTACAAATTCTTAAAGCAAGTTGTTTTTGAACATAAATATTAATAGGTACATAACTGTAGATAAAATACACAGGGTGAATAGAACTGGAAGATCAATTCTAAAAAAAATTGTTAAAAATCATCATTAAAATTCTAAAAATACAATATTTGGCAATAATCTTAATTGTATAAACACTGAGTGTACATTTCAAACAAATGTTTTACATAGTGCATAACTTCTCTTAAAAATAATAATCCTAACTGCATACTATGAAGAACAAAAAATTTTAAGCATTTACAAAGTAAACCCATAAGTGATAAAATGTGGGGAAAATATAAAATTTCTTAATATCATCTGAACTTTAGTATATTTATTCCATGAAATAATTTTAAAAAAAAATATCAAGGGAAAATAATATTTGAGTCAAGAATTCATTTTTATGTAAAAAAATTAACCAATCTTAAAATAAAACAAATAATCAACATTAGTATTTCAAATATTTATCATGATATATCTTAAATTTAACATAAAAGTTTATACTGTAATATATGAAAAACTGAAGTAACAAGAAAATTTTCTCTTAAATTTTGAAGAAATATTACAAGCTAAAAAAATTTTAAAGTAATCTTATCACATGATACATTGACTGCACATAAGCATCATGCACAGCATCTTAACTTATTACTTAAATATAATTAACAGAAATTTATCAGCCTTAAATAAATTTTAATAATGAAAGAGGCAAATTATATCATATAAACAGGGAAAATTTTTAATTAAATATAATGGAAAGCTTCAATACACTGTTTTATTTGTTTTCTTTACATATTTGTATATTCAATACTTATATTTGACAAATTTCATGAAAATAGGGGTTAAAATCTTCATTGTATTAAACACATTTGGTAAATGATTTTCCAGTTCATCAGTTTATTATTATTGTTATCATCATCATCATATTATTATTATTATTATTATTATTATACAGTGTACAGTGGTACTCCCCCTTATTGGACACTTCTAATTAACACACATTTTTGCTATCTCCAGTCCAGTTAGTGCTATCCATTCTGAAAAGTAGATGCCACTCTGAAAGTCATTTTCAAAATAATTTGACATGCTCATTGGATTATGCATGTTTTATCCACAGAATACCTCTCTTCTACCATCTGTGGTATGGACATATTCACAGAGAATTTTTGCATCTCTTTAGTGAAATCCTTCCAACGGAATTTATCCCTACCCTGAGACACATTCCTTCCCCGGTTTTTTCTTCATTTAATCTAAAAAATCCTAGAGCCATTTTAAAGTATTTTCGAAAAGTAGTTTTTATAAGTTCCAGCAATGGAGAAGCAGTAGCTGAGAGTGAAACTAAATTAACAACAAAGAAGAGCAATGAAAGTGTAAATTTATTTGAAGGGAATGAACTTGTTGTGAAAAAAATTTATATACATATTAAAGACTTATCAGCAGCACTGAGATATACTGAACAACTCCAAGAGTTTTTATTAAGCAATAGGGATGAGAAAAGCTTTAAAAAGGTAAATGTCTTAAAATTTCACAGTATTGTAAAAATTAAACTCTGTTAACAGAATACATTATTCAAATTTATTGTGGCCCAAACTTTGATGAAATTCTTTATTGAGTATAGTAGTTATTTTAATTAAATTTTTAATGACTTAACATTGTCTTAACTTGCTTTTTTTGTGTTACATATCTCCTGAAATTATAAGTACTTTTCTTGCAGGTTTTTTTTTTTTGGTATATATTTGTAATAGAAATTATTGAATTTAGGCCAAAAGTCAAAGAAAAATTTGCCCTCTCTAATAGTGGAATCTCCCAATAATGACAAAACATTCTGGTCTCAACTGTCTGCTATTTTAGAGATACCACTGTACAAATTTTTGTCTAAGAATAATTATTTCATAATTTACAATACTAAAACTGTCTCCCACTCTGAGAAAAAAATTTTTTATACTATTCTACAACAAATACTTAGGTTCTGATATTACACAACTCTTTCCCAAAAGGCCCCAGGTACAAGTACTGATTAATAAAATTTAATTCTTAATCAAAAACAACAGTTAATGGACTATTTCTCAGTATAATAATGAATACATTACAGACAAAAAAAAATGTTGAGAAAGTTTGATCAAGATATTCTAATTAGGTTAAAAAGTTTACTAAAGAGTAAAGCTGCTCTGTAAAAAATTATTTTGAACACAACTTTAAAAGTTTTAAGAATATATTGTTATATATATGCAGAAAAATATAAATACATATGAAGACAAAGGCATGGGGGAAAAATGATTCCACTAATTCAAAATTTTATGGCAAGAGTATAAGCAGTCATTTAATGGTATTTCTTCAGTTTTGTCACTAACTTCGTACCAACTTCACTTTAGTTTTAGATGACAATTACAAATAAGGAACACTTCTGTTTTTCCTTCCTAATATAATTTGAAAAAGTATGCAATATATTGTTAATAAAGCACATATGAATCTACCAGTATAGTTACAGATTAAAATTTTCATGCTGCACTTGAAACAATCAACTCAATTTAAAGAAAACTAATTAAGAAGCAGAAAGTGACTATATTATAATAGAAAATGTTCTTGCTTCACTAAGATCACTTAAAATGACAAAAAGGGAGGGGGTTTCTTCTCTGTCAAATATGCAGACATAATGAAAAATCTTTTAAATTTTTTTATGTATTGCTACAAAACTAAAGAATCTGGTATAGATTCCATACATGATATAAAATTTGCCAAATTTTTTACTTTTAAAACACAATAAAATTTAGGGAAAAAAACTACTGAACAGTGAATTCTTAAAATCATGTCTTTATCTAAAACAATACTAGAAGAATTAGAACTAACAATAAAAGAACAACACAATGAAATTTTACTTTGTAAAATAACAAGACTGGAAATATAGGAAACATGAAACACATGTCTGGCTAGATGATGAAATGCTTCAAAAATTTAATCCATGTTACATAACAATTAATCAGTAAAATAGGAAAAATTCCTTTACTATTAACAATTGAGTTATGACTAACCACTTTACGAAGAACATATAAATTTAAAATAATACATTAGTACTCAAATACAAGTTAAAAAAAGTTGAAAAAATTGCCCAACAAAATTCACTAGGAGTATTAAAAGAAACCAACTTAATTTTTTTATTTGGCAGTTTCATTTAAGAGAGCTTTTATTACGATCTCTTTGCTTAATGGATCTTTAAAAATATTTAAATGAAAGAACATTAAACACATTTTATGTAGTGAATATGTATTCATGATGTTAACTGACTAAAAGCATTAAAGTAAGAATTAAGTAGCTTACAGATAGCTTTTGTTTAAACTGTATTTATTTAAACAGAGCTTCTTTACTCAGGAAAATGTGAAATTTTTAATTAGTTCATAGCCTAACATTAACAAACAAGATTTTTTTTTTATTTTAAATCATAATATAAAGCTTTATACAACTACTAAATCCATTTTAAGGTACATATATAAAAAATAATGCATCTAAGATCTTTGAACACTTTACTTAGTATAGTGAAGGGAGAGGGAGAGAAAAAAATGTATTAAGTAAGGGAACAATTTGGAATTTTTTTTTCTTTTTAAAAAATGTTTGACTAATCATATATTATGGCCTGGAAAGTTTATCCAAACTATTAAATGCAACAAGTTGAAACGATAAGCAAAATTCATTCTCATTAACACTTAAATTTACTATAATTAAAATAACTTTAACCATAAAATAACCCCATTTACAGATAAAAATTTTTGGAAGGCAGTATACCTTGATAATCTAAACATTATGATCCTTATGAAATAATTCTTTTATGTACCTGTCACAATGATAAACCTGTACAAGAAATTAGCACCATTCATAAATGGTATTCACAATATAAAACACTTTTTGTTTACAATTAACTGGATAAAATTTATATAAATTACTTTTAAAAAATATGAAATTGATTTTATCTGCTTTATGCACATGGATTGCACACATACACAAGGTTAAATAGTTTCTAAAAATATTAAACAGTTTAAATGCTTCAAACAGAAAAAATATGAAATAAATAAGTACTTTTGCTCAAAATAATAACTGAAAGTTATGAATATTACCATAACAGCAAAAGTATTAACTGCTTCTTAATTTCTGTTAAAACCACAAGGATAAAATATGTGATCTCTAGCTTCATAAAATTGCATACTTTTCTCAATTCTTTATAATTCTTCAAGACTTCTGTTCTCGATACATATTGTCATAAGCTTTGCACTAAATAAGTATAGTTTTGTTAAACTATACAAGATTTTTGTATTTTTCCACACTCTTAAAATCGTATTGTGAATATAGAAAATTATCTGTGCTATAAAAGAAAAGGATTTACATTCTGAAACAGGTAGGAATAAGTTTTAACAAAGTGGATTAAGTACACTATACTAGTCATCAGTTTAAAAAGTATACATTTGATCACCAAATTATGATTAAAATACAAGCAAAGAAAATTTTAAAAACAAAAAGAGGTTGAAAATTTTGATCTCATATTAGAAAATTGCTAACATTATATCGTATAGGTTATTTCTATAATTCCCCTTTAGTTTCAAGGAATAAAAGTAAACTAACAACATAAAGCAACAAAATACAATAACCATAACATCTGCAATTATTTTTATATACAGACATTTAAGGGAAAAAATAAAGAGGTAAGAAACAAATTGCAATCTTTTACATGTGAGATCAATGAAGTGTTTATTTTGATTCAGGATACCATATTAAATTTACTTTAATCTCCATGATGTATACTTAGTTTAAAGGAATTTTATTGTAACACAATCAATGCCAGTCCCATCATACACTTTATGGAGCTAAGATACGAATACACAAAAAGAATGAAACATTGAATTAAGAAAACTGCTTTTACACCCAATAAACTTTATGGTTAACTTTTTAAAATCTCTACCCCAGTTGAAAAGCCTAAAATTTTGAAAAATAGATTTATTAAACTAAGGGAATATTTATATTATAAAAATGAGATCGGTTCTTCAAAATCATTTAAATTTGATATATGCAACCTTCCCAACACCTTTTCCCACAAGAAAAATGACCTAATTTTTAGTTTTTCTAAAATTGTTTTCTCTGTTAACAAAATTTTAAAGAACACAATAAAATACTGGAATATTAAAGAAGCAAGAAATTAATGTCCTAAAAATTCAATAATTCAGAATGCAAATTTAGAAACTTTAAATAAAATAAATATAACCCAACAGAGATAAGTACCTACCACCAACAATTTATTGATTCCCCTAGCAATGTACATTACAAATAGGATTTTATATTTTGACTTTTCATAACACAATATATTAATAGAAATCAGATCCACAAAGCTCAAGTGCATAAAAGGTAAATTAAATACTTTTAGATTAAAATAACCTTCACATCCTACCTGCTAGAGTATACATATAAGCAATATATTATCACAATTTCTTTTTTGTTCACAGTAAAGAAATAAAGTACTTTTTTAAAACAGAAAGAATATTCTCAAGACAATGTCATATTGCTTTCAAAATATTACCAATGATTAGCACCAAAACTCATTCACAACAGATTTGCTTATTTTTCTTGTATCATTTTACTGGATATATCTTGGCACAACAGCCTCAAAGGCAAATTGAATACTGCAAAGAAAAACTAAAAATACATACATGCATGACAAATATATGAATGTAAATGATTATATTGTATTTTTAAAAAAGAAAAGATGTCTTTCTATTTTGTTATGAAAGTTGGATGAATAAACACTGCAGAGTCAAATCACAGATGACAAGTATAATTTCAATTAGATACACACAAATGTTCAATTGTCTAATGCATGATGTCAGGGACCAGTATTTTAAAAAATCCTTTTTTTTTCTTACAGATATTTGAGACAACTTTGTGAAGTAATGATACAAAACATGCCTTATTTCACAAATCAGGCTCCACATTGCTTTATTTCTAGCATTTGGTGCCAGTTAGTTTCAAATGTTGTCCTAGAGGTACTAGTCTTATTTGAGAATAATACCAACCTCAAAGTAGTCAAAAAATTTTAATTAAAAACAAAATCAAGTATCAAACATGTGTAGCTTCACATGTTTCCCAATCATCATCGTCCGAATCAGTTTCACTATCCAACATTTCGTTATCACTACTCATTTCACCATGACTGCTTGCATTGTCACTTGTACTTTGGCCTTGAGGTGGATCACCTTTGCTGAGGGACATGTTAGGTGAATCACTTACATAACTAAATTGTACTTTGACCTACAAATTAAAAGCACAATTTAAGATGGCAAAATATTTTTTTTTTTTTTTTAGTTATAAGACAGTAGATATTCATGCTACAAAAAATCTAACTCTTCAATATAAAAAGTGAATTAAGATCAGATTCTCAATTAAATATTTACAACTGACCAGATATTACCATTAAGTAGGGTTATTAACCTTATGATTACTAAAAAAACAAATGTCCCACAAATACTTAAAAAATCAGTAGGATAAATATTACAAAAAGAAATTTAGTACAAAGTATTGCAGCCATAGAACAGGAATATATACACATATTTATCTGTGGCCACCTATAAATGATATCAACCATTTTCCCACAAAAACTAATTCAATGTGGATATGCATTTCTACTAACTTTGATCAATTGGCCTTTATTGCTGCATTTAAAATAAATGCTACTTATTGTAAATGAATAAATTTCATACCTTAAAATAATTACTTAAATACATAAAAATTAAGGCCTAAGAAAAATATATGTGTAACACATAGTACTTTTTATTGGGATTTTTATGTCCCTTGCTGCAAATAAAAATCACTTTAAAAAATTCAAATTAAAAAATATTTTACTTAGGACCTATTCATTCCTATAACAAAATTGGCAGGGGAAAAGACTTTTAAATCAAAGAATAAAGTGGGTCACATTATGTTTAGTATTTTTAAATATTGAAAATACCAAATTCTTAACATATTTAAAAATTTTAGGTGTATGAAAAAAAATCTTGCAGTTATATAAAATTCTTTCTTCTAGATAGTAAAAAATGTGTCAAAAGAAAAGCAGTTATAGAATGTAATCATGGGTCTTCAAAAACTCCAGGAAGACAATATTCTGTCCTTTAATATACCAGAATACATAACTTCTTTTTTAGCACACAAACTTTTTTAGTTGTGAGAGATGCATTGTTTTCAAAAACCCATAAACTGCTTCTTAATATGTTGACACAGTATATAAAGAAATGTATTTTCATTACACATTACAAGATTCAGAACAATAAGCAAACAGGGACATAGGCAAGGCTGCAAAAGTTTAGACTATTATTTATGAAGCTCTAATTTTTCTGAGTAGTACTTGCATATAAACATAATTTTGCATTTGCAAGCATGATATAAAATATGAATATAGTTGTTTATAAATAATTTTGCATGACAATGCAAAAAGATATTTTTGACCATGAAAAATTTCAATACATTTCCAGTTGCAGCTTTCTAAAAAGCTTACAAACTTCATATTTCGTATGGATGTTATATATGCTTTATTAACCATAGAGTAGAACAGAATTATTCTAAATGATATATAAATATATTAAAAAAAACTATATACTATCAAAAAATGCATATTTTTCAGCATTTAATATTAATTATTTCATGATATTTATAGAAGCCTTAAAATTCAGTAGAGGCACAGTTGCTAATTTAATAATATAGTGGGATTTTGCATGTGTGGTTTCATTAGTATTCACAAAATTTTGAAAATTAAACAAGTTCTAATATTGCAACTTATTCCAGTAGTGATAAGATATCATTTTGTTCATTATAGGATGTCATTTACTAAAAAAAAAAAAAAAAAAAAAAAAAAAGATTTCACAAAAGAAATTTATCTGTTTTCATATATACAAGATCGCAAACTGAGGATAATAGGTATAGTTATTTCCCCATTATTTCAGTTGATATACCTGTTAAGAAAGTAAATTTACATACAAGGGCACAAAAAACACTTCACAAAATGTTAAAGAAAAAACCTGGTAGATACTTGAAAATCTGAGGGATTTTTATAGTGTTTCCATGTACCTCCACTAAAAATAATTAAAAATAAAAAATCCAATGAAACAAAAATTCTGTAACTACTGTCCTCAAAGATGACTGGTATTGACAGGCTAAATAAATAATTTTAAAAAAATTAACGGAATGCATCTTATCAGCCAGCATATGTGGCCTAAAATAAGATACTTTTTACGTTTCTGTAGCACAAAAAGTATTAAATATTTCTTTGCAATTACTCACTTGTCCAGCTTTACAGTATTTAATAAAACTATGGGAAACTTTATGTAAAATTTTACTAACAATTGAACAATAAATTCTGTTCACATCATTCAAAATTTTAATCATTAACCCTATTATCTTTTGAATCTTCACATAAGTTATGTGTCAGGTGTTACAGTTAAAAAAGACCTAGGACATTCAATACCATACAAAGAATAGTGTATGAAAATTTTCCCTACAGCCTTAAAAACTATGGATCAGGCCAGCGATTCAATTCATAAAACAAAATTACTGGAAACTGCTGCAACATAAGCAGGGGTGAACCTAAAGCTATTGAGGTCCAGGGCAGAAATCTCTTTTATTAAAGTGACTACCACACAAAAATTCAACAGAAATACATAACATTTATTTTAAAGTAATTTTTAATTAAAAATAGCTAAAATGATTTGGAAATATTAAAAACCTGAAGACTAAAGAAAAGTCAACTAAGAGGTAAACATATATAATAAGGATTTGGGGTTCTTAGGCTACGAACATAACATTAACAATTTCAATGTGAGGGTCTTAAAGAGTTAAAATCTGTGAGGGGAGGGAGGAATTAAGAATGAAAAAAATACAAAATTTATAACACATTTTATAGAAGCAATAAATTAATAAGTACCTTAAAATCAGGACTGAAGAGCTTATGGGTCTTGTCCTTGGTAGCTTTATCTAGGTCATTTTTATATAATGTCAGTGATGGACCTTCATGATGCAAACTAAATGTAATAATATTAAAAATAGGTCATTTTAGAGATATCCACAAGAAAATAAAAAAATATTTACAAAACAAGTTTTAACAGTCGCATAATAGAATTTTGAAATCATAACTTTTGAAAGCATTTACAGTTATTGAATTCTTTAATTTCTCAAAACCTAGCCAAAACAAAAGTCAGAATTTTTTTTTCTATCATATAAAATAAAAATACTGTCAAAATATACTATAAAATAGAGAACTAAAACTAAAAAGAGTTAGAAACTAAACATTTCAATGTTTTATATATATATATATATATATGTATATATATATATATATATATATATATATATATATATATATATATATATATATATATATATATATATATATATATAACTATTTAAAAATTTCCATATTATATTATTTTTTCATGTATTATAACAATTTAATGTCTAAAAATGAATAAATATCATTTCTGTATAAATGAAGAATACTCTTTGTACAACAACATATGTTTATATAAATCAGGATCAACTTGATCCAGCCCACAGTTTTAGGTATACCGAAACTGCCATGGTTCTAGTGTTAAAGGGAGTCATATGACCTTTAATAATAAGTACAAAAACTGTCACATAATCACCACACTTGGTACCCTGTTGTTGAGAAAAATGTACAGAAAATAAAATTTAAAAAATGTATATTTGTATACAGATACCCATTTAGTTATTTTTATAGTTCACTGTTTCATATGACACAGTGCTGAATATCTTTTCTATACAATTTAAAAAAAAAAAAAAAAAAAAAAAAAGATCTGAGAGGTAAAGGGGTGTTTTTCCCCATGTAAGACACACAGCAAAATTATATACACATATACATGCAATATATATCTAACCATACAAATATATAGTTAACTTAATGATATGGCAGTTTAAATTACTATTAAAAAAACTGAACATAAAATTTGTATGCGTGTGTATATATGTATGTATAAGATTTAAAAAAGGGTGACAAATGAAATGCTGAAAAACGACATGTTAACATTGTGTTGATACTGAAAAAGTGATATTGATTTTACATTAGGCATATTTAACATATTTACTACTTAACATTAAGTAACAAGTATGTAAAAAATAAGTGTGCTTGGATATACACTATTTAAGTATGTCAAGAGCAATGTATTTTACACAAATCTTATAATGCTCTTGAACAAATTTAAATTTTTTACAAAAACTAAAGTTCTTGCATGTTTCAAAGATGTTGGAATTTTATGATGGGGTATGGCCAAGTAATTACACTGATAATATAAGGAAAACAATGTTTCAAAACTGTGCTTTTGATTTCTTATATATATATATATATATATATATACCCTTGTTAAAGAAAAAAAGATAGGCAAACATTTGCAGTCATCATTTAACTGTTCATTACCATGCATCTAAACAATTTGATAGATACAATTCATATTTAAAGCTCAGTACTATTATTAACAATCTCACTAACACATGCAGATGGAAATTATGAAGGGTCAATAATGTTCCATCTGGTCATTGCAATTGTTGCCAATCTTATTGTAGAAATGCCATCAATTTTGATTCCATTTATCTATATAAACCTTAATGGTATAAATTATTAATAGAAACCAAGAAAAAAATATATAGAAAAATATATGAAAATTAAAAACCTTCTATTTTTATCAGAGTATGGAGAAGAAGGTGGAAACTGGGAATATGGGACATTGGTATCTTTATCTTTTCTTGCAGCATAACTATTCCAGTTAATATAAGATGATACAGAAGACCCAGTGCATCCATTTGTACGAGAGGTATTTTCATATTTTTCTGTTTCAGAACCAATAAAAAAAGTATTGAACCAAAACAAGAACATATTCTCCTATAAAAGAAATATATATATACATATATTGAAAAAATTATAGTCATAATAAAAATATACATCTAATTTAATTTATCAAAATTAACTAAATATTTCATAGTATAAAATAATTACCAGGGTTGATTGATTTAAATCATCCCAATTACTAAATCAAGTAACTTTTTTAATCACTGATTTGAATCAGGTTTTTTAAGAAATTTTTTAAAAGAAATGTATTAATCAGAAGCATAATGATAAAGCATTGCAAACTATTGATCTTTTTTTATAGATCTCTCTGATATATTGCAAAAAATAGCTCTTTTAAAGAGATTTTAGTTAATGTTTAAATTTTACAAAACATGCTAGCTCCAGATAGGGTTACCAGATTTTAATGTATGCACATTTTATATAAAGACTTTTTATAGCTAATACAGTTATAATAATTTGTTAATATAATTTCTAGTTAAAGGTTTTAAAATGAAAATTCACTTTAGTAAGAGGCACATTATTTAGCAGTTAGACATTATTTTAAAAATCAAAACTCTGGTTCAACAACAATTAACCTTTATCTTTTCTCTTTAAGAACCACTCACAAAACTTAATTGCAAAAAATTACAAAAATCTTAAGTACACAGTTGTTATTTTCCTATTAAAAAAAATCTAAGAATAAAAGATACAGCAAATAAAGTTTAAAAATAATCTTAATTATTTTATGAAATAAGTACATTTACTAAAAATAGTATATAAGTGACAAAATATTTCCTACCTAGATTTAAAAATATTTGATAGCAATATTAAAAATATAAATACCTTATCTAAAATAATATTGCAATAAAATGTATTTTTGAAAACCAGAAAATTAACACAAATTTTTAGCTTTGCAAAATGTTCTAATTTTTCTATATGAATGAACTGCAAAAGAGTTTTAAATTAAAATCTCACCTCTTACCTAATTTCTTTGAGAATATTAAACTAAACAAGTGCTGTGAAAACAGAAGTGCAATGTATCTTCAACTATTTTAGATGTAAATTAAGCAATTTACAAGCCAAATTTTAATTAATTTGATTTTACATCTTTATAATAACCGTCTCATACAAACTGTTACACTTACTTTTAAAGCAAATAAAAAATCTAATACTTAAGAAAAATGTAAATGTAATAATTACCTTTTTTCCAAATTTAGGTTTATTTCGACATTCAATTTTAACATCACCACATACAGCTACAGTTTCAGGAAATTCAAATAATAGGAACTTCTGGTTTCGTTTTACTTCAAGGACAGGAGATGAATACAATTTTACTTTCAATTGATAAATAACAAAATATGGACCTAAAAAAATTACATCATACTATTTACTTTCACCTTATCACAAACACACAATTCATTTAATATTTTAACCTGTCAATTTAGACACACACAGATTAGTCCTACATATTCTCTGAGTATACACAGAGAGATGCTTTAGGCAACTGCCAGTTAAAATAACAATCTAGTCAAATAATTATTTGGTCAAATCAACTTTGAGGATATCTAATTTTTTTTTGTTTTTAACTAGAAATTTCATTAACTTTAGGACACTATTAGATAAAAAAAAAATTACAGCAACATCAGTGGATAAATAAGTAATAAACAATTATCAAAATAAAAATTAGAAAAACTTACTGCACGTTCCTCCATTAAAAGTAGGTATAGGTTCCATCCTGATAGATCTTAATATAAGAGTTACAGGTTTATACATAAGATCATTCCTGACTAGTACACCATAATAATCCACATATCTCCGCTGACTTGGAATAGTTACACCCTAGGAACAAATTTTTCTTTAATAACTAATAAACTGTTTATATCTGTATAGAAATATAAGGATAGCATTTATAATCAAAGACTCTATACTTGCCTTAGTTTTAACAGATTTTGAAATGTTTACATATTTTATATATCACACCCTGGCAAGAACAGTGACAATTCAAAAGGAGGTAATTTTCAGGTTATGTTGGTAATGAACACATACTGTGCCCCATGTGCCAGAATAAGTCAGATCTGTTAACTCCCAGTTTATCTGCCTGAGGGCAAATTTAAAAGAAGCTTATACTATTCAATACGAGTTGTACAACATTCTTTTATTTCTTTCTTTAATAAAACATTTTTGAATTTTGTCATTGTTCTTGACAGTGTGCAGTGTACTTCCATACTTAAAATCCAATTTAAAAAAACTTAGGAAATAAACTTACTTAGATGTGCTAAGTACAGTAAAAAATAAGTGTTACTTATGAGAATTTTTATATTTAAATTACTATAACATCCCTGAAGGATATCATCTTGAAAGATACAATCCTGAATGTATGTATCACACTAGTTGTAGTAGTGCATTCTTACCAAACAAATTCTCTGAATAATATCACCAATAATTAGTTATTTTGGGAGAAAAAATTTTAATGGATTCCTAGTTATAAAAACAGCCTGATCAAAAGTGCTCTTTAACTACTATCACCAGATGCCACTAGGAACATCCATGCCAGAAGTGGGATTCAAATCCATGAACTCCAGTACCAAATAGCATCTCCTTACCCACTTGAAAACAGTTTATTCCACTCAGAAGAAGAAAAATATTCAGATGGCACATTGTATTTTTTCACGAAGTACACTTTTTACATAGGTTTTAATCATAATTATTAATTAACATCTACCTGACATCACTACTTATTTCACAAAATAAAATGGTAAACAAAATTAAATTCTATAATATAAATATATAAACTTCCTAATATGTTTTGCCTTCACCCTCTTAGTTTATAACACTAAGTATATATTCAGCTTCTTTTCTTCCTACCAACTTATGTAATATATATATATACACACACACAAATTCAATTTTGTACTGACTCCCCCCCCCCTTTGTTTTCCCTTAAAAGACCTCTTTTTCTAGTCCTCTTCCCTGAAAAACTTTTCAATCAAATGACCAGAATTACTTCAGTAGATGAATTTGGCAATTTTGGAATCAAATTTTAAATTATAGAAATTTTGAATAAAGTCTGGAATGGTTTATTTAGGTCACCACTCAAAAAATGTTTGGTGATATAATTATATAATTTCAAAGTAATTTAATAATTTTAATAAAAAAAATTTTAAAACTAAACACTTATATTTTGAAAATAATCCTAAGACAGTAGAACATAAGTTTTTAAAAAAATAAAAGATTACAATGAAAAAAAAAATTAATGAGTTTTGTATGTTAGACATTTGTATTGTTTGGCAAGTAAACCAACAGCCATGTACCATTGTATTACAGCCACTTTACCCTTAACTTCTAACTGAATTTTTAAAATATCTCAAAAATTTAACAAAACTCGCTATAAAAAGTACAGTTGAATGCTATTTTTACAACTTAAACTGGATGGATATATACATACATATATATTCATTATAATTTCGTATTACTGTTATATGCTTTATAGATTCAAAAAATATATTACTTTCTGGTTATGAGTACGAGCATTTCCATAAAATCTGAGAGCCTCTTCAGCTGTTCTGTACATTCCTTTATGAAGTAAATATGCACAAATCATAACTCCGGTTCTACCCTAGATTTAAAAATAAGAAGATAGTATATAATAGAATTCTTAATTCTTTGTCTAGTAAAAATATTAATAACAAAAGCTTACTGATGACCAGAACTATAAATAAATAGTACTTATTTTATAATGCTGATTCTTAAAACACCTTGATACTTCTAATTATTTTCCATTAAATGTTCAGTTACATATTCTTAGAAAATACAAACAACTATTTCATATCTGCTAATAGTCATTTTCTAAAATTTTATAAGTTAAAGCATTGAAAGCAAAAAGTGATATTGACTGAAAATGTTGGAGACTTAATAATGGATCTTCATATGTAACACTTCAGCATCAAATTTAAATATATAGAAATCCTTAAAGTTTAAATTGTTTTTATATACACACAGGTTATGTAAAATAAAAAAGGTTTAAATTTTAGGCAGATATAACTGTATCATGTAACAATTCATTACTAGTCATTTATTTAAAATAGCTAAAATTTATCCCCTTAAAAATATATTCAGACATCATTTCACAAGAAAATCACTTTCTTAAATAATTAATCTTTTGTGACATTTAAATTATATTTAAAGTTTAAAAAAAACCCATTTTGAAAAAAAATAAAATGCTACAAAATACATTAATTTTAAATACAGTTAAGTGAATTAAAACATTTGAAAAAATTCCTGAACACTAATTATTGGATGTTCTTAAAACTTTATTAGGATAATGAATAAAGAAAATGCAATGCTGCAAAAAATAATAAAGCTAAAACTATAAAAATTGAAATTTTCTAACAATAATTTTAAAAAACATTTATGTCAAATTCCATGCAAGAAATTACCTTGCCTGCCTTGCAGTGTATGGCAGCAACATTATTTTCATCCTTTGACAACCAGGAATCCACATCATCACAGAAAGGTTTCATAAGTTCTAAACTTGGTGGATTATGATCTTCAAAAGGAAACTGGGCTACTCTTTGGTGAAATTTACTAGGATCATAATTTCGCTCTGTACACCTTTTGAAAAAGAAGGGGGAAATTTATAAGTTATAAAACATTAAAAAAATACAAATAAGATAACAAGCATAAATGCTGGGGGGAACTACTTACAAATTGTAAATTTTATAATGCTGACCATGCTTTGAGTCCAGAAACCTGAAAAAGTTGATTGAAAAAATAATCACTTAACAAAGAATAACAAGGTAGTATTGATATGCTTCATTCATAACATTTTGTAGCTAAGTAATGCAATTTAATGGCTTAACCAAATGAAATGACAGAATTTAATTTTTAAAAACTGCAAAACTGAAGTTCATTCTCATTAAATGACCTCATTAAATCAGTTTCTCATAAAATATATCCCATTCATACTAAATCACTGAACTAGATGTCATGATCTTGTGAATCATGCATATTTTTTTTTTAATTGATCTGCTATACTAATCTTTAAATATGAAAGAATTATTTCATTTCCTTTAACAGACAAATTTTTTTACATGCATGTCCCAAATAACCTATATATCAAGACTGCATTATAAAAAATATCCTATTCAACTTTGAAAATTCAAAATTATTACATTAGATCTTCAGCTATTATTCAGAAGCATATTTAGATTGTTTTCCTAATTAAATTTTTTTCAATCATTCAGTAAGGATATATACATAATTATTACAGATAAGTGACTGAAAAAAATTGAAGGGCTGCTCTAATTATAAAAAAATTATAGTTTAAATCTCAACAAAATTTTTAAAAAAATTTCACAAATTACCTGCATGTAGCATATTAATTATAAATTGACATAATGAGATGTTAGTATGTATGTAAAAAAATATAGACTAGGATATCAAAACTTTTTGGAAAAAAAAATTATTTGTATATGAAATGATTCAAACAATTTTAAATGGCTGAGAAAAAAATATGCAATCACAGATTTAAATCTTTGTTCTGGTGTAAAATAATAGGCTCCAGGGCATTTTAACCTCATTTAATGATAAATAAAGTTACAAAATTATATCAAGTTAAGTAGATCTTAAACCATTATACAAATAAGTATAATTCAGAATAAAATAGTATTGTTTATAGGCACACAGCAATGTTATCTTTTGAAAGCTAATGACTTTGCTGGATGAATAGGACAGCTATTGGAAGTTTCAGCAAATACAATAGATTTGCAATTTGTTCTTCCCATTTTTAATGATTTTAAACTTTCAATATTTTTCACATAAAATGAATTTTCTAGCATAGCACATCCATACCTTGCAGCTATCAGGATAAATCATAAATTAAAAAAAAAAAAAAATCTTAAAAATGTTTTCACATAAAATTTTAAAATTGAAAGAAATGTTTGCATATTTCTTGTCAACAAATTTTTAATCCTGTATTTAGAATTGAGGTCTCAAGAATCCTAACCTGCAATAGTTGCATTGTTTGTAAGCATTGTCTTAAGCTAGTAATATTTTAAAGGCTATATTTCTTTACATCCATTATACTATTTTATTTATTCAAAAGCTCATGTTGATACACACACCATCACTACAGCTTTTTACACATTCTTCATCATTACATTACAAACACTTTAAATTCAAATAAAAAACATTTATCAAAATATTTAACAAGATATTAAAAATATTCTGCAAAATACATGAATTTCAATTTGGTTTTTAGAAAAAGAATGTAGATAAGCATACAAGAACAAGAGTGGCCATAATACAGCTCTTGCAAGTGGTGTGGCTCTTATGCAAATAAAATATATGTATGATATGACATACTAAAACTAATCAATGTCCTAAAATAATTATTTTATTTCATGTCAGTTAAGAAACTTAATTTTATTAAAAAATAAATATATATGAATATTTTACTGATTTTAACATGGTTTTTATAGAAAGTCTTAAAACGTTGCTTGTGGATATGGCGCAAATGTTATCTATCATCCCAAATTAATGTTATTGCCAAATTGGCAAGAATGTTGTACCATATCCTAATGGAAAACTTTTGTTTCAGTAAATTGATAATGATTCCTACGTAACTTTCATTCTCATATACATATTGTAAGTAGTGCATATGAGATTCCACAGAAGGGTGCCACACATAGAGGGTACCATATATAACTATAGTGCAGTTCATTACATTATAAAAATCTGACATGCAGCTATGCATTATAAAAAATTTTAATGCAGCTTGACCTGACTCCATATATGACCATCCCTACTATAGAGTATTAAGAACTTACGAGTCACATTATTAAATCCACTGAGAAACAAGTACAAAATGAATTTATCAAATTTACTTTTAGAATAACATTAAGTTTGCTTATTCATTCATTACAGATATTTACCTTACAACATCATCTATGTGGTTTCTATAAACACCTTCTAGTTTTTCTGCAGGGTAGCCCATGGCAATAATGTTATTACATATATCTTATATACATTAAAGAAAAATTACTTGGGGTTTAAGAGATACTTTCACAACACTATTAAATTACTATACATATACTACTACAAGCAAAAAATCATATACAGAGAGAACTTAAGATGCATAACAGCAATGGATATGAAAGAGCAAATAAAAGAGAAAATATAAATAAAATTATCAACAAAATGTGTTGCCAAATGCAATGGTTTTCAAACTTTTTTTGCCATGGTAAACCTAGCATATGCTTGAGACACCCTAGCCATGGCAAGCAGTTTGAGAACAACAGATCAATTGCACATCAAGATAAATTATTTGACAGCAGTACAATAGCAAGGGAAGTAATAGTTTCAGAATTTTCCTTGATTATTGCCGCCAATTACATATCTTAGCACTGTCATTTCACAAAAATGATAACACTTAAACATGAAATTGACAATAGGTCACAAATAGGTTAACAGATGTTATATGGTTTAAAAAATTATAAAGCTCAAACTTTTGAAAAAGTTTAATTTATACACAATTCTTATTTTACTATTTAAAACTAATATATTGTATGGTAATGAATGTACAGAGTAGCAGCAAAAAAATGATTTTCAAATTTCTTGATTTTCTCTGATAATCCAAAAGTTTTCTACCAAAATTCCAGGCACTTGCCAATAGCATTGTTGTTGTTCTATTTAATGCGTATATTTACCCAACCCACCCTTGTTAAGCCCAAGAAATTTTACATAAAACAAGCAAGCAGAAATTTTAGATAAAAATAAAATAAAAGGAAAATATAAACTATAGAAAATGTTGACTAAAAGATTTAAATACTTTTACAGCATTACACCACTTTGACAATTTAATTCAGCGATTTTGAAATAAATTGAGAGTAAACGGAAAAAAAAAATCTGCTTCTTATTACCTACATCACAAGAGAGTATTAATGTATCCATATAGTGAATATATTTGTTTTGGAAATAAAACAAAAATGTTAATTTAAAGCCAGATTTATGATAGTATTTCAGCTTATTCTCTTAAAAAGAAAAAGAAGTACTACAGAAAACATTTTATTTAACAGAAAAAAAATATTTTTTCAGCTATAAATATTTTCTCTTTTTTTACTGCATGAACTTTGTTTAAAATCAGAATGCAAAACTCCAGAATCTTATACGAATTCTGATATTTCCCCCATTATTTCTATCCTTTTTCATTCCCTATCCTATTTCACATTTCCTGATTGACCCATATTTTCCAGGTATGTGGCTACCCTAGTATATTAAAGACATATGAAGGCAAATTTTAATAATTGAAGTAAAATTACATAGAAAATTATTTGACCTGATCACAGAGAAAGAAATTAAGATTTCTGTATAACCATAAAATGAAAAAAAAATTTGGATAACTTGATATTTGCTTTAATTCAATCTTATCACATTGGATGCATCAGACATATATGATGCATCAGACATATATGAGAACACAGACTGTATAAAAAGGCAATCTTTGCAAAAATAGATCACTTCAAAAAAAAGGAAAGCCTCACATTAGATCTATTGACTGCATGAAAGCAGATTTTAAGACATTAAAAAATCAAACACAGGAAGGTTCCCACCCCTTACCCCCTTCCCCCTTCATTCTCCCTCACCCTTTGCCCCTCCATTCCGTTTTCTTCGATCCACTGTTCCTCTCCTTCTTCCTCCCCTTTTATTCTCTCCCTATCCTCTTCTTTCCTCTCCTTTCCCTCCTGTCTCCCCTTCAATAGCATCCCACTGAAATTGGTGAAGAAGGATTATTCAGTCAGCTTTAATCTCCATTATAGAACTGGGAGAATATCCTAATTTTGGAAATTCTGTAATACACAGTACGATTATGAATGAGAAGAGTAAAATAATTACTGAAAAACACCAACAACCATAAAAGAATCAACTGAATTATTTGTAAGTCAAATTGATTTTAAAATACCAGATTCCAAAAAGTCTTTATAAACAACCAAAGGATAGAGAGAGATTAGTAAAATTCAAAACAAGACCTTTGCTTAAAAAACTAGATTTAATTCTAGCTTGTTTTACAAAATAATAATTGAAATTTTCACAATTGAAAAATTAAAGGACACAATAAGAAAAGTTTGGACCTTATTTATATATATGCATGTGTGTGTGAATGATACAGAAAAGGGTACAGAGAGAAGATACCAAATTCATATGGAACATCACATGAATTAAGATATTTTTAACAGTTTATATATATAAATAATCATTTAAAGATAAGCTTAAAAAAAGGATACATGTAAGATCCAGATCAAAGCCATCTTCTCTGTATCTTCTTTTTTTCTTGCTGACTAAACCTTTGATTTTGGAAGCCATCATTCTCACTAATATTTAAAACAAAGTAGAATTATGAGTGTGTATACAAAATAAGTACTAAACAAATTCAAATTAAAAATATAACAAATGTTTTTTAAACACTAACTTTATACTAAAATAATACATATGAAACAAAAAGTTGATTGTCTCAAAATTAAGCTGCTATAAATTAACAAAGAACTAACAAGACAACTATAGACACAAAACTTCATGAAACTATTGTATAATTACATGTCAATGAAGGGGTATGTTCAGGGGTCAATTCAAATATAAATTTGATCTGCTTTGTAGCCTTTCCACAAAATTCTGCATTAAAAGAGTAGTCTTCTTCATAAAATTTGGTATTGCAAAAATAGACTCCCTTCATAAAATTTCATACAGCAAAAGTGTTCCTTTAGAAAATTCTGTATAGTAAAAATGACCCTTTCAAAAATTGAAAACAAAATTTGGCTAAAAACTACAATGTTATTTCTGCAATAGACTATACAAATATATGTATGGTATATACTAATGTGTTTACAATGTCAGGTGTCTCTACTGGTCTCCTTTTAAATTTTAATGTATTTAATTACACCCTTCAAATTAACATCAAATTAAGAGAAAAGAGAATTTTTAGTGCTTTGTTTTATGTGTATAAATATTATATAATATGGTTTTATCCTATATCTTTGGAAGTTTCAAATAAAATTATAAAAATAATCTACCACATAACAGAATTTATTAATTTATCACAAAATGGAGACCAAAATAAAAAAAATCAGGATTGACACTTGATCTTATTTCATTTTGATAAAACTATATATACTTTTATTTTACACAAACTATTTCAATATTTATAAAAAATATATAAATCAGTAAATCATTTTTTAAATAATAGCATGGAATCATAAAGAGAGAAATTGTTCTTGAGCAAAATATATAACCACATTAAATTAATACTAAAAATATATATTTTTAGGTTTATATGCATAATGCATAAATATGAATATACATATTGTACTTCTATATTGCTTGATAATGGATTTTCTGGAAAAATATATACAAAATAACAACTAACACTTATTAAATAAGCATTTATAAAATCAGCAATCATTTTTTTCATACTGAGTAATGAATAATCAGTTAAAGATAACTAATTAAATATTGTATCTGGAAATATGCAAACACTATTTTTAAAGCACGGTTACATTTTAAAATGTGCAATATATGTATGTATGTATGTGTATGTATGTATGTGTATGTATGTGTATGTATATATATATATATATATATATATATATATATATATATATATATATATATATATATATATATATATATATATAAAGCTATCTAATGTGAATGTTTTGATACACTAGTTTTAACTTATGCTCATACTAATTTTTCATTTTCTAATACAATACATATAATTACATGGAAAAGAAATTGAGACCTATTGTTGCTTTAAGGTGCTACTTGACCTATATCTAACAGAAACAAAATAATGAACAATCTGAAATATATATTAAAATTTACAACAAACTAAGAAAATATTTATGAATAAACATTTAAATGAATAACAGATTATTGATCTATAGAAATAAGATGAATATGTAACATAAATGAAGTATCAATTTATCTGATAAATTCAATGCCATGAAATTTTAAGGAAATTATAAGTGCATTAATTTCTTAAACTAAATTTAATTAACTTATGTGTGTGTGCATACATTCATATAAGATGGTATGACATCATTGTTCCTATTCATATTAGATACATGCTTTCTACCTTTCCCTACACAATTACCTAAAATTTCATAGATTTCCTAATTTTATTATTACCCATGTATGAAAAAAAAATTCCTGAAATAACTTCTGCCACATTTCAGACATTGCATTCTACTTTTATAAGAGATCAGTTAGTAGTAGCTTTTAATATAGTTATGTAGCATAATGATGGAATTGACGTTTTAATAAAAACACAATTGAACAAAATATTCACTGCGATTTTCATTTCATTTTGTAAATTCCATCGTTTTTCAAGTATTTTAATAAAAAGATTATAATACATTTTAGTGTGCAACATTAAGCTAAGTAATTAGTAGAAAAATAAAAGAAATACATTTTAAATTATATGAAAACATAATAAACAATAGGTATATATAATTTAATACAAACCTTTTTAAAAGAAGCAGCTTTGCAAGAACCTGGTTTAATGTTTATAAAAGTTGATAACAAATGAAAATTACTGTTCACCAAAGCAGTGGAAATGTCTTCGGAAAACGAAAATAAGTTACAGTCAAACCATCGTTCCAGCATTTTTGATACAAAAATACAAAAATTCTTAATCTCACAGTGTAAGTTGGCACGAAATATTTCGACTACGAAGAAATTGGTATTGCAGCACAAACATATTCAATTGAAATTACTAACTACTATATACATCAGACATAAGATAGAGTGATTCATCTTTAAAATGTTATGCTTCACTTTACAACTAAATACAATTTGCAACAAATTACAGAAGCTAATGCATATAAAATTTTGATGCAATTATTAATGTTTACATTAATAAGATATAGTTATGTATGAAGAATTTGGTCGAATCGTAGTAAATTTACACAATAATGTAAAAAGAAAGTTGCTTTTTACATAAACTTCAATATTAGAGTAATATATAGTATGCGCTGGTAATAACACTTCATTCTACTAGTACATTTCAAGAAATTTAACCCGAGTGTTTAAACGCCTCAGTTAAGAAAGTGATTTCAATGTGAACATTGATGCACGAGGATTCATGTGATGGACCGTGATTGGCTAGTGTCCTTTTTATATGCTGGGGCAAAATTGTGATTTCATACATTCATTTTTTTTTCAATTGTGTATTATAATAACGGTTCTATAAATATTTTCAAAAAATAAGGTTATAAGATAATTAAAAAACAATGACTTGAGTTACTTTTAGAGGTTATAATTAATCTCCAGAGAATATTCTTGCAAGTTTGCGACAATTGGCAGAACCTGACTATCGCTATTCAGTTAGGTAATATTAAAGCTTTCATAGAAATTTCCTTTTAAATGACATTTATTTTAAAATAAGCATATCAAATATATTTATATCTTAATTATTTCTTTGCCATAAAACTCCTAAAGCATTTTATGAGTCACTAGAGAACTACAATCTTAGAATCCGCAGGAAATTTCTATATTCTAAGGGAAACATAAACTACTTTAAAGTAATTAAAACTTAAACTCTTTTGATTTACTGATAGTTTAGAGATTTAATAAATTGTTTCAATTTTTGTGGTGTACATCAGAAACTAGATTATGTGAATTAACAAAATGAAATGAAGGTAAACCCAATTTGTTTTCTTTTAAAATTAATCAATATTCTATGTCTACTAGATAAAAACTCGTACATTTGCAGAATGAAGATTCGTGTGACGGATGGATACTAATAATTTGATTGCTCAGTATATATGTGCGTACTTTCATGTTAAACATGATACCTTGCCAAATATAGTTAGTTAATCCCAATTATTCGATTTTTTTTCATAGCATATAATAGTTAAATTTTGTGAGAATATCAACTTTGGGGGTCTACAACAAAGACAGAAAAAAATGGTGGTTCTCACTGTGTCATAGGAATTGGTGACTTCAAAATACTTCAAAATTCCCATGTTTTGGAAATTTTCAAATCTCCCTTCCCAAAAAAGTCGGTTTTTTCCATTGCTCACAACTCTAGCTAGCATAGATGCAAATCCACTTGACAGCAGAGATTTCAAATCCAGGTTAGTATGAAAAGAAAGTTTGGCACAGGTGTGCACAACAAACGTGGAAGGAGATGAGAAGATATAAATCTTAAAAATACTATTATCTATGGAAAACAATGACAAAAACGGATATTCATTTAGGTATCAATGGCAGTACCAACATACAATAAATTATTAAGGTAGAAAGATTAAATGGACAAGACTGAAGCTTTTAATTTTCAGAGCCCTGTCTTTTAAACAACTCAACGGGCTGCCTATCCTAACTAGAGATGTAAAAAACGCGGAATTTTGAAGAGAAAGGAATAAACCTGGGAATTTTGGGGAATAAACCAGGAATTTTGGGAACTTGGAAAAATTGATTCCATTTATTTTTTCAACAGTAGCTATTTAAGAACTAGCATATTATTTTTAAGAGATTTATTTTTACTTTTAACAATATATATGTTCAAGAAATAATAGCAATGAGCATTTAAATTATTTTATAGTAGTACTTATGTAAATAATTACCCTGTTAGTCTTATCAAACACATAACTAGTTGCTTCAATTTTAATTGCTAATATAATAATTATATACATTATTTTTGATCATTATTGATTATGTAAATTGCTTTATGCTAAACTTTTCCTCTCCTTTTATAATATAAAAATAAATATCTTTAAATTTATAATAACAGTTTATTATTTTTTGTAATTCATATATCTTTTAAAGGTATAATCAAATGATACTTTTACATTTTGTATCCAATTCCTACACATACACACATTATATATATATATATATATATATATATATATATATATATATATATATATATATATATATATATATATATATATATATATATAGAGAGAGAGAGAGAGAGAGAGAGAGAGATGTTATCCAAGAAAAATAATGATTTATGGGTTTTGTGACACTACAGATTATTGCCTAATATTTATGTAATAATAAAAATATTGGATATTTCTCAAAGGAAAAATAGACTCATACTTTCATGCTAAACATGATACCTTGCCAAATATAGTTAGTTAATCCCAATTATTCAATTTTTTTTCATAGCATATAATAATTAAATTTTGTGAAAATATCAACTTTTGAGGTCTACAACAAAGACAGAAAAAAATGGTGGTTCTCATTGTGTCATAGGAATTGGCGACTTCAAAATACTTCAAAATTCCCATGTTTTGGAAATTTTCAAAATTCCCTTCCCAAAAAACCCGGTTTTTTCCCGAGTTTTTTCCACAGCTCACAACTCTAATTATAACGAGTTGGTAATTTAACGGATTTTTAACTATGTAAATCCCACACATGTAGCATTTTACTAACTATATTCTCCTTAACTAACACATTAGCTTGGTTATAAATAATATTGTCATCATTGTTCAGCATCATAATATTAGATGCATATACAATTACATACAAGAACATGGTATTTTGGAACGACGGTTCGAAAGGTGGAGAATTAAACTGTGATCATCTAAAACTTTTTTTTAGTTAAATCGTATTCCTCCCTCGCCCGTGGCCGAACGATAACCGATTGGTTAGTGTGCTGGCCTTCGGTACCGGACTTCGTGGGTTCGAATCCCACAGTGGCATGGATGTTTGTAGCCGTTCGGAATCGGCTTTAAACTGTAGGTCCCGGTCTCATTAGTCCTCGTGTTGCAAAAAAGTAGACCGTAGTACTCCAAACCAAACCAAAACCCTCGCCTGTGAGTGTGTAGTAAACCAATTTCAATTAGGAGAAAAATTAAGTATCAGGATGTTCATTTGACAGCAGGCCTATGTTTATAATTAATAATACTAGTAATTTTAATATTTTTTATGAGAAGGATATTCTTCAACTTCTTACAAAAACTGAATAAATGAGTAATAATCTATTCGTAAACGAGACGGTCCTATGTCCTATACCCTACTATGCAGCTGCGTTCTGCGGACTAACAATCGTATTCAGAAACTGCAGACGGTCCAAATGTACCATTTTCCTTTATGTACTATTCGTAGTATATACATTAGTAAGACAGCCATAATTCAAATTTACCAAACTTAAAGAATATATTCATTTATTGCACACCGTACATCAGTTAACAACAGTACAGTTACATATGTCTTCAGTTTACAATGTCGAGAATCGGGATGTTCTTTTTGTACTTTGTGAGCTGAAGCGCATTACATGGCGCGACGGTATCGGAAGCTACACTGAGGGTAAGCATCAATTATGAGAAAGTTATTTAGTTCTTTTTTTTATAATTACCTAACATCAGAACACCTTGGTAACTCATAGACAAATACCTTCAGAGGAATACTAATATCAGAGGCGTAGCCATGGGAAGAAGGGCTAACGAGGCTCATATTTTCTCCTTTTTTAAAAACTTTCCGATTGCAGTTACTAGAATAGAAATTTCTTTCATGTCCTATCGTCATTGTCTCTTTTTAGATTCTCTTTCAGAACAAATTTAAATTCATTTAAAACATTTTCTCAGAAAAAACGTATTTGGATTTTCCGATCATCCTCGGTGCCTAGATCTGGTGATCACTTTCTAAAGGTTCTTTTAATCAGTGCCAGATTAAGCCAGCAAATATAATTACAACTTTTACAAACTGACCTAGATATAATGAGGAGACATTTAGTGATAGGACTAGACAAATCAATTTCTCTAAGAATTCTATTCAAAGTTCATTAAACTGCGATTATTTAGACAATCTTGTCCCATCATATTCCGTAACTTACTTTTGAAATGTTTTAATGTAGAAAAGGGGTGTTCTAACAAGTAAATTCGTTAATCTATTTCTAGATTTTAGAAATACAACTCTAATAAAATTTCTATTAGTTTACAGTGGAGTGTAGTACACTAAGAGGTAAGGGGTTCAATCCCCTTCCTCTGTAAATCCATAGGCTGAAAAAAGTTCATAATTTTTGGTTTGTAACTTTAAAAAAATTCACTTTTTCTTGCGCATTTGTACTATATTTTGATTCTATTTTGTTACAATTTTGCCAAACCGTAGTGTAATATGTGCTTGTATTATGTTAAACAAAATGGCACGGACGTCACATACAAATATTTCAACCTCTCCCAATCCACGTTAATGAAAGATCTCTCTATACACCACTCTAAGTTTGTAAATGGCAGTTCAAGAGTCTCATGCTTCGTTTTTTTTCTTTTGTCAATAGCAGCAGTTGCATTAGTTTTCAGAAATGCAGCGAACTGCATTAGTCCACAGTATAGATTTTTCCCAAATCTTTTTTCTCAAGTACTGATCCAGACACTTACTTTCTGTGTCTGTTTTGTCAAGGAGTAGGGTCAGCTACGTTTTAAGTACTATACGTAGGTGTAAAAGCGCTTTTGTACCTCTTACCCTTGCTGAACGTATGGGTAGGGTGCAGCTCTTTGGTACCGAAGTTTGTGGGTTCGAATCTCTCTTCTGGCATGCATGTTTGTAGTCGATCGAAATTGAATTAAAGCAGTAGGTATCAGTCTCATAAGCCCACGTGTAGCAAAAGAAAGGGACCGTAGTGCAAATTTTTCATTTCCTTTGGTATGGAATATAGTAGCTTGCTGTAATATTCAAATTCACCTGTTTAACTGTTATTCAAATTTACTGTTAATTTTTTTTCTCTTTAGCATAATTTTAACTTACAAGGCTCATTTAATTAAAAGCTTCCATCATTTAAAGCTGTGGTTTCCATGGATCCGTGTAACAGTTTAGAAGTCGGTGGTGAGCAACAATTAACTTGGAGGTTGATGGACAACTTCTGTGCGTCTGAGAAAAACATTACATTAAACCATGTAAAGTAAAATAATTGTGACCCATTTTCCTTATTAAGAGAGTTAAAATAAACAACAATAATCTATACCAGATAATGATGAATTATTCTTTAAAATCTGAGAAACGCTAGGCTAGGCAGCTAAAGTTTTTTATATTTTATTTTTCTGTCCCTACTAAAAACTCTAAAGCTAAAATTGTAGTTTTGTTATAATATAGTTGTATGAAGTTATTTCATTCAACTATATTATAACATTAGGGATCATGGTAAAGTGTTCACTATAAAAACGATCCATGGGTATAAAGAATTTACGAACCACTGATATTAAGAATTTATTACCTTTTAATTTTTTTAACTGCTGCAATAATAGCAAACTTTTTTATCAATCCTCTGTAAGTTAAGAGAAAAGGTGGGAGTCATTTAGACCTACGCCTCTTTATTTCTATGTAGCGACTCTAAATAAAGTCGTAGTAAAGCAAAATGTTTAGTTTGAATGGTTTGAGCTATAAGGTCTACCATTTTGCTACATGAGGGCTAAAGAGACCTACTGCTTAAACCCGATTCCAAATAGCTATGAAAATCCATGCCCTAGTGGGATTCAAGCCCACGAACTCTAATACCGGATAGCAGAGCTCTACTCATTCGGCCATCGGTCGGCTGCGAAATATTGGGATCGCGAATATTAAGTACATGAATTTACAGAAACATTAGTCGCAATATATTCATAATATTCAATGTATTACAATTTCTGTAAAGAACAATTTTAAAATTCCAATGTTGGTTGAGTTGAACTATAAATAATATTCCTATACGGAAAAAATATCACTAAGCGCATTATTATATTAGCGTAATATTGCAGTTTCAGCATCAGGATATCAAAACACTAACGCAAGCGCATACTACATAACACTTCTAGCCATGAAAGTGATAAAGTCTCTGTGATGTAAGAGTAACTGAAAATTATTTTCTAGTATAAATAGTTGTTTATTTTTCGTCACATCGAAAGATCAATATAACATTCTATTCTAATGTTCTATTCGACTAATGTTCAAAAAGTCGTTTTAAATTCAATAGCCATTTTTGATTTCCTTGAAGGATATTAATTACCTACCATATATAAAGCCTAAGAGGAGTTATCGAGTGACTCAAACTCGAGTTTTCCCAAAAGTTCTCGACAGAATTCTCGACAGTGGCGTAGCTAGGAATTTTTAGCCCTAACATAAATTTGAATTCTTTTCCTAGTAGAAATATAATACATCAATAAAATTTTAGAAATACTTTATATTCTTTAGAATAAAAGTTAGGAAATAATATAAAAAGTGCGATAGGATATAATGGATTTAGAGGGAGAAATATATAAATATCTAAAATTATGTAATATTTTAATATTTTGTGTACATAATATATTCAGAAGGAACTCATAACTCACAAATTAAACAACTAAAATATTTATGTATTACAAAAAAAAGGCTAGGCATTTGCAACACTGCTCTCCTAGACACAAATAAATCTATAACCTCTCTATAGCTTAAGCTGATTGAGGTTTCTTTTTCAATGCACAGGCATGTTCTATAATAGTTTCTGTTCCAACGAGAAGTGTAAATAAGATATTTATCAATTTCAGCATGCTGAAAAAATGATTGTACGAAACTATCCTCAAAAGCATGTATAGAAAGAATCTCAATGCAGTTAATAAATTTGGATTATATTATTTAATCCTAGCTGATGAATTCCTTCTAAAACTCCTTATAAAATTTTTAAGTTTTCATATAAGGCGATTTCACGCAGCAGGGCACAACTCAACTTATCCACATTCTGGCTTTAGTATCAAACGGAAGGGCATTTTATTGTTTGCCTATTGGCTGTTGTAAACATGAAAATGAATGGGAAGGGCATTATAGTTGTTCATGACGTTGCACGAAATTGCTCTATTATTGAAACCTGTCCTAATATGCATAAATTTAATTTTTCACACCCTTTTTTTTGTTAATTATAATTTAATATCTTTTAACTTTGCCCTTTAACTAGAATTATGAAATTTTATAAATTATTTTTCAACCTTTCGTTATCTCTCTGCAAATTGTTCTCGTTCGGATCCCGTTTACACCCCGGGGGATTTTGTGCACAGTGTAACGCCCTATGATTTATGCACCCGTGGCAAATGCCTCTTTTGCACCGCTGTAGTTCTGGGCTTGGTTCAAATATGAAATTTCAAAATTAAATTTTCCCCCTTACTCTCGCTCTTGTTAAATCATTAATAAGATCTTTTATACCAATTATCATTGATGTTTTGTGCTCAATACATAACAGATCACGCGACTTACTTTATCCGATAGAAATTTACTTTGCAATTCTTGAATATTAATTTGATAAATGATCTTTCCATGCTAGCATGTATCTTGCAGTTTAAGAAATATCATAAATGCAACATATACTTCCGAAAATTAATTCGCCAAATATCCTATTTGTCTAGAATTTTTTTTTAACGTTTCCAATGGTTGGGACCACCAACAATAAGAAATAACAGTATCATATCATCACTAACATTTTAAAACAGTAATAAAAAAATAAAAATAATAAAAAAAAACAGTATCGAAACAGTTCAAATAACTGAAGGTCATCACCTCATGTCCTCTCCCTTCCCAATACTTTGATGACCCTGTTTCTCCTTGGAGAGCTTCATAGGTCAGCAGGTGGTTTGGTTTCATCATCACACACGGGACAGCTAGCCTTGGGGAGAAAGCCAACTATGCTCGGTAAATAGTCGAAAATTAGTCATTGCCCCCGTTTAGGTTTGTCAAGTATAATTTCTAAAAGCAGCTTTTCTATCGTATTTAGTTTCTGTTTTAAAAAGAGTTCATTCAGGTTCGTTGACTTCATAATTTGTTTTACACATAGTTAAGCGTATTTGTCCAGAAATAACTTTGACATTCTTTAATAGTCATTAAAGATTTCAAAACTTTTTTTAATAAAGAAAGTACTTGCCTGCAATGATTCGAGAGTTGATCAGATACAATACTAGAATATTCTTTTGAAAGATTTTAACATTTTCTTAAGATCTCTCATTTTGGTAATAAAATAATTTTATTTTCTCCAAAAATCGAACCAATTTGCTCTACAAGAATAATATACAAGTTATTACTGAGAACAACACTTCAGGAAAGCAATATAAAGCGGGCTCAATCAGTGATGAGACAAGTTTGATATCCACGAGAACAAGTGGATTATTAAAATTCTGATTTTTATTTTGCCTGGGCACGGGGCCACCAGATATATGGCTACAGTAGGATTAGCGCCGAACGATGGCCGAATGGTAGAGCGCTGCTCTTTGGAACCGGAGTTCGCGGGTTCGAATCCCGTTGCTGGCATGGATGTTTGTAGCCGTTAGGAATCGGCGTTAAACTGTAGGTCCCGGTCTCATTAGCCCTCGTGTGCAAAACAGTAGACCGTAGCGCTCCAAACCAAACCAAACAGTAGGATTAGCTACCTCTACTTAAAAACTAATCCGGTACTGCCATTAATGAATATTGGTGTTACACGTATCCTCAACCACCCCCACATACCAGTAATTCTTTAGTTTGGTTTGGATTAGAGCGCTACGGTCTACTTTTTTGCAACACGAGAGTTAATTACACAGGGGCCTACTGCTTAAGTCAATTCCGAACTGCTACGAACATCCTATAATTCTTTGGAAATAAACCTTGACGAAGGGGACAATAGAAGCAGTTCAATTTGATAAGCAGTGCCCTTTACTTCTATGAATACGGTGTATTTGGTAAATGGATCTGTATCTCAGCAGTCGTGGATAGTAATAACATAACCATCAATGTTAATTTGTCGTTTTATCTAAAAAGAAAAACATATGTCGAAGAAATAAAAAAAATGTAATGGGAATTTTATATTTTCAATGTTATTTTTTTTTAAATGTCAGTAACTGTATTTACAGGCCTGGAAATTGGATATAAATATATGCTATCATCTTTAATTATTAACTTTTTCAAATAAAACAAAAGAAATATATGGTATCAGTGATGATGACACAAGAGAACACAGAAAAAGTAGTTTCTGACCCACCTCGGCCTAGTCCTCTGGTACAGCAATACTATGTATAAGTTCAATCTATTTACAAATATGAGATATTTGTAAACACAGAAGGCAGAATAGAAGACAAAAAGTTTATGAAATTAAAGTTAAAATTTAAGCTTAAGTTTGGAAGCAAATAATTAATATAAAAAATTAAAGAACTAAATTCAGTTCAAAATTTAACACGATACGAGTACTTGAATAGAAGTTACATGAGAGTTGGATAGTGATCATCCTATTCACTATTTTAGTATTAATATATTTTAGTGAATAAGAAATTTTGGTGGAAAATTTAAAGGAAATATATAAAAAATAAGGAAATATTACACATAACTCTACTTTATCAACTGATTTTTATCGACGGAATTTTCAAAATTAAAAGAAAACTGCATGCGTGTAAGTGAACCTACAAAGTCTTGCTGAGATGACCATTTTTGAAAAGTTAATAAACGGCGTTAACGAAAAAGTAGAACATGTCAAATTATGAGCCTAGAAATACTCAGGGCCACCACTGTTGAGCTTTGTAAAGAAAAAGCTTTTGGCGAGATAGCTTTAACTCTTATTGTTCATTTACCTGATGATTTCGGTCGTTAACTACCAAAATGAATTCATAATGAATTCATAAACTTAAAAAACCTCTTCTAAGAGCTATTACCCTTTATGAGAGAATTTTTATTGGCAATTAGTTGTAAAGACTCAGGGCATTATAAGTAAAATTATCAGAAATTAATCGAGGATATGGATGCTCCTCGATGTCTCTAAACTCCAGATGTTAAGTCTGTTATTCAATAACGTTAAAAGTAGTTGTGAATTAATAGTCGTGAATGAACAATGAACAGAATACTGAAACTTCAGAAATTTTGTTTGTACTGTGTTTGTTAGTCGTCTGTCAAAATTACTGAATTAGATTTTTTTCTTCCTGTATAATACAAACATTATAATAACCACGATTTTTAATTAAGAAAAAAAAAATCAAATAATTCTGTTTAGGAGTATTTAAGTTGTGTATTGCAGTAACTTTTAATTGGAAAAAGAAAAAAAAATGTCTGTGAGGGTAAACAAATCTGTTTTAAATTTCTGCTTTAAGTTGAAGAGACAAATTGACATGAAGTCAATTTTCATATTACTTATATCTAATAAATTTTAATTATAATTATAGCATATTTTCGTGAAAAAATTACGTAATTAAATATTTGATATGTAATTTTCATTAAATTTTTATTCTTCGAAAATGATAATTAATTTGTTAAATATGCCATGTTGTTTATATGGCATTTTATTAAACAATTTTCTATGCAGTCTGTTTTTTGTCTGTAAACAGAAGTTAAAGGTCTACCGTATTTAAAAAAATATATGGCCAGCCAACTTCTGTACTTAATAAAACACCAACTGAAATGCAATTATTTTGTTTATTATATAGCTTTAATTTTTTTTAACTCTTCGTGTTATTGGATTTTTCCAAGCCTAGTATGAGATTATAACATTAAAAGTATAAACAGGAGGTCATTTACTAATGAAGAAAATAGAGATATTCTTAACTTCGATATTTACATAGTTAAACACATAAATATTTAAAATAATGCTTTAATATTAGGTCTAAAGTTTTACTTTGGCTTAATCTAGATCTAATTGTAACTTTATTGTTTCAGATAAATAGATAACCATGTCATAGTTAAAATAATGGAAGTTATTTTTTTAAAAAATTTATTAGATTGTGTACTGTTTTTATGTTAATTTGAAAAAGTATGCTATTAATTTTTGCAAGCTTAGATATGCCATTTTTCTGCAGTAAAAGCACCATATTTGTTTCAATTATAAAAATACAAGTTATAATATCATACTGAATATATTTTAATGTATTAGAAATATTTTGAAGCAATTTTATTTATTTACGTAATTTAAAAGTATATTTTTATTTTGCTGGACTTTTATTATAAAATATTTTATAGGAAGCAGTAAATCAACTTTATGATTTTCGAGACCATTATTTTGAACATCATCCCACTGAAGATGCTGACAAAAAAATAAAAGATTTGACAGATGAGTTAAATAAGACTTTACAGTTATGTAATACAGGTAAATGGTCTTTTCCTTTTGTTTATAGCATTAGTGTTGAAAATACTTTTAAATAAACTCTTTCTAAAATAGGGGCTCAGTACATCTACACAATGTGTAACAGTTGTCAGTATTGGAACAAGTACACAATAAATCTTACTGGTAATATTGAAACAACAGTTTTAATTCAACTCAAAAGCATATCAACATTTACACTACAGCTCTTTTATAGACCATACATAGTTACATTTTTTTAACTCACTTCATTTCAGCACTTGACATAAAATATAAATTCAGGTGAATTAATCAGTTTGTTAATGATGCTAGAACTGGGGTTTATGAAGAAAAAGGATGGGGAAATTCACCAGCTCAAGTTTCCAAAAATGAATGATGTCACACATCTGACTCGAAAACTGCATTAATTAGTATTTTTACATTATAAATTGGCATGCTTCTAGATGGTAACTGTAGCCTATTTCTAGAATAACAATTATATTTTTGGCTAGATTTCTTAAAGTAGCATTTAAGAACTATATATCTCACTTAAACTGGTACCACTTATGTAAATTTTTATATAGTTAAGAATACTTTAATCTTTAGTTCAACTTTGCTATTCTAGTTTGTTTAATGTAAATGCTATCTATAGTTTTTTATTTATAATATTGGGATCTAAGGATGTATTTATCTTTTTTTCTTTCTATCAATAGAGGATTGTAGTTCAGATACCAAGACAGAATATGAACTTCTAAAAGCAAAAGCATTAAATGTTTTGCCTGATTATAACCCAGAAGTTTTAGACATACTAACCAGGCTTGTGAAATTTCATCCAAAGTTAGTTGAAGCATGGAATGAACTTGGAACATGTTTTTGGAAAAAGGGAGACATAAAAGCAGCTAAAAGTTGTTTTGAGAGTGCAGTAAGAGAAGTGAGACTTTTTTTTCTTTTTATTTATAAACATTTAATCTTATTATATGCAGATTTTTGTATAAGCTAGTGCATACCATAATTTTTATGGCAAAACAGTTTTGTATATTTATATTGTTACTAATGTAAGAATTTTTCATTGTAGCAATAAAAGGTAAGTTAGAAAAGCAATTTTGCACTTTCCAGGAAAAAAAATTCACTGTGATTTTAAAACAGCAAAATACATTAGATAACTAATGATCACTTTCTTTCCATGGTAGTGAGAGGTTAAACAGGGGGATACAAATGATCTTCAAATAGTTTTAGTATTGTATTATAGATATGAAATAGCTTTAGTGTTGTATTATATAAGAACATTGTAAGATATATTACATTTATTATAAAATTTGCACTACCATACTTACTCGAATGGTCTCATTAGCCCTCGTGTTGCAAAAAGTAGACCGTAGCGCTCCAAACCAAAACCAAAAAATACTTACTTGAAGGTGAAAACTTTTATGGTAAGAAACTGAAATTGAATATCTAAAATAAAGCAAATCCATTTCTTTCCATGGGTAGAGAGGGGTAAAAAAGAGGAATACAAATGACTTTTAAATAGTTTTAGTATGTGATAACTTTGTTAGAAATATTAAATTTGTTATAAAATTGCACAGCCACATTTACTTGAAAGTTAAAACTTTTATGGTAAAAAAATTATCTGTTTGGAAAATGTTTATAAACTTTTAAATTGTATAAATAGATAAATAAAAATTAGTTTTTGGAGGATAATTTAATAACACCTGTACATTATGAATAACATCATTTAAAGATAAGATTAGTGTGAATTTCAGTAAAAATTGTTATATTTAGGTTTAATAAAGTACATTCAATGAGTCTTCTACAATAACGAGAAAGACTTGCTAACTGTTTTAAGCTATAGTAATCCTAGTAAGGGTATGGTTGTTATACCTTGCTCTGTATCAATATTTTGGCAGTTTAGGGCAAATTATGTATCTACAAAATTGATTTGTTAATATGTAACTCGGGGAGATGTGTTTGTTTACATAGTATTTGAATTTAGTATGCACGTATGACCTATGTCTACTAACCGATCGTAAAGGATAAATAAATAAAACCTTGTTAATTTTTATTTATATTCTATTAAGTAAAAATAATATACTATGTATAAACACAAATTAAAACTATTGTTACTTAAGTTTTTTCTTTTACGATGTTTTTTAACTTTATATATTTTAGTAGTAATGTTAAAGTTACGTTGAAACATTAATAGAATATTTAAGAATACATATCGCTTTACAGCTTCAGATAAAAATTAGGACAATTAATTGTAATACGTATCAAAATCAATATTTTAAACATTACATTCTATTAATGTTATTCAAAGTTAAGTATAGAACATTTAAAACATGTGACAAATAAATTTTTAAAACTGTATTTCAATTTAATTAGGGATTGGTTAGGGTGCTGGCCTTCGGATCCGGAGTTCGTGGGTTCGAATCCCACTATGGCATGGATGTTCGTAGCCGTTCGGAATCGGCTTTAAGCAGTAGGTCCCGGTCTCATTAGCCCTCGTGTTGCATAAAGTAGACCGTAGCGCTCCAAACCAAACCAAATCCAAATCCAATTTAATTAGGAATTACAGTTGTATCTTTATTTAATACAGAACATTTTTAATATAACATTGTATTTTTTAATTCAGTGTGTATAAATGAAGATTATTTTCCATTTGAGTTTCTTACAATATATATTCTGTACTTGTTAAGTACTGAACTCCCAAATTTAATAAAGTAAAGAGACTAAGACATCTTTTTTCACATAAACGTTTATTTTAATGATTACAATATTTTGTTTGAGTATATCTTAAGTTAAAAGTGAAATTAGTTACTAAATTAAAAGCAGCCTCCCAAACTTAAAAAAAAAAAAAAAAAAAAAAAGAAATAAAAGAGTACTAAAATATTAAAGTTTGAGGACATATTTACTGATAAGGTGAAATTGAACTTAAAATTGAAAATTGTCAGACAAGGAATATAATTTAAATCTATCGTTAAAGGTATTATATCAATCACAGATGTGGAGGCCCTGAGAAATGTCCTAAAAGAGCCCAAGCATTATGGTTATAAGCCTTGCTAAATGATGATATTTAATGTAAATCCAAATATATATATAACTATTTACTAATATATAACTATTGTTTTTATTTGTGTATTGGATTCAATATATGGCAACATTAAAAATGTTTTTTGCTAGTTTCACCACAAGCATTTAGGGAGAGGAATAATCTTTTTGATAGAAGTGTGAAAAATGTTTGCTACCTATTACTTTCATAACAGATTTTTACCAAAAAGCTGAATTCAACAGGAGACCTCATGGGCCACTCTGCGTAAACAGCCATTTAGTTTTATTTAAAGACAACTACATATTATACAAACATCAATTATAAATGGGTCTATGAGTTTTAACATATATGTATCAATTCTATATCATGAATTTTAATATAGTAGATGTCATTGTCTTCTTATTAAAATCATTTCAGATCTAAAATTGATAGATGATTGTAGTTATGAGATAAAAAAATTTTCAAAATCATTAACCAGACAATAATATATGTGCTTACTAAAAAGTACTGTGTCAAACTCCTGAATTAGACTGCCATTATTAACTATTTGATATGCATTAAAACACACGAAAACACCACAATTAAAATTATCAACTTGTAATAAATGAGGAGGGTATTCTATTTGCCAAGATATATTCCTTTTTACAATTTTATTGAGTAAACCTGTCCAGTTTTTAATACCAAATGTATGTTTATCACTTGGAATCGGAGCTGAGGAATCATACACATAGAACACTTCATTTTTTAAGTTTGCTGTAAAAAGAATCCAATGTGAATCAACACAAATGGGAATAAAGATATAATTTAATGAGGATATTGGACACGAGAGATTTAATTCAGCACTAACACCTGTATAAACACAAACTGATAATGAAGAGTCCACAAACAACATGTCCTTCCTTTTTTCTAAAAGTTTAAAAAAATAGGAATTTACTATTGAATCATATAACCATCCTATTTTGAAATCAGATGACTGTGTTCTAATGTAATTTTCTTCCGAAACAGATAAAAATGGATCTAACAATTTTAGGTCTGTTATGCTTATTTATAATTGCTGACTTGAACAATAGGTTCTAAAATTGTTTTAAAATATCTAATTGGAAATGTAAATTAATCAGAAACACTATAAGACCTTATTTTGCTATTTTGTGGGTGATTCAGTTTTCTTTGCTTATATGGTGGATCATCAACATCATTAGTCACACCAGATTCAATGTTTTTGGTATTAGAATGAAAACCTTTACGCTTATTGCTAGTTTTAAAAAACCTAGGCTGGGGAATCAATTTTTGATTAGGTGCAACATTACTGTTGCTTAAGGCTAGGATCTCTCTATTATCGTCACACTGTATAATACCTTTTCAGAAACTAGAGAATTTAAGGTTGTTTCTATATTTCGAAGCATAATGCTTTGGATTTTAGGATTCTCTACCAAAACTAATAATTTTGATACCAACTTTTTACAAGACTGTATTTTATTTTCAGTTGTATAGGGCTTAAATTCACCAACTTTTAGCTGCTGCTCTGAGTAAATTTCTTTCATCCTCAATTTGAGTATTGAAAATATTGTCTTCAAAATCTATATTTCTATTATAATATGAATGTATTTTATGGACATGTTTGCAAAGAACACCAGAATATTGACAGTTACAAGAATACATGTGACTGCATAAATTACTACAAGACTTTTCAATATCAATAATATTGTAAAAATGAAGCATTACCACATGCATTGTGTATACAACATAACAATGAAAAGCTACTTAATAATATTAGCAAGAGATATAACAGCACTAAAATAGCTAATATTATTTGCATTAGAAATACTTAATATCAATAATATTGTAAAAATGAAGCATTACCACGTGCATTGTGTATACAACATAAAAATGAAGAAATAATAACAATAAATAAATATAAGAATACTAATAATTATTTTTTACTTCAAAGACTGTTATGGAACTAAATAACAAATTAGAACATACTTACAAACAAATTAAAATCCGATAAAAGCTAAAATAATTAGAGAATTAATAGATGATATTACGTGTAACCGCAAATGCTCGTACACGACACGCATCCGTGAAAAATTATCAACGTTGGCATGAAATCTGGTTTTTCGCCAGCTCGGTTGATCAACTCCAAATTAACGCCAATATGTTTTTCGCCAACGGTTAGCAAGTCTTTCTTGTCATTGTATAAAACTCACATTCAATTGCTAAAGTAAGAAAAAAAATAGGTGTTTGTTGTTTTTTATCTCTAACATTTATAAATAGTTATTAAGATTGCCACTCTTTTTGTGTAAAATTTTGTATAAATTATTTTTAGGGCAAAAATCCAGAGTCTTTGCGTAACTTATCTATGATTTTAAGACAAACAGGAGATTCTTCTGAAGAAAAATTAGCTAATATACATTTAAGCCTAGAAAAAGCAAAAGAAGCTGTAAATCTCAACTTACAAGATGGAAAATCATGGTGTAAGTGAAACTTGTATTTATATTTAACCCTAAAATCATATTTTGATATAGGTTTGCAATATAGAAAAATAACAATATAATTTAACATGGAATTCAGATATATTTATTTATATCAAGATTTACCAAAGTATGCCTGGTCAAAAAAAATCCACTTGGGTGTTTTTCTTGTAGGTCTATTTGAAAATAAACTCATTTTGCCAGAAACATTTATCAGGATTTACTGTAATACTTTTATAACTTTTACTTCAGAGACAAAATATTACTATAACCTTTATTTAACTTCCTTTATTGAAACTTCCTTTATGGATACTTTTGCTGTCTTAGATAATGCTTTAAAAATATGTTTAGAACAAATTTTAATACATATGGGATATTTATTGAAACTTATGCATTATACATAAGTTTTTCAGAGATTGACAATAGTTGTTTCAGGTCATACCTGTAATTATGGGGACACCCAGAATATATAAAATTTCATTTTTTTCTTCACACTGGGTGATTATACTTAATTCAGTCATATTTGGATACTCCCCTTTTAAATATACATTTCTGAATATATGTTATGTAATATTATTATTGTTTGTATTATAGATATTTTGGGTAATGCATATTTGAGCCTCTTCTTCACAACGGACCAAAATCCCAATCTTCTTAAACAGTGTCTTTCTGCTTACAGTCATGCTGTAAGTATTTTAAAAATCAATAATAAATTTCAATATAGAATAGTATAATATGCACAAATTGTCAACTAGATCAAAATTGTTCACCTTTTGAGAAAATCTTTTATTTAAAAGTGAAAGTTCATTTTAGAATAAAATAAAATTTGCTTATATTCTTTATTAATATAATTTGAAGTGTAGTTCTCTGCTGCTACTAGAAATATGTATAACTTGTTAAAATTTAGTTTTATTCTAAAATAAGTATGTTATATAAGTTCTTTTACTACCAAATGTAGTAGTCAATATTTTTTTCATGAAAATAAAAAAAACATTACCATTTACCATTACTAAATTAATCAGATTAAGAAATTCATACATATCATTAACAGAATAGTTTTTTAATTTTATCAGTAAAAAAACTGTTGCTCTTTATGATCTAACATTTTTAATGTGAATAGAAGATACCTGGTATTAAAATCTAATATCTCAATATGCATCACTTCTCTAATGAATTTTGACTGTTTTGGTATTTAGCTTTAAGTTAGTTTAAGGCTTATCATTTAAGAAATGAGTAACAGCACATATTTCACATTTAATATGATTTCCAATCCTCAAAAACATTTCAAATGTGCATATAAGATTTCTGAAATAACATCTGTGGATAAAAATACTTAGTGCATAAGCGCAGATTGGCAGTCACAAAACTGCATTTGGGCATTTCAACTTACTTAAACAGCATATCTAACAATACAGAACTGGGATAAGCTTCTGAGTTATTTTACAAGGGTGTTTGTGCTCCAGGGGTACTCCAGAATTCTGGGGTTTTTTAATTATCCTTTTGGGTTTAGAAACAATATCTTCTAAAGTAAAAATTTCCACCATGGTAATTTAAATTCAAAGAAGCAAAAAAAAAAAAAAAGTTTTTATATAAATTAAAAAGGTTTCTTTTCAAACTTTTGTTATTGCTTGTGTTTCATGTTTCAGCTGAGTATTTTACTGTAATCAGCATCTCTGGTCATCATAAGGGGTAGAAGAGAAGAGGTGATTCCCTGAACTATAATTTTTGACCTTCTAACAGTTGTTGATATATATGTGTAAGTGTTGTGTTGTGAAGATGCATTCTCATGACTCTTGTGGAGAAGGGAGTAATATTTTACTTCTGTGTCTGGTTATAGTTTAATCTAGCACTGATTATACCAGAAAACAGATTTATTATAAATCAGCTAGTTTCAAATATCAATGTTTAATATCTTTAATTCAAATAATAAAGTCAAAGTTAAATATAAGATAATACAGGCATTGACTTTATTATTTTATCTTAATACAGAGCATTATGAAATTAGGTACTCATGTAATAATTAACCATTGTGTCTATTACCTTTCTTTGTCAAAATTATGCATAGAAGTATATTTGTACTTACCAAGCATTTCAATTATTAGCATTATAATAATCTAATTTTATTTTTAGTACTCTGATGATTTGCTTAAGTGTAATCCAGATTTGCATTATAACTGGGCTATGGTAAGATATTTTTCCATTGATTTTTTTTTAAGATATTGAATGTATTATAGTTATTAGTATAGAATAAGTTATTAGTTTTGAATAACTGTGATTTTATACTTTATTAAATCAAATTAAGTATTTCAGTTGGCTAAATATAAAATATTTTTATATTAAAAAGGGTACCAATATGATATAAAGGTTACCCTCTTTTTTAGATGCTTATTTTGCATCTAAAAATAGAGAATTGTTAAATTTTAATTTCAGTGAAAAAGTTATGTATTACTTTGTACAATTTATTTCTTTTACATTTAGGCATTGAAATATGATGAAAATTACAGATTAGCTTTAGAAAATTTAGAAAAAGCTTTAAGATATGACCCTTTATGGAATGAGCCTAAAGAACAACTAGATTTACTTATGAAACATTTAGACAACATGCAGAACTTAATTGCCAGAAAGGTAAAACAACTTTTATTTATTTAAAAAAAAGTTTCACAATTTATTTTGAAGTTATTAATTAAAGACACATGCATAAATTTGCCTCCCACAAACTAAGAAAGGGTTGGTATAAATGATAATAGAGAATGTTATTGTATTTTACAAACTATAAAATGCACTTTTCCTTTGAAAAATTGCCTCCAAAATGTAGGTGCATCTTATACTGGAAATGAATGTAAAAATGCCGTGTTTGATTTAAAATTCCCTCCAGTCTTGATAATGGCCATATATTCAATGTCATGGAAAATCTCCTATTAATTAAAAGGTATTTGTACTATTAATGACAGTACAATATTTTTATTAGTAGCTACTTTTATAATTGAAGAAAATAAAAGGTATTCATATGATGTGGGCTGAAAATTGAAAGTAATAGCATATGCAGAAGAATAAGGAAATAGAGCAACCAAGTAGTATTTTGACTTTCCATTAACAGAAAAATCATTTGTGATTGGTTGGCTGGTAAAGAACTGAAATAAAATGAAGACTTGAATATGCAAATAGAAGACTGAAAGCAAAATGGTTGAAACTAGAAGATGACGTATTGAAATGGATTCAAGAACACCATGAAAATGGCATTGAAATTAATGCAAAAATGATTCAAATATACACTTGTAAGCAGAAGAAAAAGTTCAAATGACGATTTTCAGAGATTTAAAGGTCAGTTCAATTTTATAAACTAAGAATTTTTTTTTAGTCTGGCTTTGCAATCTAATAATAAAAATGGTAAAAATTTTATTTAAAAAATTGCTTAAAAATTAAGGTGCATCTTTAAGTTTGTAAAATATGGTAAATAGAAAAAAAATATCAACTTTAAGAAATAAAGATTTAAATGAATGCTTCAATCCTTGCTTTCTTATTTGGATAAGATAAAAATCATTAGAATGTCAGGTTGCACTTGCTAGATTCGCTAGTTTCTAAAACTCACCATCTCTAAAAGAATGAGAAAATCTGAAGAAATTTTAATTCATATCTTCTACTGTTTACATTGCTCCTCTTTTGCCTGTGTTTTCACATTGCTAAAAAAGAGCACCCGTTTTCATTATTTGAAAAATTTACTCCTACCTTGAAATATCATCTGTGATTTTTGCAACACATTCGTAAAAAGTCTCTTATAATACATGAAAAGCTATTTACTCAGGTTGTCACCCTCAAAAGATATGACAATCAGTCTAATCATCAATCTTAAAAGAAACTGTTAAAGTTACAAAAAGTTTACAAATCTTAAAATTTACAAACTTCTAGCCTATTAAAAAATCCTTGCCTAATTTAAATTTTCATTACTAAAAGTCATACAAAGCATTTCATAAGCTTTGGTTGTAGATTTACTAGGCTTCACTAAAAAATTGACTGTGTACACATACTGCTTGATGTTTATATTTTGAAGTCCAGCAACAAAATCAGTAGTTGAAGGCTGCAGGGATATGACATTTATCGTTTTTCAACCTCACTTTCGCAGAGACAGTTGCAGTAATAGTAGTCTAGAAACTTTCAGATAGCACTTGTGCAAATAAACTGTTAGTGTTTTAAAGCTAGAGCGAATGATCTTTAATAGGAGATTCACATAAAAGAACCCATAGTATTTCCTCCAGTGACATAGGTGAGCAAATGTTTTATTACCTGCATAACTTGCACTGAAAAGTTTATTCTGTCAAAGGAATAAATTCATTGTTTCTAATTTCTCTTTCCAGGGAAAATTGAAACCAAGAAAAATTAGAGATTTATTGAATTTATTAAAAAAGGAAAATGAAGGTTTACCATCAACTTACAGAGATAGCAGTGGAAAGACTGTCATTTTAAAGCCCTCTAAATTTAGTGATCTTCAGGCTGGGCTAAATTCGGGGAGAATTTTACTCGGTAAAGTTGTGTGCCATGTATATTGTTCAGATGCTCCATCATTGTAAGTAAAAATTTTAAAAAATCTGATTATAAATATTACTTTAATTTCAGTATAAGAAATATAGTTATAGTTGTTGATTTTATTCATCATATTATTTTTCAAATTTTTATGAAGTGCTAAATATTTATTTACAGTACATTCTGCATGATAGATGAAGAGGAGAACTGTTTTGCTGTTAATGTATATAACATGGTTCAAGGAAAAGGTGTCATCATTGGTGATAGTGTATGCGTATTCCAACCCTTTGTTCAACATTTTGATTTTAACTATAAAGACAAGGTAAATCCTATTATCAACTTAAGCTTGTTTAACCCTTTTAGTGCCTACTGAAAGTATCAAACTTGTGCAAAGAATGACAGACCAGTTTGTCAAATTTGCTAAGGTTTGGGTAAAAGCTAAAAAACATAATAATTATGATGCTTTGAAAAGAAACATATTACTAAAAAGGAAAAGTAACTTAATGCTGATTGCATTTCAGTAATTGTTGAAAATCATACAAATAAACAAAAATAAAAAATGTGAATAAAAATAAATTCTCTATTACAAACAGTACTTCTACATAGCTTTGTGTAGATCATATAATATGAAGTAAAAATATTGTGATTACATGCTCAAGGAAACACCCCTCTTGAATTTCTATTTTAAAACTCTAGTAAATATACAGTCTTAGCCCCAACCAATGTAAAATATAATAAAACATAAAAATCATAAACAATTTTTCAATTATTTTGTAAAGAAATTAAACCATTTATAATATTTTATAAATTTACTTAAGAATAGTGTTTTCTCATAAGGTATCATCACATGTTATATTATCACCATTGGCACTTTGTTCATTAGTGTTGTAATCAATGATTTATTGCTGTTTAGCACTAAATATATTGATTCAATATGAAAAAAATTAATAATTGAAGAATTTTTCCCCACAGGTTTTTAAGTTTTCAATAATAAGAGTCAATAGCCCACTACAATTAGAAGTGAATGGGAAAAAATTAGGGACAGATGTGCAAGCTGCTCCAAGACTATCAGTAACTGTCAAGAGTGATTAAAGCTCTCACCTGTGTTATTGCTGTTAAGCTTGTATGCTTTTCTCTTTTACTTTTATATTTAGTTTTTTAATAAAACTTTAAATGAAACTGCTATCTTTAGTTGAAATTCAATATGGGATCTTACTAGAAATTTCAATTAAGTGTAGTAAAAATTAGGTTGCAGTAATTCATAATTATAAAGTGAAAATGCATTTTTCTGGCTAATCAAAATTGAGCCATATTTAAAAAAATAAAAAAAAAAAAAAAAAAAAAAAAATGGATTATTAAAATAGCTTATTACTATTGCTTAGCTATTTGTAGGATTATTTCTTAAAACTTAAATATTAACTTAACCGTACCACCACATATTTATTTGGCTAAATGTAATTACTAGAAATATAATATACAATAAAAAGCTGAAAATTATTTAAAACATAACTTTAAATAAACTTTTGTTAAAATATTCTTGGTAAAGTTAACGCCTTAATAACTGTATAATTGAAAAGTTTTACTTTAATAAGAAATAAGATTATCTCCAGGTACTTGAATCACAGACTACAATGATTTCATTTCTCACATTATCAAGAATGACTCAGTAAGAGCTGTATTTAATTATTTATTATAAACCAATTGCCTAAAAACTCATAGAACTATTTCAACAGTTAAAATAGCATAAAAAAATATTTCATTATTCAACAGGATATCTACTACTTTTGAAAAAGTCAATTTTATGACTTTTCATGACGATTGAAATGTATACTAATATTTAAACAAGTCTCCTCCCCTCTTGACTTGCACTGTATTCAGCTTATTAAGTAATTATACTATTACATGGTTCGTACACTTTTTTAATGAATAAAATTAAGCACCATTCAAACTTTTTAAACACCTCTTATCAGAAACATATCAGATAAAATAATGGTTATTACATTAGGTTCAACAAAAACATGAACAAAAGAGGGTGTGTATAAGGGAAAAATCATGGTATTTCACAGACACAGAAGTCAAATTTTTGAGGAAAAAGAGGGAAAAAAGGAGAAAAATGCAAAAAAAGAGGTAGTTGAATAACTATTAAAAATTAATGTTCTGATTTACTTAATAAAAAAACAAGTGCCTAAATATGAAAGTATCTAAATAACTTTTTATCAATATAAACAAGTACTTAAGTTTCCTAGTAAAAAATAATTTAAAACAGATTCAAATCAGATGCTTCTTCAATTTACCTAATTAAATAAATAAATAAATTTACCAATACAGTTAAACTTTATTATATTAAACTTTGAGGAACCTTATTGTTTGTTGGACTTAACTTTAGAAGAAACCTTAGAAGAAAGGTTCTTAAATAACCTTTTCTACTCTTTAATGTTAGATCTCAGAAAATTATAACTTGTATAAGATTTATAAATATATCTTTAATGATCTGAATTGACTAAAACCAAGCAACTTATAGATCGCCTATTGGAATGACCAAAAATATAGACAAATGCAAAATTAGTTATTGCTTACTATTTTAATACTGAATTAATTTATAATCTCCTATAGACATGATGCCAGTATCAAGATAGTGTAAGGAATTTCTTTGTCTTATACAACAAAAAACATTTTCTTTCCTTGAGTAGGTGAACAAGATGTTATTATTTTCATGCACTTTGTTTTTAAATCTTTTCATAACTGCAAAAAAGTTGAAGAAAAAAAAACTTAGTAAATGAGTGAAAAAAATTATCCTTCTACCTCATTCCTAAGATTCACTATAAATGTATAAAATGGACATTCACCATTTATAAATAAATTAGCATGCAAACAAAAGGAAAATCATGAGATCAAAATTTTCACTTGTTATAAGCTGGTTTGTTAAAATAGGGATTTCAACAATACCCCAATAATTTAAAAGTCATTTAAAATAGCAAATCTTTAAAATGCACTTCTAAACAAAACTTAAAAATTTTGTAACATTAAAATTTGTTTTTAACTAGTTTGTAAAATTCTATTAATTTTTCTTAGATTGATTTATAATTAATGCTTAAAAAATTCAGTATAAGTCTAGTTTTTTTAAATGGACAATTTCAAAAAATTTTTAATAAAAGTAGCAGACCCAGATGTTAAATATTAGAAGGAAAAAAAAGGAAGGAAAAACGGAAATTAAAAAAAAAGTTTAAAAATATTTATTTGATTTACATAATGCAAAAACAAGTACCTAAGTATGAAATATACCAGAAGCTAAATAATTTTACTAATATAAACAATCACTCGGGTCTCATAATCAAAAAATGTTGAAAACAGATTTAAATCAGAAGTTTCTCAAATATCCTAATTTAAAAAAAAAATTAATTATATAAATGCGCATTTTACATATCAAATTTTTAGAAGACATTCCTATAAACAAGTTTTTAATTTTGTGACTGCAGAATTTCTTAAATAGCAATAAAATCTATACCTTAATAGTTTGGAAAGATACAATAATTATCATTAGATTTAATTTTAATCAATGTCTAAAAACTCATGATTTAAATAATATATGCACTGTTTAAAGCTATTTTTTTTAAGTGGACAATTAAAAAAAATTTTTTAAATAGTAATATTTCGGGACGATAATCGAATAGGACGGGATTTTTTTTTTTTTTTGGTATCTGAGCCAGGGGGTTCGAATCGTACTTTAGACTAACAGATTTGTAACCATTTAGTTTGGTCTGAGAGTGCTGAGTTTTCTTTTATGTTACCCGATGGCTAAAGACATCGGAATTTACTACTTAATTACTATGATTCTGAACGGCTATGAACAAAGAGCGGGATTCGAATCCGTTGCCGCGTTCTACCGATTCAACTATAGGGCTGATTTTTATCTTGATTGCCGTTAAAAGTTATAATTTTTCATCAACTTCAATGCACACGCAAAACTTAACCAAAAAAAAAAAGGTGATGTTATTTCAACAATAAACTTCCGTGCATATCCAAAATTTCGTAAGTTATTTGCAACAGTGTCATTTTCTCACAGACACTGCCCATAGCAGAAAAAAGTACCATTTGAAATAACTATAGGAGGGATGAGAATCTCAATACTGTTACCGCGATATTGAAAAAATACTGATATATAAAACAGTATTACAATCGGTCTACATGCACTTGAGTTCAGGAGATATCTATAAAGTATGCAGGTTGTTAAAACATAATTCTACCGTATGAGAGCCCCATATTATGATCACACTAATAACTATAATGGTCCTTAAAAAATGCACATTTTCTGGAATCGAAATCCAGAAAACGGTTGTTTTTTTACTAAAAACATAGAATTATGGCTTAGTTGTGCTTTTATAACTAGAACAACACCTAGAAACATATAGAACTAGAATTTCAATATGTTTCATTTATACCACGTCACACGGCTTTTTGGCTTTGAAGCACGTGTTGCGAGCATCGACTGATAATACTTTCCTACTCTTTGTCAGAAAAAAAATTGTGGACGCGGCAAAGAGAAAAGGGATATTAATAAAATTTATACATATGTGAGATAAAAAATGGCTTCTTCCTTTCTTTTTTTTTAATTTCCGAAAAAAAATCTGTTTTTTTTTTTTTTTTTTTTTAGAATAAACCCACAAAAAACATTCGGATCAGAATCATCCCTGAATTTATATTCAATATGTCAGTCCATTTTTAAGCGCACAGGCTCTGAGTAACAATTTTTTTACCCTCTTGGGTTCAGAAACGGGTTAAACAGATTTCTTGACACTACAATCGAAAAATTCGGGTCCCCCTTTGGTTTTGACACTTTGATCGTTATTTGCTAACTCTCAAACACCTGTACCGCCAATAAATAGCCTAAGACATTTTTTTTTTTCGAGGAGGGAGGGAGGTGAATATCCCACAGAAAGAAAATGTTAGAAAAACAAAGATGTTTTCAAAACATAGGAAAGACGATGAGTATAATCTGTTTCACCATTACATAACTCCGTAAATGTTGAGAAGGAAAAAACGAATAAAAGGAATGAATGGCCCAAAGAAATAAGGAATAAAAGGCGGGAATAGCCAAAAAAAAGGAGGAATGCCATAAAATAAGGAATAAAGGACAGATTTCTAGAAAAAAAGAAAAGGAGGAAAAAAAAAGGAGCGCTGCAGTGTCTGATTTCATTCACACTGAACGATTAATCCCGAGCGACCTTTTATGATTTTCATAGACGATTTCGAAATATTCAAATAAAAACTGTCGGCAAGAAAAAAAAATAAGGACTTTAGGGGAAAATTAAGCACTCTTTAAGCACTTTTTAAGGCCTTAAAAACGGGTTTCGAAATTAAGCAGTTTTTAAGCACTTTTAAGCACCGTACGAACCTTGTATTAAGAAAATCTCATTTTTAAAAAGATGGCACTACAATCACACAATACTTATTAGTTTTATTATTGTCATATGAATTCTAGATATGGTTGTGACTCAAATACCCATGAAATTTATTGAAGCAACATAAAACCTTTTAAAGTAAATCATGCAAAAATGAATCATTCACATTTTTTGGGTTAACAATTAGTAAAATTAAATGCCTATTGTTCATTCATACCAAACAAATTTTATCCCACTAATTTTAAATATGAACAAAACAGAAGTTTATATCAAATAAGAATTTAACAGTTTAGGGATATTTCCCTGACAATATTGGGTCTGCTGGCCACCCTAAAATGGCATTGATATTTTATATTTTCTCAACCTTGAAATTCTATCTTCCTGTTAAAGGGACTTGTTCTGAAAAAGACAGGTGTATCAGAGACAGAAAAAAAAAAAGCTGCTTTATTCTGATGAGCATGGGGAAGGAATACATGCATTTCCCTATAACTCTCATCTATCTTTCGATGCATCATCCCTGAGTAGACAAAAATTGATCTTCATATTTTTGTACCAGTTACGAGCATATTCGCTATTCCATATTATATAAATTTAAAAAAAAAAAAAAAAAAAAAAAAAAAACCACCTAGTCTGTTCTTTTTGATATTATGACTTAAGATAGTGGACACTTTGTTCAAGCATTTCATACATTAGAGAGTTTGAAATTTAAAAATAACATTCATACTTGAAATTGTGTGTAAGAAAAAGATTCCAACAAGAGGAAACAATAAAAAACTTATTATATTCACAGCATTGTTAAAATGAAATGTTGATTTTATACAAATGATGATTTACATATCCACATTATTTTTCAAGAGGTGCATAGTTCAGTAACTTTTCAATTAGGTCCACATGACCCAAAAGCATTCGTCGACAGCAGTAACGCTTCAAACCTAAAGAGTCTAAAGCATCCCTGAAAGGAATAAAAAGAATTGAGTAAAACATGATTTATAGAATACTCGAAAAGTAAATGTATAAAAAATTCCAAGAATTTAACAGACAAATAACATAAAATTTTAAATATCTATATATATATATTTTTTTTTAAATGGTGATCACAATTATAGTAGCTACTTTGCAAAAATATTAGAACAAATTGGGGAAAAAATGTCTACACCTTTATTTACACAAAACATTAAAATACTTACAGATATAGTCTAAAACCACCTTAATTTAATAATGATTAACCCCAAATATTTTTATACAATTTATTCTAACCAACTTCTTGCTTCATATCTTATTCTCAATATTATATCCATTATAAATGTTTTACTTTGTATCTTTTATACCAGTTACATATACTAAAAATTTTCTGTCTTTTATTCAGTTCCTGCAGCTCTTTAAAGTATTACCTCTACTATACTGTCAAAGTTAGATATAATTACTCATTGCACAAATCATAGGAGCATAAACTTTTGGTCATCTAAGTTACATTGTACTTCAATATATAAAAAATTAATGATACATAAAGATAACTATAGAGCTCACTCAAATTTAAAACTTTGTATGACATTAAAGGTTTTAAAAGCGCAACTGAACTATATGCATGGCAAATGATTATTTCATATAAGAGCATCAATATTAGTTTATAACAATCAATTTCTTAAAAGCTAGCTGGTGTAATATATAAAAAAAGTTTTAGCCAAGTAAACACAATCACATCTTAATATAAGTCTAGTAAATCAACTTAAATCAGGGTTGCAAAAAACCAACCTACCCAGGAAAAAACCAGTCTAAAAAAACCCAATAAAACCCACTCTTAAGTGGGTTTTATTGGGTTTTTTAAAAATTGGTGATATTTATATTTATTTTCAGAAACTTATCTTAGTTTTTTTTTACCCTCTTTCAGATTTAAAGGATTATTCTGTGGAAATATATATACAGTCTATCAAAATCCAGAAAAATATTTGCAAATCTATGATAAATCCAACATAACAATTTGGAAAAAAAAAAAAATTTCTGTGAAATCCATAAAGAAAAGGGCAAAGGTTTCATGTGTAAAATACAGAATAATTTGACCATAAATCATAGTATAATAACAAGGATTTTAATTAATTCAAAACAAATACAAATCCTCCAATACATCATATATCATCATCATCAATGAGGTTATTAGTATTACCATTCTTCAGTCTCAAAAGTCTGTATTTTAACGAACTTCAATGCTTTTTATCAGGGTTGGCATGATTTAAATCAGTTGATTTTTTAAAAAAAATCAATGATTTAAATCATTTTTTTTCACTTTTTTTAAAACCTATGTTCCAAAGACAGGAGAACTGGGAATCAATCAGCACAGTAATAACAATAAGTAAATAAGTGTAAATAGATAGCATGTGCTTTCCAAGAATTTAGGGGTTGTTATCAGAAAATATGTAGCAGTGGTAGTACAATGATTGATTATGACTGGTTGAATTCATTTTATGTAATGGGAGGTAAAGAGAGTATTACAGAACTTGAAATCCAGTTTGTCTACCAAATAACAACAGCTGTGGCTTCATCTGCCAGAATGGAAAGACAGTTTTCTTCTTTTGGTATTGTTCATTCTAGCCTTCGTAACCAATGAGGAGTGGATAAAGCATCAAAGCGAGTGTTATTATTGAAACAATTAAATCCATAATTCGGTACTTAAAAAAATATTAAAATAATTGTGATTTGTTTTTTTAAATAAATAGCTTGCGTTAAAAGAATATTTAATTTGTTCTTTTAATTGACATCTTATTGAGTTTGCACTATCCAATCACAAAATAATAGAATGTATTTAAGTTTAGGTAATCAGTGTACAGAATATACTAGATAGATAAGATGTTACTTCTTATAACAAACTATTCTAAGTATATTGCAAAAAACATAAAAACAACAATTAAAATTAGTATTCAGAAAAAAATAAAAAAAAAAAAGATTTAAATAAAAAAAAAATCTGATTTTTTTAAAAAAATCATGATTTTTTACCAACCCTGCTTTTTATATTCCTAATCTATTTCTAAGTTTCGACCAAACCAACACACATGTATAAAAACTCGCTCCATTGATGCAGAGCTAGCTGGGCACTTGTTTAGGGCTACCATAAATTGGCAAAAATCTATCATATTTCCATCCCTTACACGCATTTCAATTCCCACCACTGTGCTGCCTTAAATTTTTTTAATTACATCAGCATTAAAGGAAATATTTTGGGGTCTTTTAACTTAATTCATGAGTGAAATTAACCATTTATTTTTTTTAACGGTTGAAAGAATAGAGATAAAAATAATCCTTTGTTAAAATAACATTGAAATATGTGTATATGTCAATACATAATATTTTGTGTTGTGATGTGAGAGTAAACTTTTTTATAGCCTTTACACTGATTTATTTGTATTTATTAAGTTAATTATTAAAAATATAATCAGTTTTAGCAATTTAATCTTTTCTAAAATATGGTACTTTCCCAACCTCTCCTTTTAAAAACAGAACCCATTAAAACCCAGAAAACCCACCTGGGTTCGGTTTTTCTTGAAAAACCTGTGGTTTTTTGTAACTTTGACTTAAATAGCTCTTTTTTTCCAATAAAAGAAAAATGTATTTAAAACTTGTGAACATCAGCAAGCAAATATGAACAACTAAACCTTAGAGCTATGAAATATGAAAAGTGGTAAAGAAATGTTCCATAGCAAAAGTTTGGAAATTAATGAAAGTAGATAAGATACATACCCTTCAGTATAATCAGCCTGCAGCAATCCTAGATAAGTTTCCCACTTATTCCCAATAACTTTGCCGCAAGTGAAACAGCGTATCGGAATAATCATTTCGACACCTAAAGGCAGAGAACATTAAATATTTACTTGAAACTGTATTACAAACTACAATTCTGAAATTTACTTCTTTCAACTATACCAAAATGATTTTTTAATTGAAAAAAGCTAGTTATATTAAGTTTTACATTGTTCATTTAATACACATTATTAAAAACTGATCAGGGTCTTACATGTATTATGGTTAGAAAAAAAGCTGAGGGGGATTGAATAATATATTTTAATTATCTAACACAAAGATTTATATTCTTAAGGATAACTAATATCAGGAACAATAACCTTTCAAACATATTTATGCTTATTTATTTGTAATAGTTTCCACTATTTAAAAAGAAATAAAACTTCTTTCATGCATAAGATAATATAACTAGTCACAGCAAACATGTTATGTTGAAGCAGGGATAATAGTACTATTTTAATAGACATAATACACACACGAAAACCACAGAAAAAGTTATAATGCAAGGCAGTGAAAATAAAATACTATAATTTTGTCTACAGATAAAGTATGCAATTAATACAGGTAAAGTATAAAATGTGCCTAAAAATTTTAACTTTTCATAACCTTCCCAATAATAGAAAAACAACATATAATTAAAATAACAAGATATTTTGTTGCCAGTTGAAGTTAAACTTACATTTTTTGTTCCAATTTTCTCCATTAAGATTTTAATTAAAGACATTATTCACACATATATTTAAATGTTTGGCATGGAGGAAACTATTAATGGCCAAAGTCATGCATAATGACCAAAATATTTATAGAATAAGACACAAACTTTCACTTGTCTTTAAAGATGAGTAATATTTGAAGGGGGGAAAAACTTTACTACTCTTGTTAACTAAGTTAATCATACATATAACTTGATTGTTGTACATTAAATAAAATATAGAATCTTACATATTAGATTCATTTTACACATAACTAGATGGTTATATGCCAATTGAAATCATTACATATTACATATTAGACCTATGAGGAAAAATATGAATTACTACTATTGAGAAAAATTAAAATAACTAACAGTGTTCAAGAATATTTATTAAAAATCGAAAGCTGATCTCAATTAAATGGGTTTTCTAACAGAAGCATAAAGAGAAAAAACTATCGGGACAATTATACCTCAAAAAATAACTAAACTAGTTACAGTAATATAACCTGTGAAAGTTTTCCTTGGTTCAAAACATCTTTATAGACAACTCTGGCAACTAAAGATTAGTAATAATTATATAAACCAAATGTTTTGATATAAAGAAAAAACATAAGACATTTGAATCTGCTATTTCCTTTCATTGAGAAAAATAAAATATTTCTAAAATAAATACCCAGGTAAAATCAATCTTATTATGTGCTATAACGCAAGATAAATATTATCACGTGAATTTCACTTTCAGAATCTTCTGGCAAAACAATCGTCTAACGTCTAAACAACGATCGAGCACCACATTCTTTTCTTGTATGAAACATGCTACAGCCGCCTAGCACCTGGTATTCCGCTCGACCTGTGATTGGGTGGTGAGTACATTGGCAGATTTCTAAAATTGACGAAATATCTTGGCGACGCTTTCCATGAATTTGTATAATGTTTCAAAAATCCGAAAGAGACAGGATCGTACATAGAATTTTTTTCAAAAGGAGGGGAGGGGGAGAGTAATATTTAATTAAATACTTGCTGATATTTAATTAAAGTTAAATTGCAAATGAAAGATCATTCATTAAATTATTTTAACGCAAGATGTTTCAATTAATATATATATAGATATATTAAATATATGAAAGTATACAAAATAGCTTAGCATTTACCAAGATTTATTTATATCTTCCATTTAGTGAACCATGTTTCCAGAGATAAAATATGATGCTGTATGTACAAAGTTTCGCTATTAATGTGGTATGCCGCAGTATAAATTGACATATCGTCAGCGTATAGTGCTTTTGAAGTATGGTTAGATTTTGGAATATCATTGACGAAAATATTGAACAGAGTTGGTCCTAATAAGATTGAGCCATGTTGGACTCCTACAGTGATTGTTTTTCTATTAAAATAGGTGTTGTTGATACGGACTTGAAAAGTTGTACTGCAAAGGTAGTTTTTTAAAAGGTGTATAAGTGCATCAGGGACACGAACCGGAAATAATTTGTATAAAAGTCCATCGTGTGTGTTGCTATCCCATGCGTTTGCAATATCCAAAAAGAATGCTTCAGTTGGCTTATTGTTTTGTAGTCCCAAACTAGCAAGTTCTACTAAGAAGCAACTGGTATGTTGTTGAATGACGTCTTCTAAAGCTCGATTGCTCTAGAATGATGATACTGTCATTTAAATCTAGGTGTGTATGTAGGCGGTTGAGTATTATACGCTCGGTAATCTTACTGAGAGAACTCAAAAGGCTTATCGGGCAATAATTAATAGGCAAACTAAGATTAGGAACTGGTTTGGGAATCGGGCATACTATCGCTATTTTCCATGCTTGTGAAAAATATTTAAATTTTAAAATTTTATCAATTATGGCAGTTAGAAAGATTAAGATATTTGGAGGAAAGCTTTTAATTGTTCTATTTGAGATTGAGTCTAGTCCTGGGGATTTAGAGTTTTTTAAATTTTTAATTGTATCTCTCACTTCAGATATATTAGTTTTAGGAATTACATAGGTTGGGAGGGGATGAGAGGAAGCCGTTAACAATATTAATAACGTGGGAGTCGTGATCTTCGTCCACTTAGTCCACATTGGGAGCGAATTGATTTTGTTATGCATTAGCTATACTCTCTGCTTTACCGAACGGATCGAAGTACGTCAATGCGGCTCCATATATTGGGGGAAAGTGATAACAGGTCCGACCCCAAAGTCTCTTCTGGAATTTTCAGAGAGAGTTATCATCGACAGACAGACTCGAAATAGATTCCTCCCACTGCTTATCATGGTGTTTCTGGATCTTAGTCTTTAAAGTCGCGCTGAGGGCAAAGTACTCTTGTCTTGAAACAGGAGTGCGAAGGAATTGATAAATTTTACGAGCTGCGTTGCAATTCTTAATGAACTCCCTGATATCCTGGGGAAGTTTGCAAACTTTAGGAGTTAGCATTTACTTCTACGAATTTTGAATACTGGAATTTACCTCAGTTGTGAGTTTCAACACAGATTCATCAATCTGATCATCATTTCTAATGATCGGAACAAATAATTCAGAGCAGGCAAGAGTATCCTGGAACTGTCACCAACCTATGTAAATATTGGGCTTGAACGCTATACTTTGTATCATCAGACCCACCGTCATTAAAACTGGCAGGTGATCAGAATCAAACAAACTAGAGTCACAGAATCAATCTTATGGGGAATGTTTAGAGCGGGAACAAAATCAATAATGGAGGGGTGAACGCGAGAAAAATGGTGGGAGATTTTGGATAGTGAATATTAAGGAAAGGAGTATTGGTGATAACGTTAAGTAGCTCTCTACCAGATTTATTTACACCTCTACAATTTCAGGCTGTATTATGAGCGTTAAAATCACCAACGATAGTACAGTTAGTATGATGATTTAGAATTTTATTAAAGTCTGAACTGGGGAGTGAATTGTTGCATTTAAAATAAGCCGAAGTAATTTAGCATCGCGATCAGGCACAACCAATAGAAATCGACTCAGTTCATGCGTGATAAGGTCCGTCACTTCATAATGATTAATATCATTACGGGTGTAAATCGCTACTCAACCCGAAGGTCGAACACGAGCAGAGACAACGCGATCCTTACGGTAAAGTCATTGCTGATGTTGAATTTGGTACGCGCGTTTTTAGGGAATATAGTATCATGTAGATCAGGGGTAGGCAAAGTGGCGACCCTCATCGATTTTTAATGCGCCCTCACTGGACTAATGTAAATGTATGATAGCCAGAGCGATTTACTTACTCTTGTCAAACGGCGATATACAGCAAGTAGTCAGTTGAGTTTAGGATTGTGCATAGATTAGCAGTTTGCTAACCTTGAGCGTATCTAATAACACGCACGTATTTTTGTTAGTGTGTGATCGTATTTCGAATAGACCACGCGTAGACCATGCATTTAAAACTACCAAGTAGTCCGAAATAATTCTTTTCTTTCAAAACCCTTCATGGATAAATGTAAAAGAAAAAGAACATATTATTTTAACGATGAAGGGGAACATTTATATTGTTTCGTTGATTACAAAGGGAAGTGTATTTGTTTGTTGTGTAATAATAGTGTTGCAATTCCCAAGAAAAGTAATATTGAAAGACATTTTAAGACCGTTCATACCAATTTTGATAGTGACTATCCAATGAACTCTGAAATTAGAAGAAAAAAAATTATTTCTTTAAAATCTTCAAAAACTAACCAGCAAAGTTTTTTTTTTACTAAACCACTGCAACAATATAAAACAGCAACGATCGAGTCATACAAAATATCGCATCTATTAGCTAAGAATAAAAAACCATTTACAGATAGAGAATTAGTGAAAGAAGCCATGTTAGAAACTGCTTCACTTTTGGAAGAATTTAAAAATAAAACAGAAATAGTTTCAGCTATAAACACGTTGCAATTATCAGCACGAACTGTTACTAGAAGAAATGAAGTAATTGCGCAGAATTTGGAGGCAGAATTAGCAAAGGATATGGAAAATTGTATTTTCTTTTCGCTATAGATGGATGAATCGACAGACGTAACAAATATATCACAATTAGCAATTTGCTTGAATATGGTATTTTCTGATTTTACAACAAAAGAAGAATTCCTTAAAGTTCTGCATTAAAGGGAATCACCAGAGGAGAAGATATCTTTTCTACTTTTAAAAAGTATATAACATATGTAAAATTATCTATACAAAAGTTATCGTCAATTACAACAGACGGGGCACCAGCGATGACGGGTAAGAAAAAAGGATTTATTGCCTTATGTAGACAGGATTCCTTATTCCCTAAATTTATTTCTTATCATTGCCTCATACATCAGGAAATGTTATGCGCAAAAAACAATCGGTTTTCAACACGTATTTACGATAGTAATAAAAATTATTAATTCCATAAGATCGGGAGCTATGCAACACAGATTGTTTAAATTACTTTTAGAAGATGAGGACGTTCAGTTCACAGATCTTCTTTTACATACTGAAGTGAGGTAGCTGAGCGAGGTAAAATACTTGAGCGGTTTATCATGCTTTTACCACAAATAAAGGAATTTATTGCATCAAGAGGCGAATTTTACGAGCAATTAGAAAATAAGGATTGGCTAATCGACCTCGGATTTCTGACAAATATAACGGCAAAGTTGAATGAATTAAATTTAAAAATACAAGTGAAAAATCAGCATATCACTGACATGATTAGTGCAGTAAATGCATTCAAATGCAAGTTAGTGTTGTTGAAATCCCATCTATTGAAAAAATTATTATCACATTTTCCAAATATAAAATATACTGTTGAGAGTTTAAATTTGAATATGAAAATTTTACTGCTACATCATATTTAGAAATTATAGATAAGCTAATAGAAGAGTTTTCTTCTAGATTTGAAGACTTTGCAGCATTAGAACCCGTTCTAAGATTTTTCATAAATCCATTTAGTGTTACTGAAGATGATGTCTTTGAAATGTTTCAGTGTATTTCGAGCTTAATAATATCGAAGACCTAGAATTAGAAATAATAAACTTGCAAAGTGATATTATTTTAAAAGCGCATAGTAATGATAAAATGTTTTGGAACTTAGTCGATGAAAATAAGTATCCTATTTTAAGGAAATGTGCTCTAAAATTTATTCATATTGTGCAACAACATACAATTGCGAGTCTTTGTTCTCAAATATGAAATATATGAAATCAAAATACCGAACAAAGCTTAATGACTCACATTTAGATAATTGTTTAAGGACCGGGAACTCTAAATATATCCCCAATTATAAGAAATTAGCTGAAAATATGGGCACCCAAGTTTCACACTGAATTATATGTATCATTATGTATGACACCAACAAAACAAAGTTATAAAAAATATGTTTTTTTTTAATGCTTATTTATACCTGTTGATTATCTGTAAAATATGCGCCCTCGGTGATTTTCAAATTTAGTATTGTTTCCTTAAGAACAAACAGGTTGCCGACCCTTGCTGTAGACTAAAAATGTCGATGTCATAAGACTCTAAGAAGTTGCGTAATTCGTTGTAGAAAGGCATTGTGCGTTCCAGTGAACAATTTTAAGCTCATTGAGGACTATTGGGTGTCTAGCCAAGATTCTCCGCCGGATCATAGAATTCGGCTAC
>CM063498.1:59075229-59110229 GCA_032207245.1 Pardosa pseudoannulata
CTCCTAGGTGGGTCAATTAACTACGGAATAATCAGTACTTGAGTGTAGTTTGAAGCAAATTTTAATATACGAAAGAAATTATCTTGACGCAAGGTGAGTTGACCTTTAATTTGAACCAGATTTCTAACATATCCATTTACGGAATGGCCTAGTCCAGTGTTTCCCAAAACTTTTGACATGTGTACCCCAAAATGAATTTTAATAACAATCAAAAATATTTTTTTTTTTTTGTGACATACACAAAATAAGAAATGAGAAATAAAATTATTCATAATAAAATATAAATGAAAGTTATATTGTAAGTAACATTTATTTGGATCAATGAGAAGGATGAAACTGTTTGTGCTGAGATGACAGATCGTCATAATTTGGTTCCCTGTTTGTCAATTTTAACTTCAGATGTGGTTCCTCATCCAATAGTCTGTTCCTTTTTTTTTTCGACTTAATCTTTCCAAATGCTGTATTATGCATTTCAGAGTATCAGCATGGTTTTTAATAATCAAACTTGTTATAAATTCTTGAAGAGATGGAAAAGTGCCTACTTCTCCACAGATGAATGAGCCTTCTTTTATTTTGGACACAGTCGCATGATTTTCAGTAGGGGTGACTTTCAACCCAGTTGTACCCCCAGCAATCTCTTATTGTACCCCTGGGAATACGCGTATCCTACTTTGGGAAACAATGGCCTAGTCCAAAATACCGTCTGATATTGTATGATCCCCCCATTTAGGATGATAGTTTCTTCACCCAGGGTATAGATCAAGATCATCTCGTGGACCACTGAGACACCTGCTTCAACCCTCAAGGCTGCTATTACTATCTTATATGTTAGATATCTATTACTTTTATCTTGTATACTAACTTATTGCAATACTATTAAACAATTTGTCATACCAATTGTTGTAGCACTTTCATCTGGGCGACCCTTATACAAGTTCATTTTAACCATTTTTTTTTTAATGAGCCGCGGTAGCTCAGTCGGCAAAGGCAACGATATCGTAACCGAGAGGTTGCGGGTTCGGAACCTCTCGGTTTGTTAAATGTAATCGGAACCTGTGTGTTTGTTAAAGGTGACTGGGGCACGTAAAATATATTCATGGTCACAATGTCCTTCAACTTCTCGTGGGTCTTCTGCTTGGTCCCTGCTTCAAAATTACGAGGACCTACTTGAGCGAAGTCGTTCTTTCACCTTAATGGTACTCATTAAAACGAAAGGCGCACCCCTTGGCCTTAATACGAGAGCCGGCAGGCTCAATCGTGCTTGGGTTGTTCAAGTGGAGAAACATTTTTTAATGCTTTTAAATGTAGAATATAAATAACTATATACATAGTTAATATTCCTCACGTCTTATTTCTAAAGTACACTAAAAATATCCAGAAATTCCTTACCACAGGGCGGACGTCGTAACATAGTGCACCATCTGCGTAAAAGGAAGGGGATCCGATCTGGCACCGCAAGAATAGCATATCCGCTGTGAAAAAGAAGAAAGAGGCATTTTTACGAGTTCTTCCCGAAAGCAACTCATCCAAGAATCACAGGGAGAGAGAACAATTAATTACCTGTTCCACGAGAGTCATGGCAAATTTCTGATGAGGTATACAATTTGCGTTACTGCACATGTCCTCCGATTCCTGGTTCGCTATGTGGACGTGGATTCGAAGCAAAATGTTTTCCTAGAGAAAGCACAACTTTTAAAACACACAGACAGAAATAAGGCTACACATGCCCAAACATGCTTTTGTCATACATATATATACACACATATATTATATATATATATTATATATACACATATATATACATATATATATTATATATACGCATATATATACATATATATTATATATACACATATATATATACATATATATTATATATACACATATATATATACATATATATTATATATACACATATATATATATACATATATATTATATATACACACATATATATACATATATATTATATATACACACATATATATACATATATATATATATATACACATATATATACATACACATACATATATACATATACATACATATATAATATACATACATATATATATACACATATATATATATATATATATAATATATATATATATATATATATATACATATACATATATACACATATATATATATATACATATATATATATATATATATATACACACACACACATATATATATATATATATATATATATATATATATATATATATATATATATATATGTGAGCGAAATTCGAATTCAAATTCGATATTTCTACCTCAATCAATTGTAAAATATAACTGAGAATGCGAATTTAAAAAAAAAAAAAAGTGTTTAAATATCCATCACATTATGATTAATATAATTATTATAACAGACAATTCAGTTATCACTAATAACTACTTTAAACAGTTTTGAACAAAACTTTTCAAATTTTAGGAGAATTTGAAACACTCCAGATGCATTTCTAATCGTCATACACCTTCAAAAATTATCGACAGTTTACTTTGTAGAGTTTAAAATAGAAGTTAAATTTAATATATTTCAACCAGAACAAAATATCTTTTGTGAAATTAAACCATTTATTTGTGCAGGAAAAATGCATATTTTGACTGTTACTTCTTTCTAATTATACTTTCAGAAAATGCTTAAAATAACAAACTTTATTTTAAGGCCTAAAAAAATATCCTGGGAATAAAAATAACCTCATTTAACCTTGTTTTACCTTACCTTAACTTTTTTTTAAATATTAATGAAAGTACTGAAAAAAAATTTTAAATTTTTAGCGACTACTCTATAATAATCTTCATCTTCGAAGAAATTAAAGCCATACCTATGTAAAGAATATTCTATGAACGAAAAGAAGGTTTTTTTATTCTTATACGTTATTCATCGATAAAAAATTCTACTGGACGTAAAATGAAAGGTAAATTCAATATGAATGATACTTAGTCACCCTAAACATATTAAATAACATACCCCTTTTTTAATACTAGCTGCAAGTACCCGGCTTTGCCCGGGTTTAAAATAAGGTTTTCTGTAGAAGCGTACAAAACTGTTTATTTGCATGCAATAAAAGGGTACATTTATCTTAAAGCAATGTGATAGACAACATTTTTGGCAGTTCCATTTGGAGTGTGTACAAAAAGATTTTCCTCTTTGCCCACTCTGGAGCAGGTCACATACAACTGCCCATGAGAAAAGCATGGTGTCTGCAAGTCTATACCAGCAATCCCAAGAGACTGGCCCTGTGACTTGTTGATTGTCATGGCAAAGCACAGTTTCAAAGGGAACTGTATTCTCTTAAATTGTATGGTGTTGTCTGAGGTATATTCTTGGAATGAACACATCCTCACCCTTACCACACTGTGAGTACTGTGGCTTGAATGACATGTTGCATCAGCTTTTTCACAATTAAACTTTTGCCATTGCACAACCTGGGCGCATCAATATTTCGGATCAGCATCATTGGAGCACCAATTTTCAGAATCAAGTTGTGGGCTTGCAAATCAGGATTGTGTACGTGTGCCAAATTTCACTTTATTTGGTTGTCTGGATTTTGAGTTATAAGGGAACAGACAAACAGACAACAAATGCGTCATATAGAGATCTATTTATATAAGGAGGAATGACTACACTTTTACTGTTTATTAGTGACTAAAAACCTCTTTGTGAGTAATTATAAATTACATGCTACAGTGATAAACATGAAACTTACACTCTGCAATTGAAATTTTTTTTTTCATCTCCTAAACATTTATATGCGATATAACTTTCCTATGGTACGATTGCTTTCACAAGGAAAGCAAAATTGTGTATACAAATAAATATTTTTCCCCTGTAAAATCTATTTTCTTTATTCTCTCCCTCCAATTATCTATGTCCTACTATCATAGTAAACTACACGACGTTCACTACTGCGAGTAAAGTGATACTTACAAAGCACTCGGCGGCATCGTCCATAAATCCCAGTTGGAACCTTCTCTGGTCGCAAAACGTCTTAGCCAAAGCATGCCTCAGAGCATCGGGGGGAAGTGCGGATTCCTGACTGTCTTGGAATTGAGTAAAGAGCTCCTAAAAAGAAGAAAAAAATCAATGATTTTATTTAAATTAGCTTTGTTCTTCTAGGGTATTACAGTCATGACAGTTAATATACCAGTCTCTTTCAATTCTTTCTTAACTACTAAACTTAAAGAAGGAAATAAATATCAGAGAATATATCCAGAATGTTTAAGCTGTACCATTTTTACAGCAAATGGAACATTTCAAGTTGTTCACGGTCCTTTTGAATGTTCAGTAATCAAACCCATTCAAATACGCACCCCAAACATGCTTTTGTCATACATACATATACAGTCTGTATCGGTTAAATGGTCAGCTCAGCGGTCCAGAAAAATCAGACCATATAAGCGGAACAATACAACCCTATTGAATTGTAGCAGGATTATATTCACCTATCAGAATGTAGTACTCATAAACAAATATACTTTTAAGAACACTTTAAAAATTAATTCCAGAAGTAAAAACTACATTAAAAATATGCATTTTTTGGGGGGGATTTATTAGCTTACATTACTAATCACAGTACAGCACACGTACATACGTGCATTCATGTTCTTTGTATTTAAAAATATCAGATATACAAGTTTGCTTCCTTTTTTTGGTTGTTAACACAACTTTTTCTAAGTCCCTAATAGCTTTTAAATGCTCATCTGCTGCTTTGGAATTAGTAAAATTACACCTGAGAGCATGTATGAGGGAGATAACTTCAACCAATAAACAGATAGATGTCCACTTGTTATCAGGGGGGACGAGAACTGAGAGTGGAAAACTCCGATGAGTGTACACAAACAAGAAAGGGAGAAATGGAGGAAAATAAAGGTTTGAATTCAGTTTCTCTCCGATTTCGCAATAACTTCTTTAAATAAAAAAATAAATAAATAAAAATTAAAAAATAAATAAATAAAAATTAAAAAAAAAATAAATAAAATAAAAAATAAAAAAACTCGTTGAAGACATGAAACTGACCATATAACCGGTAACAAGAAAAAGAAAATGACTGTATAAGTGGTGCACTTTAACACATGTTCCCTATTAAGTTAGACAGGACTTAAGAAAACTAACCGTATAAGCGGGGTGACCTTATAACCGGTACTGACTACATATATATATATATATATATATATATATATATATATATTTCATGCTGCGCTTTTTGGCGGGGGGCAAACTCCTCTGTAATCCCCCCTAGCTCTTTTAACTTACACCCTGAATGGAAAGGGGAGTTTCAATCGACTGTGGCATTTTAAAGAAAGTGAATACCATAAAATAAACAGATACGCATATACAAACATGTATTTTTTTTAATTCCTTTTCCTTTACATAACATTCTTATCGGTGAAATACACCGACAAGAAACCAATCTGGCTACGACAACTGAACCAATCTAGATCACGTGACATACGTTAATATATCACGTTCCGTTACATACTCTCGTACCTTGATTTTTCTAATGCAAATGCACCGAAAAATGGTGTAGTCATTAATATATGCAAATGTTGAATTTTATTAAAAGAAAATAGCCCTCTTAAGTATGAATGCTTATACTTCGCCAGCTTTTCAAGTTTAGGGAGGAGATCTAAAATTGCACCTCGTCCTGAACTGAAGGAATAATTTCAAATTCCAACAATTAGAATGTGTATGTGTGTGATTGTATGTATAAATACATACATTTTAAGACATGCTATTAAAGTCCCAACACCCACTGGAATAATAAAAGAAACTTAAGGTAATGTATGGAGCACTGTGACTGGGAACATAATTACGTTTCGTAAACGGACAATAAACCTTAACAAAAGAACCAATAATGATTTTTAAATAAACGTAGTCAATGCCGTTGGAACAATTATTCGTCACAGACTATAATGCCGTTGCATCAACTTATCAAACACGACTCTTGTAAATTTTACAGAGCTTAATTCTTGAAGCTTCGCATTTCTTTTAAGGACTTATTTCTTGTATAATGTCTTACAACGGCAAGGTTTCGCCGCCACCACTGCACAGAGTTATGCACGTATCTTGTCATAAAACGAAACGCTGGTTACGTCATCAGCGTCGCATTTACGACGCTCTGCTGTGATACCTTCACAACACAAACAAGCGTTGTCATGGTGAGCTAACATTCACTGGCCTTGGTCGCCCTTGTGCCCCTATAAGCAAATTAACAAGGGGTTGATGGCCCGGAAGGACACACACACAACACCCGTTGTCCATTACATAGTGGAACTTAAACGCATCTAGCTTGATAGTGCGAGAAGAAAAAGAAAAAAAAAACCCATTGATATTTGCTTAAGACAAAGTATTAATTTGATTGATAATCGAGATCATCGAAGCATCGCAATTCTCATCCTAGATGGGAAAACCATGTCTGAGAATAATTACTAAATTAAATAAATTCGCAAATTTGATGCAATTATTGTTTATAAAAATATGCTGTTGCTGTATACCATATATATATATTAATATATAAATATATATATATATATGAAATAATATGTATATAAATTTAAATATAAATTAAATATATATAATAGCTATATTTATAAAATAGAATATATAAAATATGTCTTTTTTGTATATTATTATATATAAATATATAAATATATATATAAACAATATATATATATAAATTGTATGTACCAGATAAAATATTATATATAAATATGTATATAACAGGTTATTATATTTTATATTATCTATGTAAGCATATAGGCTCAAATAGGATCGGGAAAACATGAAAAATAAAAATACTTTTATCGAACGGTCAAAAGAAAAGTTTTATGAAATATTGAAAGATGTTTGCTCTTTTGGATTCACGATCTTTATCTGACAGAAGAGAATTAAAGACTTCCTGAATGTTTTAGCGGCTTTATTTACTCTTATTGTATATCTTAAGCGAGTTATTGTAGTCACCATGTGTGTGTGTGTGTGTGTGTGTGTGTGCGTATATGTGTATATATATATATATATATGTGTGTGTGTGCGTGTGTGTGTAAGCTCGTAAATAAGCAAGAAATACACAAACTTATTAGAGGGTAATGAATTTGAGTCGTATCTTTGTAATTATGATAATAATAGAAGCTTAAATTCGTTATTGAGTACTGTGACTCGTAACAGACTTGTATTTTGTAAATGGATAATAATTTTCAGGGTGTGTAATGAATTGCTAAAAGTTTACTTCCTAATATTTTCAGGGTCACCGATATATTTTATTTTAAATATTGCATATACATCTGCGAGTTTCTTAGTAGCAAAGAACAACTTTTAACTTTTAAGAAGATAGGAAAAGATTCAAACTATCCAAAGTAAAAAGTAAATAAAATTAATTACATTAATTACAATTATATTCTTATCACGCCTTTCCTTGTTGTAAACACTGGTGATAATTATAAGACGTGAAAAGTGAGAAGAATAAATTACCATTCCTTAAATTCACATTTTCTTATAGTTCTTCATAGTCTATAGCTCTTATAGTTTAAACTGTTTTCACACTTTTAAAAATTCGATTTACAGAATCGTTATAGAGAGATAACTAAAAAACTCATATGTAACTTGGTTCTTGGACACATCGTCATTTTCTTGAACTTTCTCTGACATTCCTAAAATCACCTGACAGTAGACACCCTAATTGTTAACAAAGAAACCAATAATAATTTTTAAATAACCCTCGTCACTGACTTCTACGCAATAACACTAAAATCATTTATAACAGAATGTAATGTCGTGATACGATTTTTTCATCCACAACTCTTGCGTAACAAATATAAATGACCTTCTACCTTCCCTGTGCGTAAGGAAGATCTACATAACACCATATTATGAGCTTTTTACAAGGAAATTGATTGCATGGGCATTTTAAGCGAAAAAATACACATCTTTCAGAAATAACCTAAATTTTGAGTGTATCTGATGTTCTGTAGCGATATTTTCGGACAGACTTCGTGAGGAAATCACCTGCTATCGTTCGACAGCTTCTGTCTCATCACAGTTAGCAGGGCCTGATTATCGCATGGGCACTTGGGGCACGTGCACTGGGCACGAAAATTTACTAATTGTACTAAATTACTAATGCACTAATTGTTATATATTGCTACTTGATGAAATTTTTTTCTTATGCCAGCTGTATATTACTACTGCTTGTTTTAGTTAATGCTTTTTTAATCATATCTTCTTGTATTCATCTCCTGGTGAAATTTATTATTTTTTTACCTTTGTTTACCTTTTTATAATGTGGTTATTATAATTTGCAGTAGTTGATATCAATTTCTGTGCTTAAATTTTACCTGCTAAATATTTAGTCCTGATAAATTTCAATAAATATCTTTGACATTACTTTGTGCATAACAGTTGAATTTTATGTCAATGTCATTGTAGTAATTTCAATTCCCTCGTGATATCTTGTTCATTTGAACTTCATTTGAGTATAATTTTTAATCCATATGCACAATTCTCCTTTCGTTAAGTTTTAATAAATTATTGTACGAAGTAATTGTGTTTGTCATGAACTATACTGTTTCCTATTTACTTTAATTTCACTGTTATTTACCTGATAATTAATTCCCTCAATAAACCTGGTGCTATTTTTATCCTATGGGTTATTGCATATTTATAAGACAGATTATTAGCAACGTACCACTATGAACCATTAAATCATCTCATCAATTAAAATTATTTTTAATTCTATTATTAATATTTATTTTTTGCACCACAGAGCTTGTGAGTGTGACAAGGTAAAAATAAAAAAAGTGGGTCAATCTAGGTCTTTAAAAGTCCTTAATTTTTAGCATGGCTAAACAGAGATGATAATGATTACGTAAAATGAAAATTTGGTATTTTTGATTTTGAATATTACTTTAATGCTAATTTCTTAAATGTGTTTGCTATTTCAATGTTATAATTTTTATATGACTGCAATGATAATAACTTGTCGCTATAAATTTGCATGGGGGTGGAGGGCACAAAAATTGGATTGTGCCCTGGGCACAAAAGTATCTTAGTCGAGCCCTGACATTAGCTGCACTCAAAGCGCAATTTTCAATTAATATATTTTAAATCGCAATAAAATACATATTGTAGTGTAAGGAATGAAAGATTAAATTAGTAATAAACAAAACTCCATTACCTTTAAGGCACAAAATATACAAGATTCTGCCATACAAGCGTGACCTGATAACTCCCGGAAATTTCTTCTAAAGGTGTCTAAATGCCATAGGACCTGGAATAAAAAGAAAAAACAAACCTTGTAAATGTCAAATATGCATGCATTTTTAAATATTCTAATATTTCCATTCCAGTTATACGTAAATATATAGAACAATCATACAGAATCTATTACAGGCTTGCATTCACTTATAAATTAACGACAAGCTTAAACTTTTGATTGAGGATACAGAATACAAAAGAAAAGTTAAATATTTCATATTTAAATTTAAGGTAAAATTTTGAAACGAAAGAAGATGTCAGAAATACAACTTATGTGATGGTTTAAAAAATATATAAATATGAAATGTGTGACCATAAAACTATTTATTTTTAAAAGCGCTTAAAGGCATTGAATAGAATGCTTTCTCTGCAACTGCCAAATTAAGGAAAATTGTAAATCAAACGGAAGATGCTGGCATATAGTTGTATTAAGACATTTAATTGTAAGTTGTATAATTCTATACAGATTTTACAGGGGGTAACTAGGACTTTTAGCCCCCGTGGCAAAACAACTAGTCTGCGCCACTACCGCCAAATATAAGGAGGAAATATATAGACATGTTTTTATATCATATATTCAGAATGGACACAAAATACTTTAATTTTTAAAATGCTCTTAGTATATTAATTTTTAGCTATGTTTACCTTATTAATACTTAGATATTTTTGAGCACTCAAGGTATTATTCTGCTGATAAACTGAATAATTTATTTCAGAGGAATATTTTTTATTTAGACGTTGAATTTTCATAAAAAATTGACGAAATTCTAAATTTAAATTTTAGTTTTAATAACTTCAATAAATTCAAAATTTGAAAAGAATACCCAGATTTATATTAAAGCATATTAGTGGTGTTTGGTAAACCTTTTGTAAGAATCTATAACAAGTTTAGTCTTTCGAAACATTTAAAAAAATAAGAAAATTCATAAAAAAATAGTTTTTAAACACTTTGTATTTTATAATTAAGATAATTATTTTTGAAATTTTCCTTATTTCTACTCAGGGCGAGTCGTCCTCTTTCAAATCCCATTTTTCTTTACGGTGCGGCGCCCCTAACACTGATGCGCCCGTGGCAAATACCACCTTTGCCACACCCTAGTTACGGCCCTACAGATTTATTGTATAACATTTTCCTGCTAAAGATATAAATATTGCTTGAAAGTTCGCCCTCCTAGATTAAATACCACTTAAAATTATACAGCTTCCATATCTCGAAAATTGCCTAACTTAAATTGTTATTCCATACCGATGATATTCGATATATACAGGTTTAAATGTAAAACGATAACGTAACAAGTGGAAAAAAATTTGTATGACTGATGTAATGCAATGATATATGAGGAAAAAATACGAATTTTAATCTCATCGCCAATAGAATCGCTGCTTGAGCAAATGAAACAGAATACCAATGTTTACTATTTATGTTATACGCCGCATTCACGAAAGTGCTAGATATATCCATTAAGAACATTTGAAACATGTTAGTTCCTTAGTGTATATATCAAAGTCAAATTTATTTCCCGCCAATACGTAAAGCCACACCCGAGTCATTTCAAATCATTAACTACGTTGTGTAATAAAAGCTTGCATTATCCTTGGACTTTAATTTACCCTAAATAAGATTTTAACACTCCGAATATGAATTACAGAACTGACTAGTAAACAATAAACACGCAAAAATGCTAACAGAAATTTGAAGAAAAAATTTTCTGAATTTAAACAAAGGGTATCCGTATTCAATTAAATTTCAAGGGCTATTTCTTTTCATAAGCCATTTAACCTCCGCCAAAAGGCTCCAAGCAAAAGTTCTTTGGAGACCACCGATTTAGCAATCGCTGCTCTTGACCTATTTCGCAGTATAACCAGCGCTGACTAGGTACACAAAAGCCTCACGTCTTCCAGGTTCTGAGACCGCCTGAGTCAACCGTCGTCGCCCGACTAGCCTCTGTCATGATCTTGATTTCGCAGCAAAATCGAGCGATTAAGAAAATGCATACTAAAAGAGTGTACGGGAGAATTATTCTCTTCGGTATTAGTAGTGATCGACAGTTACAGTTAGCAACGGAGAAAAAATTGTTTTATATTTGTACAATAAATTATTAAAGATTGGTTTAATAACTAATTTCTTTCGTTATTTTGATATTTCTTTTCATCTTAATCAATTTGGTATTTTAGTTAGTGTATGTGTATAGACACACAAACATGTGCTGTTCCGTGCCGATAAGTGAAGCAAAAGTGAAAGGAGGTAAAAGAACCTCTTCCAAAATTCTTTCAAGTAGTTTAATAAATGAGACAATTTGTTAGAAATTTTACATCAGTTTTCGATAGTACAATGATCGGAAAGGAATAGAAGGAAGCCGGAAAGGAAGCTAACTTTGCATGATCTAGCGATAAGGAACAGCTGTTTTACTATCAACCTCTGTATCAAGTTAAGCAAATGAAAAAAATTAGGGAAAAGGACAAAGTTCACCTCATACCATTCAGGGTCATACCTACGGAAAGGTGTGAAATGGTTTTAGAATAGTTTCAACAACTATTTCTTTCTTTCCAACTAGTCCGAATCATAATTGAAAGCTAAATTTCCTCAGTTTATGATACTTTGACTTGCATTCTTAGTTGGGCTTCAACGTTATGTATTACAGAAGTATACAAAATCAAGAAAAGACATTTTACGAATCTAACAATCTGTTAACATTTTAAACTATTTTTAAATCTAATCCAGACAATGCTTGAACGATTATGAATGATTAATGGTAAGTTCAAATGCGTGTGTTTAGCTACCGATAAGGTTTCAGGTTGAGGTTCTATTCTAATTATACATCAGAGAACAAAACTTGACCTAAGCGTTCTTCATCAACCAATCGACCATATTTGTGCACCAGGTTTCACAGCTTACTAGTATAAGAAAAAAATTACTTAACTGAGTAAAATTTCTGAAATTAGGAATAAAAATATTTTTTTCCATAAATATCTCTTTTATATACGATGTGGAAAAAAATCCTAAGAAATTTTCAAACAGACGATGATCCCAACAATTGTCTAGAGTTTAAGATACCAGAACAATTGACGATTTATCTCGCTGACCCATTTTACCGGGAGCTTGATGGAATACTGCGGCTGGAAAGATTAGCTCCAGCATCAGCAGAGACACAATAAACCTGGTTAAGAAAAAAGGCTGTTCAATTCAACCTATATACACACTCGATATATAGTCAAAGTGAGTAGATTCGCATGAAAAGCCTACAAGAAAAAGGTTAATTTGAAACAAATAGAATGATGTGGAAAACCACGAACCGAATCTTTTTTTCCCACACAAGACACTGACTGCCAACTTGTTGCGCTTGGATGCAACCCGACGGGGGAGCGAACGCGGCATATAAAATACGAAAGAGGCATGAGTCATTGGGGGGCCCCTATCTCAGCGAATCACCTGGCAGGATCTTGAACCGAATTTATTATCTATGTTATGGACTGAAGAAGAACGTAAAATCTTTGCGTTACATCGTGTATTGCTCTTGGCGGTCGACTTCGCAAACATTGTCACTCTCTCATTCCTTGTCGATTTTCATCTTCGATGGAGTATTCGACATCATGTCCAAACTATGCGAAGGCCTTGTTGCAGTAATGTTGTGAATTCTAGAGCTATTCACGTGAAGCTAAATTCTTCGGGACATTAGCCTGCTCTTTATGTCTTGTCATGATTAAGGAATGATGTTTCTAGGATATGGAATGCTACTTTGCTATTTGTATATTCTGTCGTTACCAATTTGTGACTGTTTGAGTTGTCCAAAGTAATCGACATGAAGTTAGTGGAGCATGCATAGATCGCATTTGAGCAAATACTAATGCCCTGTGTATTATCTTTTTCAGATAACTTTTATACACATTTATATAGACATACACACACACACGTGTGTGTGTGTATATAGACGTTCGAGTCAAGATATTTGGCATAATATATATTTGAAATTTTATCCCTCTACCCCTGAGAAAAGGCAAAGTGGTTACTTTATGTATGTGTGAACGTGTGTGTGTATCCTACAAATTCCAAGCAATACTGTCGGGTATTCTGTACTTAAATACTCTGCGACTTTTAAATAAACATGCATAAATCTATAATTTCTCACCTTTATATTAGTACATATATGTACAAATGCAAAGAGAAATGTCATGGCCCAAATCTCATCATCTCAGTTTGACACAACAATTACTATTAAAAATTCCTTTTCTATGGCCTCTAAGCAAGTAAGGAATAATACCCGCGTATTATTCCTTAATTATCCCTTATGGGGAAAATTCCATTTTATTCAGCTTAAACCATATAATCTGACAGTATATATTTAATTTTTTATGCATCTCTAAAATATTTGTCATGAGAATCAACTTTATGTTTAAAAGGTTTTCCTCAATTCAGTTCTATTTTCTTAAATTTTATGCGGATCAAAAGAACATTACCCTATTATTAAAAGAAATGGATAGTTGCGACTGCTTTTGTAGAACTAATTGCTCTTCAACTGTCATTAAAATTAAATGCGATTTCTATTAATACAAATGACAAAGAGATTGTCCCCAAGAATATTTCAGAATGGATAAAAAGGATTTACAAACCTTATGTCCCTTATTTTTTTTCCAAAGCATCGCAAGTTAAATATGTGACATTAAAATGGAAGTACTTACACCGCTGGTTATTCAAAGGAACAAACTCGTGGAACTTGATATTCCTCAGTAAGGAATCAAAACTACGTTGAAACGCTACAAATGATAATACAACCTACAAAAAATCTTATTCAGGCAACTGTTTGTTTTCCGTTTATTATCGCAGCAGTATAGCATTATCCCCTTTTTGTTACTGGACGTGCAGAACAAAAGAAAGATTCCTCTTACAGGAGAACGCAACCTTTTTCTATGACATTTAAAACGAATTGTCGTCCATCGTAATAACAGCCAGATCAAATTTTACCGGGCAGCGTATCCCCTTTTTCAAACAAAGCCAATGTCCGATACAGATCCATTCTGAACAAACCAGAGACGCTAAGGGCCTGTAAGCAAGCGTGTGTGTATGTAACCAGCATATGTTTATATTCTCTGGTGCAGCTATTCACTTACTATGGTCCGTTGCGTTGCGTTCATTGTCTACTGCAGTCGTGATTTCGTTTCTCCTGCATGGTTTAGCCCGACCCCCTTACCCACTATTTAGCCTAGCCACAGTTGCATACTTCCTGTATCTTTTTTTAAAGATATACGGCTCTGGACGGAGAACTTAATTGCAAGATTCAGCTGATGCCCCTCGTCTGTAACAATGAAGCACCTGCAACCCCTCAACTCACCCATGTGATACCTGTAATTAAACTCATATAATAGAGTCCCCCCCCCTCCCACCATCATAAGAATGGTCTGTCGACAGGAAATCTTAGAAAAGGTTTTAAGTATTTTCTCCGAAAAAATGACACCATTGAAAATACAAGGTTTGAAAAAAAATCATTCATATAAAATATTTGAGCTAAAAGCCTCTTTTTTAGGCCTTCCAAACAGGAACATAAGAAAAGTACATCCTGCTTTTCAATGAAATATCTTGGACTATTAAGATTGAATAACCAGACGGTGAAATCTTCCACAAAAATATCCGAGACATAACGGAAATAATTATTGTTGTTTAACGGAATTGCACACTTCAAAATTTAAAGTTGTTTCAATGGAACAAAAACACTTTATAATTTATGCACCGTCTTCTCTGGGGTTATCGAGTTTCTACCAAATTTCTGGCAGGCGAACATGATAAAGTAGCAACTCTTAGTTTTTCTAAGTTTTAGTATGAATAAAATAAAGTGGTAATAAAACTCGGTTGACGATTAACTTTTTGGACTTTGAAGTAAAATAATGGCGAAAATCGATGGCAATCAATTTTGCTGAGTAACTCCTGAAAAACCCATTTAGGAATGTTTCTTAATTTTAATTTAATTTTTTTTTAATTAGATCATTTTAGATAGCCGACAACACTTTGAAAACTGTCTAACCGTCGATGCATTACAATAACAACATCCCTCACTGATCACGTAGCGTAACATAAAAAAGACACGCAGTAAATACTGTCTATAACAAACTTAGAAAAATATTGTTATAGATAGGTTATCATTATATACAGTTTGATCAGTTGTACAACCAATCTTTATGTAAACACAGTGCAAATAATTTAGTTCAGATTGCAATTTAACTTTAGTTCAGACTGCAATTTAAGTTCTAATTTAACTTTATATATAAACTTAAAATTGGAAATTCATAGCAAAATTATAACCTCTTGGTGATTTTACGTTGAGCAAATTGAGTAAACGAATTTACATTTCGTAAAATAAGAAATTCAGTTTTATGGAAATGTCGTTATAGACGGTATCATTATACACAGGTTTCACTTCATGTGCGGGCATATATAACTACTTAATACTTAATGAATTTTCTATTTAAAGTTATCAATACTGAAGATGTGTTAATGTTAGTGTTGAACTGATATATGCACAGTACTGCTTTGTGTGTATAGTTAATGTGTAACATTGTTAAAAAAAAATCTTTACTATGAAAGAAATCAAGCAAAATCAAGCTATAAAATTAAATCTGTTAACTATAACCGATTATTAGAAGACCTTTTAAGTAGCAATCTCTGTCAAAATCAGACAAACTACTAACTAACCTTTGTAAATTTTTTAAAATCGAAATAGCACAATCAGTTTACTAATCGCATTACACATTCATCGCTTCTCTGAAGGTTTTTTTTTTTTAACCTTTTTTTCCCCACTGCTTTATTATTAATCATTATTCTCTTTCCGTGGCAACACCACAGGAGTAAATCTATTACAACTCGTTCTAGGGAATAAATTTATCCTTCAACCTTCGATGTCACAGTAATGCGCAAAAATTTATGTAAAGAGTTGTTGCAGAATACTAATGTAGATTATATTTTATGGATGGCAAACTCGCTCTTCTTATTCACCTGTTGCCCAGCTAACGCAAAGTAATTTTCTATTCAGAGCCCGTTTTTGATTTTTGCTTTAATCCAAATAATTAAATCCACTTCTCCCCAGCTTAAAGAGAGTCAAAATTGTAAGACATTTTCGTGGCATCACGAATACTTCACACACTTCGGGGTAGATTGCCCACTGTGAGATCACCTTATCGTATAATTAACTAGGAATACGCTATATGCAGGGTATCTGCCAAAATAAAATTTTTCAAATCCATGACTTTTCATGACTTTCCCTGATTTAGCGGATCATTTTCCATGACTTTAAAAAGCTTTCGTTAAAGTATATATGAATAAAACTTCTGATGTACATACAAATAAAATATATGCTTTTAGAGAAATTACAGGAATTTTATCATAAAAAACTATAAACTTACTTTATAAGTGTTAATAAACTCACATACATAAAAATAAATTGTTGTATCTACATACCTAAGTTTAATCATATAGCAATTTTTCAATCCAAATGTTTCCAATTTGAATTCAGGGTACTTTGGTATTATCCAGGTGACCATGAATAATAGCCAAATATAACCCTATAATGTTTATATACAATATCCCTAGAGATAAACTTATATTTTGTGCAAAAATCTTAACTAATTTTTATTAAAAAATAATTATTATATTAATAAAATTTTAATCTACAATTTAAGAAAAAACCAGAATAATATACATTTACCCACCCATTAAGCTTTCTTGCTTTGAGTTTCCTTGGTGAACAAATTTTACTTGGCAATAGGGTCAATAAGATAATACATAAATACCAAACTCAGTAACTTTAGCCAAATGACAAGTAAAAATAGAATTAAACAATTCAATGCATTTTTATTTAATCGGTAGTTTAGCGGATCCATGACTTTCCATGACTTTTACTCATTTTACTTGAAAAATCAAGACTTTCCATGACAAAATTAATCCATTGTCTAAATCCATGATTTTCCATGACTTTCCAGGTGCGCGGGAACCATGTATATCACTGACTGCTCTACTAGTTTTGTTGCCCCGGTACATAGTTGTAAAAGGTTGCCCCCTCAGAATCCTTTTGCAAAGCAGTGTATAAATTATTAAAAAAATATATTCATTTTTATTCATCTTAATAATTTTCCAACATTGATTACTTATTCTTATTACCATTCATTGTCTAAATGAAACACACAGTTTTATACGTAGTTGCCACCCTTAACGTATTAATAGTACAAATAAAATGAGTCATCACTAATCATAGATTACCGAAAATCTTGTCAAAACAAGTATATCTACCTATATTTACTATTTATGTTTATATTTATTACATCAAATCGCATATCAGTCTAATGCTTCATTAAAAAAATATTTACTCCTATATTGCAATTAAATCTGATAGAAAATAAACAAAAAATAATTGTGTTCCAATATACCAAGCTATGAAGTATTAAACTTCGTAAATTATTTTTATATATTTTCTTTACTAATAAAGAATTTTAGAAACACGAGACAAAAGCAGCCACTAAAACTTGCTTCCTTGGACCTGAATTGCCATGCCTTAGAGTCTGTCCTAACTCATGTGCTTATATTTATAAGCTTTGAAAGTTTTTTAAGTAAAGAATTCTTTAAGGTTTAGTTTCTATAAATTACAAGAATTCAATTTTATGCCACCAATCTATTAGGATAGAGCAGTAACTGTAAGCTGCGAATATCATGTTATTTACGATTTCCGTTGAAGAATCAAGAAATTTTACGGTTTGTGAAATCTGTATGAATCGACTAACATTTTAATATACCAACCAGTTTGAATACTGTATATTAGAATCGCTAAAGTTTAGAAGAATCTGAAAAGAAATCGATAAACGCATCTAATACTTCTAATGTTAGGATGAATGATATATTTTGGCGTATTGAATAGGAATTGATTTTTTGGTGAACTGCAGTTTCCGTATTCACAAACAGCTAAAATTTTTTAAGGTGTGAAATGTATACGTCTCTTCCGCCCTAAAATATATCTTTTTGGAGATTTTTTTACTGCCAAATCCTACTTTAATTGATTCCAATAAACCGATAGACTGATTTGTTTTAGAACTTTGAAAATAATTAATCTGACTGCAGATTTCACAAACTACCGTAAGAATTTCAGTTAGACTATTCCACAGTTTCTCAAACTGAGCTCCGTAAAAAAGTTCTAAGTATTTTGCAAAAAGGTAGGGTATACTTAAAATTAGAAATATTTTTATTAAACATATTTAAAATTTAACCCTTAATTTGGCTAAGTCTGGCCGCTAAACCGGACATGTATATCTATAACTACTATATAACATAATTGTCAGTGTTCGGCACAGCGGACATTAATTATCGCAAAAACGGAAAATGATATATTTTTTTTGTTTATTTTACAGAGATCCTAATGTCTATACAGACATGGGAAAATAACAGAAATTAAAAGATATTTGAAAAAAACATCTTATCAAATTAAGGGTTAAAATTAGGAATATTTTCATGAACAAAATGGAACAAAAAATTTGAATAATTATGACTTTTCATTAAATTTGTTTCAAGAAACCAAGTAAAAATTTGTAAAAAATGTAATAACGCCAAATTAATAAAATAACCAATTGTGGAATTGTGTAATATTTGTTTTAAATCTGTTTCAGATTTTTTTTCCTCCATGTTTGTGTTTTCTATCTGCTATAGAAAATTAATATAGAAAAAAAATTAACGGAGAAATCCTGCAAGCTTAAATGACTAAACTACTTTGTACTGTAAATGTTATTTTTTGTTATATTTGCTAAATACAGTATATAGCTGCTAGATAAAATTTAGTGGTTCATAATGAATTTTCCGATTTCAAAGCTGCTACATGAATTAAAAGGTTTGATAACTTCTGAATTATTCTAAGGCTATTGACAAATACTTGTCTCTGGTCTTGCTTTTACTACCACACAAAATCTTTCAATTTGCAAAAATTTTAGCTTAGTTTAGCTTTCAGCAAAATGGATTCTAACAGCTTTCTGATGGCACGCTATTTGTAGAGGAAAAAGTATTACTATTATGAACTACAGAAAATACTCTAATTCGGTTAGCTTTTTATCAGAGATGCATCGAATAAAGCAACAGCATAAGCACAATCTAGATTAAAAGTTCATGGACGCAATGCAATGGTCGTGTTTAGTTTTCCAAGACACGCAGGTGAGTAGTGGCCACCACAGATCGCAAGGAGTCGTGGACCATGTTACTACGCAGATTTATACTGCGAGACAGCGTCGCCGAAGGGACTGGTTGGGGTCAAACTCGGCCATTGTAAAGGCCCGGAGAAACGGTCCCTTTTTCTTGCTTTATTTCATCCCGCTGTTTTTCTACGGCTGACAGCAGGAACCGGTTCCAGCGATTTTGGCGGGTCTCTCTTCTCTGTTGTTGCCTTTCAGCACGGACCACCTGAGAAATCGGGCTTCTTAGCAGTTTCTGTACAACTCTGCACCATTACGAGCACTTAGTTGGCAGCTCAGAAAGATGCGTCATAAACCACAACCGGGGCGTTCCCAGTCTTTTCATGGCGGTTTTCAGATGGGAGTGATCTATTTTCGCTTATTCAGATCACCATGAAGCAACTAAACCTCTAAGCAGTAATTGCGTGCAAGCCGCATCTATTTCAAACCTTAATTCACTCTATATGAGCATTTTCTCAGCCAATGAGACAGAACAAATATATAAATTATTATTAAACTTTATCTAGGTTAGTCATTGTAAAATACCATACAGGTTGTCTCAGTATGTATATCATATGCTCAGTTACTAAATAAGTCCAAATTATGTATACATGTGTGTGAGTGGTGAACTTTGGTAAATAAACACAAGACTTTTAGAAGTTCATGAGGCCATTATTCTTTGCTAACAAGGTCTGACGTTTTACATTGAGTTCATGGAGGCAACATTATGCTTTCCTTCCAAACTACTGAAGTCAATGCAATGAAAGTTGAGCTTGGTGCTTAAAAAATGGATAGCAGACAAAGAAGTACTAGTCAGAAACTATTGTTGTATACGCAAATATGTGTTGCTGCAGCCATGACTATCATTCCCTTTGCATGAGATGTACGTAGTACCTTCTACCGCAGTGACGGGGATTTCTAGAAACATGCGTTGCAAGCTAATTACAGATTATTATCTGTTGTTTATTACTAGAAAGTGATTACTGGTGTCTTGCTATCAGGTACAATGCTTCGTATTGTCTTCTGGTGGGACTCCGATGCTATCCTACGTACTCACACAGACGAAACCTCACACACGTCGTGGCTCCATGTTATCAATCCCTGCTGGGGACGGCGGGAAACTTAATGAGAGGCACAGAGAGAGAAAAGCGAAAAGGTGAAGAAAAAACTAGTAACGCTGGTCCAGACTTCGCGTGAGAAGAAGCTGCGCGGGTCGGACTTTAATGAGACAGGGACGTTGAATTAAAATCAACAGCGGCCAAGTGCCGGAGGGCATCATCGCTTTAGTATCAGCTATGAATGATTTGAACAAAATATGCATGACTGCATGTGAATCAAATGCTGACCTCGAACCGTTAGAAAATCGAGGAATAAAAAGAAAAAAAGAGGGGCACTTAGGGAATTACACAATGATTCCCCAACTAGTGCTCGTTAATGTTAATTGTCGAGACTTTGTAGAAGAGGGAAAGAGAAAACGTTTCTATTTTCACTGTAAAAAAGTGAAGAGGTAGTTGTGCGGAAATTATAATCTAATTGGTCTGTGTGATACGTTTCAGAAAGTAAATATGCAAGTTTCTTAATGAGTGGGTGGGTGATATCGAATGAATTGAAAAAGCCATTTTGTCGTTAGAAGCTAATTGGGAAAGTGGGGTACCACTTCTTTGGTGAACAGAATGCATCTACGTCCGATTGAATTATTCATATTTCTACTATTACAAAAAGTTTCGTAGGCGCAAGTGAAGGTACATAGAAATAATGGAGAAACTTTCGTTCAGTCGTTATCAAATATTTTTTTAATACTCTTTATAACAGTGGAAATTTAGTGAAAAAAAAAACTATGCAAATATCAAGATCTTACAAAGCGGGATTAGGAGGAAAGGATAAATTTGTACTACTCTTATTTTGCAGGTGTACATGTTTACTTTGGGTATATTTACATTTAGCTACGATTAAGTTCATAGTATATATTAATACAAATAAAAAAATAAAATTTCGTTTAAGCATATTTGAATAAATTTCCTCAAATATATCATAACTGAACAAGACTTTTCTAGAAATTTATACATGCGTACAACTCCCGAAACCATTTGCACAGTGATTATCTAAAAGCACTTACTGGTTGCATTAAGAATTATATGCAACGTTATTTGTAAAGCATAAATTTTATTTCATATCTAGTTGAAATGTACTACTGTATTGAGAGTTTCACAATTTAAAAGGTTATTTGATTCCACTGTGAGAGTAAAATAAGTCCTTTCTTACCTGCACAGCGCTGTTGAGGAAGCAATTATTCTGCCCTGGCATATTGAGAAGTCCTTTGGTACTGACAGTCATGCTCTTCCTGGGGTTCATCATGAACGCAGGCGAATCCTGGGGCTCACTGACCACTTGCCCCAGGGTGCCCGGAATGGGCCCCGGAGTGGGAGCCATCATAATCTGTTAGAGCTGCAGCACCCCCAATTACGTAGAGCACATACTATGGACCCTGCAAGAAAAAACAACTTTTATTTAGGCTCGTTTTTATTCTTTTGCTTTAATGAAAACGTTAGAAAATTAAAACATTTTGCACAAGGAGTCATGATATATAGTGAACTTAGTGAATCCTTAGTGAGTCACTATAGTGAACATAGCACTATAGTGAGTCATTGTCCTTTTGCACAAGGAGTCGCTGAGTGATAGTGACGTGGAGTCCCTATCACTCAGGGTGTCATTTTATAGTTCAGTAGATCTCAAACTGCTTTGCTTTTTGGCGCCTTTTCTAGATCTACATTTTTCAAAAGGCGCCTGAAGCAAGATTCCAACAAGCAGATTTTTGGAGTCCATTGGGATGTATTGTATTCATAAGGGCTATTTTTAATAAAAAAAGACAATTTTTATTTAAGTAAAAATAAATAAAATACATCTCAGGTCATATTCTAATTTCTCTATTGACGCCATTTAACGATATTTCCTCTTTATACTACACTTTAATAAAATCGCATTGTATGTCTGTCTACGCCTAATTCTTCGCTTACTCTCCGATTTCTAACTGAGCGAAAAATTTGTACATTAATATATTTTCGATGACAAAACATGAAAAATCGTTAAATTGCCTCACCAAAGAAAAATTGAATCTTTTTAATAATAAACATCGAATTTATAGAATTATTTTTCCCCTCTACATATGAATTGGTGACTCGGAGATGAAATGTTCCGTTTACACGCTGACAATCCGGGTTCCATTCCAGAAAAATAAAGTGTAGTTTTAAAGTTTTTATTTACATTTTATTTTAATTCTTACAATACTTCATCCTGTTTGATAAAAAAAGGTCTATTCTTTTTAATTATGGAAGAAAAATATTTTTTTATCACAACAATATTTAGTTGATATAACTTTGTATTGGGCGTTCATCTGTGTTTAATTAAGCTTAATTAACATTAAAAAGTAACATGATTAAGGAATATAAAATTTCTTTAATTTTCTGTACTTAATCAGATGTCTTTTTAATATATTTTACAATTAAAATGTGATCACAACCCCAAATCCCATAAAACTGACATACATTTATATGGAACATGAATATATGAAATGTCTAACGGAGATCGTGCAAAGATATTTTTTTCTTACTGCCTGAGCTTGATGTCGAAACCTAGGAAGATGAATTAAAATATAAATAAAATTATGAAAGTTATGTAATGTATAATAACGGCGGAGGAAAAGAAAAAAGTTGACCATTGCTATAAAAGCCTGTCTCCTATTTGACCTTCTTCCCGCTCTCTCCTCAGAATAATTTATTATGAGAATTGGATGTTTCTCAGTGTATTTAATATGCAATTTACATTTCATGTTTAATAAGGAAGCAGTTTCAATTATTGGGGGGTCTAAACGGGGTAAGAGAGATCCGTTGTAGTATCGAAGAAACCGTGAGAAATTCACTGTAATCGGAACAGGATGTAATCCATTTTTTTTTCTTCAGTGTCTGATATTTTTATCTTTTGCGATTTTCAACGCTACTAAAAGAAATGAACTTATTTTTTTAAGAAAACATATTCACATTATGACATAATTTGAAACGGTTTTTTTTCTCGACAGTGAGTGCTTCCATATTTTCCTTTATTCAAAATTAGCTTTAAACTAGTTATTGTGACTTGCATACTTAATCGCTATCCGTAACCTTGTCTAATATATAATGCCACTTTACACTACAGCTTAGATTGAAATTATATATGCGCATCGAGGACAGTAACTAGGGAGGAGAGCTTCAGCTCCCCCCCCCTCTTTAGCAAACTGTAATGTATAATACAGTAGCCAATTTTAAAATATCTGTTTAAAACAGCATATTTTATCAAAATTTAAAATTTTAAATAAAAATTTCAATTTTTATTTTCTTTCTAATTTTAATATTCACAATCCAAATTTCTGTGTATATTTTCTAATTTATTAAAACTTTTACTCCTAGTATTTTATGTACAGTCTGTATCGGTCATATGGTCAGCTAACGGTCCAGAAAAATCAGACCATATATAAGCGGGATGACCATATATGCGGAACAATACAACCCTATTGTTCCGCATATATATATATATATATATATATATATATATATATATATATATATATATATATATATATATATATATATATATATATATATATATAAAACATTAAACTTAATAGTTTTTATTGGTGTTAAGTTTATTATACTTTTAAAATGAACTTCATGTTTTTTAGTTTAAAAAATATTGAAATATATAATTGGTTCAGTCCAATTTCAGCAATTTTACCCAGACTCAATTCTGGCTACTGCCCTCATGTGTGTGAGAGTAAAGATATTTTATACGTCATCTCAGATTTTAAAGATTTCAGACGCTCGTTTTCTGTTACATAATTGATAATTTTGTTGAATTAAAAAGATTAGAAAGCAGAATTTTTAAATAAATTTTACCCATACTTAAATTCCTACATTTGTTACGTATTTAATAATTGTTTTTAATTCATATACTGGTCAAACCTCTCTAGAAAATTTACTATTGTATATCAGTTTTTTATTAATAATATTTAACATTTGTTTTAGTTTTTTACAGAATTTTGTTTTATTTATTGCTTTACATTTTTGGTGGAAAGGAAAGGGGTTCCGTAAGAAAAAAATGTACAAGGCCCCAAAAGTAGTTTAATCCAGCTTTGACGTTAGTCCAGCAAAAAGTAGTCCGTATTGCTCCTAGCTGAACTTTAAAATGTTTCATACATTTTAGCATACATGCCTCATTCCGCCTGTTCTTTAGAATCCCGATATCTTAGTCCAACAGTCGCCAAATAATGGTCCACAAAACATTTTGGATGGTCCATAAAATAATGAATGACTGTTTAATGAAAGCTAATTATTGTAGGCTGCTAAATCTATATTTTAGTCATCTTTGTCAAGATCTTATTTTTAACATTCTATAAAAGTTGAATACCCATCATTCAGCGAGAAAGCACTAAAATTTAATTCAATTTTCAACACCAAATTTGAGCGAAAAACGTTTTCATCTGTCACAGCAATTAAAACTCGATATCGCAGCTCTCCGTCTTCCAGTGACGTCATTGTAGCCAAAACTCCACATACGAAAGTTAGATAAGCAAAAAGTACCTCTTATCACAATAAAAATGAGTAATGTACTAGTTTTATTAATTACAATATTACGATAATATATGCATTTTTGTATTAATAAAATAAAAGTTTCTGATTACTATTCTATAAATATATTGACTTTTTTTATTTTAAATTCATATAATTAATGGTCCACCAGGTAAAAATTATATGGTTCTTGAAATTCTAAAGTTTTCCATCGATGTCCTAGTTCTCAAATATCACCCAAAAGACGACAGGATGATATAACAACCCACACGGCCATTTAAAAGTACTGAAATTTAAAAAAAGAAAGGAAAGTATTCTTCTGTTCGACTCTAAAAAAGAAAGGAGTCTACAGAAATATTCATAGCTGGAAATACCGTGCATGGCTGTCAAGGCATGAATCATTCATTCAACGAATTTGTCACTCACCAAAAATCAATGACGATCGAATATAACGCCCGGCACTGAGAGCAGCACTTAACGAAAATGAAAGGACTGTGGTCAGAAGCCGATTATTAGATTGTCCCAACTCAGACACGTACTGTCTAAATATATTGCACGCGGTTACAGAAATATATAGGCTGAAGAATGCTGTTATCGATTTTTCGGGTCGTGGGGGGACTGATACAGAGAAGTCGCGTGAGAAATGTGCACATTAAATGGACTTAGTTACATTATCATGTGAGGGTGGGTTATTTTAATACATAAACAATTATAAACCCAACTATTTCTTTTAGCTGAAATACTCATTCTAGAATATTTACTTTTTGTTTAACACGCTAGCTCATTTATTATATGAAAATCAAAGGGAATATTATTTTAAAAATTATTGCACTTGAAATGGTACTTTAGATAACGTAGAAAAAAATTTTTTTTTTAGAGTTATCATTTTAAGTAAAATTCAAGGAGCCTCAGACAAGCCTTGAATGGCTGCAATTTAAACAAAATAGTGTATTTAGATAAGTTTTGTACTGAAATTTTACATTGTTAGAAATGGTATTTCCAACAATTATTGTTAGCAAAGAAACAAAAATCTCAACACAAAATACTTTCTGGATTATCTGTATACATTTGTTCAAAACAAATCCTAAATATCAATCTCGTTAATGCCAACTGTTATGAAGAATTCAATCAAATTTGGAGCTACATGAGGCTTAGATACATAAAGGGTTTCACTGAAAATAAAAGTTTATTTAAAAAATTACTACTAACTACATTTTCATTCTAAATTAGGACCCCTCTCCCACATACAAGGGAGCTGAAGGATTAAAAAGGTCCATTTGTCCCTTAAGCAAGAAGCTGTTCTGGTACCAAGTAGAATAATTTTGTAAACCGCAAACCACTTTCATTATTCAGTTATATATTTAAGTCCCCTATATCCGAGATTACAATCATACAATTTGCTTTATAGTGATTTCTTTGAGTCCTAAATCCTCTATTAAATTATAAGCATATCTTTTTTTATAAAATTCTTTAAGGGAATCTAATTAGATGCCCTTAAAGTTGGACAGCTTCTCGATTACCCAACCATGCAATTATGATTGTGCTAAATACTTTTATTTCCGAATATCTGTTAAATATATCCGAGGATAACAAGGTTCCTGATAAATTTACAAACATTTTTAAATCTGAATCATCGATGTGCTTTTTATTGGTTATACATTTTACATATATATTTTAGATATATTAATATCAAAGGCGTAACGAGAAATTTTCTATGGGGGTTGGGTTCTTCCTTTTAAACTCATATTTCACCACTAATACAGACAAGTATATTAATATTTAGCTGTTGTATATGCTGTATACATATCTTAGAAGACTAGCATATAGCCCGTCATATAAGATCAGTAAAATTTTTAATTTTCCGACATTGTAAAGTACCCTATGAAGCAGGTAATAAAATGGTTTGTGTTTTGGCTGAGAATTATCTAGTACACGCTTAATAATGTGTTTATCTTCATACTACTCTAAAGTCTCCCTACATATGGCAATTTGTCTCAACGTCACGAACTACTATAATGACCTTCCCATTCATTTTCATTTTTACAACAGTCAATAGACAAACAATAAACAGCCCTTCAGTTTGAAATTAAAGGCAGAATTGTCATAATTTGAGAATTTGCCCTACCGCGTGAATGCAGTTTAGAATCACACTGAATTCATTTAGTCAAACCTCGTGGTTATGTATAAAAAACAAACGCACAAACGAACAAACTTCTTAATTTTCAAAGATATATAACTTAAACTCTAGATGTTTATTAATCCGTGAAATAGACTCCTAGACTTTTAGGAAAAGAATTTGTTGTTAATACCGGTTGTAAAATTTTCATTGCAATAAAAAATAATCGATTATTAAATTTGAAATTATCACTTATATACTTAATCTATTATTTAATGCAAATATAAAAGAAAATTATTTGCTTAATATGTAAGTTCAGCGATAAAACTTATGAAAATAATGCACGCGATATTTAAATCATTTAAAATAAGAAATGATTACATGAGATGGTTAAAGGAATGACGTCATAATGCTAAAAAATTGTAATTTTTACTTATTTATTGTGTGGATAAATTGATAAATTTAATCGCCTGCCTTAGCCGGTGAATTCATTCCAGGTCCAACCGCTTCATAAATTGGTGGACAGACGGACAGATAACTTAGGCTATTATTATATAAGGGATGATATAATCCTAGATACAACTAATGCTCTGTCAGCAATATCCATTATTATATTCGCAAATTTTTCTAGTATTTTTCCGAAAGAATTTCCTCGTCAACTTAACTAGGTCTTCTAGATTAAGACGAATTGTTCAGTACATATTTTCTCCTCCTCTGCTCTATATAGGCACAATCGAATACAGAGATAATAATCACATTAAACTTATAAGAAAGATTTATCACCGAGCCATTAACAAATCGGAAACATTCACAACGCATTTTCATAAACGGCGATTAATCTCCATCCATTGAAAAGCATTCATAAGAGAGAGAGCCCTAAATCACTTAAACAATATCCTTCGGAATACTATCGAATAAAGAACCAAACAAAGATCAAAATCCATCAAATGGGTGGAGAATGCTATCCGTACGCGTGGCACTCAAAAATTATTATCCACTTATCGCCTCTTGATGCAATTTTTTTTCCTTTTTTGAGTCTCCCCCCTTTATTGTGAGTGTTTAATCATAACAGGCTGTCTGGGGCGCCCTCTCCGAATCTCGCGAGTACTACTGCAGCAACAGCCGTCGTCATTGTTGGTGCGCCAGGCTGTAAAAATGTAGGACAAGGGAGGTGATGGGTTCAAAGGGTTAGAGCGAGCTGGACTGACTAGTTTCGACAACGAGAGTTGGAAAAAGAGCCGACTCGTTATTGGATCAGGCGCTCGATCGAGAGCTTTTGTAATCGCTGGGAGAAACAGGTGTAATGATCGAATGATTGCAAACTGTGATAAAATTACCATGGAACGTGCGCAAATGGTTTTCAAATTCTCAACCGAAATGCGCAAAAAAGGAAAAAAAAATTGCCAAATCAGAACAACCCGATAACACATTTCTCACAATATTATTTCTGTAATACTACACTTGCTCAGCGACAGAAAACAAATGCCTGGAATACAGATTTTAAATAAATGTAAGTACAAAACAAAAGCTAAATAGAAATGCCAGTATTGCAACTTAAGAGTTTGTCCTGCCACGTTCTAATTCAAATATTAGTTAAATTATATAATAAAATAAAATTATTGACTACTATTCTCAAGCTTATCTCAACAAACATCCTTCCTGTAATTACGATGACAGAAGGAAGGAAAAGATTAACAAAATGGTACAATTTTGTTAGTGTATTCAACTGTTCAGACACAAAAAGTTGGACCTATAGCTTTGTAAATTACAAGTTACTTTTAGAGTCTCTTTGGAATGTTTTGCCCCACCAGAATCTTAGATTAAAAAATGTAATACAAGAAAGATTTAGTTACAGGTTTTAAAAATTATCTTAAAATCATTTTAAAACTGGTTTCAATTTTATGCTTTACTGTTAAAAGTTTCAGGGTTAGAGAGTATGGCCCAGACGATCCTGTTTGAACCATGCTCCCGAAAGTCCTGAGGTTTGAAAAATAAGTTTGCTTGCAATTGATTTTGGCAAAAACTATGCGTCAAAATTATTACCACAGACGATATGCTTCAAATAGATGTTTGGTGATGTCTAAATTTTCAACGATAAGCTTACAATTTCCTCGGTATTTTTATGTTTTAATGATATATATGTAATACGGGCGAGACTCATTCAAAATCACAACACAGTTTATTTCTGGTAAGAAACATTAATTCCGTACAACAGGCAAGCCTTTTACAGCATCGTGCACATAGACAATGCGATCCCGCACATACACTTTTCAAGTAGGGATTCCTCAGGTAAAAAGACTACGAATAATCCCTAAGCACATTTAATCAAGTGATAAAAAATACCCATGTTTAAAGAGAACGCAATAACTATTGGCTGAAGTAGTACAGACAGAGTCTGAATTAAGTCTTAGCGTGTCTGGAGGGAAAAATCAGAATTACCGCGCAAACCCCGAACTTACTTTATGAATAAAAGTTATTAAATATTAAAATACGTAAATAAGGGATTTTAATATTAGGTATATATATATATATATATATATATATATATATATATATATATATATATATATATATATATATATATATATATATATATATATATATATATATATATTAAAAAAACATGAGAGAAAATTGAAGAATTAAGCACTATCTCATCAATCATTTTTTTTTAATTAAAAATTTTTTTTAATCAAACCTATTTTCTTCTTTAACCTTTAGGGGACGGATGGTTGAAATTATGACAAAGACGTGAAAGTCTCAAAAGTACGGTCTTAGTTGAAATATGCGCCAAGGACCTAAGTCCCCCACCATTTACTTGTCATACGGGGAAAGTCAGTACCACTGTTATCAATCAGCTTTACTATTACTCTTGTTATCGTAGGGTTTATTTTCACCTTACTCTGAAAATACACTTTATTTCTTCACTCCTGCTTATTGTTGTACAAAGTAGTGATATCACAAAAGTTGCTCACTCGAAGTAAGTCTGAATATAGCATTCTTTATCTTTATCTACTGTAATATGGAGAAACATCCCACCGTGAAAAGGTTAAATCGTTTGTCATGTATACTATTTAATATATAGTTAAAATCACAAATATTAATTTAAAAGTGAAGGTCATGTATTGATTTTAAAGAAGGATCGTTTTATCATGACGCAAGAACGTGAAATTTTCAAACTGTTTTTAAAACAACTAACCTTATTTTTTTTAACTATCTCCTTTTACCGTGGATTGGAAAACAATTCATTAATGGGATATATTAACTTTTTCACAGATCAGAACTCAAATCTATTGTTTCTGAGGTTCACCCTGACACCAGCAAGGTCTGTGGGAACTGAGAAGAAAAGAAAAAGAGAAGCCAAAATCTACATCTGTTTAAAATCCAGTTCTGGGAGCTGGAGCAAGTTTTGTAAGAGGCTGCTAGCCAAAACGTGATCTCCGACTCAAGGTGAAAGTATCTCGAGGCTCGGAAGATGAACAAAAGAATCCTCCCACAAACCCCGACTATAAACTGGGCCATCGGGAAGCCTGGAAAAAAGCTCAGCGACCCCAAGCGTCATCCATCTTGGATCTAACTTAAGAAATGCGTCATCCCTCCTCTGTGGTCAAGTACCACCACAGAGGGAAGGAACATGCATGCAACAGAGCGATCTCAAGCCCCCTTATCTTGCGGTCTCATCACACCATCATCATTATTCTTTTTTATGCTCCATTCGCGGATGAGTGAATCCTCTGCAGAATGATTTTCTGAGAAAACGAACCCCTCAGACAAAAGGCTCAATAGACTATGGGCTATGTTTTTGTTTCTGCGGTGGAGAGGATGGTGGAAAAGGCGCGGGTCAGAATTAAATTGGGAACAGTTCTACAGTTTGTAACTAGTTAATAGTTTCTGACGTCACGGATCATTTACTTTTGTTACGGTGTTGAAGCCAAGAGGCTACTATAACAGGCCTAGGGGAGACTTGATAAAAATCGTATTCCTCTTCTTTAATCCTAAAATAAGCTCATTATGCGGTTCGAGGATAAAGACAATTATGGAGGTAAATTCAAATATCCAATATTTTAGAAATTGCACAAAATATCTCATTAAAGTTCAATTCAAAAAACTCATTAAGTTGCTAAATAAATAGTGAAAAATTACACGGTAGACAGAGTTTATAGTTTTATAAATAATCATTATTTACAGTTGCATTGATTAGGACTGAAGATTATTCGATCTATAATTTTCCTTTTCTGTTTGTTTATATATAAATATTTACTTACAGAGTCACCTAAATTATAATGGAATGGTTAAACAAATGCTACGAAATGCAGCTTTGGTTATAGTTTTATTTATTATAAAAATCCGTAGTCTTTTTTTTTCTTTTAAGTTACAAGAATAAAATAAAAAACCATATTCTTCAGTAAGAAAGCAACAAAAAAGATATCGTTAAAAAATTTATTGCATTACTTTTTATAATGAAGTTGTTAAAATCGTATTTGTAAGCAAAGGGCGAAACCAAATTATCTTTTCCCGAGGGAAAGATAGAGCAAAAATTGCCGTTAATGCTTATAAAAGATTATTATTGGATTAAAAGATTTTAAAATGTACTAAATCTATGGTTGGAGAAATGAAACGTTTCGCTGAACATGATAAATTCATCAGGCTTGCAACTGCTGAGGTATTTTCAAAAAGGTGAGAAAGGTGACAAATAATACAGAATAAGTGACTAAAAAGTGACTAAACATTGAAAAAAAAAATTTTTTTCTCCTTTTCATTACAGATGCTATTAGATTTTTCTATTATTATTAAGATTTTTCTATTTATTTTAACTCTAAATCAAATGATTCATGCAAGACATGATTTTAGCGTCAAATGCAAAAAAGGTTATAAATTTTGTATAATGCAACTCAACACTGCTTTTCATTCAAGAAAATCTATAAATTAGATTTGAAAACATAAAATACATTAATTTTAAAATCACAATTTTCTGTATATATTAATGATGTTTTGAAATATGTACATAGCTAGATTAGAGTATCTAAACAAAAATTGTGAAGAAAAAGAGAAATGTGTGCTTTGACGTAAATTAATGTATTAAATGTACATTTCAGTACAAATGTAGATTTTAGGAACTTCTTTACGACTTTTTAAAATCACTAAATTCTGGAAACCATATGACTAATTACATTTTTTTATAAGAAAAATAAGATTAGAGCATCACATTTTTGGTCATTTATTAAAATATTTTGTTATTAATTCAGATCCTTTTTTCAACAACAGACTTCTGCTGTGATACACCATGAAAAAAGTGACTGTTTACTTAAAGTGACTAAAGTGATCAATTGTAAAAAAAAAAGTGACTAAAGGTGAGAAAAGTGACGGAATTGCAAGCCTGATTCATGTGTATTTACGCACTCTTCTTTTTTAAAGCGGATGTAACAACAAAAAGGGAAATTTTGTTCCAAAAGGCACTAGGTCACGTGCTGCGTGAAATAAATATCAAATACAGCCCTGGCACAAACAGGACGTTCTAAACTAGAAATAGATATTTAAATATCATAATTGTGGTGGAGTGGTCAGATGATTGGTGTTTAAATATTATTCAAAATCACGTGATGGCACGATATACGAGTGTGGTCGGAAAGAGGGGATGGGATCGATGGTGATAAAAATTCACGTAAATCAATATCGTCAAGCTGTTACGGACGAAAATAACCGTCAACAAAACAGTAAAAGCTTATGAAGCCCATTGCAACAAATTTCTGTATATGTAGTGAGAGGAGGTTAACTCTTAATTTGACAAGATGTTTTTTCAAATATTTTTAATTTTCTGTTATTTAAAGACTTATGTTTTATGTTTACTGTTTTTTTTTAAGGTTTGGTTTGGTTTGGAGTGCTACGGTCTACTTTTCGAAACACGTGGGCTAATGATTAATTTCAATATATTTTAGGTGTCAAGGTTAAATTCGATTACACCTACTCTCAATTTTCAATAGCAGATTTTTGAAATACAGTAAAACGTCGATATAATAATATCCGATACAACAACAACAAAAACAAAATCCCTTTATAAGGATAATATTTGGCAAACCCTGTAAAATTACATACAATGTAATGTTACTGTATCCTCAATTTAACGATGTTACTTACAGCAACAAGCCTCTGTAGAGCAACATTTTTCTCCCGAGCGATCGATATTTCAATTTCTAAATATCAGGAAAAAATAAGTTTGGAGCTTTAACTGTGCTTACTTTGTAAGTTGATTTAACAGCGCAGAAAATGAAGGGTTTCTGTCAATAAATATGTTTCTAAGGTATGTTTATTTTATTGCATGTGTGTACTTTTTATACACTTCAAGAATATTTAACAGTGTGATCCTCTGTTTTTAAATTTTTATTACTGTTATAAACATATTAAACTAGCCATAATTTAAGTCTTAAATTGAAATTTGTGATTTCCTATTATATTAAACATTTTATTTTAGTTTATCATTATGTTGTTTCTTGATATAACGATATAAACCTCTATAACGTAAATTTATTGGGTTCCCTAAGTATTGTTGTATTTAAGTTTTATCAAGGTTTTTAAGTGAGGCATGGACAATTTAATATTAAACAATTAGAATAGGGTTATAAACAAAATTCGGTTATTATTTTGCTTTTGGCTCACCGGATAGCATAAGAATCTTTTAAAATAAACGCAGGCTACTTCCATCATAGCACGACTGGGACATCTCGAAAACGTTAGAGAGAGATTAAAAATTATTTAATCAAACTCACAATGCGGTGGTTTCCTACTGTCCCTTTCGCGGAGATGTGACACAACAATGCTCCTACCTGCGGGGGCAGTTCGAGAAATTATTCATAGCCTTAATCCTATCGGGCAGATATATCTCCGGAATTCTTCTGCCACTTTCTCGACAGATGTGGGCTGACGTCGGGCTTACGACAGCGGCTTACTTATTCGTCGGAAGTTAAAGAGTGTTCAAACATCCAAAGCGTGTCACGCTCCATTGTTCTCGGAAAATTAACGGAAAATTACGAACTCATTCGGAAGGTATAAGTGTCTTCGCCCCCAATTATGAAATCATTAATTCCTCTTATATACGTGTGCGGGAATGATGTACAAATAACATGTGTCCATATGCATGAAATATAGCTATAAATAAATATGCAACAAGTAAAAATTTTTCTTCGCTGATCACATCCGAAGAATATAGCCCAAATTTTTACACAGCCCATGTGCACCCGATAAAAGATTAATCACGTAACTTGACTTCTCATGAAAGAGACTAAAGGCCTAATCACATGTTAACATGTATGTATTGAAAAAGAAACATTCAGTTTAGGAATCCTTTTCCTGTTGAGGAACACGCGGTTTTCTCGTGTGACAGTTAAAGTTTTCAACCGGTAAAAGACTTTTTTGCGCGTCATCCTGAACCAAAATTAAACGGTTGAAATTTTTCGCTGTAATACAACAAATTCGCAAATTATTCACCTGGAAATGGAATTTTTATCTATATTCGTTACTTTTTCAACACGTACAAGCTGATGTGTGTTAACGCCTTAAAATGGTGGGTTTCACTGAAGCTTGTATTTTCAGTGGCAAAAATGAACACCAGCGTAAAATTCGTAAGCATAATTAGTTATTCTTGGGAAAATTGACAGTTTAGAATAAGTACAAGATGGCCGCACAAAGCAAATTGAAAGTATATTCATAATGAAAAAAAAATGAAACAGAGCGTAGATGGTACATTTTATGCACATATTAACTTTTTATAATATTATGAATGGTCTTAAAATATATTATTAGTAAAGAAAAAAATCGAACAAAAAATGTTCAAGTTTAA
>CM063498.1:59115229-59145229 GCA_032207245.1 Pardosa pseudoannulata
TGGAATGGAACTTCTAAGAAATCATCCTATTAAACGTTCTAAAAAGAAACTATCCATCAACGTTTCACAGAGGACAGTTTGCATCCTTTGTCGGATCCCATTTGTCAGCATCTCTAGAAAATTGTCTAAAAAGTCTATCACCCGCACCATAACAGATGATTCCCTTCCGTCTTGCTTCAGTTGCCGGGGCAATGGACGAGACGGGCCAGCCATTGATAAAAGACGAAAATCCAATGACCAGAAAACCATTTTGCTGAGACAATGCAAGCGTAACCCGAGAACGGGTAGCGGAGATTGTTAGCGTTGAACGAAGAGAGAAAGTGGAAGACGAATTCGACAAAGTTTACATCCACGGTCGATGGAAGATGAGTTTACTTAAACATTGTCTTGAGAAAACTATGTTGTCAGTTTTCAAGTAAGACCGGTTTTAAATAACGTTGTCCAAAATCGAAACAACTTTGTATTCCAAAAACACAAATGCTGGCTTGATTGCTTCAACAATATTTCGGATAAACAGCAGTATTTGTTTCAAATAGGGAAAATTTGACAATGTAAGATAAATAAAAATTTTATGATGTCATAAATTGACGACTCATAATGGGTGTAAGATGTTTGTGATGGCTGCTGATTTAAAGTGACAATTTGATTTTAATAAACAAGTAAACTAAAAAAGAAATGGATCATAGTTTAGCTCTCTTTATGGTCTATAATACATCCAGGTATGCATAGGAACATGCATATAACAAGCGATATAAAATGAATTTATGATTATCAACCAGGTTAATTCGACAATGCTAATAAATCAGTTAGTTATCCACTAATTTGAAACAAAGCCCAAAAGTAAAATCTTCGGCTTTGGTCTAGTTGTCCATATTTATAGTACGTCACTATTATTTGTTATTGTGTAACTAGTTAATATAAAACACCTCTATAGTTTTTCCTGTTATATCGGGTCTAGAAACTCATCTCTTACTCATTTTCAATAGTAACCACAAATCTCCATAAAATGGAAAAAAATTATGTTAGATATCTATTATTTATAACCATTCCATTATTACAGAATACTTTTCACTCTGCCTCGATTAATTTATATTTTCCCTCAAAATTTTTCTTTACCCAGGCAGCCCCTCAGTTTTCAGTATTGGCCTGCTTTGTTCACGCACTGCTGGGTCAGCACGTGTTGTGTAGTCCTAAATGCACGCGTTACGTGCGAAACACTCACACCCGATGCAAAGTAGACTGCTGCAGGTGGTGTGGCACTCTGACCTTTTATAAATGAGACACATTTACAGCCTGACGCACTCAACACAAACAAAACGAAAACAGTTAAACGCGTAACGGCCTTAGAACGTGGCTTTCCTCCCTAAGCTTCCGTCATCCTATATCCTGGCGTGGACAAACTTCCAAACACAAAAACGCTGGGGAACTTTCAGACTTTTCCGGAAAGATCATTTTTCTTCTCCCTCCAGCAATGTCCCATCCGAAAAACTCCAATATTTTTCCCATCTCTGAGACAAGAATCGGGGGGAAGGGAAAAAAATGACTTAAAGAATGTGGAGTATTTCCGTTAATCTCTCACGTTAATCGCATCTCGGTGTAGATTAGAGCTACTTCGCATGCATTGTTGCAGCTACTGAAGAAGGGCAAGCGAGAAGTCCTGTTGGCTGGAGGTCATTTTTTTATTCATAACAATTTTTCTTTTAACTCTTACGAAACATGGCTGAGGTCTTGTACAGTCATGAAGGTATTCAGTGGCGAATTCAGATAATGTAGAAGCTTACGGCTTCCAGGTTAAGCTCAGAATGGCAATTGTTCGTACGTGAGGTCAGTCGGGAAAAACTTTATTTTTTCGTATTTACTACTTTAAACACGTTGGAAGGTTTTATAATTCAAACACAATCTTGAAAACCTTTTTTTAATGCCCCTTTGTTTCAATTAAACCGCGTAAGCGCTTACAATAACAAATAGCCTTACGAAAAAATTATCTTAAAGGATGCGGAAATAAGATCACTCATAAAACTTATGAAGGAAATAATCTACCAAGTGGTAATAGATCTAGCTTCTAAAGCTTATGTTAAAGTGAATCGCAAAGAATCATTTAAAAATAACTACTGTAAGAAGCTACGGAGATTCAGTATGAACAACACAATTTAAAGACAGGAGTACAAAGGAGGCAGTTGCACGGACGACACTTTGCTGGGGGCAGCAAAATCACTATTGTTAAATTAAGGAGACATTAACACTAAACATACCAACACTTAATACATACCTATTTCTACCCTAGCTGGTTAAATGACTGGACTTTATTTTTTCTGATTATAAATGTATGAAATATGAAAATCGGAAGGAAACAGACAAATAAACTTTATTATAATTAAACAAAATTATATATTGTCAATTTTTATGTATTGCAAACACAAAGAATAAGAATTTTTAATTCATTTCCCATCGAATTTTTACATAAACCTTATGGGTCATTTGACCCGTTATATGGTATGTTTAGTGTTAAAAAATGTTTTTTTATTCTTCAAATCGATGTTAAAGAAGATTTTCTTAAAGAAAAAATGTTCATTATATTGAACTAGTCTTGAGCAATATTTATTATAATTTTCTACAGATAAATTTTCGTGTAACAATTAATTCAATGCAGTTTTTAGATAGTATTTGTTAATATCAGATGCCACAGTAATTATTCACGTTTAGATTTTGTTTTTTAATTTGTAAAAATTTCAAATTTTGGAGGAAAAAAATTCTATTGCAGATTAGAAAATTTTACTTGTATAATATTTTGAAGGGAGTAAATACGAATTTTGTATCTGTCCCGGGCGGCAAATTTGGCTCCCTTCCGTCGGCAGAAACCTAAACAATGTCAGTGCCTTTGATTTTTATCCATTTAATTACATTTTTATGTTTTTAAGACGCTTTGGATTAGATTTTAAAAGTATTGTTTAGTTTGTACCCTTAATGCACAGTTTTTTTTTAAAAGGCCGCCCAAAAAATCATTTTTTTACATGTAAAAACACAATTTAGAACCATAAATTTAGAAAAAATATATATTTTTTATACTTGAATAAGTAAGCGTTATAGTTCACAATCCCATGTAAATGATAAATATCAATAAAACGATAATTTTATTTTATTTATTTATTTATTATTTTTTATTTTATTTTTTACATTGTTATTTTCAATTCTCGATTACATTCGTGTGTGAAAAATTATAGCAACATAAAGTACAACGCCGCTCGAATTATCTCGCATGTGCACAGCAGTTTGGCCAGTTTAGCGAGCTCGAGTTAACTCGTGTGTGCACGTTAAGGGATTAAAAATTAAATACATAAATTTTAATCTAAACGCATTTCATTATTTTGTAATTGGATGGTGCAAACTAAATAAGATGTACATTTAAAGAATAAATTAAGTATTCATTTAATGCAAACTATTTATTAAAAAAATAAATTCACAGTTATTTCAATATCTTTTAAGCACCGAATTATGGATTTAACTGTTTCAATAAAAACACTAGTTTCGATGTTTTATCAGCTCCTAATTGGTTACGAAGGCTAGAATGAAAAATACTAAAAGAAGAAAACTGTCTTTCCATTCTAGCAGATAATGTGACGGCTGTTGTTATTTGGTAGACAAACTGGATTTCAAGTTCTGTAATACTCTCTTTACCTCCCATTACATAAAACAAATTCCACTAGTCATAATTAGTCATTGTACCTACCCCTACTACATACTTTCTGATAACAACCCCTAAATTCTTAGAAAACATACTATCTATTGACACTTATTTACTTATTGATATTTCTGTGCTGACCTATTCTGTGATTCCCAATTCTCCTGTCTTTCGGATGTAGGTTTTAAGAGAAGTGGAAAAAAAATGATTTAAATCAACTGATTTAAATCAAGATTTAAATCAAGATTTAAATCATGATTTAAATCATGCCAACCCTGGTAGTAATATGACAACTTCAGTTTTTTGAAATACTTTGGTAAAAGTTTTTAAAAGATTTATGAAATATTCAATATTTAGGAAGCGGGTTAGTAGATTCTGACTACTATGGTTAATTATTCGCAATACTAAAGCTTAGGAAACACACAGGAAACTACAGCTTAAAACGAATATCAGACATTACAGATATTCATGCCATCAAAGTTAGAAACTTAAACACCTGCAGGAGATATAAGAAAGATGTAAAATAATGTAAAATATATTTACATAAAGAGTATAGAAATAATAAATATTAATTATATAAATTTTTTAAAAGTGTTGCATTTAATGGGAAAACCGGAGGAATACAAATGAATCCCCTTAATGTAACATTTTATTTTCATACAGAATGTTTTTTTAAGGTTCCTGTATATACATAACGCCATCACGCTTGTATATGTATGTTTTAGTTAAATGCATAACGCATGGATGGATGATTGCAAGTTTCAAAAGGATTTTAATGAGGTAAGTTATAAAGACACAATGAAGTGTTATTTTTTTAGCAGAATATTCGTTTACAACCAAGAACTGTAAAACTGCATATCGCGTATTTCTATTAGTTTAACCTGAACTCGCCCGTTGTTAAACGCGAATTCTGGAGTTGTTTGCATTTGCCTCGCTCACCGGAAACAAACGGTTCGCGAATTCAGATTTCCTCTCTCGTTCTTTTTTACCTGGATCGTTTTCCTTCAGCCGCTGACCCTAATGACCGAAGCAATTTCGACGAATGCCGACTCCGTGGACACGGAAATGGTCGACTTTTTCATCATTGCAAACGTTCCGTAATACGAGTCGTATTTAACAAATAGCTTTTTACGACCACGTGATTGAGGTTCATTTTCCGTAACTACATTAGCTACAGATTATATTTTGCCGTTAATTTAAGCAAAATATTGCAGTAAAATATTTGTTCCTTTTCATTCCCCTGAAAAAAAAAAAAAACCTTGGAAAATTACTTTATTTTTATTAACTTTCCTACTTACATAGTATGCGATACATTCTTTAATTTAAATATTTATATAAACGAACATTAATATTTATATTCGTATAATCTATATATAAACGAACATTATTAAACTAACATTTATAATATCAATAAAACGATAATTTTTTTTTACATTGTTATTTTCAATTTTCTACTACATTCGAGTGTGAAAAATTATAGCAACATAAAGTACAACGCGGCTCGAATTATCTGGAGTGTGCACAGTTTGGCCAGTTTAGCGCGCTCGAGATAACTCGAGAGTGCACGTTAAGGAGTTAAAGGGGGGGGGCTGCATAAATTTAACTAAACTTGTTTAAATTATAAAAGGGGTCCCGTCTAAGTTAAGGCTGTTTCTACCTGATTAGTCTGTTTCCCATCTTCCCCATGTTGAATATTATGATTTGATCTGAATTTAGCAGATAACGGAATAAAAAAAAAAGAGAGATTTTTCTTTTTATCAATTTTAATTTTTATATAACAAATTCGAAAATATTTTCAAGCTTAATGAATTTATCCGTTTTAAATTTAATTGCAAAGCCTTTACCCCAAATATCCTTAGACTTACTGCGATAATTAATTAATTTATAAATAGCATAAAATTCATTAAAGGAGTGAATACTATTTATAATTCTAGTACAAATTCATCAGAGCATTATTTTATTACTAGTATGGAATATCTATAATTTTACACTAAGTAAGGTTCTATCTATGGACTCAAAAATCTTTATAAAAAGATTGCATTCAGTGCATTTCCCTCTATATTAATCCCTTGCACTTCAAATTAGTTTTTCACATTCCAAGTAGTCTGGTCCAAATTAATGTTTGAGTTACAATAATTTATTTCCAACCTAACACTCATTCCCCGATTTATACCCCTGGGTGCCCCTGGCCAAAGCCTCATATGGAGGCCCACATATATCTTACCTTTCTCGAACTCGAGAGTGATTTTATTTTATAAGCTGATATATCAGTTTACTGGTACTCCTGACAGGTATACATAATATAAACATTTTGTGTATCTAATGAAATGAAATAATTTTTTTTTAAATTTAGAATTCCACTAAACTAACTTCAAACATATTGTTCTATTCTCTGAAAAATAGTCTTTTCGGGAGAGCAAATTAGTATTCAAAAATGAAACATTCGACATCAGCAGCAACAACTTTATTTTCTTTCCATCTCTTTTTGCGTTGCCACTGGCGGGAAAACAAAAAACAGCCGAGCTCGCCACACATATTACAGATGTCTGTGCAATCTAAGTACAGTACCTGACTTTAACGATAAAACTGTGATATTCTTGAGTCAAACTCGGAGAACTTGTAACATTTTTGAAAGGAAAAAGTACTGGTTTAAATTAATAAAAACTACCATTTCAAGTAAGTAAACTATCATGCGAGACTTTGTTTTAAATTCCAAAAATTAAATACTTTTATTCTTAAATTACCAATTTTAAAACTTTCTGTTCATTCTTAAATCTTAAAAAGAGAAAAACAGATATCAGATGCTTTCGGATAAATATATCTTCTGATTTATTATAACCACTTCAAGAGGGAAAAAAGTAATTAAATTTTTTTTCCCTCTCAGAAGAGATGAATATATAAATTGGTGCCACTGATATGGTTGGTATTTCAATCTTTTGAATAATATACACATCGAAAATGTTAACATTGCTTTAAAGTATTTTTAGCAAATAAAAGCTTATTTTTGACTTAAAATTATGGAATAAATTTAACCCTTAATTTGGCTAAGTCCGCTACAACGAACAATCAAATAAGTAAAATCTTTATAATAAATATACATTTTTATCGATAATATATAATATATTAAATATATTATATATTATTAATTATTATTAATTATTATTAATTATTAGTATTATTTAAATTATTATTATTATTATTATTTATTTAAATATATTTTTAATCGATATTTGAGAAAACATCTTGTCAAATTAAGGGTTAATTTACTGACTTTTGAAGCCCGCCAACAACTTACACACTCCAGTTTGTCATTAACAAAAGAAAATCATGTTGAGCTAATTCTGAGATGTACCAAAAAATTAATGTGTTTTTAAATTTGGGGCCACCTAGAGTAGGGGCCCCGGGCCAGTGTCCCGAATGCCCAGCCGTAAATCAGGCCCTGCTAGCACTTTTAATTGCGTTAAACAAGTGTGCACAGTAATTTTATTAAACTCAAAAATCGTGTCTAGCCGTGCTCAAATTTATGCTTGCTTCAAAAGAAAGATATCGAGTCAGATTCAACGCTGGACAGCAAAAGGTTACACATCGCTTTCTCTTACCTAATTTTCTTTACCAGAAAAAAGTTAATAAAATTTGGCCTTTAAAACGTTTATTAATTGATAATACAAAACTTTTTTTATCCCTTAATATGAAGCGTGTGACAAAGGATTGGTTTCTCTCAGATTTACAGGCGCAAAATAGGCTATAAAAACCTTCAAACCTCAAACTCTTCAAAAATGTATACCAGAACGGAATTTCTATATTTGCTTTTATTCATTAATAAGAAAGAGAAAGGTAAGCAAAAGTTTCACACGATAAGAAATAAAGCCCTCTTATCTCTGTCTGAGCCCTGATGGCACATAAATGTTGCGAAAATCTTTGAAGATCAGCTATTTTCCGAGCTCCATTAACTATGGTTCCGCCTAAAAGATCGTATGCAAGAAAGCAGCTATTGAAAATATTATGAAAGGGAAAATGGCAACTTCTGTGCTCGGATGATTTTTCACGCGGGCTGTGATATGTACCCATCATTTTCCCTCATTCGGCAAACGAAGCATGAAAGATTTTATATTCTTATTAAACAAATAAAGTGAGATATATAGATAGATATGTGTATTCCCATCAACAATAAACCACATTTTAGTCTCTCCTTTGATCTTGAGCATAAGAAGGCTTCCAGGAAAACAAAGATTAAAAAAAATTTTTTTTTCCTATTATTATCTCACAAGAAATTCCCATTCCCTTATCTATTTCACTTTCTACGTCTGTACTTTGAGTATGCTGTCACTTTGGGTAAATTCAGAGTTATTGTTTAAAAATAAATTTTTTTTTTGTATGCGGATTTTTGAAGAAAATGTTGACCATTAGCTTCCTCGAAAAGGGGATAAGAACAAGGCGAAATATTTCCTGCCTGGTGTTGAAAACACTATAATCGAATTACGCCGAACGGAGGAAGGAAGACTATTAATTTTAAACGAATAGTAAGCCTGGAGCTGTTGAAGATTACAACGTTTTAGTCAACACGTCACCATTACTTTCTCTTCGTATAAACTTATTCAGTTTCTTCAATTTTCTTGTTTTATTCAGTTACCAACCAGATAATTATAAACAAGTACATAAATGTACGCGTATATGTGTATGAATTTATGTGTGCATACTTTGTTGCTTATACATATATATGTCAGGCCTAAAAAAGGGGTAGTTGGAAATTACGTGAGTTAAAAACGAATTTATAAAAGGAACTCTTTATAATAATAAAATAAATGAAAAAGATCCACGCTCGCGTAAGCTTTTGGGATCATCCGGTCAGGAAGCATTTTTGAGATATTTGATGAGCTTGAAAACAGATAAGTTTCAATCAGCGCGTGGACATGGAACTGTGAACACTCTACGCGTGTCTCTGTCACGATTAATGAAAATGGCGCAAGTTGCTCTCACCTAGAACTATGAGTTAATAAAATTATTATCAAGAAGACTGTTTTCCATTCACCTTAACTCTGGATCACGACATGTCATATATATATATATATATATAAAATGTGTGTGTGTGTGCAGATAGATTAGATATCAATGATTATCATTTTTAGACTCACTTTAATTAGAATAATTGTATAAGTGAGGCGGCTTTGTCCCTTGCCTAGGCCTCAGTACTTTTGGTGTTTGGGTCTTTATATTGTTGTGTATTTACATTACATTACATTACATTACATATATATAAGTGTGTGTGTGTGTGTGTGTAAAGGAAAAATTTAAATAGTAATTTCAATTCTAAAATTAAACTAACTCCTATAGTAAAAAGCCGAACGATGGCCGATTGGTTAGGGTGCTGGCCTTTGGTACCGGAGTTCGTGGGTTCGAATCCCACAATGGCATGGATGTTCGTAGCCGTTCGAAATCGGCTTTAAGCTGTAGGTCCCGGTCTCATTAGCCCTCGTGTTGCAAAAAGTAGACCGTAGCACTCCAAACCAAACCTATAGTAAAAAACTACCAAGTCCAGGATTTCTCTGTCTTTCTAGTAGCCTCTTATCGTTAAACTCTCTGTAATATATAAAATCTCCTTTCTCTTGGCGACATGAACTCGCCAACCTACTTTAGCTGAACTAAGATTTCTAAAATTCTCACAACATTTAAGTCCGCACCTAAAATTACTCCCTGATGCTGGTGGCGCCCCAACGGTTATAAGAGGCCGCATGGCTAATTTGTGAGAGAGTTGACTGTTGGAGATGACCAAATAAAGGTGCTGCTAATTTTCCTTTGAAAATCTTGTCTTTCTCTCGACCACGGCAACATCACTTTGGTCCCGACTGCTGATTTGGTTTGGTTTTGATGTGCTACGGTCTACTTTTTGCAACACGAGGGTTAATGAGACCGGGACCTACTGCTTAAAGCCGATTTCGAACGGCTACGAACATCCATGCCATAGTGGGATTCGAACCCACGAACTCCGGTTCTGAAGGCCAGCACCCTAATCATTCGGCCATCGTTCGGCTCCCGACTGCTGAAGTCCACGGCTCAGGTATAGCGTATTCATCGCTATGTTTCATATATATATATATATATATATATATATATATGTGTGTGTGTGTGTGTGTGTATGAATGCACACATATATAGTCTTTATTGCGATCCTCAGAGGTAAAAAAATAGCAAAAATAAGAATTTCATAAGTTAAAAGAAAAAAAATATTGAAAATTGATTCATTTTATCATTTAAAGTCGTTTCTTTATATTTTTAAAAACAAAATATTCTATCCTATATAATTCCACAAAAAAACATTATTTCAAAGAAAAACCTATTTTTTTCACCGTTAGAAATTCAACGCATAGTGCAGTTTAAAATTCAAGACCAGACAGCAAAACAAATATTAAAAAGCGTGATTCATATTACAGAAAGAGATATAACAGCAATCAGGTACTTTCACATAAACTGCTCCTCTAAAAACACCAGGGGCGTAGCCAGAACTTAATTAAGGAGGCAAGAGTTTATATTAGACTGAAACCCCCTTCCAATATTTCCTCATATTTTAACTAAAAAGTCAAGAGTAGAAAGAAATTATACAAAATTTAATAGTAATATTTATTAATTGCTTCATAAATTATTTAAAATTTGATATATTTAAAAATTTATGCATAATCTTGAGTACTGCTTCAGTTAACCCTTAATTTGACTAAATGTTTTTTCAAATATGTTTTAATTTCTGTTATTTTTCACCATGTCTGTATAGACATTAGGATCTCTGTAAAATAAACAAAAAAAATATATCATTTTCCATTTTTGAGATAATTAATGTCCACTGTGGCGAACATTGTCAATTATATAGTAATAAATATACATGTCCGGTGTAGCGGCCAGACTCAGCCAAATTAAGGCTTAAAGTGTAAAAATATTTGGAACAAAAATACTAAAACTAGAAAAAGTAGGTAGAATTTTAAAAGCTGGATTTTTTATTTAAAAATTGAGTTTTGAACAAATATAAAGTCTTAAAAAATTATATTCGAAAAAGTTCTTTTATTACATAGTTAAAATATAGTATAATATACACTAAAATTCGTCGGGGGGGATCGCGAGCGCCCCCCCCCACTCTGGCTACGGTTCTGAAACAGCCTTAAGCATGAAAGACAGGAAGCTATCCCGCTGTAGTACAAAAAACATCCTTTCCTGCCGTTAAGCTGTTTGGGACAGCACAATATATGTACATAAACAAACGCCTCACTATCGCCATTTTATACAATTTATAACTCATATTCCACGGCACAATTCCCTTTCAGATCCGACCGACCTTAAAAGACCCGTTTCCCTACAAACAAAAAAACAAACACAAAATCAGTTTTCGATAGGCGTCAACGAAATAAGAGAGGAAGTATAACTAAATTTTTTCGGACTTTTTTTAATTCCACCTGAGCCGTCGTTTAGAATCGGACGCCTCGCCCAAACGCTATTACCACATGACAACGCTGATAGATGCACGTGCGAAAATGGCGCCAGACACACGACATTTTGAAAAGCCGAAGAATCATTTTTTTGCCTTTCCCATTTGATAGTTACTTGCTCTTCATAGGATTCTAAAAAAGTTCATTGTTTAGAACGTTTATAAATATGTATGAAAATTTAATGAAGTGATACATTTTATCAAGAGAAAAACAAGTTTTGAGCAAGTTGTGCAGCAAAATCTCGAGACCTGCTTTAGAAGGTTGAGCTTAACTCCTCCACTTTCTGATAGTCTTCTGAACAAAATATTTTTAATGCTCGTTGTCTTAAGATTAAAAAACATCTTTAATTACTGCGACTTGCCAAATCTGACTCCTTTACTACTGTAAACTCTCTTACGGTTATTCTTAATTTTTATTACTGTTCACCGTGATACATGCATTTCAAGTAATTTTATTACTTACAGTATACCTTTCATTGCTGTTTGCAATCTCACAAATTTCATCCCTAAGCATTTTCATTCTCCTAAATCACGATTGATACGTGCTTTTCTCTGTATCTTTTTAGCAATGTCCTGGCTAGTTGGTTGGTGTGCCCATTTAGAAGACATATGGCTTCTCATGGAAAGATGGTTGCCATTACTTCGAGAGGTTGGACGTCTGAATTTGGGTTGTCGGAATATAGAAACATATCAAGCAGAAGACACCAAAACCTTCCTTGCCAGTTTTATCTCCCGATATAAGTCAGTATTAGTAAAAGAATAATATCAAGTTCTGTCAGGAACTGACTAGGATATCATAACAAGTTTATTAAGACCAATAATTGAATGCATGAAGGCATAATATCGAAGAGCCTCTTAACACTGGTAATTTGAATTGTTTGAATCAAAATCTCTCACCATCTTAACTTGCAGCCATTTTTTAAAAATGGAAGAACCTACCTTATCCTGTAACAATTGTAGCACATAGTTCTCGCCTAATTTTACCTTTAACACTAACAAGACAACTAGAAATTGTAGCTAGATTTGGCATGAGTGTACCAACTGTATCACTACCGGTTTGTACTACGGTACTATAAACTAAATTCTCAAAAGCTAGGAGATGTACTCTTGAGTTTGTACTTCTATGTCCTATATTTTGCAATTACACTAATCAGCTGACATTTTCTCTATCCTACCTGAAAATCTGTTGCCTTAACGTAATCGCTCCTATGAACTTCATATAGTTTGGTTTAGAGCGGCTACGGTCTACTAGTGTGCTATACGAGAAAATTCATTTCAGGCTCCCAATTTACGCAGTAAAAATAAAATATCTGTTCAAATTTATTTCCAGTGACACCTCTCACATATTCAGACCTCCTCATATATTTAGTTTCAAAATTGATCAAGTTCTCGGTCAGAGTTGGTTTAGTTTGTAGCGCTGTGGTCTACTTTTCTGCTACACTAGAGCTATTGAGACTGGAACCTACTATTTAAAACCGGTTCCGAATGGCTATGAACATCCACGCAAGAGATTTGAACCCGCGGACTCTGGTACCGCAGAGCAGCCCCTTATCTTTCGGCTATCGTCCAGCCTTGATAAGTAGTTGGCAGCAAGAGGTTGAAAAGTTAATCTCACGTAAGAAGTGAATACAAACACAAAATATTTCAGATTTTTTTGTCTCTTTTCTAATAACTTTTTAAAACAACATATTTATGGCAATTTCAAGCGTTAAAATTTATCGATACCTTAATTTTTGTAAATGCGTTTGGAACCCTCCACCCAAGTCGTTCAAGTCTTCTATGAGGCTTCTTGAATTTTATCTTATAGATTAATAATAACCATTATGAACAATTTCTTGCTGAACAACATTTTTAAAATAATATTTCTCCTACATAATATAGAAGGCAATTTTAAGTATATCAGTTCATAATTTTCCTCCCTTGCTTTTCATATAAATAGTGGGCTAAAAAGTATAAACAAATTAGTTTGCACTAAAGTCGAACGCTTTTAGAAATTTAGAGATATCTACTATACAGATTTTAATTTTCTCTACATTTAAAAATTTCGTTTAAAAGAATGTTTGTAGCGACTGATTCAGACAGTACGAAATGCGAACAAATGGGCAACAACTCGATATATAAAGTTTTGAAACATTGCCATTTAAAGGCTAAAATATTGTTCTGAATAATTCAGTTTCTGTTGGACGACTTTTTAGTTTGTGACATAGGCAAAAATGTCTCGCAAAATCGTGGACCATGGACAGGGAAACCGTTATCATACTTTTATAAATGTATTTTTTATTTTAAGTTAAATCATTTTAAATGGCAGCAACTCCGAACAAGAAAAATGTCACATGACATGATATTGATAAACAGTGCAAAACATAAATTAAGAAATTCTTGTATTTTATCAAAAAAATATTAACCATGTACATTTGTTTTTCGTAGATATTTGATGAAATGCCCAATGAAACAAAGCATCAGCTATCACAATAAATGTTTGTCACATCTAAGTTTATTTGGTCACCAAATTCCTCTCCAAAATTGGCGATTTCGGCATTTAGTTATTTAATTAAAATGTGCCATTTTTTATGGTTTCTTACTTTAGAATTAAAGAATGTAAATATATTAAGATTTTACACATATACACTAATAATTTTTATCAAAAGAAAAATGGATATTCACGCATATCCATTTTGACTTTTATTTGCGTATTTAAGCATATCAATATTTTTCTTACAATCTCTTTCAAAATATCGCTTCAGAATTTTGGCGCTCTGGACAAATGTCCAAGATATTTTTCCCTAGAGCGGGCAATAAAATCAAAATATTCAGTTAACCGTTCAGTTATACGAATATTTTCACTTCTCGGAGAAACTACCATAAGGCCTATGTAATAAATTATTCTCTTATAAGAATATTCAGTTCTACGAAATATTTACTCATATGAAGGTATTTTTATTTTTTACATATACGTAAATTTTTGAAGGCTAATTTTATTCAGTTACACGAAGGGCGGAAACCTTTTTCTCATACAGACTTGTATTATGTATATTAACATCTCTATACAGTTTTCTCCCTTTTTTGTTACAGAATATTTGATCATTTAATTATTCAAAAAGTGAAGAGAGTTAATTATTTTTTTTCTATCTCTCTTAATATTTAATAATATTTTAGTCTAATAATGTTCTCAAAAGGTGTTCATTATGTATTTATGTGCTAACGAATACAGAAATGTCCTTTATTTAATAAGGGAAAAAATTATTTTGCTGTTTTAGTCACAGGTATAAATTTAAATATAATTTTTACTTTCAAACTACTTTTATTTGTTAGAAAAATAACTTTCTCCGTGATCTTCGTATAAGTGAGTTTGAACTTAAAATGGGAAAACTGAAAAATAAAATAAAAAATATTCAATTCCTCTCTTAATTCAACTGAAATACCAAGCACTGTATGCGGTTAAAGATGAATTCAGTGGTAAGCTATCACAATTGTGGAGGGGGGAAAAAATGAATCTTTTATCTACTTTTGCGCAACCTTTTTAACATGGAGGCTCTAATAGGGATAAAAAAAATGGCAACATCGATGAGTCAGTTACTGGAGAGCACCTGCAAGTCGGACGGAGCTGTCATACTCATTCAACCGTGTCGCGCGTCTTCCGATTAAGCAGCTGATAACTATATCCTGGGTTTCTCAAAGCAGGTTTTACAGACAAATCCAAGCGCCTGATAAATTTATACTATAGAACAAGCCAAGAGATAATCGTAGAAAAGGACAGATAACGTCAAATGCAAACTGAGAGCGATAATCTTTTATAAATAGAAATTTATATGTAAAGTTTTATCATTTATAAACAGGAAGTTTCGAGCGGTGAGCCCCAATTTAAAAAGTGTATGTATTATATATATATATATATATATATATATATATATATATATATATATATATATATGTGTGTGTGTGTGTGTGTGTGTGTGTGTAAAAATTATTTTCTCTGGTCACAATAATTATGTAGCCCTGTTGTTTTTACTTAACCGCGCTACTGGCAAGGTGAAGCCTGAGCAACAGTAAATACGAACGATGCAGTCTGGCCACATTGAAGAGAACGGCACAAGTTTTAATAAAACTATTTTTGAGCTGCTAAAACGAACATCTTTACTAGTCAACGACAGACAAGAGAAAGTCACAAAATCACCGTGTTCGGACAGAGGTGCAACCAAAAGCGAAGACAGACAGAATTTTCCCCAAGGGACAAGAAAATTACTCAGCGAATTTAAGTGTAAAGAACAGGAAAAAACGAGGAGCTATTTTTCGGCGACAACTGGAAAAGTGTTGAATAGACAGAAAATTTACATCTATAGGGCAGAAAGCTTTGGGAAATGTATTGAAAGAATTTTAAGTCGAGAACCCTCCTTTGATTCAAACATTTAGAGGCTGGGAAAAAGATATTAAGGAATTAGAATGGGAGAGAGGAGGTTTTTAAGGAAATATTAAAGTGAAATAATTTTGATATATTACATATTATATATATATCTTGACCCACTATAGGTCCAAACGTGGGCAAAATACCTGACTCCAGGCAATACCAAATGAAATTTCATGCATGAGAATTGTTAAGGCTAATAAAGAAATTGTCAGTCCTAACTTTCATAGTTTTCTCTAAATAGTATGCTAAATGCTTTAAAAACATGTGGAAGTTTTTTAGGGTACAGCTACAGATATTTTCATTAAGTTTATTTAATGTAAACGAATGTTACTTTATTAATAACCGCTATTGTTATAATTTTTTTTATCTGAAACCGTATGAAATATAAAAAATTATGCTCTTAAAAAAATTGTTTTAAACAAATGTATTGAATAATACTATAAATTACTACGCTTGTTGATGTATCGAGTTGGAAATTTACTCTGCGTTGTAAATGATAAAATGAAGCTGATCCAGGTTTGTAGATGAAATTGCTGAAACTGGCAATTCGATGGTTGGTAACTAATGAAACAGCACTGGAGGCTCTAGTAGGTCTCAAACCCAAGTACAGCATAGTAGTTATACCTGGGGTGAGGGGGAAATTCCATGTTTGATTCAGAATAGGGGTTATGCTAGAAAATCCCCAAACCTACCCTCTCCCCAGGTTTATAAAGGCAATTCGGTTTACAGTCATTTCGTTACTATAAACTAAATTTTACTTTTTATATCTCCTAACATCAATTCGATTCTTGTCCTTATTATCGTGTTGTAATATATCCGTTACGTCTCATAACATGCAATCACAGTAATCTGACTTAGAGGGCTTGGCCCAGGGAAGTCAGACATGAGAACTCCAGTGCGATGTCATTTCGTCCGTACTCTACAGTGATTTGCCTGATGGACTGCCTCGAAGTGAGCTTACCGGTAAGGTTTTGTAAGTGTTTGCGGCGTCTTAGAGGGAGGCTTTCACAAAAAGACCCCGATGTGGAATGTCGGGAAATGCCATTCCACTTCGGGGGTCGATTTACCCTGCAGCTCTCGAGGAGGAGGGGAGGAGAATTTAAATAGCTGGGGATCGTATAAGAAATTACTTTATATGTACATCTGAAATAAATGTCCACTTGAACCCCCACACATATATTTAGTACCTTAAAAATATGATGTAGGCATGTTGAGTAGATTAGTAGAAAACTTACATTGAGGTCGACTCATTTTTTGAAACACGAAGGCTGTTTATTCTGTTACTGCTTAAAGCCGATTTCAAATGGTTACAAACATCATACAAGCAAACGGTAGAACGGAAACCCATAGACTGACTGTTATTATATTATATTATATATTATATCTCTCTATCTATCTCTCTCTCTCTCTATATATATATATATATATATATATATATATATTACATATACGTACATATATAAATATTTGTACTTTCTTCAGTTTTATAATTTTACATTGAGGCATTTCTAAAATTTGGCGAATATGAAAGAAAATTTGTTACGTAAAAGTTAAAAGCGTTAACAGAAAATATACCCGATTTGGCAAAATATAAATCTGAAATTGGTAATGAATAAAAAGCCCAATAAAAAAAACTAATATAAAAGCGTATAATTATATATTATCTATTCGAGTCTGTAAATTCGAGCATCTTAAATGTATTGAATTATTGCAGAAAAAAGTACTAAATACAATAAATAAAATTTGTATAAAGAATTTTTCAGATTAATCATTAAGTATTTGGAAAAAGAAAAATTTGTTTTTTTTTCTATCTTACTTATATTAAAAAAAGAGAAAAACAGTAAATCGCAGAATTTCAAATGATATTAATAAGTAAGGAATAAAATATCTTGGTATTTTGGTATGTATGTATATATATATGCCAAAATATCAAGGTATTTTATGTATATAAGAGCATACATACACGTATATTTATCATTTCGTAACTTATGCAAAATAAATCATTTTTAATTTAAATTTTTAAACTAATTAAAATATCTAAAAAAACTTTCTGCAATATTGATTGCAGTAACATTTCTTATAGATGAATGATAAAGTAAACACTTACCACAATTTTCTCGTCATCTCTTATGAAGCTTTTGGACAAAAAATCCTCCGAAGTTTGTAGTAAACAATCAGCTTTGCGAGGGATTCATCTCAAAACAAAAATTTGTCTGTAGCATAATAATATCCAAGGGTTCTTTTCTGTCAGTCAACACAAATTTCAGACGGTTACAGTTTCCTGTAATATCCAAAGCGGGAACAATAAAAACAAATAACCAGTTCCGAGTGAGTAGCTGCGTAGGTTTCGCCCTCAAATCGGCAAAACTCTTACTACGAGATCCCGAAGGTTGTGCGTACACTTGCGCTCACCTGGGCAGGGTTGCTGGAACAAAACAACTTGCTCAAAACTTTATCGGCGCCAAAACGATCGCCAAACGCCGGTGGGATGCGATGTTGAGGAGCGCTCTGTTTTCATAAGGATGAACTTTTCTCCCGAAGTTCTTTTGCGAATTAAGACCGGTCGAGGCCCCGGGCGCAGAGAAAAATAAATATTGGGCTCCTTAAATAAAGAGGGAGTCTAAATGAATTTGGACCACATAAATAAATAAAAACATTTATAGTATATTTCAATAGCATTTTAATATATAATAAATGTAAAGTTTTTGCTTAAAATTTAAATACGAAAAATTTTTTAAATCTATTCCTAGCTTTTAGTCTTGCTATATATATATATATATATATATATATATATATATATATATATATATATATATATATATATATATATATATATATATATATATATATATATATATATATATAATATATATATATATATATATATATATATATATATATATATATATATATACACTTTTTAATAATAAAATATCTTTTAGCAGCTGTGAAGTCGTCCAAAAATACAGAGATTTACTTGTTGCATTGATTGTTTGAAAAATTTTATACCAAACGACTGTCAGTACAGCAGTTTCATAAGTATTTTAAAAAAATTTTTTGATTCAATAAAAACAATTTTGTTCTTATTTTTGAATCTTTGTATTTCGTTTAAAGCTTATTTTATATTAACCAATCATTGGATTTGGTCTTTGATTGTTTATGAAAATAATCAAGTATGTATACAATATCGTGTTATTTCTGTGGGTTGAAAACTTGAACGTAGTTATAATTAGAAAACTGTAATTCGAAATATGTAAAATTTAGAATTTGCGGACCCCCCCCCCAAGCTATCAGTTAAATCCGCTTCTGTACTTGAGCACAATTATTCCAATATATTAAAAAAAAACAGGTGGAACATCGAAATACAGTTACTGAAGATCTAAATTTTTACCTACCTCTTAAGGATAAACCTATTTTATCACGGTACCTAATATAAACAGGAAGCTTTTATCACAGTTTTATCCTTAAATACTAGATTTATATAAATATAAGAATTAAGAATAAGCAAGCAAAATATAATAATAAACCTAAAATTTACTATGGACTATGCTACTGGCGATCGATACTGCTCTTAAAAAACTTGTTGGTTGAAATTAAAGCAAAAGTAACTGTTTTGGCTTTTTGTGTTCCAAAGCCATCTATCAATTTATTCATATTTAACTCTGCCGGCTTCACAGTTTTTTTTCTTGTATGAAGGTCTTTAGAACATAGTGTTCTTACAATAAAAAAAATCAAAACATTGGACAAATTCAATCAAAATTCAGTGCCATACGAATAAGCAAAATAAAAATATAACCAAAAGGGAAATATCAACATTGATATTAAAATATTGAGCATTGTTTTTATTTCCAATCTAAATTCTTAAATAGTATTTCTTCATGTGCCGCCTGGTTGCAAGGCAGTGGTATTCAAGCTTTCTTCCCTCTGCAGTTGAACGTAAACTCTAATTCCTGGGAGCTTGAATCGGGAGTTTGTAGTTATTCTTAGCACAATTTTAATACTGTTACAAATTAAAAATGCTTTACTTCTAATGAACTTTTAGGATTTAAGTTTACCTTACATGCATAATAAAAACACAGATTTTCACCCTTATCTACTGTCTTTAAATACCTTTTTCTTTTCCACAGAAAACTATTCAAACTCTCTTTCCTAAACAATTTTTGAGTGAAATCAATTCTTTAGGAGATTAAACTGCGACACTGAATCCACTTTGTAAAACCTTAAAAACACTTAATAGACGGGTAATAACCGTTATTCGTTATAGATAAGTTCGGGACAATTTTTTTAAATACGTTTATACAAAAATCACCTAAAACAAGCTATAGTGAGCAGGATAAGAATTAGAGCTAAAAAGGCATCGGGCACATGAACTCCATTTTCGGAAGGTATCCGGAAGCACGTTTCACATATTAATGAGCGAGTAGTACGTGAAACATAATTACGCATCGTGTTGATGATCATTCCGCAGTCAATTCTGAATTTTTATGAATGACAACGATTTGTCATACGTCGACGATGAGCCACAAATAACGTATGCCGGCGTGCATCCTTACTTGTTGCTTATATCCTAGCGTGAGAGGCAGAAGTCAAATAATTGGATAAAACGCAGGTGGTGATAGTTCGTAGGTATCGGAGCAAAGGGTGAACTCTCCGAGGCACTTGAGTAGTATCCGGTCAAAATATCGCCATTCAAAACACCAATGCCATAATATCGCTTATTCAAAATAACACCGGTCCCAAATATCAAGATTAATATAATTAATACAATTGTATTTTTACAAATTGTTGTATGTTTTTCATGATTAACTGTAGGGAATACGATACCTTTATTTCTTTTAATTTCGTCTTTTTTCTTGTAAGTAGCCGTCTCTTAGTCTCATAGTCATTAAGTAGTCGCATCTTCTTGGCCTGAAAGAGACATGGTCCTCCGCCATTTTAATTTCCAACTACGTTAAACCACTTTTAGTTCTCAATATTTATTATTTTTTCAAAAATATGAGTAGTGTATATGCACACAAAATTTTAAATATACACAACTGTTTCTTTTATTTGTATTCTAAAAAGTTATATTTTAGTCTTTAAAAACTATAGCCATCTATTCTAGATTTTCTCTCTCTTTCTCTCTATTATATATACATATTATATATATATATATATATATATATATATATAATGTATATATATATACATATATATATATACACATATATATACATACATATATACACACATATATATATACACACATATACACGCACACACACACACACACACATATATATATATATATATATATATATATATATATATATATATATATATATATATATATATATATATATATATATATATATATATATATATATATATATGTACACACACACACATATATAGAGAGATAGGGAGGTTCGGTTTGGTTTGGAGCGAAACGGTATAATGTTTTGCAACAGGACGGCTAATAAAACCTGGACCTACTGCTTAAAGCCGATTCCGAACGGCTACGAGCATACATGCCACTAGTGAGATTCGAACCCAAGAACTCCGGTCAGTACCATTCGGCCAATGAGTGCCTGTAGACAGACACGTACACAGAAAAGACAGAAAGAAAGGGAAACCTGTTAATAATAACAATATTGTAGGGACCAAAACAATAATATTACAGGCAAGTTATCGTTATGAAAAGTTTAGTTTTAGGAATGTAATGTACTTATGAAGATCTAGTTTTATTCAAATAATTTGAAATAAAAACATTTATAACACAATTACTAGCTTCTTGGTGATTTTGCACTGAGTAAATAAAAGATTTACTGGAATAAAAAAAATATCGTTAGACATTATCCCTCCTTATATACATGTTTCACCCCCCTCCCTCTTTAACACGCACACACACATAATTATATACGTATGTGTATCTATATGTCCATATAACTCGACGCTGCTCACCTTTTTTGAGAGCTACATCTATCTTCAATATCTTTCTTTTCACTGTCTAGAACAGAAGGATTATAATCGCTATTCTATTTTAAGTAAATGTTATTAAAAACACGGGTAAAATTTTCAATTCACGATTCTGTCATACAGTTCTCCCAATGGAGGTGAACCTAAAAATGACAGTCATTTTGTATTGTTTCTTATGGAAATCATTAGTGCGATGTCTTGTTCCAGTTTTGGAACATCGGCAACTGTGAAATCTGCCAACTGTGGATCAACTGTGAATTCTGCCTCTTCATGAATACCAATGCTATTCTGGAGCAGATGCTGCAAAAATAATAAATCGTCCGCGTATTCCCTTACCTGTCGCGTACACCCCATCGTACGAGGCGCAAGTCGAATTATTATTGAATCCAGCGCAGGTGATCGACGCGAGAGGAAACAGGGTGACATGTGTGCAGATACTCTCCGAGGCACTTCCGATCAGATCAAAAGAGGTGAGAGAAGTCTAGAAAGGGGGAGAAATCACAAGAGTCAAGGGGTTGTATTGGAAATAAGTAATAAAAAAAAAACAGAATGGAACTGCATGTGAACGTGACCTTGCATACACATCTAACACCCATTTTATCTTTTGTTTGGGAAAAAAAACCCAATGTCTTATTAAGACCGCAGTTTCCAACCTTTATGCTACACAGTTTCCCTAATTTTTCTCCGCTCCTCCCATTCAATTTTTTTAATAGTTATTATAGAGAAACATTTTAATCAATAAACACTCTATTAAAAATACTGTAAACTCCAATTAACAAAATAATAACAAGGTTTTGCTATAACATGCACAGACATTTAAATTTATTTTCATATTAACACATTGTGTGTGGGTACATTTTATACCAGGAGCGAGCATTTTGAGGGTCAATTTGGTTATTCAGTTAAATCACAATAAATCGAAAATTATTTAATTTTTTAACCAACTTTTCATATTTTATATTGAAATATATAAGCAAATACATAGACAAATAAACAAATATATATATATATATATATATATATATATATATATATATATATATATATATATATATATATATATATATGTGTGTGTGTGTGTGTGTAATGAGACAAACTTCTCGATGGGTGGTTGCAGTCAGGGCCATTAAAATGATACCGTTTCAGTTAAAGACCTTTATTAAGATAACGTTGATGGACGGGTTCTCACTTCATTATAGGGACAGGACAAACTGAAGGGTCAGCTAGCATGAAGTTCTATGTACAAGACAAGTAACACCTGGGTCAACATCTGTGGGAAAATATCTCTAGAAAAATCTGTCTCCGACAGCGTGTATCTCCTTTTTATTTGGAAATTTCCTAAATTGTCCGTAAGGGCCATGTAGGATTATAATTCGACAAGCCCCTTCTCTGTGCGAGTAAACTGTAGCCCCAGTGGTCAATTTAAGTTAGAGGTAAAAAAAAATGCAAAATGACGCGTGGATTTTCAGCCCTTGATTTAAGTTTTGAAAACCCATGAGAATTTTCCTTATATATATGTGTATGTGTATATATGTGTATGTGTATATATATATATATATATGTGTGTGTATATATATATATATATATATATATATATATATATATATATATATATATATATATATATATATATATATATATATATATACATACATATATATATATATATATATATATATATATATATATATATATATATATATATATATAATATATAAATACATATATAATATTTTCGAAAGGATAAATAAAAAGTTAATTTTAAATCTAAATTGATTTTTTGAATCAACCTTCCCGTTCTGTGGTTCCGCATCGACTGACGTAAAAACTAGTTTTTATTTGTATAAATTTTTCCAGAATCTATGTAGTAGACAAGAACATTCGACTTCGTTTTCCTGTTTATCCGTTACTTTTGTACCCACAAACAAACCATGTTGTTACACTAACCCGTACTAGTAAGTGACTCGCACTCAAGTATCAATCGTCAGAAAACGTACTAGTACGTGTCCAGCATACAAAGTGTTAAGAGAACAAGAGACCCCCCAAAGTGCCAGATTATGACAAAACCTAATGGGAAAGAACTTTTTGCTAAGACAAAAATAAAATTAAGTATGCGCCTCATGATCAAAAACATTTTTAAATAACAATTATTTTACTAAGCAAAATCCTAGAATTTTTTTTTTTTTTTTTTTTTTTTTGTATGTGTCTGTCATACACTATTACTTTTAACTTTTAAAAATAATATTTTCTTGTTTGACAATGCTTCTATTGAATTTGTAGTTTTGAAATTCTCCGGGTGCATTACTAGATGTATTTATTAAAAATTTTAGAGACTTTCTATTATGTTTTTTATTAAACTAGGTATGTTTTTTTAAATCACAACACATTCTCTCACGTTACAGAAGATTTAATACCATCAAAGGGTCAACCGTAGCTAAAATATTGTATGATTTTAGATAAGTCTTATAAAAATAGTATTTAACGTAAGTAAAAATCGATATCTAAATTTTTTTATATAAATTCTAAAAGGTAAAAGGAAAAAATAATAGCAATTCGTTAGTATGTTCTGTTTTAGATACATTTTTAAGGAATATTGTGAAACGATTCAACAGTCTTCTATATTAAGGCGACAGTGGACCTTTAGAACAAACTTTTTCTTTCAAATGAATTTCCTTAAAGATTGACTACGTTATTAGTACTATTGATATATAAATATTTTAAAAATTTGATGGCAAAATATTGATTAGTTTTGGAGTTATTAATTATTGTTTCATAATTAGTTTAATTGAAAATGCTCCAGGCACATCAATTTTTAAAAAATATTATAAAAAAAAATTTTAAGTATACTCTATAGACTTTACAAAAAAATGTAGTTGTTTCCATAAACATTCATAGAAAATATAAAGAGAAAAAATAATTATGATGATGATGATACCCATATTTTGCAGAATAAACAGCTATAGCGGTTAATTAAAATGCATAACTAACGTATTATATGCTTCAAAACATACCCGTTTCAACTAGACTTTATTTTATAAACTCTAACGTAAATAATACTGGAATTTCAGAGACAATGATTTATTTTCAATGCGCCTGGAGTACTTTAAACATTTGTAATACGTGAAAATTTTACTTCTGAGTAAACAGCATTTCAAGTTATTATTGCTAAACCCATAAGTAATGATAAAATGATGGGAATGAAAAAATTCTTTTTGCTCAGTATTCTTAATGATATATTCTTTTGCTATTCACTAAAATCGAAAATTCGAATTTTCGGTCGATTTTAGTCAATTTGAAAGTCTACCATCGCCTTAATCAAAACTTCTTTTCAAAAAAATTTTTGTTGTCATATGTTTCATGTAACGACTTATATATTATCATCCTAAAAATATTATTGAAAAATGCAAATTTAAAACATTGGAATTCAACGTACCCTGTTCTATTCAATTACAAATTAAACTAAAGTTTCAATGCCAAGATTGTTGTTGTTTATTGACATTAAGTTTATCAAATCTTGGTCCAATGTGGAGTGTGCCACTCCTCTCTCATTTTCGACTGTTAATCTGGCTAGATTAACAGTCATTACAATTAGAAACGAAGAGCCGGTTTCCATTAACAAGACGTTGCATTGCTTTGCTTAAGTTTAAATGAAATACAGCCAAAACTGTTAAGGTAATAATTTAATGTTAATCATTTAGTAAGCGTACAAGAAACTCACATGGTGCACACGTAAATTTTTTTTTAATATGTTGCGAATTAATTCCAGATAAATAATTCCTTTTGACATTTTTTCCCTATTTTTTTAAACGTTTAAATTTTTAAACCTTTAAGGATAAAATCTTTAAAATTTCAAAAATTGGTGAAAAACACGTGCATTTTTAAAATCTGAACAAAACTTGTACTTTCCTAAAGTCATATTTTCGCAATCTTGTGATTTGATTTTATTAGTGTTTGTACCGCTTCCTTTTTTCTAAGCTTAAAAATAATTTTTCAAGTTTAATGTTTTTGTTTTTTTTTTGTTTTTAGGTAACTTTAAAAACTACCAGGTAATTTTTTCCTTTACTTTCTACCAAATTCTGGAAAACACTTGTCATAAAATTAGACGAGCATTTTTAAAGTGATAATTTTTTTGTCGAGTTACAACGTGTCATGCAGTGAAACAACGAAAATGACTACAAAAACAATAGAGAAATTGAATAATTGTAATATGTTTAAAGCAATTAATATAATTAAAAGTTGATAGCTAGTTAAGTTTTTACAGAACAGACACACAGTAAAAAAATATGACAGTTAATATTATTCAATCGAGCATATTTTTATGCAATGTTGATGGAAGGATTAACAACCGAATGAAATATTTTCCAAATTCAACTAAAAGTGCTTAGTGCATAAGTTTTATTATATATGTTTTAATCAATATTATTATTTAGATTTGTATTAAGATTAAAGTTAAAAATTAACTATTTTCAAATTCGAGTTTTATGGTGCCTTGTCTTTTTACGTATCAAAATATTTTAAATGGCATTAAAAACTCTTTAATAACATTCAATAATGCAAGGCACAACACTTAAATCCTGAATAAATATTCCATTATGAAAATCGTACTGAAGCACAGTTATAAAATACTCAGATAAAACAAATAAATAAAAAATCCCCTGTGCTGACCTATTTTAAGGTGATTCAAAAACTATTCAAAATAACAGGAAAAAGTCGATAGTATGATTAAATAGAACAACAAATTTTAGCAATAACATATCTAAATTTATGCGATGAACTAGCCAGCGATGCACGGTAACACGTCGATCCAGATCGAGCAAAAGGTGAAAATAGCAGTTAAAGTTAATCAAGGGTGAAAATTATAAATAAGAAAAATATTTTCTTTTAGAATATGATAATAACATAAAAATTACAGATTTTAAAATGTATCGCTTTTTTGAAGTTTTTGTGGAGTAGAAAAACACTTCTTAGTTATCTTCAGAATATTTATAAGAATAATCTTTCGTTGAACTTCCATGACTTTGAAAAAACGTAATCGCAAGATTAAAAAAAAATCACGTATATTCACTAAAATGTACATTTTTAACTCTGTGATGGAATCACAGAAACAGCACCTGTTACTTACTTACTAATTAAAACAGGAGAACCAACAAATTTGCCATCAGTGTGCACTTCAGCGGGGTATCATTTGACAGACGACTAGTCATTTAAAATGACGTCATTTGAAGGGCGAAATTTTATCCATAATTTGTTGAAATTCTGTATTCGTGGGTCATCATTAATATAACTTTTTTGTTCTCGAGCCTTCCCGGAGTCAGAGTTTATTTTATATTAATTAATCTTTTTTATTCTATCTAAATATTTTATGATTTTAGTTCACTCTTGACATCGCCCGCTTTTAAGTTAACTTGCCAGTTTATCCTTTAAGAGTGTCTAATCATACATTAATCAGCTATTACTGAATTTCAATTAAAAATATGATAAAAACAAACTAAAAAAGGGTAATTGTATGCGGGACACGCACTAGTACGTTTTCTGACGATTGATACTTGAGCGCGGGTCACTTACTAGTACGGGTTAGTGTAACAACATGGTTTGTTTGTGGGTACAGAATAATGGTATATACAGGAAAACGAAGCCGAATGTTTTTGTCTATTACATAGATTCTGGGAAAATTTAGAGAAATAAAAACTAGTTTTTACATTATTAGTTTTATGATTGCTCTTTTCATTTTTTTTATAATGTAAAAATGTTTATATATAACATAATTCGAAAAAATTAAAACTATATACTACTATTTCTATTTGATTTTTCATATTTACGATACTATTATAAATTTATCCACTAAAAATATATTTTTTGTTTACAAAAATCTTATGGTTGTTATTTATATATTTCTATTTATATATTTGTTTATATATTTCAATATAAAATACGAAAAGTTGGTTAAAAAATTAAATAATTTTCGATCTATTGAGACTTAACTGAATAACTAAATTTAAGCGCAAAACGCCCGCTTCCGGTACAATTCCGCTGCGAAATGTACCCGCACACAATGTGTTAACATAAAACATGCTTTAAAAATATTAAGAATTAATTATTTTTACTTTTCGAACTCTATACTGCGATCATTAGGCTATTATTTACAGTATCGTGGTTGGTTATCATTGACTTGCAGTTGCTTGGATAGCGTTTGATTAAACCACATTTTACGGATTTTGAGCGGAAAAACACTGGATAACTGGTGTGCTACAGTTCTAACTAGTATCTATGTAGTTAAAATAACATTGTTAGCATGGACACTTGAAGCCGCTTGAAATATCGTTTAAGGAAACATAGTACGTTTCGAATTGAAAAATCTTCATTATAATAATATATTTTTGTCTCAAAATAAAACGCTTTTCTCTGCGAAGAATAAGTTTTTTTATTTTGCTTATTAATAAGGTTCTAATATAAAATGTATTTAGTTTTGTTACATGAAGCAATGCATTATATATATATATATATATATGTGTGTGTGTGTGTGTGTGTGTGTGTATCTCTATATCTCTCTCTTTGTATATATATATATATTAAGGTCCGAGTGGTTAAGCCATGGAAGACACATTTGATTTCATATATAACAAAACTTCTTTATTATGATCGTTCTGTCCATGGCTATGCCATTTAGATATCCTTTGTTCTACTTTTGTGCCACGACAAGCGTGGATGATGTTATCAGTCCGGGTTCCCATTCAGAACTGTCTTTTTTTGGCGTTGCTACCTAAACAAATTCCTATATCTACTTCCGCGTCAGCTTCTTTACTCTGTTTAGTTCCGCTCTAGGGTGTGTCTTTCTCCTATTACGTTATCGTTAATAAGTTCTAACTATTTTTAATTATAACTCGCTTAATTCTTAACCTCCATTTTTAAACCTGACACACACACACACACACACACACACATATATATATATATATATATATATATATATATACACACACATATAAGGTGTATATATATACACATATGGTATATATATATATATATATATATATATATATATATATATATATATACATATATATATATATATATATATATATATATATATATATATATATATATATATATATATATATATATATATATATATATATAGATATAGATAGATAGATAGATAGATATACATACATCAAGCGAAAATAGTAGAAATCCACTTAATCGCAATAATAACTTTTGAAATTTATAAATTAGAAACTATTTTTTATATCTTATAGAAACTAGTCTTTTTTATTCCGTAAACTTCAATTATATTAATGAGAGCAATTCATTTTTTATAGCATGGTATAGTTCATTTTTTACTTCCCAATTATTAAGTGTTTTTAGCTTTTATTTATTTTTCAAATGTTTGATACTCTTAAAGTTTTATATTTACAGGATGAAACCTAAAACATTTCTTCAATTTGATACAGATATTTAATATTTAATATACATATTTCAAAAGTTATTTTGCCGTTTATTTGAATGTAATAATTTTTTTTCACTTGGTATGTATTTAAACAAACATTTTGCTTTCAAAGATAAAGCTAAACAATTTTTTAATCTAGAGTATTATAAAATACTCACATAGGATTTATTCTAAAATTTACTGAACTGTTTATTTTATAATGAAAACAAAGTCTGTTATCAATAAAGATTTTAAGTCTCGAAAGGTACTATGCAACTTAAGATGTCTCGGGATTTTTTAACGTAAAAAAAAACTGTATAAAGAAAATTTCTAGTAATTTCATAACATGTTAAATAAAATACGCCGAAATCGTCTTAGAAGTATACGTGAGTTCAAATTCCCAATGTTTCCCGTCAAAACTATAATTTTTGCCACAATCTTAAATAAAAATATAAATTGAATAATTATAATATTTAGTGACATTTTAAAATAATTATTGCCAACAAATATTTAAATGCTGAAAATTTTAAACACGTTTAATCATTACATTTTTTTAACACTACAGATTTTGAACTGATTGGAAGCACTACAGTTCACTATTTTGCTTTGTTAGGACTAATGTCACCGGGATATCATTACCGCTCGTGTTATAGACGATTTTGAACGATTACAAACATCTATGCCTGTAGCAGAATTCAATCAAACCTGTAGACTTTAATACCGAAAGACAGCATCTCACTATTAGGCTACTATCTTGCTTTAATATTATGGATTGTTTGGTTTGGAGCACTACGATCTACTGTTTTGCACACGAGGGCTAATGAGACCGGGACCTACTGCTTAAAGCCGATTCCGAACGGCAACAAACATCCATGCCATAGTGGGATTCGAACCCACGAACTCCGGTACCGACGATCAGAGCCCTAACCAATCGGCCAGCGTTCGGCTTAATATTATGGAATATTGGTGATAATTATTATTCTGTAATTTAAAAAAAAAACCTGGAAAGTTATAATTATGACAAAGGGATACATACATGGAAACCTGTTGTACTTTGAATAGAT
>CM063498.1:59155229-59180229 GCA_032207245.1 Pardosa pseudoannulata
TTACCTAAATGCACTGTTTCGTTTAATGTCTGTTAGTTTTTTAATGTACGTGCATTTGCAGCTCTCATCCTTACAGTCTCTTATGAGTCTCCTTGAAATTTAAAGGAATTATAATTCTTCTACTTACTCAAGATCACCATTTTAAGTAGAACAATTCCCAAAACTGTGTCAGAGCGTTAAAAAATGAAATAAAATAAAACTTGAGACGAAACTGCAAAACAGCCGCTTTTTGTAGAATAAACAGGAACGATGGGAGAAGACGATTTCAAAGTTCTGGGAGCATCAACCTACTGTGACGAGGTGGCCGAGTGGTTAAGGCGATGGACTGCTAATCCATTGGGCTCTGCCCGCGTGGGTTCGAATCCCATCCTCGTCGGACTCTGTATTTTTTAACGGTTTGAACAGCTTGCCCTTTAATTGGCCCTAATAAGAGAATCATAAGCTGCAAAGCATTCGTACAACTTATTCCTGTAAGGATGTGAAACTTAAGTAGGCATATGCAATTAAACTTTAATCACGTTATAATGTTTTTTTAGATATAGCGTTTATATTTATATCTATATTGATACTGCATGCGTATGTACTGAAGTATAAAAAATTAATTACATTAAAATATAACACATATATATACACACACATATACACATATATTTGTATGTATATATGTATATGCATTACATACGTATGTATATATGAATATGTATTACGTACGTATGTATATATGTATAAGCATTACATACGTATGTATATATGTATATGTATTACGTACGTGTATATTTATATCTATATTGATACTGCCTGCGTATGCATTGAAGGATAAAAAATTAATTACATTAAAATATAACATATATATATACATACATATACACATATATTTGTATGTATATATGTATATGCATTACATACGTATGTATATATGTATATGTATTACATACGTATGTATATATGTATTACGTACGTTTATATTTATATCTATATTGATACTGCATGCGTATGCATTGAAGGATAAAAAATTAATTACATTAAAATATAACATATATATATATATATATATATATATATATATACACACATATACACATATATTTGTATGTATATATGTATATGCATTACATACGTATGTATATATGTATATGTATTACATACGTATGTATATATGTATATGTATTACGTACGTGTATATTTATATCTATATTGATACTGCCTGCGTATGCATTGAAGGATAAAAAATTAATTACATTAAAATATAACATATATATACACACATATACACATATATTTGTATGTATATATGTATATGCATTACATACGTATGTATATATGTATATGTATTACATACGTATGTATATATGTATATGTATTACGTACGTTTATATTTATATCTATATTGATACTGCATGCGTATGTATTGAAGGATAAAAAATTAATTACATTAAAATATAACATATATATATATATATATATATACACACACACATATACACATATATTTGTATGTATATATGTATATGTATATTTGCTGTCGATTTTCGAAAATATTAAGTTTTTAAATTATATTATGTGAATGAATTCATTCGGAAATAAATTTAAACTAAAAAAACTAGCGTTATGTATACAAGGCTGGGTTTTGAGGATGCAAAATTCTTCTTACGGACTGAAAAAACTCACATACTAAAACAATATGGTCCATAAATGTTTAATTTTTAACAAAAAAAATAATAATAATGCTTTATCTTACGCTCTGGTATTATATTTAAAAAAATTTAATGTTACGGAAATTTGATTACATATCATACCTCTTATGTTAATAAGTTACACAAATGGTTCGTAACACTAAAACAGCCAAACGGCAGTCTATTCACACCAAAAAAAAGCGTGTATGGTTAGACGAATTTATTTAGTATTGTAAGCCAAATTATTTTTTAAGTTTCAGAGGACTTTTCACCGATTTTGTAAATTTTTAGCTTACAGCTATGAAATTTGGGACACATACTAATTGAAAAATATATAAATTCAACCTAGTAAAAAATTTAAATCTGTTCATTTTTTTTCAATACAATTTAAAAAAAAAATTTGTTTATTTTTAAAATGTTCCTCTCGCTTTTATTCCCAATTTTTTTATTATTTACCTTATATTTAATTACTTCAAAATATATTAATCATTTTGGGGGTATTATTTTGACGATTTATTGAATAGTTAATTTATAGGAAATGTTGTGTCTATACAATGTGTTATATAATAAAACATTCGGATTTTTTTTAGATTTAAATCGAGTTTTAATTTTTTTTTTTTAAAAAGGCAGACTAAAACTATAAAATCTTAAAAATAATATCTTAAAATCAATAAAAAGATTTATTTTAATTCATATTAGGAATACTTGATAAAACTATTGTAAATATCTATCAAAAAATAAAACTATCAAATTGCTAAAAGAATTCTAAATTTAGCAAAAATTTAAAATAGTTCAATTTTTAATAAACGCAAGTACATATATACTTATCTGGATGATTTCTGAGTCCTGGGAAAATTTATTACTACGACGAGGTGGCCGAGTGGTTAAGGCGATGGACTGCTAATCCATTGGGCTCTGCCCGCGTGGGTTCGAATCCCATCCTCGTCGGACTTTGCATTTTTTAACAGTTTGAACAGCTTGCCCTTTAATTGGCCCTCGTAAGAGAATAGTAAGCGACAAAGCATTCGTACAACTGATTCCAGTAGAGATGTGAAACTTAGCTAGACATATGCAATTAGACGTTAATCACATTATAATGTTTTTTTTAAGAAATATGGTTTATATTTATATCTATATTGATACTGCATGCGTATGCATTGAAGGATAAAAAATTAATTACATTAAAATATAACATATATATATATAATATGCACATATACTTGTGTGTATATACGTATATATATAATTGCGGTCGATTTTAGAAAATATTAAGTTTCCGAATTATGTGTGAATTATTTCATTCGGAAATAAATTTAAACTGGAAAAAACTAGCATGGCGTATACAAGGGTAGGGTTTGAGGATGCAAAATCCTTCTTACGAACTGAAAAGGCCCACAGACTAAAACAATATGGTCCATAAATTTTTAATTTTTAACAACAACAAAAAATGCCTCGTCTTACGCTCTGGTATTATATTTTAAAAAATTTAATGTTACGGAAATTTGATTACATATCATATCTCTTATGTTAATAAGTTACACAAATGGTTCGTTACACTAAAACAGCCAAACGGCAGTCTATTCACACCAAAAAAAGCGTGTATGGTTAGACGAATTTATTTAGTATTGTACGCCGAATTATTTTTTAAGTTTCAGAGGACTTTTCACCGATTTTGTAAATTTTTAGCTTACAGCTATGAAATTTGGGACACATACTAATTGAAAAATATATAAATCAAACACAGGAAAAAATTTAAATCTGTTAATGTTTTTTCAATACAATTTTTTAAAAAAATTGTTTATTTTTAAAATGGTCCTCTCGCTTTTATTCTCAATTTTTTTTATTATTCACCTGATATTTAATTATTTCACCTTATCTTCAATTACTTCAAAATATATTAATCATTTTGGGGGTATTATTTTGCAGATTTATTAAATAGTTAATTTATAGGAAATGCTGATCTGTACAATGTGTTAAATAATAAAACATTCGGATTTTTCTAGATTTAAATCGAGTTTTAATTAAAAAAAAAGGCAGACTAAAATTATAAAATCGTAAAAATGATATCTTAAAATCAATAAAAAGATTTATTTTAAGGGATATTAGGAATACTTGATAAAACTACTGTAAGAATCTATCAAAAAATAAAATTACTAAATTGCTAAAAGCATTTTACAAATTAGCAAAAATTTAAAAAAGTTCAATTTTTAATAAACGCACGTACATATATACTTATGTGAATGATTTCAAAGTCCTAGGAAAGCTTATTTCCGCGACGAGGTGGCCGAGTGGTTAAGGCGATGGACTGCTAATCCATTGGGCTCTGCCCGCGTGGGTTCGAATCCCATCCTCGTCGGACTTTGCATTTTTTAACAGTTTGAACAGTTTGGCCTTTAATTGGCCCTCGTAAGAGAATCGTAAGCTACAAAGCATTTGTACAACTGATTCCAGTAGAGATGTGAAACTTAGCTAGACATATGCAATTAGACGTTAATCACATTATAAATGTTTTTTTTAAGAAATATGGTTTATATTTATATCTATATTGATACTGCATGCGTATGCATTGAAGTATAAAAAATTACTTACATTAAAATATAACATATATATATATACACACACATACACATATATTTATATGTATATATGTATATGTATATTTGCTGTAGGTTTTCGAAAATATTAAGTTTTTGAATTATATTATGTGAATGAATTCATTCGGAAATAAATTTAAACTGGAAAAAACTAGCGTGGTGTATACAACGGTAGGGTTTGAGGGTTCGAAATAAAAAGACCCATCAGACTAAAACAATATGGTCCATAAATTTCTAATTTTTAACAAAAAATAATGCTTTGCCTTACGCTCTGATATTATATTTTAAAAAATATTTTTATGTTATGGAAATTTGATTACATATCACATCCCTTATGTTAATAAGTTACACAAATGGTTCATAACACTGAAGTATAAAAAATTAATTACATTAAAATATAACATATGTATATACACACATATATTTGTATGTATATATGTATATGTATATTTGCTGTCGATTGTAGAAAATATTAAGTTTTTGAATTATATTACCTGAATGAATTCATTCAGAAATAAATTTAAACCGGAAAAAATTAGTGGCTGTGTATATAAGGCTGGGGTTTGAGGATGCAAAATCCTTCTTACGGACTGATAAACCCACAGACTAAAATAATATGGTCCATAAATTTCTAATTTTTAACAAAAAAAATAATGCTTCGCCTTACGCTCTGATAGTATATTTAAAAAAGATTTTTATGTTATGGAAAATTGATTACATACCATATCCTTTATGTTAATAAGTTACACAAATGGTTCGTAACACTAAAACAGCCAAAAGGCATTCTAATCACACCGTTTAAAGTGTGAATGGTTCGACGAGTTTATTTAGTTTGCCGAATTATTTTTTATTTTTTTCAGTTTCAGTGGTCTTTTCACCGATTTTGTAAATTTTTAGCTTAGAGCTATGAAATTTGGGGCACACATTAATTCAAAAATATATAAATCAAACACAGTAAAAAATTTAAATCTGTTAACTTTTTTAATTCAATATTTAAAGACTTTTTGTTTATTTTTAAAATGCTCCTTCCGTTTTTGTTCCCAATTTTTTATTTCAATTTCACCTTAAATATGTAAATCCTAAAATATACTAATCATTTTGTGGGTATTAATTTGACGATTTATTAGATACTTAATTTATAGAAAATGTGTCTGTACAACGTACTATAGTAAAACATCCGGATTTTTCTAGATATAAATCGAGTTTTAATTTTTAAAAATCCTGAGGAAAACTGTAAAAATAATCAGGGCCCGATTATCAAGATTTTGGGCCCATGGCAGAGAATATGTTTTAGGCCCTTGTAGAATATTATTACAATTCATCATTGTATAGCTGAAAGATCTGCATAATGTAACAAGCATTTTTTTTATTTATTTATTTTTATTTTATTTTATTTATTTATTTATTTATTTATTTATTTATTTTTTTTATCATGGGGTTGATAAGGAATGCTATTTTACAGGTTATATTCCAAACATTTCGCAAACGGAATATCCCAATCATCAAATCATTTTTTGGGAAAAGTTCTCAAAATCTAGACATCTGATTGGTGGATTTCATTTGCAAAATGACCTGCATTCTTGTCTTTAGTTTTTAAGTACAAACCCATGACTGACAAATATGTGGGTATTTATACTTGCGGGTACTCTGTGAAATAATGAAAAACTTACAAAAATTTAGTTCACATAATTTGTATCTAGAATAAAAACATGAAATTTTTAAATCTACAAAATTTGTTTCAAAATCACCTCTGGGTCTAAAAATGCTTGGGACCCTGAAATCAGTGTTCCCTGAGCATGTGTCCCGAGTGCCCTGCCGATAATATGGCGCTGAAAATAATATTTTAAAACTGATTAAAAAAATTTATTTTAAGCGTATTAGGAACACTTGATAAAACTATTGTAAGAATATACCAAAAATAGAAATTCTAAGTTTCTAAAAGCATTTTTAAAATTAGCAAAAATTCAAAATAATTCACATTTCAATATACCCACACCCATATATGTATATTTGTTGATTTTTAAGTTCTGTGAAGGCTTGTTACCATGACGAGGTGGCCGAGTGGTTTAGGCGATAGACTACTAATCCATTGGGCTCTGCCCGCGTGGGTTCGAATCCCATCCTCGTCGAACCATGTATTCTTTATGGTTTGTATAGCTTGCCTTTGCTTTTTTTAGCAAGTGTTACAAAGTATTTGCATAACTTATTAAAATAAAGAATATGATATGTGATCAAATATTCATCTCATTAAAATCTTTTTTTTTTAATATGATTTAAGTGTGTAAAAAAAGCATTATTTGTTAGAAATTAAAAATTTATGGATCATATTTTTTTTTGTCCTTATTTTTTTCAGTCTGTTAGAAAGTCTTTGAAACCACTCAGCAGTGGCACAGCCACAGCTGAGACAGCTGAATTCCCCCCCACCTCCACAAAAGTTAGTCATTTTATCTCTTTTTAAAACTTTCTGAAGGTATAGTTTCCAGAATACAAAATAAATGAAGTTTTAAAATTATTAATCTTATTTAAGAAGTTCAAGAATTTACTGATTACCTTGTAGCGGTAGTGTACAAATAGGTGACCTTTCTAATTATGTTAATTTATTGCTCATAAGAAGAGTTGAAAACTAATCAACGTCTTAATTATAGCTTGCTCTGATCTAGTGTTTTTACTCTAAACATATTTTAGTAACCAATAATTTGAAGCAAAGATCTCGAAATAAAAAATGCTGAAATTAATACATGTAGACCGTTTTACAAGAATTTTTTTTTTTTCAAAATTTTTAGACAGTTGTGTGTAAGTTAATCTACAATAAGACTTCTCAGTGTGGGGCGTATATTTTTGACAGGTGGGAATTTGGTTTTTCAAAGGACAGTTAAATCCTTAACTCTTTTAAGCTAGGAGGTATGATATATGTACAACTGGAGTATGGTCAGTTAATGAGGGATACTACATTATATAAATTACGTATAAAAAATTGTATTACTAGAGAAGTTAATAGTTACAGCACTAAAATAGTTTAATACTCTAGTGTTTAAGTTATTATGTTATATAATAGGTTTGTATAATATAATAGTTTTAGTACTGTAAAGGATTTTCTGTTAAAGAAAAGAAATTCACGAGATATCACCAAACAAGGATATATGAAACTGAAGCTAACTAAATCTGTACCTAATATAAAATTTCTTTGCAGCGGGCATCAAGCACAAGGGTCTCGCTAGTTTTTTTTTAGATGTGCCTTATTTTTCTTAAGATTTAATATCAGTAGCTTGCATTCGATACGTACCTTCAATTTATTGTACTTGAATAAAATTTTCTGCTCTTTATTACCTCAGAACTTTACTTTATTATTTTATCCTATTTAAAACCAAACTAATTGTTTAAATCTTATTTTATTTATATTAACAGACCCTGAAGCGTAACGTGACTGGTCGAAGCAAGATCCGTATAAGTATAGCCTCTCTGGGTTTAACTCCTGGAAACTCCAGCTATTAAATATGTTTACCATGTGGAGACATCAGATATTTAAAAAGACTCTATGGGGTATGGTCCCCAAAAGGTTGAGAAGCACTGATCTACAATCTTTTACCAGAAGCAACTTTGAAGCTGACGAGCGTTATGAGAAGTATGTTGCTATTTTCTACGTTTAGATACAAAAACCTTTTAATCACAAGATCCGTTAAGTAGAAGAGTTCTCAGCTGAAAGAACAGTTTGGATATTAGCCTCATCAGAGAGAATTTCCAACTGTTCTACTGATTTTGAGCGTTTTCGCGATCAAAAAAAATTTGTGCAACACTGGTTTAGAAAATGCAGACATTTCCTGTCCATTCCACTTTTTCCTATCCACTTTCTTGAAGTGGCCTATTATTTAGCACAAAAACCTCGCTCCGCAATTGCATCGACCGATGGACATAAGCTTTGCTTTTTTAGGCGCATAACTGCGGTTTTCAGGTGGTGTTAAGAATGTAATTACGCAGCACGGATTTCCTATCGGCGAGCATCCCCCTTGCGTGTTCCTCAGCGGAGAGAGAGTTTTTCGAGACTCCCCTCTAGGCAAGTCCGGCATTGCTACACAAACCGATTTTTTCATAAGCTTGCGGGATTCAGCATATTTCAAGGAAGGGGCAATCGAAAGAAGTTCAACGAAATCACTTGCAATGAGTTCAACTTTCTCAAATATTCACTTCTTTCAGTAATAACTACTCTTAGCAAAGAGCAGTAATATAGAAGAGTAAGTCTTTCTATTTATATATCTACTAGAATATAGCCCGTCCTATGACGGGCTCAGTAAAATTCTTAATTTTCCAGAATTGTAAAGAACTCTGTGAGGCAGGTAAAAAAATGGTTTGTTTTTTTTTGGCTGAGAATTACCTTTCAACAAAAATAATCGATTAAAATTATCACATATGTACTTAATCTATTATTTAAGTCAAATAAAAAAGAAAATTATTTATGTAATATCTAAATTTAGTGAAAAAACATATGGAAATAATGCAGAAAATGTTTAAATAATTTAAAATAAGAAATGATTAAATGAGATAGTTAAATGAATGACGTCATAAGGCTAGAAAAAATTGTTACTTTTACCTATTTATTATGTGATAAATTGATAAATTTAATCGCTTGCTCTTAAAATGGGGTTTGATATAATGACATTAAACGCTCGAAAAGAGGACGGGGTGGATTTCGAACGTTTTAGAGAGGACAGTATTTTTCTCCGTGATACGAAGCTTATTCATACCAGTTTACTTCAGAATCGAATCTATAGCTTAGGAAAAGATAAACTTGACTCGCTTTGCATTTTGAAAACCCAAACTCATCAAAAATCCAATATGGATGCTCTATCCATTCCAGGTCCAACAGTTTCATAACTTCGAGGAGAGACGGGCAGATAATTAGACGGGCAGGCTATTATTACATTACGAGAAGAAAGTTTAAGGATACACAACATGAAATGTTTATGTGGCCAGGGACATCCGTATAACAATACGTGAATTTAATAAAATAAAAATTATAAAAATTATAAAAAGTTGAAAAAATAGTAAAAATTTATTTTAAAAATAATAAGACAACTTTCGGAATAAGAATTTAAAAGAAAAAGCAGAAAATATTAAATTTAATAGACATTAAAAAAAATTGGCTGCTTCGGGATAGAACCGTCGACCCGAGAAGTACGACGATCAAGTAGGCGGACATTCTACCAAAAGAGAACGCCTGCACGTTGTAAACGAACTAATTAGAGTATATGAAGTCAAGTAGAAACAGTCCAGAAATTTAAATATTACTCTCCGCCTTTGAAATTCTATCAAGAATGAATTTCGTATAGAATAAGAGGAAGGATAAGGCTTGAAATAATAGCATTAAACGCTCTAAAAGGGGGGAAGGGGTGGATTTCGAACTCGCTTTCAATTTTGCTAACCCTAACTCATGAAAAATTCAATATGGACGCCTATATCCATTCCAAGTACAACCGCTTCAGAAATTCGATGACAGACAACTTAGGCTATTATTATATAGGGGATATATGACGAAGAAATCCTACGCCTCACCAAAATTCAATCCTTTGACACAGTCCTGTCCTTACTAATTTTCTAATTTCTCAGTAAAACAAATTCTTCATTTCCTTTGTAAAATATTGCAGTGGAAACATGCAAATATCATAACATGGTGTCAGCGTTATTTTTCTCAAATGCTCTAGCGTGAGTAAGGCTGGCTGCACACACAGAGGATTTTTTATCGAGCGGAGAATTTACCGTCTTACTCTGTAAAAAATCCGCTGTGTGTGCAACCAGCCTAAGTTAACAAAATACCAGACAAATGATATTTATATCAATATCTGTAAATTATAACAACATTTTTTTTTTTACTATACGGTAAGTTTCTGTATTCATTAAACGCATCCATAAATACATACAACGAAAACTTTTTATAAAACTTTCTCCCCCTTTGAAATGTACCCATCTTATATTATATACACTAGCTCCAAAATAGAAGGTGTCATTCATGTCTAATGTTAATATAAAATGAATGAAAATTTTGAAAAAATAAATTGTAAGTTTTTATTGCTTCTTATACAATGAAAAGTCTAAACCTTGTGATCCCTTATTTTGACACATCAGTTTTATAAATTACTTTTTTCAGGTATTATAATGCCGAACGATGGCCGAATGGTTAGGGTGCTGGCCTTCGGAACCGGAGTTCGTGGGTTCGAATCCCACTATGGCATGGATGTTCGTAGCCGTTCGGAATCGGCTTTAAGCAGTAGTTCCCGGTCTCATTAGCCCTCGTGTTGCAAAAAGTAGACCGTAGCGCTCCAAAAACCAATCAGGTGTTATAATTTACCTTTCCTAATTTCCAAACATTTTATTTTCCCAATATTCCCCTTTTATGAAGAAAGACTCTGGGTAATAAATAATAAGGTAGAATATAATACGACTTACGGATGAATCGCAAGTGCTCTATTTGGCCAAATTTTATGTATAACTGTATGGATACTATCCGAACTGCAAATTCTTGTAAGCAGACTCGAACCTTCAAGTAATACTCTTTATATGTCATTTTGTTAGCCTTTTTTATTGACAGATAAATTAAAAAATATAAATTAGAAACATTTTTTAATAAAAAAATTGGCAAACTGATAAGCTTTTTTAAATTCATATTTGTATGTAAAATGTAAATTTGTTTTTCTTTAGTCTTAAGTTGTTGTGTATCGCCCAGATTGTTCTTTTATATTTAATTTTAATACGATATATGTTAATTTTATATTTTGTTGACATTTTGTAGGTTCTCCACTCCAATAATGGGAAGGAAGGCAGGTAGATTTCGCCCCGGGCTTCGCTTACAGTCAGCTATTGTCCGTATTCAAACAGTAATGTAAACTTAACTAAAAAGTGATGTAAACTCAAATAATCAATGATCTGGACTTAAGGTGGGTCACTACTTATCACAATGGATTTCTCGCACTCTGTGTTAACCTATGGAGAAAAATTCCCTATGGTCAGCTTACATGTTAAGAATTATCTAACAAATATGTGATAGAACAGCAAATTCTGCAGAATGCTATGCTTCCCCTTCTTTAAAAAAGAGAATGAAGTATATATATATATATATATATATATATATATATATATATATATATATATATATATATATATGTGTGTGTGTGTGTGTGTGTGTGTGTGTGTGTGTGTGTGTGTGTGTGTGTGTGTGTGTGTGTGTGTGTGTGTCGTGTCGTGTCGTGGTGCAGAGTTAAGGCGAATGGAAAACAGTCGTTCTTGATAATAAAAAGTTTATTAAATCATCGTTTCTTCTAAAAGCAGAACCTGCGCTATTTTCTGTTCGTGGAGGAGCTAAGCGTGGTATAAGTGTTGACAGCTCCAAGCGCTCACTGCTTCCGCCTGACCGAATGATCCCAAAAGCTTACGCGAGCGTGAGTCTTTTTCATTTATTTTATTATTATAAAAGAGTTCCCTTGTTAAAATCGCTTTTAACTCACGTAATTTCCAACTACCCCTTTTTTAGACCTGACACACACACACACACACACACACACACACACACACACACACACACACACACATATATATATATATATATATATATATATATATATATATATATATATATATGACATGGACGAGCGGTTAAGGCACGGAAGACACATTTGACTTCATATATAAAACTTCTTTATTGTAATCATTCTGTCCATTGCTATGCCATCTAGAAATCCTTTGTTCTCATACTTTGCCACGACAAGCCTGAAGGATGATATCAGCCCGAGTTCCAGCTCAGAACTGTCTTTTTTGGAGTTGCTACCTCAGCAAAATTCCTATGTCTATTTCCGCGTCGACTTCTTCACTCTGTATAGTTCTGTTCGAGGGTGTGTCTTTCACCTATTACGTTGTTGTTAATGGGTTCTAACTATTTTTAATTATAACTCGTTTAATTCTTAACCCCCATTTTTAAACCTGACATATATATATATATATATATATATATATATATATATATATATATATATATATATATATATATATATATATATATATATATATATCAGTGGCTTGCGGTAGGTTTTCATGCAGCGTGTGCAGAGAACATGGATTTTCCAATAAATCTTTAGACATCTGAGTTCTCCATTCTGAGATGGGTTATATATTATGAATATAAATTTAAAGATTACAAAAAATAAAATATTTACCTACGAGTAGTCGAGTTATAACTATAAAAACAGCTAAACTTATGAGGATTCTACTATCACTGAAGCGAAAATCATGTCTTTTGTTGTATGACGTCATACCGGCGTCGAAAAAGCAACGCTTTAGACTTCTACGAAAAACTTATATGTTCAGCAAACGTAGCACCACATGGCGGCCGCCGCTGCGGTGCCGACAAACCGAACGTCTATTCCACGTGCAGAGGATTTCGCTGCACGCTGGTACAATCGAAGGAACTGTTTCTTGTTCGGTCAGTGGATTAAATTATATTTATTAATTGTTTTTGACATTTGAAAATCATATATTCGGCGAAAAACATGTTGACAGTTTTTAAAAACAAATCCAGGGATATGGTGTTACATAATATAACTTATATACTGTCTGTAAGATGAATGGTAAAATTTGGACTGTTCTGTTAAAATTCGTTTCTTTAAAACAAAACAACATTATATTTCAGCTATATATTTCAATAAATATAATACATCACCGAAATTAATTTACCACACTAAAACATTTCCCTTTATATTGATGAAATACTTCTTTTATATTTCCATGAAAACATAATCTTACAATATATAAATTTAAACATTAACCGTCTGCAAAATCGTATAGCCAGTTAATCAGTTTAAAAAAAAAAAAAAAAAAAAAAAAAAAAAAATCCTCGCTCTAATACAACGCTTAATAAACCGTACTTTCGAATGATTCTAAAATGTCAAGTGCAGGAAAAATAGCTGGACTTGCCTCAGTGCCATAGTATGCTGTTCTTCTCCAGTAGCCCATACATATAAAGCGTGATTATCAATTGAGTGCGCAGTGCAGACACATCAGAACTTCCTAAGTTCGTTTGCGCGCTACGTGGTGCAGCACCTAGTACCGCACGCACTGCGGTAACACAAGCAAGTAAATCAACATAATATTTGAATATATTATAAATATTATTTATTATATATCATGTAAAGATAGGTAGACATAGGTGCTGAAAATTATTGTCCCTCATAATTTTGCCAGGGTGTGCAGTGCACGCCCTGCACATATGGACCGCACGCCACTGATATATATATATATATATATATATATATATATATGTGTGTGTGTGTGTGTGTGTGTGTGTGTGTGTGTGTGTGTGTGTGTGTTAAATGTTTTTATTTACGTTTAAAAGAAAGAGTTTACCAAAACTTCTCACAAATAATTTAAAATTAAATCTATTTTTATCAATGCTTTTTAAAATAGGAAAAAGATCGCATCCTAGAAAATTTGCTGCTCTCTTACTTGATATAATCTTTTTAAAAGAACATTTAAATTACAAACATGCGGGAGGGAATTTTATTTTTCCTTTAAGTTAACATCGAGCAGGTAGAATCCATTATGGTTGGTACAGACTTATCATAAGCGAACAATATCAAGATGACAAAATACTTCTTTGAAATCACTTTTTCCCCAAGGTTTTCTTTTAAATCAGCAAATCAGCAAGATACGAGTGAATAACACGGAGTGATGGCGAATAATCTGGAATTAACTGCAATTTACCTCACTTCACCTGGTCTTGAAATTCATTAACTATTCCAACAAAATTTAAACCCGATACATGGTGCTGAAACATAAACTTCCTGTCTTTCTTATTTTCCTCCCTATAACAAAGCACTGTCTAGAATTTTCCTCGTTTGAAAGGGAATACGGGTGGTTTTCTTTTAACTACAGTCTGTGTCTTAAATATTGTTCCAACGCAGTGCAAAACGAGACAGACTATCGTCGCTTTTACTTTTTAATCTCGGGATAAAGATAAGCTCCGTTAAACAGCCTAAGTTGACGCTCATTTATTTGAAGAATGTGAGGTAGCCAAAAGGATTACAAAAATAAGCTAGTGTAATGCTATTTAAGACGTATGGCAACTGGATTAGAATTGTTGAAATTACTGCGCCGAATAATGACTCGCATTTTTTAATCTACTTTTAAGGAACTTAACAATTAGAAAGAATTGTTCTTTTATACTAAGATAATAATTCTTAAACAGATAGATAGAAAAGGAGGAAATCTATGAAAATAACCAGTTTACTTAACTCTTTCTGAGGTGTTATTAAATATACTTATCAGTGGAACTGGGCATGTATGAGTATATCGGGAAATATCCTACATCGTGACACCGATTTCTAAATTTGCACTTGGTCTTTCCTAGGTCACACGTGCCATCGAAAAAAATGTCTGTGAAAAATTATACATGGGGATAGAAACGGACAAAGAGCGATAGTGAAAGATGATAAAATATGATATCTAGGATGAAAGGCCTAGATGATATCATTCTATTCACTCATTTTCTGTCTGCTGGAACTCATTATCTTGTCCAACTTCTCCCATGATTTGCTGTATTTGGTCAAGGCCCCTCCACACTATGGTCCACTGTAAGCCATTACCATCATCTGAAGGGGGTATGACTTATCGTGGTCGATTGTGGCAGACGATAAAATAGCCTTGGCGGACTATGGCTTCGGAGGAAGTTTTTCTCCTGAATCCTCCACAATATGGCCAATTGTTCACCACTTCCTGATGGTGACATCGAACGATGGTTCACGGGATGCATCCACACGCTGGGTCACTAAATGAACCAAACACGTGGATTCGTCCATAGGGTCTACTCTGGATACCTTTGATCTTTGGAGAAAAACCGCCTCGGAAGCCATCGATCGCCAAGGTTATTTTATCATCTGCTACCATCGACCACGATAAACCATACCCCCTCCAGACGGTGGTGATGGCTTGCAGTGGACCATAGTGTGGAGGGGGCCTTCCAATGATCAAAGGCAGCCAGATTCGCAACTAAAGTCCCCAGTAGACCCTATGGACGAATCCATGCGCTCGGCTCATTTAGTGGCATAGCGTGTGGATGCAATCCGTGAACTATCGTTCAAGGTCACCATCAGGAAGTGGTGAACATTTTGCCATAGTGGGGAGGCTACATTAGATAATTATTTTTTCTCCTTTGTAGTTAAACTTTTTTATCGTTATCATTTTTTTATACTTATTTTTATCATTATTTGGTACTTATTAGTGTAAACAGTTAAGATGGCAATTAATTAAATCATTGTTCGGAAATAAAATAATTACAGCTTTCAACATTACATTTTGAAGTAAAAATTGTATCGATTTTATAATAGCACTGATATCATCAGCTTACAGCAATTTATTTTAGAAAGAGTTTGCAGAATACATTTTCGGAGCCCTACAAAGTGTTACTTATTAGTGTTGCGGTGCCGACAAACCGAACGTCTATTCCACGTGCAGAGGATTTCGCTGCACGCTGGCACAATAGAACGGACTGTTTCTTGTTCGGTCAGTGGATTAAATTATATTAATAATTGTTTTTGGCATTTGAAAATCATTTATTCTGCGAAAAACATCTTGACAGTTTTTAAAAACAAATCCAGGGATATCGTGTTATATAATATAACATATATACTGTCTGTAAGACACAATGAATCATAAAATTTGGACTGTTCTGTTAAAATTCGTTTCTTTAAAACAAACAAATTATTTTTCAGCTATATATTTCAATAAATATAATACATCACCGAAATTAATTTACCACACTAAAACATTTCCCTTTATATTGATGAAATACTTCTTTTATATTTCCATGAAAACAAAATCTTACAATATATAAATTTAAACATTAACCGTCTGCAAAATCGTATGGCCAGTTAATCAGTTAAAAAACCAAAATCGCTTCAGCACGTAAGTCCCCGCTCTAATACAACACTTAATAAACCGTACCTTCGAATGATTCTGAATGCCAAGTGCAGGAAAAATAGCTGCACTTGCCTCAGTGCCATAGTATGCTGTTCTTCTCCAGTAGCCCATACATATAAAGCGTGATTTTCAATTTAGTGCGCAGTGCGTACACATCAGAACTTCCTATGTTCGTTTGCGCGCTACGTGGTGCAGCACCTAGTACCGCACGCACTGCGGAAATACCAGCAAGTAAATCAACATAATATTTGAATATATTATAAATAATATTTATTATATATCATGTAAAGATAGGTAGACATAGGTGCAGAAAATTATTGTCCCTCATAATTTTGCCAGGGTGTGCAGTGCACACCCTGCACATATGGACCGCACGCCACTGATATATATATATATATATATATATATATATATATATATATATATATATATATATATATATATATATATATATATATGTGTGTGTGTGTGTGTGTGTGTGTTAAATGTTTTTATTTACGTTTAAAAGAAAGAGTTTACCAAAACTTCTTACAAATAATTTAAAATTAAATCTATTTTTATCAATGTTTTTTAAAATAGGAAAAAGATCGCATTCTAGAAAATTTGCTGCTCTCTTACTTGATATAATCTTTTTAAAAGAACATTTAAAATACAAACATGCGGGAGGGAATTTTATTTTTTCTTTAAGTTAACATCGAGCAGGTAGAATCCAATATGGTTGGTACAGACTTATCTTTCAATAGCGAACAATATCAAGATGACAAAACACTTCTTTGAAATCACTTTTTCCCCAAGGTTTTCTTTTAAATCAGCAAATCAGCAAGATACGAGTGAATAACACGGAGTGATGGCGAATAATCTGGAATTAACTGCAATTTACCTCACTTCACCTGGTCTTGAAATTCATTAACTATTCCAACAAAATTTAAACCCGATACATGGTGCTGAAACATAAACTTCCTGTCTTTCTTATTTTCCTCCCTATAACAAAGCACTGTCTAGAATTTTCCTCGTTTGAAAGGGAATACGGGTGGTTTTCTTTTAACTACAGTCTGTGTCTTAAATATTGTTTAAACGCAGTGCAAAACGAGACAGACTATCGTCGCTTTTACTTTTTAATCTCGGGATAAAGATAAGCTCCGTTTAACAGCCTAAGTAGACGCTCATTTATTTGAAGAATGTGAGGTAGCCAAAAGGATTACAAAAATAAGCTAGTGTAATGCTATTTAAGACGTATGGCAACTGGATTAGAATTGTTGAAATTACTGCGCCGAATAATGACTCGCATTTTTAATCTACTTTTAAGGAACTTAACAATTAGAAAGAATTGTTCTTTTATACTAAGATAATAATTCTTAAACAGATAGATAGAAAAGGAGGAAATCTATGAAAATAACCAGTTTACTTAACTCTTTCTGAGGTGTTATTAAATATACTTATCAGTGGAACTGGGCATGTATGAATATATCGGGAAATATCCTACATCGTGACACCGATTTCTAAATTTGCACTTGGTCTTTCCTAGGTCACACGTGCCATCGAAAAAAATGTCTGTGAAAAATTATACATGGGGATAGAAACGGACAAAGAGCGATAGTGAAAGATGATAAAAGATGATATCTAGGATGAACGGCCTAGATGATATCATTCTATTCACTCATTTTCTGTCTGCTGGAACTCATTATCTTGTCCAACTTCTCCCATGATTTGCTGTATTTGGTCAAGGCCCCTCCACACTATGGTCCACTGCAAGCCATTACCATCATCTGAAGGGGGTATGGCTTATCGTGGTCGATTGTGGCAGACGATAAAATAGCCTTGGCGGATTATGGCTTCGGAGGAAGTTTTTCTCCTGAATCCTCCACAATATGGCCAATTGTTCACCACTTCCTGATGGTGACATCGAACGATGGTTCACGGGATGCATCCACACGCTGGGCCACTAAATGAACCAAACACGTGGATTCGTCCATAGGGTCTACTCTGGATACCTTTGATCTTTGGAGAAAAACCGCCTCGGAAGCCATCGATCGCCAAGGTTATTTTATCATCTGCTACCATCGACCACGATAAACCATACCCCCTCCAGACGGTGGTGATGGCTTGCAGTGGACCATAGTGTGGAGGGGGCCTTCCAATGATCAAAGGCAGCCAGATTCGCAACTAAAGTCCCCAGTAGACCCTATGGACGAATCCATGCGCTCGGCTCATTTAGTGGCATAGCGTGTGGATGCAATCCGTGAACTATCGTTCAAGGTCACCATCAGGAAGTGGTGAACATTTTGCCATAGTGGGGAGGCTACATTAGATAATTATTTTTTCTCCTTTGTAGTTAAACTTTTTTATCGTTATCATTTTTTTATACTTATTTTTATCATTATTTGGTACTTATTAGTGTAAACAGTTAAGATGGCAATTAATTAAATCATTGTTCAGAAATAAAATAATTACAGCTTTCAACATTACATTTTGAAGTAAAAATTGTATCGATTTCATAATAGCACTGATATCATCAGCTTACAGCAATTTATTTTAGAAACAGTTTGCAGAATAATTTTCGGAGCCCTACAAAGTGTTACTTATTAGTGTTACTATTCTAATACGACCTCTTTTGCAGTTTAGAGATGCTTCTCAACTCAAAATGTCATAACTAATTTTAAAAAACATCTTTAAAGAGTACTATGAGTGAAGACAAACGGGCACTCGATCCAGGGCCACAGGTCAACTGGGCCGAGGACTAGCCCCCTGATTTTTGAGGCACATTCTATATCTAATTTTTTAAACTTGAGTTATTTAATTTACAAAATTTTGAAATCTCTCTGGTTCTTCTTCCAGAAACGTTTAATGGAACGTTATTCAGGAAGTTATATAATAGAAATGATAGTGTTTACTCTTATTGGAAAATATAAATATCAATTGTTAAATGTTTACTTTTTTAGTATTTATAAATTTTCTTTTAGGATCGTGTAAATAAAGTTGTTATAATTTGTTCAAATTACTTAATATTGAACTTCAGGAGTGTATGTGGGGATAGGGGGCGAATAAACACCAGGCCTTGGGCTCAACTTTGTCTTGATGGGGACCTCTGTCTAGCCGTGTTCTCAGTTAACCCTTAATTTGACAAGATGTTTTTTCAAATATTTTTTAATTTCTGTTATTTTCCCATGTCTGTATAGACATTAGGATCTCTGTAAAATAAACAAAAAAATATCATTTTCCATTTTTGAGATAATTAATGTCCGCTATGGCGAACACTGACAATTATGTTATATAGTAGTTATAAATATATATGCCCGGTATAGCGGCCAGACTTAGCCAGATTAAGGGTTAAAAAACATGTAAAGTGATTTACATAACTTCACTAACAACATTACTCAAGGCTGTAAGCAAGGGGGAAGAACTTAGGGACCGCCCCCACCCCGAAATTATACCTCTGTTTCAAAAATTAGAATTTAATATCATGTATAATTTATTTTTTTCAATGTTTATTTTACTATTAAATTCATTGTGTAGATACTTACCGACACATCTTTTAAGCTTTAAAATTGTTCATTACATCATTTTTTGTTGGTATTGTAAAACTACATTTGTGTTATACTACTCATTGGAGAAATACATATAACAAAACCTGTTTTACTGAACTAGTTTTATTGAAGTATCATTCATAAATAGCAATGTCTTTTCCCCTACTCCCCCTCCTAAAATAATTTCTGGCTACGGCCTTGATATTACTTAACACTAAACATACCATATAACTAGTCAAATTACCCATAAGGTTTATGTAAAAATGCGATGGGAAATGAATTAAAAATTCTTATTCGTTGTGTTTGCAATACATAAAAATTGACAATATACAATTTTGTTTAGTTATAATAAAGTTTATTTATCTATTTCCTTCCAATTTTCATATTTCATACATTTATAAACAAAAAAAATAAAGTCCGGTCATTTGACCGGCTATGGTAGAAATTGGTATGTATTAAGTGTTAGTATGTTTAGTGTTAATATTTTGCCTTACAAAAAAGTTTTTAAAAAATATCATTTACAAATGATGTATTTGCCTATTTTGCAAATAAAGACCAAAGACATATTGTAAAAAATAATATAATTTTATTGCATTCCATAAAAAGAAATGAAATGCTGCAATTTTTTCTCTACACTCGGGAACTTGTTTGCTTTTAGTTGCATTGTCTTCGTTTAACTTGTGAAAATGAAAATATATTTTAAGTTACATCATACATGCATGTTTAGTTTTCAAAATTTGTTTTGTTAATTTCTATTTCAATAAACGAGACGCTGATGGTACTTTCATGCTATAAAATAAAACATATTATTCGTATTAACATGATTGATGTTCGCAGAATAAAAAATAATAAATATTGATAAAAATAATATATAATAAAAAATTGACTTTCTTTTTAAATATACATCAAAAAGTTATATGTATAATAAAACCTGTTTTACTGAACTAGTTTTATTGAAATATCCTTCATAAATAGCAATGTTTTTCCCCCTTGGTCCTCGTCATAAAATAATTTCTGGCTACGGCCTTGATATTACTTAATATTTTGCCTTACAAAAAAGTTAAAAAAAAAGATTTAATTTACAAATGATGTATTTGCCTAATTTGTAAACAAAGATCAAAGACATATTGTAAATAATGGTATAGTTTTATTGCATTCCATAAAAAGAAATGAAATGCTGCAATTTTTTCTCTACCCATGAGAACTTGTTTACTTTTAGTTGCATTGTCTTCCTTTAACTTGTGAAAATGCAACTATATTTTAACTTGTAAGTTACATCATACATGCATGTTTAGTTTTCAAAATTTGTTTTGTTAATTTCTATTTCAATAAACGAGCAGCTATTGGTACTTTCATGCTATAAAATAAAATATATTATTCGTATTAACATGACTGATGTTTGCAGAATAAAAAATCCTCTATATAATAATAGCCTAAGTTATCTGTCCGTCTGTCCTCGAATTTATGAAACGGTTGGACAAAGCGAGTAACGTTTATCTTCTCCTAAACTATTGATACGATTCTAAAATAAATTGGTATAAATATGCTTCATTTCACAGCGAAAAATACTGTCGTCTTTAAAACGTTCTTCATCCACCCCTTACCCCTCTTCCAGTATTTAGTGCCATTATTTCAAGCCCGATTTTCCCCGGTTAAGAGCAGGCGATTAAATTTATCAATTTATTACATAATAAATAGGTAAAAATAACATTTTTTTCTAGTATTATGAGTCATTCCTTTAACAAACTCATTTAATCATTTCTTATTTTAATTTATTTAAATATCGTCTGCATTATTTTCATACGTTTTATCACTGAACTTGGATATTACGTAAATAAATTTGTTTTATATTTGGCTTAAATAATAGGTTAGGTATATATGTGATAATTTTAAATTTAATCATCGATTATTTTTTGTTGCAAGATAATTCTCAGCGAAAAAAAAATCATTTTTTTACTTGCCTCAGAGGGTGCTTTATAAATCTGGAAAATTAAAAATTTTATTAATCCCGTCATATGACGGGCTATATGCTAGTAATAAATATTAATAAAAAATAATATTTAATAAAAATTTGACTCTCTTTTTAAATATACATAAAAAAGTTATATGTATAATAAAACCCGTTTTACTGAACTAGTTTTATTGAAGCATCATTCAGTAATAACAATGTTTTTCCCCCTTGGTCCTCGTCCTAAAATAATTTCTGGCTACGGCCTTGATATTACTTAATATTTTGCCTTAAAAAAAAAAAAAAAAAAAAGAAAAGAAAAAAAAGAGATTTAACTTATAAATGATGTATTTTCCTATTTTGTAAACAAAGATCAAAGACATATTGTAAAAAAATATTATAATTTATTGCATTCCATAAAAAGAAATGAAACGCTTTTTCTTTACCCATGAGAACTTGTTTACTTTTAGTTGCATTGTCTTCCTTTAACTTGTGATAAATGCAACTATATTTTAACTTGTAAGTTACATCATACATGCATGTTTAGTTTTCAAAATTTGTTTTATTAATTTCTATTTCAATAAACGAGCAGCTATTGGTACTTTCATGCTATAAAATAAAACATATTATTCGTATTAACATGACTGATGTTTGCAGAATAAAAAATCCTCTATATAATAATAGCCTAAGTTATCTGTCCGTCTGTCCTCGAATTTATGAAGCGGTTGGACCTGGAATGGATAGAGGCATCCATATTGTATTATTGATGAGTTAGGGTTAGCAAAATACAAAGCGAGTAACGTTTATCTTCTCCTAAACTATCGATCCGATTCTAAAATAAATTGGTATAAATATGCTTCATTTCACAGCGAAAAATACTGTCATCTTTAAAACGTTCGACATCCACCCCTTACCCCCTCTTCGAGTGTTTAGTGCCATTATTTCAAGCCCGATTTTCCCCGGTTAAGAGCAGGCGATTAAATTTATCAATTTATCACATAATAAATAGGTAAAAATAACATTTTTTTTCTAGCATTATGAGTCATTCCTTTAACCATCTCATTTAATCATTTCTTATTTTAAATTATTTAAATATCGTCTGCATTATTTTCATACGTTTTATCACTGAACTTAGATATTACGTAAATAAATTTCTTTTATATTTGGCTTAAACAATAGATTAGGTATATATGTGATAATTTTAAATTTAATCATCGATTATTATTTTTTTTTTTTTTGAAGATAATTCTCAGCCCAAAAAAATAATCATTTTTTTACTTGCCTCAGAGGTTGCTTTATAATTCTGGAAAATTAAAAATTTTATTAATCCCGTCATATGACGGGCTATATGCTAGTAATAAATATTAATAAAAAATAATATATAATAAAAATTTGACTCTCTTTTTAAATATAAATCAAAAAGTTATATTTATAATAAAACCCATTTTACTGAACTAGTTTTATTGAAGCATCATTCAGAAATAACAATGTCTTTCCCCCTTGGTCCTCCTCCTAAAATAATTTCTGGCTACGGCCTCGATATTACTTAATATTTTGCCTTACGAAAAAAAAAAAAAAAAAAGATTTAACTTACAAATGATGTATTTTCCTATTTTGTAAACAAAGATCAAAGACATATTGTAAAAAAAAACATTATAATTTATTGCATTCCATAAAAAGAAATGAAATGCTGCAATTTTTTCTTTACCCATGAGAACTTGTTTACTTTTAGTTGCATTGTCTGCCTTTAACTTGTGAAAATGCAAATATATTTTAACTTGTTACATGCATGTTTAGTTTTCAAATTTGTTTTGTTAATTTCTATTTCAATAAACGAGACGCTGATGGTACTTTCATGCTATAAAATAAAACATATTATTCGTATTAACATGATTGATGTTTTCAGAATAAAAAAAATTTTTGATATTCGCAGAATAAAAAAAAAAATAAATAAATAAATATTGATTTAAACTGGACTCTCTTTTTACATATAATCAAAAAGTTTTATTTGAGTACGGAGATTTCTTTCTTTCTTTCTTAGTTGTTGTAAAATCCAGATTCGGAAAGTTAGCTGATGATCGAAAAAGTTAAGCGAACCAATGGGCTGAGAGGCATGAAAATGGTCGGGCGCGATAAACTCGCCAAGTGGAGAAATCTTCCCGTTTGGTGTTGTTGGCGGGCTTACCTGGGCTGGCACGGAGCCAATCACCGTAGCAACAAGCTCGTCCTCTTCCGGCCAATGGGAGAGCGACCCACAACGCGCTCCGACTGTGACCTCGCTCCGAAGGAGGGGGAAGAGGGGCAAAAAAGTTTTCTTGACTGGAGGCCACTCAACCCTGGTGGACGGACCGATGCCGAGGCGAGATTATTATTGGGCTCCACAACGCGCGCTCCAACCCACGCTCACGTTCGTTTGACAGCTCGCTCTTTTCGCGGAGAGGCTCATTATAAAGGGGCCACACCAGAATTTCAAAATAATTTTAGTTTTAATATTTTTGCTCACCAATTTCGGGTAGATGAGTCGTCCTGCCATCAGTGCCGTAACTGGGTCCTTTGGCCACTGTGGCAAAAAAATATAGCCTACCGCCAAATATAGTGAAAAAATATATAAACATTTTTTTTTCTATATCATATACTAAAAATTAACTCATAAAATATTTTGTAAATTCTTAAAATGCTCATACCATATAAATTTTTAATTTTTTTCCTTATTAACACTTAAAATATTTTTGTACCCTCTAAGAATATTATTTTGCTTATAAACTGAACAGTTTATTTGGGGGGAATATTTTTTATTTGTTCATAAAATATTGAAGAATTTCTGAATTTAAATTTAGTTTTAATAACTTTAACAAATTCAAATTTTAATACGAATACTTAGAATAAGTACAGGCTATACTTAAGACATATTAGGTGTGTTTAGTAAACACTTTGTAAGAATTTGTAACAAGTTTAGACTCCAGAAGAATTTTTAAAAATAACACAATTCATTAAAAAAATAATTTTTAAACACATCGGATTTTGTAATAAAAAATTATTTTTCAAATTTTCCTTATTTCTACTCGAGGTGACTCGATGATTAAATTTAAAATTATCACATATGTACCTAATCTATTATGTAAGCAAAATGTAAAAGAAAATTATTTCGGTAATATCTAAGTTCAGTGATAAAACGTTTTGAAAATAATGCAAACAATATTTAAATAATTTAAAATAGGAAATGGTTAAAGAAATGACGTCATAATGCTAGGAAAAAATGTTATTTTTACCTATATGTTATGAGACAAATGGATAAATTTAATTGCC
>CM063498.1:59185229-59192729 GCA_032207245.1 Pardosa pseudoannulata
TGCTAAATTTGATTTGCGTATTTGCTCACTTATGAAGTTTCACTCATCGTTTACTAGTATCGTATACAATTATCAACTTTAAAATTTAAAATTTAAAATGAAATAAACTTTAAAATTAAAAAAAGTTAAGTTTTAAAAAAAGTTTTAAATGCGGAGAAGTAGATTTTTTCACAAAGACGGTTTAGAATTCTGTATGTAAGGAGAATATTTGTAATGTACAATGTTTATAAGAAGTACGTTATTTTTTTATTTTTTAAATTAATTAATCAATTTATTCAATTATTTTTTTAGGAAATATTTTTTAATACAGTGTTAGGATTATACAAACGGATAATTCTATAGATTGCAATGGTATATCATGGTCGAGAATTGAATCACCTCTCGCGCGTAGCAGATAGGTTTAAAAAATTCAAAAAATCGAGAAAAATATTTTATAGCGAATTGTTTTTCTTCAGTTAATTCTGTTTATTCAGTTAATTTATTTTTGAAAAAAGATTTATTGAAAAATTAATTTTATGAGATTTTTCTTCTAAAAACTATAATTTCCGCCACCATCCGTAAGATTAAAAAAATTAATGAATAAATCTGAAATTTTCGATATTTGAATATATATAAAATAAATTAACTATGTAATAAATGTAACACCAACAACTATTTTAAAATATTTAAGTAAAATATGTAGCTTTTAATTTAGCTTTGATCTTTTACAAACATTCTATTGAGAGTGGTGAAAACTGCAGATTTTAGACAAAATGTTTTTATAGAATAGACGTTACAAAGCGTGTTTGTAATTTAGTAACTTTGAAACTTAGTGCACATATACATTGCAATAGAACTAAATCGATTCCATTAAAAAATATTTAAAATTCAAATAACTTTTTTAATTCAATTTTTAAAATTATTTTGTTAATTTTTAAAATATTCCTTAGGAATTAATTTTGATATTTCTCTATTATTTTTGCTTTATTATTACTCAAAAAAATCTTTTGGCAATTTTGGGTATTATTTCGTCGAATGATTAAACAGTTTATATGAAATATTTTTATATCTGTCTATTGAAATTTTGCAACAGCCATGTTTGCATAAGTATATCTGTTTAGATTTCCCAGCTGCATTATAAAAAAATATTTTTTATTGTAAATATAGTGGTAGTTAAGATTAATTTCAATTTCAGGATTTAATTTCTTAAATAAATTAAAAAAAAAAAACCAAGTTAAGCAACTGCTTTCTTAACTCGTTCCGTTCTGGGCAAACATATTTTCCTTTGAATAGGGTCTGTTATCAGTGGTTATCTGTTGAGAACGAATTCTTTTATTGTATTGTTAGAAGGCGCTCTCAGATACCATTGACACAGTTATGCTATTGCGATTATGCTCAGGAATTTTTATTGAACGCGACGTGTTTATCGACACTGAGTCCGGAAATCGCATTGTCAGCAGTGGAAATGAAAAATAAGAAGACTGCCTTGAGTAAAACATTGATTGGTGAATGAATTTGAAGGTACCTCATTTAATGATAACAGTATAATAAAGGAGAAAAAAATAACGGGATTGTCGGCTCTTTACTCGGTTTCGATTTCGAATGTCTTTAATAGCTATTCTCCATTATGGTTCATGACAGGCCATGGCAGTGGTCACCGCAATGGCGGCTATCATCACTCATTGACTGGCTGATTCCACACACAGGGCCACTAGATAAGCAGTATAGATGATATCGAATGAACTATAAATTGCGCATTTCATTTGCATTTGCTGGCCGTTTTTTATGTTTAAGTCTCCTCCTCACTATGGCTTATTATTGACCACTGCAGTGCTCATCCTGATGGCGACTTTGGTATGATGGTTCACAGGTTGCATCTACACCATGGGCCACTAACTGAGCCGAGCACGTGAATGCGTCCTCTATCTTCTGCGTATTTTAGTAGCACATACTGACTGTCTTTGATGTTTGAAAAAAAACCGCTTCCAAAGCCATCTTTTGCCAAGGCCATTTTATTGTCTGCCACCGTCGACCACGGTAAGCCATACCTCCTCCACACAGTGGTAATGGATTGAAATGGACCATAGTGTGGCCTTTAGACAAAAACCACTCCCAAAGTCCTCATTTCTCCCGTTCGCACTATCGAGCACTCCTATAGACACATCCTTACCCTTCTACACAGTGTTGATGGCTTGCAGTGGCCGACTATAAACCATAATATAGAGGAGTCATTACCAATGGCCATGTACTAGAACTGGATTTTGTTGTGGAAGAGGAGAATAGTGGCTCAAAATAAGAAACTAGTGCGTGTATGGGGGAGGGAAGGGTTATGATATCGTACAACACTGGAAAATTCGTAGCAACTATACGAAAGTATCTTGTCAAATAATAAAACTAGCACTGTTGTATTAAAGAAGAATAAAGGGTTTGGTTTGGACCGCTACGGTCTATTTTTGCAATACTAGGGTTAATGAGACCGGGACCTACTGCTTAAAGCCGAATCCGAACGGTTACGAACATCCATGCCATAGTGGTATTCGAACCCACGAACTCCGGTTCCAAAGGTACGCACCCTAACCAATCGGTCATCTTTCGGAGAAGAATAAATGGAGTGAAGTGAATATGAAACAATATTTCTCTTAACTAATATTTTCCTCATTTTATCGTTTCCTTGAATATCTATCTCGATTCATGTGTTAATTATGTCAACATAACAATAATAATTAAATCTAGTAATTGAAGCAATAAAAAAATTATTTCATGTATGACGCTCATTTAGAGTTTTTGCCCTAAATTTGTTTGGTGAAAAATGTGCGCGTTATCCCGTTTAAATACAGTATTTCGAAAACTTTGCAATTTGGAAATATATCGAAGTTGGAATACTTGACGTGGGAGGTTGCCAGCAGAAAGAAAAAAGAACTCAATAATACATGACTGCTGTCCAAACATAAGAGTCTCCTACAGACACGAAAGAATCGGCGAATGTCGTCTTGCTAAATTCATCCACCTCTTCCCGCGCACCGTTTTTAACCTTGACTTTGCAATTATGAGTTTGTCAGACAGTGGGTTTCTGTTTATTTATCTATTCTTCCTTCCAATTACTAGTTTGTTGTTTTTGTTAAAAGTTTAAAAAGTTCAACCGTAGGTCTCATTTTGTAAAGGTTACTTAACTATCTCGCTTATTCTAAGATGAAAGATAAAAATCATTTTGTGAATTTTTATGCTCGAAATGGCATTCTAGGTTTATGTATAGAAAAAAAATTTGTTCCACTTGGTACTATTAACATACTAGAATGGTAGTTATCCTTACTTCTCCAAGACTTTTTGGATTAAAAGAATAGACCATTAAAGCGGAAAATAACTTTAATGTGAAACAAATTATTATTTTAACCGGAAGGTAGGGGGATTGAGGCTTAGGCCAGCCAAAGGTCCGTTACGTTCATTAATGGCTGGTGGGGCACGTAAAATAGACTCGTGGTCGCAATGTTCTCCAAGTTCCCGAACGATATCTCTAGAGGTGGTAGGCCAACCCTCGAGGATACTCTGTGGCATAATCTACAATTAAGAACAGAACTATAAACAATTGCTGTTAATCCGAACTACGTTCCCGTCTTAGAATTACGTAACCGGTTGTTAACTGTAACGTTATCTAATGTTCTTGTTTTGGTTTTAGAATGTGTTGTTACGCATTAAATGTGTACGTTCTTCATAAAAGCCTTTTCAATTGCGTTTATCACACAAACATAAATAATATCTTCGGTTTATTAGTTAACAACACCAATTAAAACACGTAACAATACATGGTGGCAGCGGTGGGGTAAGAACTCCGAAGAGACCGGTGCCTCTTGACGTAACAATGGACTGGACGCAAAGATACATACTCTGCTTGGTCCCTGCTTTTAAATTACAAGAACACACTCTTAGAAGTTCAACCTCTGGAGGCAATAATAGCCATCGTTTCACGAGAAGTCATATTACTTCTAAATGGACACGACACTAAAAAGCCAAATTCCTATTTAAAATGAAACCTTATATTTCTTGCCTTTATTGCTTTAAAATAAATTTTCAAAAATTTGTCTTGCAGTCATAACAATAAAACAATGCTTGAAAGAATATATGGAACAATATATATATACAAGAACACAGGGTCGTTAGCAAGGGGGGTAGGGGTTTAACCCCCCCCCCTTGCGTACGCCCTCTTTCGTACTGTATAAATCAATACATTTTTAGTTTGTTTATTTACTGGTTTAATTCCCTATTTGTTGGTAGGTTGTTTTTTCTTATTTTTTGGTCAAATTCAATGGTTTTCTATAGAATATTCACATTTATACGGTTATTATTTAGGTAAATGTTACATTATGAGTAGTTTTTTCTGGCTTGATTAATTCCTACTTTTTAATATCAAATATTTTAATCAAATATTTAAAATCAAATATTTTACCTCTTATAAAAAATATTATGTTCTTAAACTTAAAAAATCAAATAAAAATTTAACTAAACAATGTCGTCTAAATAAAAAGTCAAAATTGTCTAAATTAGGGAAATACTAGTGCTTTATTACATACTCGAATTTCTTTCAGTAATTTAAAAAAATTATGAAGTTCCCCTTGAAAAAATTCTGCGTACGCCACTGCAAGAACACGATAACGTTATAAGACTGAGTAAGAATCGAGGACCCTAGACGTTTTAATGCACTGGAGGCTGGAAATGATGTACATTTAGAAGAATTAAATAAGAGAAACAGTTTATTTAGATGATAAATTTTACATTAACATTTCACATTATTATAGAAATATTTCAAATTATTGTTAGTAAAAGAACAAATCAACCAAAAAAAATTTTGTTTCCATGTTCCATTTTTACGATAAATCTGAGACCTCTACATTTCAGTCTCATCCTACCAACTGTTGAAAACTTTAGCAAATTTGAAGCTACAGGTAAGCCTAATAGGTGTCTTTGAAAATCAAAGTTTGTCGAACAATCATTTTTAAATATTTTTATTTTTTGTTACCTAAATTAAGGGTCTCACATGGTCACTTTAGGTTAGCGAGAGGATTAATCTGCTAAAGAACAACGTTAAACATAACTACTGTATGTAAATGAACCGGAGCTCTTTGCAGACGGAAATCGTTCAAATTTTACTTCCGTTTTATTATCCCCTTCGTTTACCCAATCATTTCTACAGTAATGAATGCCCCCAGACATCTTTCAATTATTCGAATGTCATAATCGCAAACACAATTCAGGAAAAATAATGTGATCTACTTCCTCACACCGCTGAGACAACACTCTAATCAGTCTGTTTAGAAGTTCCATTGTTTAAGATTAGATTTTAAATTCCTTTGTTAATGCTGCAGCGATCTGAAGAAAAAGTTAAGGATTAAAAGGATAGATTGCTAAGTAAAGAAATAACTTTCTCACAAATCAGTAATCTGGGCAGAAAAATGTATATTTTTTCTTCCAAAACGTGATGAGTAATATACACAAATACCTGTTTAGGAGAAGCTTTTGAAATGATTCGAAATAGGTAAGTTAGTTTAGGATGTATACTTTCGGAAAATCGAAACTGTAGTTTGGGATCAAAACAAAGTGAAAAACCTAATCGATATAACAGGTTTGAGAAAACAGGTCAGAGAATCATACGGAAGATGATTCTCTGAGAAACGACTTTGTCTTTGCTATTTGTGTACCACCAACTTTAAAAGAATTATTTAGTTTTACAATAACATAAGATAATTTTAACAAAAATATCATACTACTTAATAACAAAGAGCGATGCCTTTCCACAATCATGTCTATAATATTGTAACAAAAAAAGTAATCAATGTATAAAATGTGTAACAGAATTTTGACGTATTTTTTACATTGCTGAAAATGTTTAGCTTTTTATACATTTAATTTCAAACAGATACATGATTGTTTTTATATTATAAATCTTTAAAAAAGTATTTTTAAAATGCAGGCCAGAAAAAAAAATTTAAAAAAAGGACAAAAATGCATAGTTATGAGAACTTTTCTCTTAACATCCTCCATCCATTCATGCACACACACAGTTTTTCTTATTTCAAATTGTTAAAAGAAATCTATTGAACCCCCCAAATAATTTAAATCTCATTTAATCAACTAATTTCTGCTTTCTTTTTATAGCCTGATAAAATTTTTACACTGTTGCAATCCGTGAGAAGAAACAATGCCATTGATCTCATTTTTAAGTCTAACTTGTATATGACATGAATTCAGTTGAGCTACCACAAATGCTATGTGTAGGTTGGTTAATATTCAAAGAGTACAGGAAGAACTCTATACTTCGAGGGATCAAAAGGTTTTTGTAACCAAAACCAGAAAAACAAAAGAAACTAATAGTTCATTTAACTGCCATCAAGTTGCTCTCGATAAATGATTGTAGGTTCACTCACCAAGACCGACTCTAGCAGTTTTGTCACCTCATTCCCCCTTGTTGAAAATTACTGTTCGGCAATTCAATAAAATCTAATATAAAATAATTATGTTTGAAACTTCGAAATTATAAAAGACTATTATGTATATATTTTTACTCAATTTTTTGTTTAAAAAATTACAAATTCGAGTGTCTTCCGGACAGAGATCCAATTTGTTCGGGCCCCACCTGCACATGCAGACGATTGTCTAAAAGGTTTGAGAGTAACATCGGTAAAAATCATATGATAAAGACCTTCTTCAATGACATGACAGCCCTGGATGTCATGTCATTGAAGTATTCTCCAGAATAAGATACCAGGCAGCCCTAGTATAGGGCAACCAGGTACTTTCTAATTAACTTCGCAACAATTAGTTTTACAGAGCAGAGTTGTTAGCCCTGCACCCAACCCCCGATCTGGAGGGCCAGCCCCCACATTTATAAACCCACTGGAGACAGGAATGGCCAGGTATACCCCTGGACACTACCTATTTTAGTTGCCTTCTACGATACACGTAGGCTACTTTGGGACTATTCTAATCCAGTCAATGATAAGGATCGGTTAAAGAATATTTCAGTAATTTTTTTTACTCCAAGATCATTGCTACAAGGTGTTCTGCGCAAAAATGCTTTTATAGGTTAAAATACTGGGTAGCATCATCATTGACACCCAAGTTAAAGCATTGGTTTGTTTTCGTCTTTAGTTAAAGAAAAAAATCAAGGTAATTAAAGATGGTCACGTATGTATACCTTATTACTTACAAGGCAATATGTATTCCGACGTTAAAAAAAAGGTTTTAAAACTTTAAACCAATGGGTCCCTAACATTTTTGTTTACGAGCGTCTTCTCATAGCAAACACCTTATCACGAACATCCGAGTAAAATAACTTTATACAGCTGTATAATATCAAAATTACAGTCTTAACTTTGATGTTTTTAACAGTAACGTAAAAATAAATTATAAATTAAACATTTTAATATTTAAAGTAATATCTTCTAAATTATTTATTTGTTTTGAATAATAAGAGCAGTTTTCAATCAATAAGTATAGACAATAAGCAAGAAAATTTTCATCAAGTTTTAA
>CM063498.1:59195229-59245229 GCA_032207245.1 Pardosa pseudoannulata
TTATATAAATAAATATATACTTTATATACATATATATATACATATATATATATATACATATAACATATAAATATATACATATATATATATATACATAATATAAATATATACATATATTTTATATAATTACATATATATATATTATAATATAATATATATATAACATATATATACATATATATATTATATATACAAAATAAATATATATACATATATATATTATACATATATATTATATTTTTATATAAATATATATAATATACATATATATAACATATATAAAATATAAAAAATAAATATATATATATATACATATATATATATATACATAATATATATATATATAATATATAATACATACAACATATATATATAAAACATTAATTTATATATAATACATATTATATATATATATATTATATTATATATATTTATATTTATTTATATATATATATATATAAATATAGTATACTTAAGGTTAATTAGACCCAAAACTCAAGGTGCGTGTTATACGTGGAATAATTTTTACTGCTTCCTGTAATCACATATACAAAAAAGACAAGAAAAAAATAAAAATAAAAATATCTTACTCAATAGAAGTATTACTGCATCTGCATTTTATTTCATTGTACTTCTTCTATACAACAGTGCATGTAACACAAATTATTAACTTTGAACGCTAAGTTTCCTACTTGAATCCCAATTCCTGTTGTATATTTCCTTGAACAAATACGTTATTAGTATATTATAACGTTGATTGCCAACTACGAGTTATCTCGTACTGTGTTTACTTGCCATTTTTGTGCAGCTACGAATAAACTCGTAGACTATCAGTGCTAATATCGATAGATGGCTTCTGGGAAAAGAACAACAACAACAAAAAAAAATCAAAGCTCTTGGAAAATAAATAATTCAGGACTTTGTTGAATTTCAGTCTCTAAATTACAGTTTTTAATAATATAATGTGATTAAATCAAATCGTCATTTTAGGCCAGATTTCTATAAATTGCCATGGCATTCAAGATGTTAATGGTAAAATGATAAAAAATAAAAGGTTCTCTTTATATTTCATAACTACTAATATTATATTTTAGGATCCAGTGGTAACGAAATATCAAATTCAACATGTTAATGGTAAAATGATAAAAAATAAAAGGTTCTCTTTATATTTCATAACTACTAATATTATATTTTAGGATCCAGTGGTAACGAAATATCAAATTCAACACGTTAATGGTAAAATGATAAAAAATAAAAGGTTCTCTTTATATTTCATAACTACTAATATTATATTTTAGGATCCAGTGGTAACGAAATATCAAATTCAACATGTTAATGGTAAAATGATAAAAAATAAAAGGTTCTCTTTATATTTCATAACTACTAATATTATATTTTAGGATCCAGTGGTAACGAAATATCAAATTCAACATGTTAATGGTAAAATGATAAAAAATAAAAGGTTCTCTTTATATTTCATAACTACTAATATTATATTTTAGGATCCAGTGGTAACGAAATATCAAATTCAACATGTTAATGGTAAAATGATAAAAAATAAAAGGTTCTCTTTATATTTCATAACTACTAATATTATATTTTAGGATCCAGTGGTAACGAAATATCAAATTCAACATGTTAATGGTAAAATGATAAAAAATAAAAGGTTCTCTTTATATTTCATAACTACTAATATTATATATTTTAGGATCCAGTGGTAACGAAATATCAAATTCAACATGTTAATGGTAAAATGATAAAAAATAAAAGGTTCTCTTTATATTTCATAACTACTAATATTATATTTTAGGATCCAGTGGTAACGAAATATCAAATTCAACATGTTAATGGTAAAATGATAAAAAATAAAAGGTTCTCTTTATATTTCATAACTACTAATATTATATTTTAGGATCCAGTGGTAACGAAATATCAAATTTTCACAAAATTTCGTTTAGTTAAAAGTTATCTGCCTTAAACGAAACGCACGGCTTATGTACACAGAAAAAAAATATCATCTAATAAAAAATGTGAGAAAGTTTTATCACTTGAGAGGTAATGATAAAATACAAAGTGATGAAACTTCAGCACTTCTCAAACTGATCTGATAACGCATTGTTCGTTCACACTGTACTGCAAACATTATTTCACCAGTTGTTTGCAATATCTTGTAAGAATTTGAAGCTTTATTCTATTTAAATATCTTAGTGATAAATCTGAATTATAGACCGTTTCCGTAAATTAAGATTCCCCCCCTAACGAACAAATAATTTTATCACATAAAAAAACTCTTTTTTTGCTGATGAAAAAATCTAGATATTTTAGAAGAATTATTTATATTTTTTAAATGATTGTAGACATATACAAATGCAAATCAATACGGAAATTACCTTCATGCACTGTGCCAATGGATGTAACGTGAAATTTGAATAAAGAACTTCTTCTGATCAGCGTACGTAATATTGCAGATCACGAGACTTTATCGGTGTTTATGTAGATTTTACGCTTTTTTTTTAAGTGTTGGCATATTTCACTTGAACTAAATTAGAAAATGTGCATAATAAAAGGTAATTTTATTCCGAATTAATTTGACTTTGTTAACACTTTATTTTCTATAACACAGCGCCAAATATTCCCCTAGCAGTGACTTTTGAAACTAATTTGATTTCTCGCGGAATCCTTGGTCCCCCGTCTTGTTTAATCTTCGTACAAAATGTGTCGTCATTCTCGCAAATAGATCGCGCTACAGAACACTGTGAGCACTGCTTAATTACACTATATATATATATATATATATATATATATATATATATATAAATATATAAATATTTATTGTGTGTGTGTGTGTGTAATGAGACTACTTCTCGATTCAGTCATGGCCATAAAAATGATACCGTTTCATAAAGACTTTATTAAGATAACTTTGAAGGACATTATTCATGCTAGCTGATTCAGTTTGTCCTATGATGAAGAAACCCGTCTTAAAGTTATCTTAATAAATCTTTAATAAATTATTTTTATTATGACTGCAAATCGAGATCTATTACAGAAGTTGACCCCAAACGTTTAAGATTGAAAGATAAGAGTTAACGTTATTTAGCAAGGAACAGAAACCCATAAACTAAATTTATTTAATTACTAATTTTATCAAAGTTATCATACAATTATATACAATACAACAAAACTACAAAATCAAACACAAGATATTTCCCTTAAAACAAAAAATATTCACCAATATATGCTAGGTCAGTAATTGTAACAAATGTAGGTAATACAAATGAAAATAAACTTATTATTATGATGAAATTTCAATAATAAACAATAATAAGGTGATACACATAGAGTATTATATACAGTATACAAAATTATATTCTTATCATTATCTAAACAATAGGAATATACTTTTTCTACTCAATTTAAAGTTTTCAGAGGGTTAAATGGACGTATTGAGTGAACTATCTCAGACGATTCTTGGTAAAATTGGCTTGTTATTTCAAAAGTTACATTGAGAGTTGCTTTAAAATTACATATAGATATGTCGTATATTATATTATAATAATTATATATACATAAATATATATTTTAAATTTATGGTTAAACGAGTATTATATTATCTTTATTAATATTATATATGTATGTATATATATATATATATATATTATATATATTATATATAATATACATATATATACATATATATACATATATACATAAATACATATTCACTTGTATTCACTTATTGGAAATATTTCATAATTTTTTTGCCATTATAAGTCTATTTCTTGTTTTCAGGTGTATTTTTTTTCTTTTTTAGCTACTGGAGAAGTACTTTGAAAGTTTTTTTGTCAATAGTAAATAAAATAAAAATTTTTTTTTTTAGAATCCTTTTCAGGAACTTTCTAATTAGAAACTTTGTTGCTTTCATTTTGTTTTTTACTATACGGAGGGACACAGAGTAACAGAGCATTTGTCTTGCGAATGCTGAAACCACTTAAAATGTCTAGAAACGTCTGTGTACTCTCTCCATTTTCGGTGATTTCCTCCTATTGCAGCATAGAGGTCAAAATTCTTGCCTATTGCTTCTCTTCCCCTTAAAGGGACCCCACGTCTTTATCTGGGACCTGGCGTCTCGACCTCAATACTTAAATGGCACACGTCGTTGGGGGCACGTAAGAGTCGAGGGATCTGCTACCAGTATCAGGAGGTACTTGATACCATGGTAACGTGGCGCCAAGCTTGAGCAAAGCTGCCAGCAGGAGAAATTGTCATACGTTGCTTTTATCGTTTAACTTACCTGAAACTCACACGATGCTCCCAATTTGAGCAATTAAAAACATCAAAATAATTTTTAACCATACTTTTATCTTCAGTGACTCCTACTATACATCCAGGCTTCATACGAAGCTTTGAATTCGATTGAACTTTTGATATCATTTTGGTAGCACGAGATTGAATACGATGTTTCATATTTGTCGAAAAAGATAATAAGGAAACAAAAAATTTTATCAAAGTCTAAATTTTTGTTTGATATTTGTCTATTTGCTGCTAATATTTTTTAACAACATCCAGACAAATATAAAATTTTAGTGTACGTACAAAATTTATCCTCTAAATGCACGATATATCTTGCCTTAATTTGCAGCCGCCACCCTAGCTATTCAAACTTTTAGTCAAATTCCTTAAATTTTTCTTAATAAGATCAAGCTAACAAATAATTTTTATTCTGTATATCTAGAACAGGTATGGACAAACTTTTTCGGCCGCGGGCCAAAAATAGAAAGAAAATAAGTTTGGCGGGCCAAGATAAATTTTTTTAATATTTTGAAAACAATATACAAGTACCTAACGGCTTAAATACGTTAATGAGATGAATGAAATTGGGATTTCATTTTTAAAAGTTCCTTATACTGAGTTTCGAAGTGAGATGCACTGATTTTAAGGAACGATGCTAAATGCTCATCTGTCATTCTACTTCTGAAATTATTCTTTCTAAGGTTCAAAGTTGAAAACACTTGTTCACATATAAGAAGCAAATATACCGCTGATCTTCTGGACTTGAGGTAATAAATTTAGGATATAATATTAAAACAAAGTAGAAAAGGAGATGGGTATATAATGTATAAATATATATTTCTTTTAATTTGCCTCGGACCGGCAACTTAAAATTCTATCCGCGGGCCGGATAAAACCTTCCGGCGGGCCGGAGTTGGCCCGTGGGCTGTAGTTTGCCCATCCCTGATCTAGAACATCGTTTTAAGTCCGTCGATCACAATTTTCCCCTTGCACACCCTGTGCGAGAAGAAAAGCAATGCAATATACAGCAAGTATTTATGCCCTTGATTTTGTTAAAGGGAGCGAAGAAGGATAAACAAAAGCGTCGAGAATCGTTATTAGATACGTAATAGGCAATGTATGAAAAATATAAAACATTTTACTCTATGCCAATTTCCACTTGAAGACAATGAATGAATCCCCAATGCTCTTTCAATACCATTCTAAAGATGAATTTAATTTTAATGAAGTTTTTTAGACTTGTCGTATGGGGTAATTGGGAGAGTTTCGGCTATGTATATGTAACACTAGAAGCCTAATTGGAATTTGAACGCGCTTTCATCTACCGGCGCCGAACGATGGCATATGAAATAAACGAGGGTTGTTGAAATTAAAGACCTCGTATGATTTTCTTATTTTATGGGGTTTGGTTTGGTTTAGTTTGGAGTGCTACGGTATACTTTTTGCCACGAGGGCTAATGAGACCGGGACCTACAGCTTAAAACCTATTCCGAACGGCTACGAACATCTATCCACAATGGGATTCGAACCCACGAACTCCGGTTCCGAAGGCCAGCATCCTAACCAATCGGCCATCGTTCGGCATTTTATGGGGTATTTCAGGGATTGTATTTTCTTTATCCCTCAACATTTTATATAAAAAAAGAATGTGTTTGTTACAAGTGCGGTTAACATAGAGCAGAGATCTAGATGTACTACAGCTTGCAAACATGGATTTAGAACTAAGTCGGAAATTATACAAAGTTAATAAGTGTTACTAAGACTGTTGTAAATAAGTAGTGCAATAGAAATAAAATATAGATGCAGTAATAATTCTATTGAATAACACATGTATCTTTTTATTTTCTTTCTTTACACATGAGATTACAGAAGCGGTGAAAATTATTCCTTGTATAACATGCACCTTGAGATTTTGGCCTAATTTTGTGAAAAAAAAAGTGTGTTTTAAACATGAGTAAATGCGGTATATATTAATGTTTAGGTGAAAATGCAGTTCAAGGTGCCTCCTTATTGTTTTGGCGATATTTTTTGGCTTCAATAGTGCCAACATGCCATGTAAGAAGGCAGCGATAAGCATCCATAAGAGCAAGAAAAATACAATAAAATGCATAAGGTATAAGTATTAAAATAATAAAAAAAACAGTATAGATAAAATGTATACAAAGATCATACCAAATTTTTTTTAATTTGCAAAGGTATGGGGAACAATTTTTTAAAAATTGTAAATCATACTGAAGTTTTACAAAAACTATGGGTACTTTCATAAAAGCAGTGAAAATGCAATTAAAAGCAGAAACTGTAAGTATTAAAATATTTAAAACAGTTTACAAAAATTTTATACACAAGGAAAAGCCCTAAATTGCCATGTCGGAGAAAACTCACATACTTCGCGAGGATAAATGTAGGCAAAGAATCAAATTCAGGGTCCTACTAAACTGCAGTGAAACCCTAATTTCCATTAGTACGCAGATTAATAGTCGGTAGATGATTTGGTTTGGAGTGCTACGGTCTACTTTTTGAAACACGAGGGCTAATGAGACGGGAACCTACAGCTTAAAGCCGATTCCGAACGGCTACGAACATCTATGCCATTGTGAGATTCAAACCCAAGAACTCCGGTACCGAAAGCCAGCACCGTAACCACTCGGCCATCGTTCGGCGCCGGTAGATGAAAGCGTTTTCAAATTCCAATTATGCTTCTAGTGTTACATATACATATTTGTTTTACTTTGACAAAAAATTTACGACATGTCATTTGTGTTAACTCATTAATTCCCGAGCTAATTCTGCCGAATATATATTCGTTACAGACCAAATATATATCAATGAATTTCTTGAATCTCAGCTATTGTGGAATGCACAAAGTAAAATAAATATGAAATTCTAACTACATTAATCATTATAGTCTGCCCCCATGAATAACGTGACCAGACGTCCCGTTTTGAACAAGACTTCCCTTTTTAGAATTAAGAGTCCCGGTGTCCCCGAAATGGACTGTGGGACGCAAAATTGTCCCGTTTTCAGAAACCGCTCGAAAATTCTTTGGATGTCTTAATTGAAAAGCAATATATTGACTGTAATAAAGAATGAAGTTTATAATAATGAAGTAATAATGAAGTTTTTGACGAATTTTCATTAAATTCTAATTACCTTACATCGCAAAAAAAAATAACGGAATGGAATAATTTAAATGTTTCCACGGATACCCGTTGGGTGGAAGTATTCAAACACTTTCTCGAAAACAATCTTCAGCATAAAAACTTTTCTATTGTAATTGAATATATTTTATGTTTGTCTGCTACAAATGCTCCAGTAGAAAGAGTATTTTCTATTATGAACAAATTGTGGACATCTAAGGAAACCCAGTTACAAATTTCCGTTCTAAAGGCGATATTGATAATTAAGGTGAATATAAAAAAAACGTACCAAGAGTTTCATTCTTACTTGAAATCGTCACCAGCTATATTAAAACAAATTTGTTCTTCTGATAAATATAAATATAACTAAACATTTTGGGTTATCTATATTTTGTGATTCGTAACTTTTAAGCCAACTAACTTTGTCTGAATAAATAACTTTAAAAAAGTGTTGTTTTTTCCATTGATTCCTTTGATTCCTATCTTTGATTCCTTCCTATGATTTTACCTAAACCAATCTCCCGTTTTGAATCAAAAAATAAATGGTCACGTTACTCATGAGTGATAATCTGTAGTTTTAAACAACATAGAACGCATTTGGTATGACTTGTAAGCACTTTAAAAGTACTTTACAGTGAAGATTTGTAACAGATAAAGCGATTTGTCATGGTTTCAGCTCATGTTCCTGCCAAAAAAAGCAAATTTATGTGATTTTTGAAATTAGAAAAGACCTATTTAAACGACAAAATAGTAAATAATATCAAATACTCGAAAATTTGGTATATTGGTATAGGATTACCATCTACCTTCGCTGAAAAGTTAAACAGATAAAGAAATTTAGCTGCCATCAAAGGTTTAATCCCCAATATAATAATAGCCAAAGTTATCTGTTCGTCTGCCCTCGAATTTATGAAGCGGTTGCACCCGGAATGGACAGAGCCATCTATTTTGGATTCTTGATGAGTTAGGATTAGCAACGTTCGAAATCCACCCCTTTCCCCCTTTCTTGCATTTAATGCCATTATTTCAAATCCTATTTTCGCCGGTTAAGAACAGGCGATTAGATTTATCAATTTATCACATAATAAATAGGTAAAAATAACATTTTTTCTAGCATCATGACGTCATTCTTCTCATTTAATCATTTCTTACTTTAAATTATTTAAATATCATGTGCATTATTTACATACGTTTTATAGTTTCATACGTTATATACTTAGATATTACGTAAATAATTTTCTTTTATTTTTGGCTTAAATAATAGATTAGGTACATATGTGATCATTTTAAATTAAATCATCGATTATTTTTTGTTGCAATGAAAATTTTATCACCGGTATTAACAACAAATTCTATCTACCTCTAGTGTGTAGTGGAAATGAAAGTTTCATTCCTTTACTTCCATTAATTACTGTGGCAAGAAAAATTGGGAAGAACTGAACGATAATTTCGACGTAGTTAAGAAAACTTTGAATTGCTTTTCTAAATTAAATAAACATGATTCTAAACTGCATTCACAGTATCGGGAGATTTCAGGGGAGTATGAAGATAAACAAATTATTGAGCGTGTACCAGATAATTCTCATCCAGAAAACAAACCATTTTTTTTTTGCCTACTTCATAAGGTACTTTACAATTCTGGAAAATTGAAAATTTTATGGATCCCGTCACATGACAGGCTATATGCTAGTACCAATATAATTTTTTCAATAATTTTAACAATAGATTGCACGTTAAATCCCGGAAAGTTAGACTAAAACTTTTGTGTAGTAAAATTTTCGACTTACCGCTTATTTAAAGAACGGTTCACTGTTACAATGCAGAAATTTTCTCTGTAGAAAAATAGACATTGATCGGAAACTTTCGAATTGTTTCACCTATTTTTTATCGTCAAATTTGTTTTCGTGAACCGGCAAAATAGATATTTTTAAGTGGAACAGCGTACTATTAACAGAGTTATGGCTAATTTTGAATTAAGTCCTTAACAAGGCTAGATGTCACTCCAACTAGAATTAAGGATTATTTTGAATTTCGTATATGTATACATCGACAGACTTAATTTACTTAATATGAAATTGTAATTATTTTTAAATGTGCACCCCAAGTTCTTACACAAAATAATTTTGAAATATATATCTTTTTTTTTTTCGAGCATTATATAAAATATTCAGTGTAGCATATAATTGGTTTGATTCGGAGCGCTATGGTCTACTTTTCGTTACACGTAGCTTAAAGAGACTTTTACCTTCTGCTTAGAGCCAATTCCGAACGAGTTCGAAGTCTATCCGATTGGTTAGGGCGCTGATCGTCGGTACCGGAGTTCGTGGGTTCGAATCCCACTTTTGCATGGATGTTCGTAGCCGTTCGGAATCGGCTTTAAGCAGTAGGTCCCGGTTTCATTAGCCCTCGTGTGTAAAACAGTAGACCGTAGAGCTCCAAAACCAAACCAAAACCGAACGAGTTCAAACATCCATGTCAACAGTGAAATTCGTAACAATGAACTCCGGTATCGAAACCATGGATGATAGGTGAATTGCCAGGGCGCTAATCTGCGGTACCGGAGTTCGTAGGTTCAAATCCCACTATGGCATAGTTGTTTGTAGCCGTTCGAAATCGGCTTTAAGCAGTAGGTACCTGTCTCAGTAGCCCTCGTGTTGCAAAAAAAGTATTGTATGTATTACAGTAAAGTGTGTATTACGGTATTATAGCATTTTATGTAAAACGTCACCGTTTGCAATCACCAGTATCTTAATGAAAAGATAAATACGATAAATGATGCCGATTGAAAATTATCTTTCTTTAAACAAAGGATTCATTAACTAAATGAAATATTACAAAAAAAAGTGAAAAAATGTTTGTCTGCTTTATTAATTTTGATGTGTTAAACCTTTTCTCATTTGAATAAACAAACGCCGCTATCACTGAGATCTTCTTTCGTGTCTCACCGAATTTGTGAGATAGCCATCGAAAAAAAAGCCTTGGGAAGAAGCTCCTGTTCTGAGACATCTTTCCTCTACCGTGATCATCCAAGATGGCCTACAACAGATAGTAGGCGGCTTTTAATATACTCTGCACTTCAATCCAGAGAATGAATGGCTCATCCGTTCAATAGTGGTTCTTTCCACACACACATGCCGCTCAACGATTGAACGATTTGGAGCAACGACGAATTATCGGTTAATCGGGTCTCTCTCCCCGATCACTCTTTTCATTCCTTCACATCTTGGTCATGGCTGCGGCTGGTTTCTCATTCGCCCGACAGAGATAACCGAAGTCGGTTATGAGACGGGGTAACCTGATTTTTTTGTTGCTTTTGTTGGCGAGAAATAATTGGATCTCGTGGTCAAGAATACGTTTTGTGTTTGATCAATGAGCGCTGCATTTAAGTGAGATATTAATAAAGCTTTCACCAGGGCACACTGTAAGAGTGGTAAAAAAAAAAAAAAAAAAATCACACGCGGAGGAAGTGTTGTGTACATCGAGGCACAAACAAGCGGCACAAGAGTAACGAGTTGCTAAACCGCTTTTATAATGTGGGCAGCGAAGCTGGAAAGTTCTAACGGGTGCCAAACCAAAGTAATGAAAAACGTATGATGTAATTGCAAGAAAAAGGGCGTAATTACATGCGAATTCATAATTTGAGTTATTATTTTATGGATGTCTGTACTTACGTGCGTGTTTATAAATGTATGTATATATGTATATACATATATACGATTACACACACATATCTAAAAAAAAGTTAACTAGATCGGAAAGCTAATGTAGGTATCTTTTATAAAACTCCAAAGACGTCCCGAGAAATTTATCAGGGGTTTTCATATCTTAAATCCAGGGCAAAAAATCTCGTGTCCGCTTTCCCTTTTTTAACCCCTAACTTAAATTGACCATTGGGGCTACAGTTCAAGCCCTTAGACAAGGTATCTAACGAATTATGACAAAACATTGTCCTGGCAGACAACTTAGGAAATTTCCAAACAAAAAGGAGATGCATGCTGTCGGATGCAGATTTTCCAATAGATTTTCCCACAGATTTTGACTGAGATATAGACCCAGGTGCTAAGGGCCGTTTACTTATAACTTAATGTTAGCTGACCCCTCAGTTTGTCCTGGCCCTATAATGAAGTGGGAACCCGACCTCCAACGTTCTGTTAATACAGGTCTTTAACTAAAACTGCGTTATTTTTATAGGCCATGACTGCAAACACCCATCGTGAGGTCTGTCTTATTACACACACATATATATGTTTATATATAATGTCACAATGTTTTTTCAGCACATGACAACAGTAGGGATATTACTTACAATTTAGGTATAAATTAAAAATCTAATACGCTATTAGAACCTATTATTTATTTTACACGAGCTTTCTGGGCAATTGAACTCTTGGTAGAATTGCATATGTGATATTAGAAAAAAGGAAGCCCAAAAAATTGTGTCTTCATATTTATTTAGAACCAAAAACGAATTGCTCTACCTACCGTCTTTACAACGCTGCATAGAATACTCTAAATCAAATTTAAAAATAAATTATGGTCTGTCGTTCAAATGGCAAGTATTTTTTTATTTTTTATTTTTTTTGGCATATTTTAATACTATCTATTCCAGAGGCCGCCCTAAAGATTTCCTCGCCGGCAGGAATGCATGTTTTGCATACCCATTACTCTTCCCTGCAAGCACACAAATATGCATATGTAATGATATTTTAACCAAATTACCCAATTTTAAAAAAGATGTCGTACGTTGGTATTAAAAATTGGAACCTGCGAGATATTTCTGTTTGTTCAGGAATGCTTTACGTTTTTGTCCGTATTGCAGTGCCTGATTATCACACGGGCACTTGGGGCACGTGCCATGGGCACGAAAATTTAGTCAAGTGCTTGAAACACATATTAAGTGAGGAAAAATTGCAAATTTACGCTACCATCGATAAGTTTTAATAAATTATTGTACGAGGTAATTGTGTTTGTCACGAACTCTATTTACTTTAATTTCACTGTTATTTACCTGATAATTAATTCCCTCAGCAAACCTGGTGCTGTTTTTATCCTATGTTTTATTGCATATTTATAAGACAGATTATTAGCAACGTACCACTATAAACCATTAAATCATCTCATCAATTTAAATTATTTTTAATTCTACTATTATTTATTTTCTACACCACAGAGCTTGTGAGCGTGACAAGGTAAAAAGTGGGTCACTCTAGGTCTTTAAAAGTTCTTAACTTTTAGCATGGCTAAACAGAGATAATAATGATTACGTAAAATGAAAATTTGGTGTTTTTGATTTTGAACATGCTACTTTAATGCTAATTTCTTAAATATGTTTGCTAATTCAATGTTATAAATTTTATATGACTGTAATTACGATAATAACTTGTCGCTATAAATTTGCAATGGGGGTGGAGGGCACAAAAAATTGGATTGTGCCCTGGGCCTAAAAGTATCTTAATCAGGCCCTGCCGTATCGACAACCATCTTTTATGGGCTCTTTTCATTTCTGTCGAAATCATTTTTCTGAATATTGAAGAAGGAGTTAGAAGTTTCCTACAAGTACAAAAGACAGAAATTTTCTAATGTTAAACCAGGGCTTCGAACCGTAATTTTTTTTGTTCCGGTTCAACTAAAAAATTAATATCGGTTCAGTTCCGGTTTTCGCTCCGCCAAAAATAACGGTTTTCGGTTCAGTTCCGGTTTTCGCTCCGCCAAAAATAACTGTTTTCGTTTCAGTTCCAAATGAATAATTTCATTTTATGTATATTCTTATTTGTACTAAAAATATAATTCTATCATAAACAAAAAATGTAATTCTATCAAAATTTAGAAGATTTTATTCTTTTTTTAATTGGTACACTATGTGAATTGATACAAACAGCAGGTACGATAAGAGCGGCGAGCATTGGCATTGTTATCCATTATCAAAATCGCATTTGACAACTAGGTTCATGATTACCCACATTCGTCGTTTGACTCTCACATCGTGCACTTGGCCTTGCAATAATTATATTATTTATTTAACATATGAAAATTGCCTCTAATTATTAATATATCTTCTAACGTGGTTTCACTGAGATTACTTCTGTTGCCTCGGAGAATAAATTTCAAACCTGAAAACGCTCTTTCAACACTAACTTGTGTAGCTGGAGCTGCCAAAACCACCATTGCAATCTTATACAAGTGCGGATATGTAATTATAAAGTTGACGTTAAATTAGAAAATATTGATAAGTTGGTAACAGTAACAAAATGACTGAAAGATATATCGAACCGAAATAAACCGATATTTTTTTCGGTTCAGTTCCGGTTTTCGCTCCGACCAAAATAACGGTTTTTTCCGGTTTTCGGTTTTCGGTTCAGTTCCGGTTCGAAGCCCTGTGTTAAACACTCCTATGTTGCCAAAGAAATCGGGTCTTCTTCGATGTCAATTCGGTTTTAATCCATTACTGACAAGAATTTCCGCTAGGATTAAAGAATGCAGAGACAGAAGGAGATTTCTCGATTCTCTCCCCTACCTCAATAAATAAACAATGAATTGTTTGTGCCAAGATTAAAATGGAGAAAGCTGTAGCATTCTCATGCTTGGAATGTGACCCGGAATGCTATCCATGCTTTTGTATTTGTTTATTTATTTTTATATCTTATAAACACCAATAATGAATATGTTAAGATAAAAGAAAGAAACAAAACTAAATATAACCCAATTATTCCACGAAAATTATCAATTTTTTTTTTTTAAATGCGATGTTTTTCCAGATTTTTACTTATACAATTACACTTTTGACTTGACTTCCGATTTACCAGATAATTTAAATGTAGCCTTACGCAACAAATTCAAAAGTCGTTTTTTTCTGTGATGCTAATTACCTAAAAATTAAAATCAAGAGTACTTTGTAATTTACTTGGAATGATTAAAAATCAACTATAAAGAACAAAAAAATCAAACTGTAAAAATACTTTCCAAGGTTTAAAACGAAGATCTAAAAGAAAATACAAGTTTTTATAAGTATATAAAATATGTTTTATAAGTGTTTATATAGTTAAGTAAACAATCATTCGAAATCGAAAATTTAACTAGATTATGAAGTGTGCGTATATCTTGACTTTGAGATTGAAAAAATAAATAAAAAATTTTGCAGTATTTTTGATAGAAAAAAATATTATTATGAAAGCCGTTTGTGTATTAACCGAGTTCACCCGACAACCAAGTCCCAGTGTATATTAATCCAGGTAAAAAACCTATTTTTCCAAATTGGTATTTTTTTAATATCAGTCTAAAACGAACAGAAATTTTGATTTATGATGTATTTAAAAGCTATTTATTACTATTATAATAAAACTCTTGGTAAAAAGTTTCTACATATGTTGATTTACGTATCTGATCTGTCATTTCAAGGATTGGTCTCCAGTTTTGTAAACATTAATCCTTTGCTTTAAAACTGGCTTTACTGTAATACAGTAGCGAGCAAAAGAGAAGGAAAATTCTAAAACCCTCTCATTTTCAATGATGAAAGGAACATTGTGAGTTATTCAGATGAATTAGTTTAAAACAAAAAATAGAGAATATTGAACATGGTATGTATGTCTAAAGGAAGTCAGTAATTTAAAAAGAGAGTTGTCCTTTTAATATAGGCGTAGCACTGTTTCAATTAACATCAAAACTTGTTTGCTCCAGCTAAATATCCTGATGGTTATACACAACTATTTTCATTTGTTTATATGCGAAAACGGTAGCTTTGTGCAGGATGCAGATAATTTTTAGAATTCTTTTCCCCCATGTTTGTTCCCAGCCATTCAAAATGCTAAAGTTTTATTTTATACAGTAGAACCTCTTTTTAACGACCCCGCGATACAACGACCCCTTCGTTAGAACGACCATCTTAAAAAGTCCCAATTATTTTACCATAGGAATAATTTTAATTTTGAATCATTACAACGACCCCAAGCGTATTATCTTTCGTTAGAGCGACCGCCAATTTTAGACCGTAGACATGAGCAAGTGGGCTATTTTAAAATTATTGTACTGTGGTGCAACTTCAAGAAACCTGTACTCCTCTCTTTGTGTCTGATTAAAGGGACCCTTTCGTCACGTAAAAAATTGATGTCTTAGGTAGATGAAACTCCAGACACTAATGAAATGATACAGCTCCTCAGTGTCAAATTTCAGGATCTCCAATATCTTTTGATGAGTTTGTTGCGGTAGACGAAACTTTACTACAGTGCTGCGAAGAAAATTTGAATGAGGACGATTTTATTGCCCGTATTACCAGAAATGAAGAAATCTGCGATTCCAACGACGGAGAAGAAATCGTCCAAGCTTTTGAAAAAGTGAATGAAAAAGAAGCCTTCAATGCAATCAATGCCTTGCGTCGATATTTTGAAGGACAATTTCATTCTGAAGATTTCCTTCAAAATCTAACGGATATGGAATCAGTGATAAAGAAAAATTCCCAAATAAACTTGAAACAGGCGTCAAAGACTTTTTTTTTTTCACAATCGAAATACAAATAAATAGAAGTGTTCTCTAGGTATGTACTGTTTCATCATTTTTTTTAATTACTTTTTCAATTCGTTACAACGACCATATGATCTTGGTCCCACAGGGGGTCGTTATACCGAGATTCTACTGTATTTAAAATACATGCTCTAAATTTTTATACAGTTTTTCTGCAATGTATAGATAGAAATTGAGCAAGTAATTAAAAATGAGATTTATGAGTAAATTTTAAAAAACATACCTTAAAGGTAGACAATTTGTTGTCAACTCAATTTTTTACTGTTTGCTGGCATGTTTTTAAAACTGCATTAATTTTACTTTATTGAACTTGAGTGCTTGAAATGTCTCATTAAATGTCTAGAGCCGGGATGGGCCAACTCCGGCCCATGGGCCAACCCCGGCCCGCGGATAGAATTTTAAGTTGCCGGTCAGAAGCAAATTAAAAGAAATATGTATTTATACATTATATATCCATCTCCTTTTCTACTTTGCTTAAATATTATATCCCAAATTTATTATCTCACGCCCAGAAGATCAGCGGTATATTTGATTCTTATATGTGAACAAGTGTTTTCAACTTTGAACCTTTTAAGCATTTAGCATCGTTCCTTAAAATCGGTACATCTCACTTCGAACCTCAGTCTAAGGTTTGGTTTGGTTTGGAGTGCTACGGTCTACTTTTTGCAACACGAGGGCTAATGAGACCGGGACCTACAGTTTAAAGCCGATTCCGAATGGCTACGAACATCCATGCCACTGTGGGATTCGAACCCACGAACTTCGGTACCGAAGGCCAGCACCCTAACCAATCGGCCATCGTTCGGCTTCCTCAGTCTAAGGAACTTTTAAAAATGAAATCGCAATTTCATTCATCTCATTAACGTATTTAAACCGTTAGGTACTTGTATATTGTTTTTAAAATTTTAGAAAAATTTATCTTGGCCCGCCAAATTTATTTTCTTTTGATTTTTGGCCCACGGCAGAAAAAGTTTGTCCATCCTTGATCTAGAGACTCAAGGTTAAGTAATAGTAAAGTAGATTTCTACCAGGTTATGCACACAGCTGTAAGGGATTTCCGCCCGCTAGAAACGGCTCTGATTATAAGACAAAAATATAAGCTATATAATTTTTAAACTGTTAAAAATAAGAATTTCTATTTATACCATATAAGTTTGATCGGAAACTCGAATGAAAAGGCAGCTTTCTTGCTTTCTTATTCACCATGGGCGAGTACTTGTATTTCCCTGCAGTAAGAAATTAATATTCAAGAACACTATTTTGGTTCAAGTTTTTTAAACCCTTTCATTCAACTCAACGACATTCAAATTTACATAACACTGTAACACACAAAACACATCGCTATTTAATTTACTCTCTAACATTTTCCAGATGAACGAGGACGTAGATCAAAACGGCAGACAAAGTCGGAACAAATCTGGCTGACACCCACGATTGTAGCGTAATCAAAAGTCCGCTCTACACGCGCTTCGGAACGGGTCTTCCATTCTTATGCGTTTATTTTATTTATTACTTTATCTGAGCCGAAAAAAAAAATTGCTGCTGCCGAAAAGTATCACGCGAACACTGGAAAGACACTCGCCTCGTTTGAATAACAATTGACTTTTCCAAACGCACTGCTGGGTTTTAGAATACAAGCGACAATTTAAAAACACTTTTGATACGGAGCGTTGACCGCGCTGTAAATAATCTATAGGGAGAAGGAGTAATGACGATAAGAATAAAATAAAAAAAACCTCGAGTAATTGCTCTTAAGAAAACAAGGATAGTGCATTTTAAACAATGAGCTTCTTTTCGATGGAAATCGTGTTCGGCTCTCGTTAGCGATTAAAACTAGATCAATTTGTAAAAGAGCCCGGCCATATTAGAACTCATACTGTATCAACACTTTTATGCGGATTAATCACTTTTTCCCCTGAAATCCCAGGCATAGCAGCGGTATATGCAAGATTGGTACCGATGCTACCAATCTTGCATTTGTTAGTTTTCAGTTTCTAAATGTACACAAAGATTTATTTAATTATTTCGTACACGAGAAAATGAAGAAGTTAGTATGTGTCCCCAGGAAAGAATCGAAAGTATCCTAGTTATAACAAACTTGCATTTGTTTTGTTTTCAATTTCTAAAATGTATACAAAGATTTATTTAGTTATTTCGTACACGTAAAAGAAGAAGTTAGTTTGTGTCCCCAGGAAAGAATCGAAAAGTATCCTAGTTTAAACAAACTTGCATTTGTTTTGTTTTCAATTTCTAAAATGTATACAAAGATTTATTTAGTTATTTCGTACACGTAAAAGAAGAAGTTAGTTTGTGTCCCCAGGAAAGAATCGAAGGTATCGTAATAACAAACTTGCATTTGTTTAGTTTTTAGTTTCTAAAATGTACACAAAGATTTATTTAATTATTTCGTACACGAGAAAATGAAGAAGTTAGTTTGTGTCCCCAGGAAAGTATCGAAGGTATCGTAGTTATAACAAACTTGCATTTGTTTAGTTTTCAATTTCTAAAATGTATACAAAGATTTATTTAGTTATTTCGTACACGTAAAAGTGAAGAAGTTAGTTTGTGTCCCCAGGAAAGAATCGAAGGTATCGTAGTTATAACAAACTTGCATTTGTTTAGTTTTCAGTTTCTAAAATGTACACAAAGATTAATTTAGTTATTTCGTACACGAGAAAATGAAGAAGTTAGTTTGTATCCCCAGGAAAGAATCGAAGGTATCGTAGCTATAACAAACTTGAATTTGTTTAGTTTCCAATTTCTAAAATGTATACAAAGATTTATTTAGTTATTTCGTACACGTAAAAGTGAAGAAGTTAGTTTGTGTACCCAGGGAAGAATCGAAGGTATCGTAGCGATATCAACTTGCATTTGTTTAGTGTTCAATTACTAAAATCTATGCAAAGATTACTTTATTTATTCCGTATACAAGAAAGTGAAGAACTTAGTTTTTGTCCCCAGGAAAGAATAGGTATCGTAAAAAACATTTGTTTTTCAGTTTCACAAAATCAGTATACATTTAGCTCAAAAACTGTGAATTTACTATTTCGATTGTATTCACGCATGCGCATTGAACATGATTTTAGTAAACTTACTCATCCAATATTTACAATTTTTTATTTATAATACTAGAGTATTGTGTCGAAAGTCGTTTGTCATCATCTTGAATGTAGCCTTCTTTTGTATATAGAACTCTACAAATTGTACTCAAAACACTTGCGATTGCTTGCATAAAACCATCATTTTTCCAAGAGTATATGCGTTATCCTCATTAAAATGAACATAGATTATTATAGGAAGCCTCAAAATCCTGTGACAAAGTTTCAAAGCTTTTCAGACATTCGTTTTTATAGGGCTATCCAAAGCATTTTTGTTTTACATCATTTTATTAACAGTTCCCTATGGTTTTTCGGGAAAGCATCCTCTCGGCAATATATAATGTCTACCATGCTCTTTACACGACTAAATTTTCAGGATAACTCATGTATTTTTCTAGATATTCAACAAAGCTTCTAAAATCACAAATGACTGGTCAATAGGCCATATAGTGTGGATATATTATTGTTAATTTTTGCAGAAATTGAGAAAAAAAGCCTTTTTTTAAACTTTTTTGCAGTGCATACATAACATCATTAAAAATACAGTTAAAATTTAATCAAATTCGGAAAACTTACTTTATCAGTTATGACGGCTAAAGTGCGGCGGTATATAAAAATCAGAGTTTTTCAGATATCCATTTTAAAGCTTTTATTGGATAAAAGGACTAAGTATGTATTTTATAATTTGATAAACCTTTAGAAATATGCTGTAATAATTTACGTCTTTACTAAAATGCTATAATACATTATTTGCTATTTTGTTTACACTAACCAGTCAAAGTCCGCCATTTAACTGCACATTTCTGATGTCTTTCCAGCACTTCCGGTCGTGATTAAACAACAGCCTCTTGACTTCTAATAAATTCAATAAACTAACTAAAAACAGTTTTCGAAAGTTAAAAGTATTTTATTTTAAAAAATAAACTGATAATTTTTCTGATTTTATTTCTTCACAAAAATTGTTATTTGAACTTAGCCAGTTACCTTAAATTAGGTTTGGTTTGAAGCGCTGTGGTCTACTGTTTTGCACACGAGGGCTAATGAGACCGACAGCTTAAAGCCGATTCCTACAAACGGCTACAAACATCCATGCCCACAGCGGTATTCGAATCCGTGAATTCCAGGTCCGAAGAGCAGCGCTTTACCATACGGCCATCGTTCGGTCCTTAAATTAGGAACTTTATAAGACATTCATACGAGAGAGAGGGTTAAAAGAAGAATGGCACCAGAAAGAAAAACAAATTAGGAAATGATTTTGCTTCTTTATAGCTTAACAAATTCCCTCCGATCAATTAAACTTTTCTATGCATTCTATTTAATTAGCTTAATGACTGATATACAAGTTCACATCATTGTCTCTCCAGTCGTAAACAAGTTTAATACGGCGCTTATTTTAAATCCTTTTGTGATTCCGATAATCTCAAAGATCAATCGATGTGTTTTCTAACCGTTTTCTCTTTGGCAAAGGGATAAACTGCTAATGAATTTCTTTCTATTAATTAATCCTTCTCTAGCAATAGGTCAGAATTAATGCAGCGATCCGTGAAGCATGATATGAAGTAAAAATAGAATTATGCATTGATACTGTTTGAAATAGGATTTTCTTCTTCAGAAACCTTCTTTGGAGGAGCTACTCTTCTGTTTCTTTAAAAAACCTTTTAACACCGTTCGTTACCCGATAAAATTGCTTTGTCTAGCATGTGTGATGTTATCAATTCATTGTTGTACTTTTCTTGTACAATAAATTCTCGTGAGCTTTGAGCATGAACTGAACATTTTTTTAAAACTTTACTTATTTAAAAAAAACTTGATATTGGAAGATAATAATTATCAAATTGAAATGAAAATGTTTTATTATTTTCCATTAGTGATTCATCAGCATACGAACATGAGTATACAGAAATTTACAGTGTACCTTAAGATATCCGTTTACGTTGTAAATGTCATTTTTTGCCAAAAATCATAATTTTTTTTATTTCTCTATTGTAAAATTTCAACTTTTAGGCTTCTAAATCTGTTTTTGTTTTGTCTCTACGGCATTTTAAAGAAAAGTTACAGCTGTTTAAACATCAGTGACAGCTGTCAAAACAAAACGGAAGTAGCGACTTCGGAACCGGAAGTTGTGAATTTAAAGCCTTTTAAAGAGCATTTTTTGGACAAAACTTTTTAAAATTTTCATGAAGATTAGTTTAAACATTTTTCTAGTATTTTTAATAATTAGCAACTTGGCAATTAGAAAATTTTGAAGCAAGAAAGTGTGGGGAATTTTAAACATGTATTTAAATTTTTTAATAGTTAAAGTTGCTTTCATAAACTTCAAATGCGCTTTTCTCAAACAGTATTTTTAATAAAGTGTTAAAACTTGAAATGTGATTTCTCAAAAAGTTCTTAAAATATTTTGTTGAAAATTATTATGAATGCTTTTGATAGTATTTACTAGTAAATGACCTAAAAGCTTTAAATTTGGATAATTTTTAATGATGTTACACTCATAGTTAGATATAAAGGTAATGAAAATTCGTTAAAAATTCAATGTGTATGATTTTGAAGGACCAAAATTTTTTACCAAATGTAAATTAAGCAAAGATTTTAGGTGATTCCCTAGTCCAGTGTATAAGAAATGTGTTGCATAAAAAATATTGAAATAATTTAATTTATTAAAAAATTAGACCTTTTGAAAAAACCCGATTTTTTAATAAATTTTCTTCATTTATTAAAAATTTTATAAAAACTTCTCCATGAATAAATTTTTTTAAGTTCAATTCTCTATGATAATATAAAGAATAAACCTAAGAATGTAAAAACATGAACTAGTTTCTACGTTTAAAGAAAAAAGTTCTTAAGAGGCACAAATGATCTTTGATCTCAGTTTTTATAACTTTCAACTTTTAACTGCATTCTTATAGTAGCCTCTTTGCACCCATATTTCGGTCTGGGCATAGATATAATAATTAACCCTTTGCACTCCGTTGTCGCAATATTTGCGCCAACTGAGGTAGAGAGCGAAATTAGCTGGAGTGCAAAGGATTAATATGTATGCCCAGAGCGAAACTAACATCACGTGGTCTCAAAAATGTTTTTAAAAATATTTTTTTACGGAAGATTGTAATTTCAGATGCATTATAAAGTACAAATTTTATCTTCATGAAATTTCACAGTCGATACTTAATAAGTACACTCAATGTTCCTTTATAATTTTATAATTTTCAATTTATTTTTAACATAGGAAACGTTAGTTTGCATCAGATATGAAACTAAGCTATACCGTTTCGCTGACCTTGTTTTAGATCTACTAATGACTAATATTTTTGTAGTACATTAATTTACCTACTTTCATTTGGTCAGATCAGGCTAATAAAGTAGCTATGCAACGCTTTTTCTTCCGAGTTGATTTAATAATATTGAGATTTTTAACTGAAAAGTTATTTTCATCTAAATAACATTGAGCGTATATTACCCAGAGGTAGTCTAGCTTTCTATTAGTAAAACATTTTTTAGAATTCCTTCTGTAGTTCCAGATTACCCCTCCATCTTTTATAATATTTGTATAGATTGAGTCTAAATAATTCTGTTACATAAAGCAGGCCTGGTCATGTCAAAAGTTTTCGAGGGCCCCATTAGAAATTCATTTTGCAAAATTCTACCAATTCTCATTTTATATTCTTAATCTTTACTTTATAAGTTATCCAAATTAAAATCAAGGACGTGATTCAATCAGATTGCATTCCTTCCACGCTTCTCAAAACTAAAATCTGAATTAATAACTGCTACGTATGCCCTTTTTTTCCTTTTCTAACTCAGTTGTCATGTTTCTTAGGAAAAAATGAGGATCTTTGCAATCTTTTGACCACTGTTTGCTCTTAAACCACCACAATTGTTTAGCAAGCCACAAAAAAAAAGTTGATTTAAAATTTTTTCTGATGAGAAGACATATACGTGATTTCTTCTTCCTCATCATGGTATTTTCACAAATCATCCGATGCACGGTAGTCTCTTTATGTATTCAATACATAGTCACACAGTCAATACAAGGTATAACGAGGTATACAAGGTATTTGAATAAAGATTATGCTAAGAATAATTACGAAGTAACAAACATGTTTCACGGGAAATAATACAAATAAAAGAACGATACGACCAAAGCACTTATTATTAAGTAAAAGTTGTCAGTCATTATGAAAAAAAGAAAAAACACGAAATCCAATGAGATATATACACGCATTTCTTACTATCTAGAAACTTATAAATGTACTACATACTATCATTTAAACAAATGAGAGTATCTACATATGCAATATTTTAAAGAAGCTTTCAGTTTGTGGCATAGTTTTTATAATTTTACAACGCTCTTATGATACTGGCAAAAGATCCTCGCTTGACGACGTTGTAAGTTTGGATTGGTTTGGAGCGCTACGATCTACTGTTTTGCACTCGAGGGCTAATGAGACCGGTACATACTACTTAACGCCGATTCCGAACGGCTACGAACATCCATACCATAGTGGGATTCGAACCCACGATTTCCGGTACCGACGATCAGCGCCCTAACCAATCGGCCAGCGTTCGGCACGACGTTGTCGAAAAGGAACTAGGTAGTTACGTAAGGAGTACCCGCAAATAAAAAATTCGAAAAACAAAAATTTTGAATAATTATTAGTCTGGAGACCTCATAACATGATGTTGCTATCAAACACTGTTATTCAATGCTATGCTTAATATATTTCAACTGAAAGACTTTAATCCCCTCTGATTCATGCTTATGGTACTAGTTTTAAATATAACTTATGCATGGATACAGGGTATTAGAATAAAGTTTCGGAGAAAATTAAACAAATAAAAGAACGATACGTCCAAAGCACTGTAGTGAAAATTACCAGCTATTACGAAAAAGATACACGAAGTTCAATGAGATACTTAGAAACGTATTTCTTACTATCCAGAAACTTATCTAGAAACGTATTACATACTATCCTTTAAACAAATGACAGTATCTACATATGCAAGATTTTAAAGAAACTTTCAGTTTGTAGCATAGTTTTTATAATTTTACAACGCTCTTATATTACTGGTATAAGCTCCTCGCTTGACGACGTTGTCGGAACGGAACTAGGTCGTTACGTAAGGAGTACCCGCATATAAAAAATTCGAAAAACAAATATTGTGAAGAATTAATAGTCTGAAGATCTAATAACACGATATTGCTATCAAGCACTATTATTCAATACTATGCTTAACAAATTTCAGCTGAAAGAAGCTCTTTTAATCTTCTCTGATTCATGCGCATGTTATTAGTTTTAAATACAACTTATGCACGGATACAGGGTATTTGAATAAAGATTATGCTAAAAACAACTACGGCTTAACAAACATGTTTCGTGGAAAATAATACAAATAAAAGAAGGATACCTCCAAAGCACTCGTGTAAAAAACACCAGACGTTACGAAAAAGACACACGAAGTCCAATGAGATATCTAGAAACGTATTTCTTACTATCCTTTAAACAAATAAAAGTATGTACATATGCAAGATTTTTTAAGAAATTTGCAGTTTGTGGCATAGTTTTTATAATTTTACAACGCTCTTATGATACTGGCAAAAGCTCCTCGCTTGACGACGTTGTCGGAAAGGAACTAGGTCATTACGTAAGGAGTACCCGCAAATAAAAAATTCGAAAAACAAAAAGTTTGAAGAATTAATAGTCTGGAGACCTCATAACACGATATTGTTATCAAGAACTATTAGTCAATACTATGTTTAACAAATTTCTGCTGAAAGAAGCTCTTTTAATCCTCTCGATTCATGCGCATGTTATTAGTTTTAAATACGACTTATGCACGGATACAGGGTATTTGAATAAAGATTATGCTAAAAACAACTGCGGCGTAACAAACATGCTTCGTGGAAAATAATACAAATAAAAGAAGGATACGTCCAAAGCACTTGTGTAAAAAACACCAGACGTTACTAAAAAGACACACGAAGTCCAATGAGATATCTAGAAACGTATTTCTTACTTATATTAACCTATTACCCTCGTTAGTCACTTTCATTAGCATGAGAAACAGGTGTGCCTTAATTATGCTTTGTTTCCAAAGTGAAAGTAATTTAGGTTTACCGACCTAACTTTCTCCAACAAAGGCCGAGTTAGATGGGGTATTAGGATGCTGCCCAGGACTGTCCCTTTTAACGTTGAATGCCCTTTTTTCATGTTTAAAAAGCAGCTGACCTTAGTCTGACAAATTAGATGCAGTAATTAAAGTGACAATACAAAAGGCGTCATTGTTGCCACGAGTAATTTCTCCCCTGCTGTACTGGTCCCCTCTCCCTATTGTTATTCATGGGATAAGCCCGAGAGAAAAACTCTCACATTTTAATTTGTGTAATTACTCATCTGCCCATCTTAATGGTTCAATTGTCATGTCGTTGGATTCATTTATGACGCATTACCCCCCCTCTATTGTTTGCTTCTGCTGAAAGTGTTTACAGAAAGAGATCTCCTGCAGTCACTGAAATGCGCCTAGCTTATTAAATTTTAAAGCGCAGCCTAGTTAGGAAAGTTCTTAACCTATTAACGCCCGGATATTTCTGATGACTATATATTAGTAAATACCAAACATAGAAGCTATTATAGACACCTGGAAGTAAAACAAAATGTGAAATTTAAACACCTTTAAATATGACATCAAGTCATCATTAGTGAGGAGGTGTCATTTTAAAACATAAGATGTCTTTTTAAAAAAGGAAAACTTCGTGATGAGAGATTTATTTGCTGTCATATATGAGAAAAGTACAGAAAAGAGATGGCTTATTACAGATAAGGCTATTCGCCATGATTTTGACTAGTATACGTTCAGAATACCGGTCATAATACGTTACTTGAAAATCATAAAATGCCGATCGAAATGACAAAACTATAGATAAGATCATATTTGAAAACTTGGAAGATTATTTATAAGATTAATATCTATTTCCATTAAAAAGGAAGAATCGTTTCAAGAAAACAAAAATTCTACAAACCATATTTTGACTGTCCTCAAATGAGGACACTGGGCGTTAATGGGTTAGTTAAAATTTAAAAAAAAACTGCCGCAGGGACATTTAGTTGAGTTCACTGTAGTCTAAATCTACGTGTCAGATGCCCAACACGTAGATTTAGACAGCAGTAAACAACTATTCGTAGCGGAAATTATAAACCTCTAAATCTTACATATTCGTATTCTAAACGTGGACCTACAACAAAAACAAAACAAAAATTCTGATGTGGACAAACACATGACTTCCTTGTACGTTTATTAAGTTATTATTTTTTATTTTGATTAAATGAATCATTATCAGAATATTTGCACATTCGCTTCAAATATCAAAAATACTTTCATTTTTCAAAGTAATGGTGGAGTCTGAATAAAGCTCCAGTACTGCTCTCTGTAGGTGATTTGCAACGTTAAAATCCATTACAAAGAAATTTTTTGGTTACGTAGAAATTTCATTATAAATCAAAAATTTTCGAGCTTACAATACCACATTTACCACGTAAGAGGAATAGACTTAAAAGCTTTGTCTGAACAGTTTAAAAAGAATTGTTACAACTGCATATAAATAGATCGATATCTTGTGCTGTGATATGATTATAGTCAGCGAGCAGCAGTGTTGTTTTTCGTTATATATAGTGAAGATTGTAATCAGAAGAAATGTGCACTTCTAGATGTTAGAACAGGCATACAAAATTTCAACACTCTACGGCTATTCGTGTCTGAATTCTGAGAGATACATATGTACAGACATCAAGTGTGTTTAACCCTGTCCCGGCCGGAGCCATACAGTCTGTATGATTAGTCGCACGACAGTAACCACCACACCACAAGGTGTTGCTGGCCTACGAGAGTTCCGTCATGGTTCGAGAATAATGTTGACGACCCCAGTAAGGAACAATACTACAAAGTAAGTTCGTGACTACCAGGGAAGTCTGAAGAGAAAGATCACTCAGGAAACCCCGGGTTCGTGAAACCCGAGTATACCTAAAGGAGGTATACCCCTTGAGGTTGCAGACGGCTATCAGTGGCCTAGGAGGGACACTCCTAGTTACCAGGGGGCGCCACGAGGAGGCCGATAGCTGTCCTAGGTGAGGTACCGTAGTACAACACCCTGAGGCTCATCCCCAGAGCTGCGCCGTAGCACTGCTGTGAGAAGACTCATTACCCCACCCCCCCATACACAGACATCAAGACGAAACCAGTAAAAATGGGCTCAGGCATATTCAAAATGAATATTTAAAGTTTTAAAATTAAAGTTTATTTGCACTTAAGTATAGACATCGAACTTAAACTTGTCGAAATTGATACAGGCGTGATCAAAATGAGTATTTCCGTTGAAATCTGAGTATTGAAACCTTTTGCAATATCAATACTTCCTTTAGAAGTTAAAAAAAAAATGACAATATAGAAAAAAATAGGGAGTTTGATGTTCGTGACTTTTTGTCAATTCTCAACTAAGAATACGGTTTGGTTTGTTGCATTAACTTAATCTTTTTTGCAACACAAAGTCTAATTGAAATCTACTGGTTAAAACTTATACAAACGGCTACTCATGATAACAAAGGGATTCGAACGAACTCTATTTCGTATTCATTAGCATTAACCTTAATTTGACAAGATGTTTTTTCAAATATTTTTTAATTTCTGTTATTTTTCCATGTCTGTATAGACATTAGGATCTCTGTAAAATAAACAAAAAATATATCATTTTCCATTTTTGAGATAATTAATATCCGCTGTGGCGAACACTGATAATTATGTTATATAGTAGTTATAAATATACATGTCCGGTGTAGCAGCCAGACTTAGCCAAATTAAGGGTTAATGAGGTCATTGATAAATAGTCTAGCAATAATGAGATTGGACTACGGCCAAGTGATACGGCCTGCTCTTCGTTTCGGAGTAGTGGGTTCGAATCCCTCAGTTAGGTGCATAACTGGTAGGAATCAGCTTTTAGCAGTAGGCCTGCCTATTCGGCCATGCTCTAATTACCTAAGAATATGAATTATGAATTGTGATTAAATAAAAATCTACGTATGTAGAAATAATTTTTTTCAATCGAATTCATCACCAGGTGAATAAGAACAGGTTAAATAAATATTTTTTAAGGTCTTAGAATATCACTGTTTGCATGGATATTTCCAGTCGTCCGTCACCGGCTTAAAGCAGTAGGCTTCAGTTCTATTTCGTCTCGTGTAACAAGCATTTGACCTAGCAGTCACGTTATTGAGGAATCAAATAAATAATTCGAAAAAATGTCCCTTGCGTTTCGCTTGTGAATGTCACTTGCGATAGAATTATTTTGACGATGGCAATTCGTTTTAATTCTTGTAAACCCGTAAACTAAACAATAAGTTTATCAAAATTATAGAATAAAACTGCTCCACATGGAAACTTCTAAGTCTCCCTTGATTTGATTTGTTTAAACACACAATCGTCTTTTTTTTTTCCCAAAACTAAGACTGACTTGACAGGGATTTCGTGTTTAAAGCTGATTCCATGAATATCCATGCCAGCTGGTGTCTTCGTGTATTCGATCATGCGAACTACGGTACAAAAAGAACACTCTACCATTAGATCACCGTCTGGCTAGTTTTGTTTAGGTAACTTTTGGCTTTACGAAAGTTAAAAAAGAAAAAGTTAAAGAAGAAGCTTATAACTTAAACTGAATTTCGAATAGCTACAAACATTCATGTCTATAGTAGGATTCTTTTCTTAACTTTATTATACCAAAAAGCAGCTCCTTGCCATGTTGAACATCTCGATTGTTTTAGAATACTCATTCACTTTTTGCAACACGTTCTTAATTAAACTCAATTAATGCTTACAGTTCAATCCGAAAAACTACAAACATTCTTAAAGGCAATAAGGTTGGATTGTGACCAAATGCTGCGGCGCTACTATTCGTTCCAGAGTCCATGAGTTCGGATCCCGTTGTTGGGTGCAGAGCCGGTCGGAATCGTCTTTTAGCAGTAGGTCCCCGTCTGATTAGCCTCCGTGTAACAAAAAAGTAGAAGAAATCAAACGAAGCAGTTGAAAATTAAGAAATTCCAGCTTTAAATGAAAGTAACACTCTACCATGTTCGGGTAAGGTTAAGGCAAATTTACACTGGAAAAAGCGTGAACTATGCCTTCTTTAAAAGTTGGGGATTTTTTTTTTATAACTATATGTATATAAATTACCAATCATTATGACTAATACGTGGTAGGGAATAAATTTACATTTTTTATCTTCAATATTAGACCTCACATATATGCTCCAAGAGTACGGAAACCTGTGTCAAAAGAAATCAGCTGGAGTCTCAATTACAATTAGGAGATCTAACTCCAGCAGCTGTTGAAAATTTGCGTTCGCTCTGTTTGCATGCTAAAGTCAGAAAATATATCTTTGTGACTTCCGCCTTGTTAAATTTTTTTTTTTTGGTGTAACGCGGCACGGCGTTCATTAGCAGTCAACAGATGGGGCGAAAACGGTCGTTGACGTTGATTATTACCTGAATATTAATGTAGAAACTCTGCAGGTGCTCCGATAAAACACCCATTTCTGGCTTCTGTAAACAAAAATCATTCCCTATAGGAATAATGAAATGCTTTGATTGTGTGTACGAGGTGAAAAATATTTTCAAAGAAGCACCTGACCGCATTTACTCATATTAAGAAAAATCTCTGTTAGAAAACTGAATAATTAGGAGATTTTTTTTTTATTTTAGCACTTATATACAGTGAAATCTGTTTATAAAGATACTACTATAGGGACAGTGTTATAGAAGTCTTATCGTTATATGAGAAGGGAGAGCACACTTTCGAGGCTAACGTTAAGCTGTCGTTTTCGGCAAAAGAACACTTTCGAATGATTCCGTTTATTTTTAGAATTTATATACAAATTAATAATTTTTACAAAAAATTTTTAGGTGCTCAAAAATATTGGGGAATTTTTTAGAAGCTACTTACGATATTGAAGGGCTTGGTTTGAACTGGAGCGCTACGGTCGACTGTTTTGCTACACGAGGGATAATGAGACCAGAACCTGCTACTTACAGTTGATTCTGGACGGTTACGAACATTCATGTCTTTTGTGAGATTCGAACCCGAGAACACCGGAACAGAACAGCTCCCTATCAATCCGATTGGGAATTATTTCGTCTTATAAGAGTCAAATTAATGCATCGATGACTACTTATGGCTATCTTACAACTAGCTATAAATAGTTTTCTTTTAATTAGTTCTAAAATTTACACAATTCCAGGAATTAAAAGAAAACTGTTTTAAAATTATACTGGAGAAAAATAGGGAATAAAACTTACGATAAAACTACAAAGTAAAAAAAAATACAAAAATTAATTTTATTTTGAAGGCATTTGAAACTGTTTAATTTCAATGAGTATTCAAATTATGGCTTCTTAAGAACTTAAATCAGAGATATACAAACTTTTTTCGGGGTGGATCAAAAACAAAAGAAAAAAACTTAGCGGACTTATATAATTTATTCAAAAACATTCATGTTCAAGAATATGGGACTCTGAATCAATATTTTTAATAACCATTTCGAGGTTGAAATATTTTACGAAAATCCACAATAACCCAAACAAAAATACATACGCTTTATTAATTCATAATTTCTCCATTATTCATAATGGTGGTATCTGTCTGCTATAATCTGTACATATGAAATAAGTAATATTAGAACTTGTATCGAAACAGAAAGGTAGTGGGCGGAATTTAAAATGAGCTCTCTTCAATGAGAGCTCTCATTCATCCATTGAATTCTACTTCACAAGAAAAAAAAATCATTAAATATTTTTGTATTTTCCAATTCGTAATGAAGTCACCATTGTGTATATAATTAAACCTAAGTGGAAACCAGAGTAGAAAATGATTAGCACTACACTTGAATTGTAGATAACCATTTTTGATGTTTTGATTCATTATTTTATATAAATATTATGCACATTTTTAACTCTGAAACCGGCCAGAGATGTTCCAGGCCGAATGTGTCCATCATGTGGCTTAAACCAGAGGTCGGCAAACTTTAGAACTTCAAGGACCACTGTATATATTAGGTTGGGGAAAAGAAATCCATTATTTTTGCGTGAAATTAATGACTTTATTTAACATGTTTCGGATTGTCCGATTTGGGTCAAATATGCACCGTTTTGTAGTATAATTTGTTGCCATTTTAAAGGTAGCTTTATAATGCTTCTCTCATAGAAGTCTGTCTTGTTCTTTATTGGCGAAAATCTCTAACAATCGATTTTCCCTTGATTCCAATTTCTTATCACTCAGGAAGTTTTGCAATGGGAGAAAAATATGGTAATAGCTTGGTGACAGATCCGGACTATGTGGTGGAAGAATTATAACTTCCCAACCAAGCTCCCTGAGTTTCTGGTGAGTTACTACAGACGTGTGTGGCATGGCGTTGTCCTGATGGAACACAACACCTCTTCTGTTGTCCAATTCTGGCCATTTCTGGTCAATCGCTAGCTTCAAACGGTCTAGTTGTTGACAGTATAGATCTGAATTTAGTGTTTTGCCATACAGAAGAAACCCATAATTAATTATTCCTTTCCAGTCCCAACAAATATGCAGTAGAACCTTCCTGGACGTTAGTCCTGGTTTGGCCACCCTTTGAGCTGGTTCACCGCGCTTTGACCACAATCGTTTTAGCACGATATTGTCGTATTTGACCCCTTTCTCATCCCTAGTCACCATCTGTTTAAGAAATGGGTCGATTTCATTTTATTTGGCCAAGGCTTCGAAGACGGAAATTCGATCCATTATGTTTTTTGGTGTTAATTGGTGTGGCACCCAAACATCGAGCTTCCTTTTTAATCCAACTTTGCGCAAATGGTTTAAAACTGTTTTATGGTCGATCTTTAGCTCCTGGGCGATGCTACGAATCCTAACATGTCGATCAACTTCTTCGATTACTTCTGAGATTTTATCAACATTTTCGACGACGGGCCTGCCTGTGCGAGGTGCATCTTTAACATCAAAAATGCCTGAACGAAATCGACGAAACCAAAATTGTACGTAATTAGCTGTTAAGGTATCGGTACCATAAACACCATACACAATTTCAGCCGCCTGGCTTCCATTTTCACCTTGATTAAAGAAAAACTGTAAAATGTACCGAATTTTCTCTTTGTTGACTTCCATTTTTAACACCTTGTATCTCACAACTGAATGGACCAAACAAAAAGCAGTAAATAAATTTTTTTAGTGTGAAATGTCATCTTGACAACGAGCATAAATTTGAAATTGCTTGATCGATACTTTAAGAGATATCGATCACTACAGCCATCTACCGAAAAAAATAATGGATTTCTTTTTCCCCAACCTAATATAATAATTTTTATTTAGTAGACCACCATTTATATGAATTTAAAATAAAAAAAAAGTAAATATATTTGTAGAATAACAGTCAGCAACTTTTTTTTTCTTAATACAAATGCCAGGGCCGTAGAAAGAAATTATATTCGGAGGGTGACTTTGTTTTTTGTGAATGATACTTCAATAAAACTACAGGTTTTCTTATGTATGTATATTCTTAATGAGTATCGTAATACAATGTGATTTTAAAATATCAAAATAATTAAAAAATGATATAATGAACAAATTTATAGACTTGAATACGTAATGTAGTAACTACACAATGAATTTAATACTAAAATTAACATTGAAAAGATATAAACTATGCATGGTATTCAATTCTAATTTTAAAAACAAAAGTATAACCAAAGAAAATGAATAATTTTGAAAGAAAATGAAAATGGAAATGTACCTATATATTATAAAATATGCTCTTTTCGAAATTTTCGTCAAAATATTTTCTCAATTTCTTCCGATTGTGCAACAATATTGTGATGAGTTGTTGAAAGTACAGTAGAAACTCGATTATCCGAGCTAATTAGGACCACTAGTACCTCGGATATTGGAAATCTCAGTTAATAGAGACCATGTATTAAAAACCTTCCGTGCTTGCGAATTTAACTAACTTTTAAAATAAAAAACAATAGAACTTTCTTTAAATGATAAAAATAAACATATATGAACTTATGTTTCACAGCTAAAAAGATTTAAAAAGGGTGTAATATTTCTTGGAAGTTGAGTGCTTTTGTGGGGAAGAAGTGCCTGTACCACGGACAACGAACTGAAATGTGTATAATTTTTTCCAAGCTCATTTTGGAAAGGAGAAAAAAAATTAGACTTCCTTATTGACTCGGTTAACAGAAACCTCGGTTAATCGAAGCTCGGTTAATCGAGGTTCTACTGTATTAGTTAATCTGCTCTTACTTGTCGAATACAATTTGCACCTAAAAAAATGTACTGAGCATGTTTGACTCAGTGTCAAAGTTCTAAGCACACTGTTGCCTATGCACAGCTAGGTGGATAACAGACCCACACACATGATCCATTTTCTTTCCACAAAACGGTCTTTAAGAATTTCGGAGGGTGACCAGTCCTCTAAATCCCCCCCTGCCTGCGGCCTTGACAGATGAACATATTAAAAGTAAAATTGTTATTTCGTCATTTAAAAAAAACTTTACTTATGCATTACGCATTTTAGTGTAATATATGTTCTCGGTTATGGGATAAGTTTTGGCCCCCGTGACGTTACTGCAAGACGAAGAGCTGAGTTTATTTCAAGCCGAGTTAGATATCGAGTTTTAAGACGATGGTAGACTTTCAAATTGGCTAAAATAGACCGAAAATTGGAATTTTCGATTTTATGGTTTGGTTTGGTTTGGTTTGGAGCGCTACGGTCTACTTTTTGCAACACGAGGGCTGGTGAGACCGGAACCTACTGCTTAAAGCCGATTCCGAACGGCTACGAACATCTATTCGAACCCACGAACTCCGGTTCCGAAGGTCAGCACTCTAACCATTCGGCCATCGTTCGGCCTTCGATTTTAGTGAATAGTGAAAGAATATATCAGTAGGAATACGGAGCAAAAAAGAATTTTTCATCCCCATCATTTTATCTTTACTTATGGGTATAATAAGCTTATCATCACTTATGGGTATAGCAATAATAACTTCAAATGCTGTTTACTCAAAAGTAAAATTTTCATGTATTACAAATGTTTAAAATACTGCAGTTGCATTGAAAATAGATCATTGTCTATGAAATTCCAGTATTATTTACGTTAGAGTATATAAATAAAGTCTAGTTGAAACGGGTATGTTTTGAAGCATATAATATGTTAGTTACGCATTTTAATTGACCGCTATAGCTGTTTATTCTGCAAAATATGGGTATCATCATCATAATTATTTTTTTTCTCTTTATATTTTTCTATGGATGTTTAAGGAAACAACTATATTTTTTTGTAAAGTCTATAAGGTATACTTGAAATTTTTTTTATAATATTTTATGCAAAATTGATGCGCCTGGAGCATTTTCAATTAAGCTAATTATGAAACAATTAATAATTAATAACTCCAAAACTAATTAATATTTTGCTTTCAAATTTTTAAAATATTTATATATCAATACTACTAACAACATAGTCAATCTTCAAGGAAATTCATCTAAAAGAAAAAAGTTTGTTCTAAATGTCCACTGTCGCCTTAATTGCTGTGACAGATAAAAATCTTTTTTCGCACAAACATGTTGAAAATTGAATTAAAATTTACAGCGGTTTCTCACTCAGTGGTGGATATTCATTTTTCATAGAAAGACAAAAAATGGGATTTTGACAAAGATGTTAGTTTTCAATTTTTAATCTGAATGTTAATGAAAATTTTTTGTTAGTTATATTGCAGCTTTTAATAAATAATCATCCGTTTTTTCTGTTAAAAATTTTTCGTGGACCTCCATTTGATGACTGCTTACTCAAACTATTCAATAAACGCGATCCAAATTAAAAATCTATTATTTTCTAAGAATAATCTAATTTTTTTCTGTTTTATTTGTTTGCTATTGTAACGCCTTCAATGTTCTTGAGTGAAGAAGTAGCGTGAAGAAAGATCACAGACTTAACAGAATTGGAAATCACTTTTATTTTCTGGAGTAAATAATTGCTATATACAAAGGGATTCTAATATCCCAAAACAATTCGAAATGTAAAGGATTGTTGCTTGGATAACATATCTACGATAATCAAAATCGTAAAAGAGAATTAACTACTCTCACACGATGGGACGGAATTTCCAGGGTGCAACGCGAACCCAATCTATCTCTCGATCAGTGTCCGAGACGCTTCCGTTCCTTATATGAGTCGACTTTACGAGTCTCCCGAACGTAATTGCTAAAAAGCTGGATCCGGTCAAAAGAAAAACCTCGCGGAAACCTCCACGAGGTCAAAGCACCTACGTAAAAATTGTCGAAAAAGCCCCAAGTCGCAAAATTCTAGGCTTTTTATACCTGGGGGGGCGCAATTACGGTCCCGCCAACCGTTTTCTGTTCATTTACGATTCCAGTTACCTGAGAACTCCAGCTAAAGTTACAGCCAGTTAATTAATCGAATTCTCATTCTCTAGCTGTCCCTTTCCGGAATTCTCAAGGCAATGCTCCGAAATCATTACAGCGACCGATCAAGGCGTGACGCCTATTCAACCAAACTGTCAACATCCCAGACACTGCCTCGTCGCGCTATTGTAGTCTGGTCAAGCAGGTGGGACCCAGCTCGACCGTTACCAGCTCGGTCCCGATTTCGGTCGTTAGTGTTCTGAACAAGAGGGTCTTCCCACTATATTTAAATCAGCAGCAAATTTATCACTGTGATTTATTGTTGTTCACATAAGTTTCGCAGGTGTATAGTAATAAACTATTATATTCTAATGTTACTATATTGTACAATTATATTATGCTATATATTATAGTATACTATATTATTACTAATATAACTATAATAATAACTATTGTTAGCTTAAAATGATTTATTATTTTTTTTTTAAATCATCTCTCGAGTACTGCTGAGTGCTCTCTTTCTGAATTTTTAAATTAACAAACTACGGACGCAACGCAGAAACTAGGAAATAGTAATAAACTATTATATTCTAATGTTACTATATTGTACAATTATATTATGCTATATATTATATTATACTATATTGTTACTAATATAACTGTAATAATAACTATTGTTAGCTTAAAATGATTTATTATTTTTTTTTAATCATCTCTCGAGTACGCAACGCAGAAACTAGGAAATTCTCTGAAACTACAATAAACCATGGACGATGAAAATCGCTAACATTAGAGTGAATAAAATCATATTAGTAACTTTCCAAAAATCCATTTCTTAGCTGTCAAGAAACAAATGGATTAACGATATACACGCTATCTGACGTTAGTCGAGAGCTTTAAGTTCACTTCCATGGAGAGTTTGATATTAAGGGAATAGTAGACGTTACAAAGTGATATCGGAAATTATTAACTTAGAGTTATGAAATACATTCAACAGGGGCTTAGGAGAAATTTTCCATGGCGTGGAGGTGGAGGTTTTCGCCATCTCACCTCATACCTCAAATTTAATATATTAATCCTTCCATACAAGATGTTGCCTCTGCTCTGGTTCGGGAGTGTGTTGAGTCTGGACGAGATGGCCGGAATGCCAATATGGTCTTGGTAGACGGCTGGAGACAAATTGTACCAGATGTTTAAGCAACGGTTATACAAATCCGAGATATTGCCGATAAAGTTGTTTGTTGAGTCTCTTTATCACCTTGCTTCATACAACAAGGTCAATCTTTATTGGGTACTTGGTCATATGGGTAATGAACTAGCTGATGGTTTAGCTAGAATGGGGCCCAGCATTTCTTTTACTGGACCTGAGTCTGTACTTAGTATTGATCCGGGGTCTATTAGGAATTCTGTTTTTAGTTTTTTAGGCATTTTCTGTATTCCAGCTGGCTTATTGGGAATGGTCACAAGCAAGTCAAAGAGTATAATCATGACTGCCCCAATTTGTGCCATAAGGAGCTTGTGTCGCTTCATAGGAATGACTTGAGGAAGGCGGTTGGTCTTCTTACTGGTCCCTGTGCCCACAATAGGCATCTCAGCATTATGGGGATTAGATCTGATCCCTTTTGTCGTGGCTGCCGTTTTGAGGAGGAGACTACTAGCCATTAGTTTGTGTGATTGCGAGTTTTTCTCGACTCTTAGGTTTGAGCACCTTGGTCGGCACCTTCTTCAGACTTGGGAGCTGCAGGACATTCCTGTGAGTTGCTTGCTACGTTTTGAATCAGATTCTGCATTTTTTCTTAGGCATTCTTGGGTCATATTTTTAATCTTCCTGGGTTTGGGTACAATAGATCTCTGGTCGTATTGCCCTGCTCTTGGGGAATCCCCCAATAGCTGCCCTAAAGGCGAGTTCATTCATTCATTCCATACAATGTACAGAGTGAAGTCTAACTGGTTTTGTTCTATGTAAACATCGGTAGTAACGAAATATTTTCAATTTATGGTATTCTTGAATTAAAATTGAATTTTTCAAAAATTCTAAGATCTAAAGTTCTGCATGCTGCCACCCTTTCCCTGACGTTATATTTAGCAATAATTCAAATTGATCCAAATAACCGTAACACAAAAAGCTCCTCTTCTATGTGACAAAATTAAACGAGACGTTAGAATTCAACATTTTAAATATTATTCCCCTTCAATAAGGGATTGGTTAAAAGATTTATTTAAGATATTCGAGATTTAAATCAGATTGAAATGCTCCCTTAATGAGGGGAAGAATGAGTGCTTTTATGCAGAACCGCGGTAGCTCAGTCAGCAAAGGCAACACTTCCGTAAGTGGAGAGTTGCGGGTTCGGAACCCGAGCCGGCCTAAGTATTCGTTAAAGGTGATTGGTAAAGGTAACACGTAAAATATGTTTGTGGTCGCAATGTACTCCAACTTCGCAATATATACCTTTAGGGGTGGCAGGCCTAGCCCATGGTTCTTCTCCTTGGTCCCTGTTTCAAAATTACTAGGACCCACTTGAGCATAAGTTGTTCTTTCACTCTTGTGGTGCTCGTGTAAACGAAAAGCGACCCCACTTTGCCTTAATACGAATAACCTCCTGCTCAATCATGCTTGGTTTGACCAAGTGGCGTAAGTCAACAACAACTTTTTCATCATGAGGTCTTAGGAGACTGGAATCTACTGCTTAAAGCAGATTCCAAAAGGCCACAAGTGTCCATGCCACAGTGGGATGTGAACGCACGAACTCCAGTAATGAAGGCCAACACTGTTAGTCTCGCCGAGCGGCTGCGATGTTTCTATGTCCGATAGTATGTCACACCCTAGTCATTTTGGCTGTGACTTCGCATGGGTCTCGTATAAGGAGCAGGTATGGAGAAGAAATAACCAGCCGTAGATGATTCAAGTTAACAACGGTTTGATTTATTTAAAACCAAAAGGAAATATTTAAGCAACAATAAACTGAAATGCTGATGTAACATATAATAGAGAGGAGATCATTATACGTTAACCTGCTCTCTTAGCAGTTCAGCCGGGAGTCCTCCCGATTCTTTCTTTTCCAAACAGGAAACCTCGGTTTTAAGGGGAGATCAACACCCCCCTCTTTGACCCTTGTCCTTGGGGTAGCTGAAGCGCCTCTGGCGCCTGACCAACTCGATCAAAGCAAAATTCCTCTTCTATGTCGGTGCGTTGACAAAAACGGCACACTTGACACCTCCAATCGTCCATGCGTCAAAAAGACCATTACTGGTACAATATTGCCGTTTTCAATTGTTCAAATAAACAAAAGTTCGCCCAACCACTGACAGAGACAGACGCGACTCTTACAAACACCATAACCATTCGGCCAACGTTCGAGTGAACACTTTAATAAGAAAGAAAATATTTCAAAATACTTCATTTAAAAAATTGGTTTTTGAATGTTTTTAGATTGGATTTATTTAATTCTACTTCAATGTACAAAATTTCCTAACTCTAAGTTAAAACTTTTCAAAAACAGTTTATGGCGTCCACCGTCCCCTTAATTACGGAAATTTTGAAGTTGACATAAATCCTGTTTGGGTTTGTAAAGTACCTGCAAGGTTTTGCAATTATAATGATAAAAATTACCGAATTTTGATTTTAAACTGTGCGTGAACATTGCTAATTTCAATAAACGGTTATTGAAACTCCAAATGCACTTTTCTCGTGACAAGTCTTTAGTCTGAAAACATCCATTTCGCTTCCCATTTGATTTTCCCCTTACACGTCGGTTACTCACCTTTCCCTTTTCTTTCTGTTTTTGGATGGATTCCAATACACATATCACTCTCAGGTGTTGGAAAAGACGGATCAATATATTCCAGGAAGCATTTTATGATACATTCATTGAATTCTTACTAATCCGATAATGCATTTACCAAAGTAGATTTGCTGTTCCTGATATTCTAAAATCATTCTATTTCTACAGTATTGAAACTCATGTAATAACGTAAATATTACTTAGTTCCGGAGTTATATTGAGTGGCCACAGTTGAGGCAATTAATAAGTTTCTTAGTCCTTGAGTTACGATATACTGATTTGCAAACCTAAGCATAATTTACACACGCGTGTACATGCACTAACTTTCTGTAAATCACCAGACACTTTGGATACGAGACATTTTTATGATTTACAAGAAAATCTATTCTAAAGAGCCTTTTTTTTTAGCGCTACGGTCTACGGCTACGAACATCCATGCCATAGTGAAATTCGAACCCACGAACTCCGGTACCGAAGGCCAGCACCCTTACCAATCGGCCATCGTTCGGCTAAGGAGCGTTTTGAAACTTATGTAAAGAACAAGCGTCTTCTCATACTTTGCAAAGAAGAATAAATCAGGCAGTCTTTAGCGGATCATACAAAAGTCTAAGAACAAAATTTAGAATATCTTGGTTTCGGAGTTACTATGTCCAAACGATGTCCAAATGATCAGTACTATGTACTGATCTGCAGAACTAAGCCTTATTTACAAATCACATAAGCATGTATACGCACTATTTTCCCATTAATAACCAGACACTTTAACTGAGGGACATATTCTTCAATTTTCTCGAAAACTACTGTAACGAGCGTTTTGAAACATGCCATGTAAAGTACATGCCTATTCTCACACTTTCCGGAGAAGAATGAATCATATTTATAATATCATACAAAAATCTACGAACAAAATTTGGAATTTAGTGCATCGTTCCTGAAAAAAAAATTAAATCACTTTGGAAATGATCGTAACTTTCATAATGTTGACAAAATAATATTTCGTAATTATGCGCAACTGTTTTATGCATTTTCATGAAAATATTATCCTTTAAGCACTTTAAAAAAGTGTATATATTTTAATTGTTGTTGCTATATGTTCAGTTTTCATCAACTTCCTAAAATTAGAAAAAATGCCTTAAAAAACCAGACGCATTTTACTAAAATTTGAAAAAAATCCTATAAATATTCAAAGATATATATTAGGCATAAAATTAAATAATTTTTAAATACGCATCTTGTGTTACTACAATTTGACAACCTATTGCAGTGGTCTTGAAAACGTATATATCAATATCAATACTTCAGAGATACGGTAGTTAAGTCGACAAAGGGAGCGATCTCGTAACTGAAAGCTTGTGGGTTCTGAGCTGGAGCCGTCCTAAGATCCGCCGTGTTCGTTAAAGGTGTCTGGGGTACGTAAAATATGTACGTGGTCGCAAAGTCCTCCAAGATGTCAAACGGTTTCTCTGTGTGTGGCAGGCCAAGCCTGGGGGTCTTCTGCTGGGTCCATGCTTTTAAATTACGAGAACCCAGTGGTGTGTAACGGCGTGATTTAGCGATGTGTCGACATCAAAGAACTTTTCTGTGAGAGGTGGACTTCGCTTGTGTGGATACAAAGGGATTGTTTTCCAGCACCACGATGTCTACACTGTTGTGCCCATAGTAGAGGAATAATATACCAGACAACCCGGAACCTTCACTGATAGCCGGAAATACGACCATCGGAACGACAAAAGAATTGCCGCGACTTGGATCTAGCCGCTAAGTATTCCAGGGATCCCTGGGTTTGCGGCCGATGATTTGTTTAACCCAGACAATCCAGTTGTTATGAAGGTGAGGTCATTGCTAAATGATCCAATAATGAAATTGTGATTGAGGCCCCTCCCCTAGAAAGAGACGAGAGAAAATTTGTTTTTTTTTTTTTTTTGTGAAGAAGGTAGTTAGCTGGCAACCAGTTAATTCAGAGGTCGCCTTAACCAGTCTCTCTACCGGAAAGGGTTTTTTTTTATTATTTTACCTTGGGATCTTTTCTTTAAAGAGTAGCCAGCGACGGCTAACTCGGAGGCCACATCGACGACCAGTCTCTCGGAGAGTTTTATTTAGCGAAAATCCCGCCTTGGAATATATCTCTTGCTGATACCCTGTGCATTGGGTTTCCTTTTCTAATATAATCCTCTTCAGGATTGTTTGCATTTTTTCCTTCGGAACTCTAACTGTGCTTCGATATTCTACTTCATTACTTCAGTGAACTTTCGAGAGAGCTACCGAATTGTTTCTTCCGTCGGATCATCAACATTTCGGAAGAGATTGATCTTAGATATTACACGTCTCTACTCAGGACTACGTATATCTAATCACATACCTGTTATCGAAAATTGTTTTTTTTATATATTTATGAAATGATGTATAGAGCAGAGGTGTAAATAAATTCATTATTCCAGACGCACCTTATTTTTCATTGAGTCACCTAAAACAGAGACCGGATACGTTACAGGGGTAATGTTACTCGCGGCCGTAGCATACCTTAAACTACACGTGCTTCTTGGTTGGTGCTAAATGGGTAACAGGTTCACTGCCTACATTAAAAAAGTGTCAATATTTCATAAATGTTTTAGATAATTTCCTGTTATTTTTGTAGCAATATGAAAGAAATTCCAAGTTTTTTTTATTGTTACAACTTTGCTTAATGCACTTTTCACTGAAAGGTAAAAGGAAAATCTTGTTCTTTGAATGGTAACTTAGTGTTATTCCAAGTATAGCAAAAAAGTTAGATGTCTTTCTCACTCACTTGGGGAAGGGGGAGAAGGGGGATTGACAACTCACATATGGGTTACATGCAACTAAATCAAAGGAAAATCCCAAACAGATCAGACGACTGATTCGACTGATAGAATCGATTCCTTAACCCCTTCCGGTAAAATGACGAGTCTAGCTCGTCATTGGTTTTTCATTACATACCGCACAATGACGAGTTACACTCGTCATGCGACTAAAGTTAATGTTAAATATGATAATTAATTTAGTTTATAATTTCTAGTATACTGAATTTAGCAAGACTTTTGTTACTTGTGGAAATACCAGGTCACTATTACATATTGTTTATTTAGAATTTCTTGGTACAAGTCACTGCCAAATTGATGAGTCAGAATAAAAGAAAACCTACTAAGAAATGCCGTGTGTGTTACAAGAATCAAATTAGAAGTGAGACTCCCTAGAGGTGCAAACAATTCAGTATTCCTTTGCACTTTGTTTTGAAAAGTACCACTATCTTGAAGACTATTATCTGTATACCTTATTATTGTTTTGCTTTGATATTTTCTTAATTATACCTTTTCTGATATTATTTAACACTATGTAAAAAGTGGATTTTAATTAGGAATATGTAAGAATTGTAAAATGAAACAAGTTTTTAAAATAAAAAATAAATGATTACTTCACGAACAGTTTTTCATTATTAAATCGTACCGGAAGGGGTTAATCAAAAGAAATAGTAACTCGTGTTGAAAAGCAGTGTCCTTTTCTTCTCGGCGCAACATAAAATCCTTGAGAGTGTTCAATGCTTACTTACACCATATGGAATTTTTATTGCTTGATTTGATATTTATTATATTTCTTCTAAAAATTTGTATTTCATTACCTAAATTAACCTTTAATAAATGAGCTGTGAATGAAACACTAATGATATACGCAATTCTGATTAAGTCTAAGCTTATTGCCACTTTAATTGTCCCCCTTTTCTGTTATCTCTCATTTCATTATCGCGACTCTGCTCGATGGACTGAAATTGTCCGTTTTGAAATATGACAAAATCCTTGAAATAAATCCTCCCGTATCGGGCACTTCGGTTGGCGGGGTTGAGAAGTCATCCGTACCTTTGCCGGGTTTATGGCTAATAATGTACGTCCTTCACCGTACATCAAAGGGAGGGGGCTTTGGACAACGATTGCCATCATTCTTCATGCAAGAGGTACCAAGCATCGCTAAGCAGGGACACGGACCGATTTCATTACACTTTTATGCAAGAGAGGCAGACAAGTGCAGGAAAAAGGACATAAAAAGCTTGCAAACCAATTGTCGTAGTGGGTTCGCTGGTTGAAGAGACATTTCCTTTCATCATTTTCTATATTAATAGCTAACGACAAAGAGTTGTAAAAAATTAATTTCTGCGGATGAAACCTGTCACACAATAAAAGAATATTGATTTAATACATCAGTAAATAAATTTCTGTAGGTTATCTGTTGTTGCATTTTTTTACAGTATTTCTATGAAACAGTTGCTAATTAAGGTTAGATCAGTGGTCGCCAAACTTTCGAAGGCTTTGACCTGCCATGTCGTTTTTAGGTCTTAACCTCTTGCCTTATGAATCGAGCGACGATTGTGTGTGCCACTTTCGATGAAAGCTTTTCTCATGCGTCGTGACCAGAAGCAGTTTCATCACTAACTAAATTTTGCACACGTTTTTTACAGGACAAACTACAATGCTATCTTCAGATGTATCCAAATCGGTATCTGTTTCAGTTTCTAAGGTGTAATCAGGACACTTTCCAGCACCGTTATTAGTATCAATTTTCCTTTTTGCCATTAGGTTAAATTTTTAGAATTTTTTAAGCACCAACAGTTAATTATTTATTGCATATAATATAATACTCTATTGCAATTACGCCTAAGAATAAACGACCAACTCTTATATTGCAACTGTAACAAACAATAACGCAAAAACAAAAGCTTTATTGCCTAAAAACAATAACATGTCTGATACGAGCTTTTCACTTTTGGCCAGAAAGAATCATCCCATGTCTGACACGAGCTTTTCACTTTTGGCCAGACAGAATCATCACATGTCTGATACGACGTTCTCATTTTAGGCACAGCAGTACGATCACGTTTCCCATACGTTGTTTTAAGGCAAAGGGTTAATGTGAGTTGCCAAGATAATACAGAACAGAAACAAAAAGAACTTCTTCACTCCTGGAGTTTTTTCAAATCTTACATTTTTTTATTGCCTATTGACATACGTTTCTAGTAAATATGAAATTAATTTTGATATAATTTGACATAAGGAAAGTAAATGGAATCTTAACTGTACCTGGATTGTGTTCTTCCCACTTGCATAGCACAGTAAATGCAGAAATTCGTCCTTTACCTGGGTAAAGGAATAAGCGGTTTTTTATTCCAAATGAAAGTAATAAATCTTTCTTTTGAACTAGCCATCTTTAGCACTAACTTAGCTTAGTGTCAATCTATCCATATTAGTAAGTATCTTAAATTATACAAATGAAAGACACAACAGACGTTACTTCTAAATGACAGCATATAAGACAGCCAGTGTAAGTTGCGAGAGAGTATTCAAGTAGGTCTTTTCGTGATTTATTTGTCAGAGTTTATCAGAACAATTTCACACGTGTCAGTGATGTGTTAATGCATGTATGTTGATTTGCACTTACTATATGTCTGTTGACTATCTTTTAGCGGAATAATAATAAAGTGGAAAAAGACCATAAGACTTATCTACCACTATTTTATTTACAAGGTATTTACAGCATATACATTAACGGAAGCAAAAGGCCACTTCTAACCGCCCCGCTACTAGCGGTTGGTGCTGGTTATTTATACACGTCTGGAAAGTCCCTGGCGCTCCGGAAATTTGCATTTCCCACATGGTGTAATTTGCACATCACAGGCCCTTACTCTGGTAGTTGAGGTTCGGTTCGAACCTTCGTTGTGACGTTATTTTGACGTCAGCTTGCGGCCATTGTACGAGCAAACGATCAAGCTGACGTCAAAATGACGTTACAACGAAGGTTCGAACCGAGCCGCAACGTCCAGAGTAAGGGCCACAGAGCGGAAGATGCAACCATGGTGAAAGTGATTTACATCGAAGAGTGACGCCACAGTAATAAAAAGCATTAAGACGATTTTCAGTTCACTGATACTTCTTCCACTTTGTAACTTTTTATCTTTCTTTATGGATATAATGGATTTTTAAAAAAAAAATCAAAAAAGAGTTAATGAATAAAAAAAATAACTATAACATTAAAAAAATAGCCTACTTGAAGTTACTGAAAATCTGACCACGAATTAAGGTATCTCGTAATCGGTGGTTTGATCAGGCTAGATAGAAGTGACAATAAATAAGTTAATACAAAAAAAAAGGTGGAAATGGGCGAAGTGAGAAAAGTTGGTTTACGGGGAAAGTGCGTTAACCCTTAAGTCTGGCAGCTACACCGGACATGTATATTTATAACTACTATATAACATAATTGTCAGGGTTCGCCACAACGGACGCCGAACGATGGCCGAATGGTTAGGGTGCTGGCCTTCGGAACCGGAGTTCGTGGGTTCAAATCCTACTATTGCATGGATGTTCGTAGCCATTCGGAATCGGCTTTAAGCAGTAGGTCCCGGTCTCATTAGCCCTCGTGTTGCAAAAAGTAGACCGTCGTGCTCCAAAACCAAAACCAAACCAAACCTCGCCACAGCGGACATTAATTATCTCAAAAATGGAAAATGATATATATATATATTTTTTTTGTTTATTTTACAGAGATCCTAATGTCTATACAGACATGGAAAAATAGCAGAAATTTAAAAATATGTGAAAAAACATCTTGTCAAATTAAGAGTTAATCAGCTTTTTTCCGTTATTTTCTTGCATCCACTGCTAGTTGTGGAGTAAGATGGGAACTGGATGTCATTTTCACACCAATCCACCAGAGTGCTCTGAATTTTTATTTCAATTTTGAAGTTTTAATGTTACGAAATAATTGCATGGAATTGCCTTTTTTCTGCTCTCGAACCGTCGAGTATTGAATCCACAGCAAAAGTATTTGGAAGAGAATTCTGCGTTTACCCCGTTTTGGTGGGGTAAATCAGACTAAAAAAGTTTTTCTATCCAAATGATAATATTTAGGATATCAGTAAAACAACCATATTGTTAAAAATAATATATGTGAACATATTCCTTTTACCCACTCCTGAACGAAGTACTACAGCTCCAGAGCAGCAGAGTCCATCGCCAAGTCATCAGTTCGACTTCCGGAGTTGACAACAGTTGGTTTTAGAAAGAATGTGCATGCAGTTCCGAGTTCTGAGTGACATGTGTGGGAGAGAGGAATAAGATGATTTATCGAGCCATAATTAACCAAGTTTATCCCTAGACCCCTTTGTATATAATTCCCTTAAATGTTAATTAAATTAATGTTCATGGTAAGAGTTTGTGTCCTGAGTATCTCTCCTTCACATATATTTTAAGGTATGAATTGGAAAACAAATAAATAATTAATCTAGTATTAATACAGGATTTTTTATGCTTGATTGAAGTGAACTCTGCCTCTCATATGACGCTTGATACATTTCACTTTATATACACTTGTTTAAAATGTACAAATAATTTAGAAAGCATTTGTACACCCTATATGTGTTAATATAATGTAAATTGTAAAATATAAGTAATCTAATGTATTATACGTAATACAAACGCACGTGTGTGTTGGTTAAAATGCTTCAATCTTGGTCAAATATACCTCTAGGGTTGGCAGCCAATCCTGGGGGCTTCTGCTTGGTCGCTACTTCTAAATTATGAGGACCCAGCTGGTATAATGTTACTCTCAGCCTTGGCATATCTTAAGCTACACGTGCTCCTCGGGTGTACTAAATGAGTAACCGGTTCGACGCCTTGTTAAGGCATTAGGATAATGTCTGTATCACCTGCTGCGTTGGAAAAAAAATCTTGGTCAAATTTGTGCAGTTTTAGTCTTTTTAAAAATTATTCCGGTTTAATTATTATGTATTTATGTCCTTTGAGTATCGAAATTTTTAATTAGTATTAAAATTTTGGATTAATCCAAAACCACGACATGTACATCGTGTCTTCTTGTCACCGTGATTAATTGAAATACGGGTATAATAAAAAATTACCACTAGTTACATTTTTATGTGAGAAAAATAACTTAATTTTAAAACATTTTAAAAATAATATAGTATGCACTTTTTTAAAAATAAGAACAATCCCGCTGGATCAACAGCGATTTATAAACAAAATAAAATAAGCATATTTAGTTGAATAAACTAAACCTCATATTAAATTTCACTACGTTATGAAGAATTCAAAGCACAACAATAAGTACATTCTAAGATCGCTTCAGAATATTATTCCCAAATAAAAATATATGGTCCAAATATCTTTCTCAACTTTTATTTTAAAGTATAACGTCTATTTAACGTCGATTTAAGCTTAGAATAAATCAATTTAAATAACAGTCATTAGATAATTGTCTTATTTGATAATTCTTCGTTAATATTTTGCTCAGTCCTTTGGGATCAAGTTTTAAGCCGATTTTAAACTGTTACAAATATTTATACAGACATTGGAAATTTTTTTGTAGAAATTGTAGTTCTCAAATCCAGTGCCTTAGGTTTAAATATGAAGTTCACAAATTAAATCCAGATTTTGCAAACATTGCTTAAAAACGCATTTAAACATCTGTCAAAATGTTTTTGGTTTGGTTATGATCGACTGCTTTGCTCATGAAGGCTAATTGAGATCGAAATCTACAGCTTAAAATCGATTGCGAACGGCTACGAACATCTATGCTAGCAGTAGGATTTAAACCTGCGAATTCCGGTACCGAAAAGCAGCACTCTATCATTCGGCCACAGTATTTTTGGATCAATTGTCATACATTAGAGGCCACTTGGTTTTTGCGTTATACCATCTGCAAACAAAAAGATAAAATAGCACCTTGCTTTATTAATACAGATAAATAGCGATGAAAATAATAGAAACAATACTTCATGATGAAACCTTCATAACAGTGCCATTGACCGAAGCAAAATAATATAGTTCTTTTTATCAGTTCACCACAACAATGTTTGCGATTAAGTTTGCGGAGTTAAGTAAATCAATAGCTTCCTAAAGAGGAAACCGTCGTCTGAAGCATGTAGTTGTATCCGGTTCGTTTTCATGCTTCGTTTCTTACCTTTCATTCTTCCAGAAAACATATGGTGTAGTTTCAGCTGTTAGAACATTCAAACGCTTCACTTGCATGGCCGTTAAAAACAACAAAACAATAATTAAAGAACACCATTTTTAGTAGTGCGGCTTTTAAGTTAACGTGATTTTGTACAGGTTCCGGGAGGAATTCTATACGTTTAATTAGAAAGGCATGAAACTGACATTTCAAAAATAAAAATTACATGTCAACAAACAATTAAGTAGGATAAGCAATGTAGGAAGAAAGATCATTCATGCTTTTCATATAAATCCAGTAATATAAACAGTTTCTCCCAGTAGGAGTTTAACAAATGTAGTATAATTTTCTGAGCATGCAGGCGTTATTATAGATGCAGATGAAAATTTGAGAAATCTGGCCTCAAGAAGAATAAATTTACTACTATAAAACGGTAGTTTATACATGATTGATTATTCCATTAAGGTTTCGAGTTTTGTTGTTATACACGGTATGTAATTTTATGTAAAAAAAATGAAAGGATATATCATAATTTCATTCTCAATATTTTTTCCTAGATATTCATAAAATTACTTTAGTTTAAATTTGTATGGTACATACTGGAGCGTTAATTATATATACTCCAGTATTAAAACAAGAAAATGTAAACCTAGTACTTAGGTGTAAAAACTTAAAATAAATTAAAAGACACAATGTTAATGCAAATATATTTTGCAAGATACAATGGTTTGGTTTGGAGCGCTACGGTCTACTGTTTTGCACACGAGGGCTAATGAGACCGGGACCTACTGCTTAAAGCCGATTCCGAACGGCTACGAACATCCATGCCACAGCGGGATTCGAACCCACGAACTCCGGTACCGACGATCAGCGCCCTAACCAATCGGCCAGCGTTCGGCAAGATACAATGAAATTATGTACAGCGTTTCTGATCTGTTTATGACTCTACGCATGCATACAAAGATATGTATGTATGTAAAAGTCTTATGTACTTTGTATGTGTGAGTAATGATTTTTTTATGAGTTTGAAAATACACTGTACCTTGGATTAAGACTTTGGACCCTCCTTGAAAAAAATTGTGAAACTGCGTGAAACTGGACAGACATTCAGAAAAATATTTGATCAACAGTATTCGTTTGGTTTGCTTTGGAGCGCTACGGTCTACTGTTTTGCAACACGCGGCTATTGATACCGGGAAATACTACTTAATGCCGATTCCGAAAGGCTACTAACATCTACGCCCCAGAGGGACTCGAACCCAAGAACTTCTGTACCGAAGGTTAGTGCTCTAACCATTCGGTTACAGCCTTCGTTTGAGCATTGCTTCAGCTTGTCTTAATAACAAAAATTTGGTTTGTAACTCTATTAAAGAAAATTACTTAAACATTTTACCTCTTATAATTGAGTTCCTCTCCTATCCTATACTTTAAATTACGGGATTTTTACAAAGGGAGGCGTTGAACACATTTAAGATCCGCAGGGAGAAGTAGCTCAAAAAAGGTTGAAAATCTTTGTTGAAAGGTTGAAAGAAATGTGAAAATAATAATTCTGACGACACATACTGCAACCAATATTTTAAAAAGAAATATGTATAATTTAATTGGGGTGACAAAAAATCATGAGATACCCAAGTCAGAATTTTTCAAACTTGGGCTCCTTCTTAGCCCCTTTTAACACGTTGTGTTCTGGTACATTTCGCAGCGGAATTGTACCGGAAACGAGCGTTTTGAACGTAAATTTAGTTATTCAGTTAAATCTCAATAA
>CM063498.1:59250229-59255229 GCA_032207245.1 Pardosa pseudoannulata
TATATATATATATATATATATACATATATATATATATATATATATATATATATATATATATATATATATATATATATATATATATATATATATATATATATACATATATATATATATATATATATATATATATATATATATATACATATATATATACATATATATATATATATATATATATATATATATATATATATATATTACATACTTCAAATAATAAATTGTAATATCCGAATAAATATTTTTCAAAACTGAGTTGTTGAGATACAGAGGGTTAAGTTTTAATTTTACACTACATTGTAGAAAGAGGATTCTAAGATTTAAATTAGAAATCAGTATCCCCTATATAAGAATAGTCTAAGTTATTTATCCATCTGTCCTGGAATTTATGAAGCGGTTGGACCTGGAATGGATAGAGGCATCCATATTGGATTCTTGATGAGCAAAATTCAAAGAGAGTAAAGTTTATCTTCTGCTAAACCATAGATCTGATTCCAAAATAAATTGGTATAAATATACTTCATAACACTGCAAAAAATACTGTCCTATATAAAACGTTCGAAATCCACCTCTTCACCCCTTTTCGAGAGTTTAATGCTATTATTTCAAGCCCTATTTTCCCCGGTTAAGAACAGTTGGTTAAATTTATCACATTATAAGTAGATGAAAATAACATTTTTCTTTCAGCATTATGACGTCATTCCCTCTCATTTAATCTTTCCTTATTTTAAATTATTTAAATATCGTCTGCATTATTTTCATCCGTTTTATCACTGAACTTAGATATCACGCCAATAATTTTCCCCGGTTAAGAACAGTTGGTTAAATTTATCACATTATAAGTAGATGAAAATAACATTTTTCTTTCAGCATTATGACGTCATTCCCTCTCATTTAATCTTTCCTTATTTTAAATTATTTAAATATCGTCTGCATTATTGTCATCCGTTTTATCACTGAACTTAGATATTAAGTCAATAATTTTTCTTTTATATTTAGTTTAAATAATAGATTAGGTATGTATGTGATAATTTTAAATTGAATCATCGATTATTTTTTGTTGCAATGAAGATTTTGTCACCGGTATTAACAACAAATTTTTTTCATAAAAGTCTAGGAGTCTATTCCACGGTCTAATAAATATTTAGCGTTTAAGTTTTATATCTTTGAAATTCTTTGAAGAAGTTTGTTTATTTGTGTGTTTTTTTTTATATATATACATAACTACACGGTTTGACTAAATGAATTCAATGTGATTCTAAACTGCATTCACAGTATCGGGAGACTTTAGAGTAGTAGGAAGATAAACAATGTATTGAGCATGTACCAGATAATTCTCAGTCAGAAAACAAACCTTTTTTGTACCTACCTAAATTCTGGAAAATTAAAAATTTTACTGATACCGTCATAGGAAGGGCTATATGCTAGTTTAAGAATAGTTTTAAAAGAATCTACACAAGTGATTATTAATCGTGTTTTACAATTTAAAATGTTCTACAATGGAATCGATTAGTGAATAAGTATTCCTTTGCAAAAATGTCAAATTTTCTAACGGGATTATACAGGCTTATATAAATAATCTCTTATTATACGTAAATGTTTTTGTCCTCCGAAAAAACAATATCGTTACCTTAAAATAAGATCCTGTTGCCATCTCACATAAGAAATATCTAAAGATCAACAAAAACAAATAAATAAAATTTTGATCTCTGGAGCGTGTAAAATCTGAATAATGAACATACTAATAAAGCGAACCCTCAAATTGCAACTTTTTCGGCCTGTCAGTCTTGTTCGACTGGGTTCAGAATCCCACAAAACCTTGAAACTTTACACAGAAGATATTAAAACATGAAGAAAGGAGAAAATGAGCTAAGTAACGCTCTATTAAAGCTGATAATGATAACAGATTTTTAAAAAGGGAGAAACAGGAGGAAGTTTATTTCATTCATAGTTTTTTTGTTTGCTATGAATAACCGTTTACTGTTGTATAATTTGGTACATAGCATCACGAGCTCAACTCTCAACTCTTGGGTTTATCCTAGCTAAAATTAGGATAGCAAATATTGAAACCATACCTTAATCTTGCCGTAAAACTATGTTAAACTGAAATAAAGAGACAGTAGATATTATCTAAAGGCCCCTCTACACTATGGTCCACTGCAAGCCATTACCACCGTCTGGAGGGGGTATGGCTTATCGTGGTCGATGGTGACAGACGATAAAATAGCCTTGACGGACGATGGCTTCAGAGGCGGCTTTTGTCCAAAGATCAGAGGTAGCCAGATGAGCAATTAAAGAGCGCAGTATACCCTATAGACGAATCCACGAGCTCGACTCATTTAATGGCCCAGCGTGTGGATGCAACCCGTAAACCATCGTCCAAGGTCACCATCAGGAAGTGGTGATGAATTGGCCATAGTGTGGAGGCTACATTAGGATTGCTATTTCTACTCATAATTGTTTACTTGTTCTTACAACATAAAGAATTCTTTTCAAGAGAAATTCAGTTGTGTTTAGCTTACGACCGGAAGAGATGAGGGAAGCAGATGGATCGTCTTTGGTAGAAAAAAGGTCCACAGGCTGCATAGCCATTTTGTCTAGTATTTTGCATACAAAAAGCCCTGCTGCTTGCCATCTGTCATCGATGAAGGTCCTACATGCCACGGTCCCGCTCTTGCTCCCAGCGACTTCAAGATAGTCTTGCACTTATAGAAATTCCTGTTTGATCACTACAGACGAAGATCTGCAGACAACTGTGACATGCTGTCTCCATTCCCAGGGTGTAAACTTATGTAACCCTGGAGAACAAAGTGGGATAAAATAATGTGAATAAGTACTGTCGTTCTTATCTCATGGTACGTCAAGTGTTATGATTCCGATATTTATTATATTTAGTATTAGCTGAAATATTTCTGTATCTTTTGTAATAAATCTTTCCAAGTTATTATGTTTTGTTTCTCTTTACAAGCCTGGGGAAACCTACTTTCTGGATGACCCTCGTATATATGTTCTCCAACAAAATGTCACCAGGATGTTATCTTAAATAAACTTCAATCGTATCAGAGTATCTGGTTAAAAACTTTCTCAACAAAACCACTTTTCATGAAGATTCTGCATTCAATTGCTCTCTTCTCCGATTGTTTTTCTAAATAAGCTCCACCATGTTGTCTCCTCTATATAAATGTGTGTTGAGGAAGATCTGCAAAACAAGCAGTTTATATATACATATATATATATATATATATATATATATATATATATATATATATAAAGAGAGAGAGAGAGAGGATATATATATATATATATAGATATAGAAAGAGAGAGAGAGAGGGAGAGAGAGAGAGTTACAATTTACGAGTAGTAAGAATAAACTAACCGATTGCGGCTTCTACAGGCAATCCTCCGGGAGTCATTACCGGCAACCGATCTGGGCATAACACCTATTGAACTGAACTGTCACCATCCCAGACACTCTGTCGCCGCGCTATTGTAGCCTGTCGGAACAGGACACTTCAAATTAGCTGACTTCGGTCCTTGGTTCTGGACAAAGGGGGATATTCACAGTTGTATTAAAAAAACAACTATTATTCAAGTTAAATGTCATCAATATTGTTTAGTTAAGTACACAGACATAGTAAATCTTAGAAAGAATTTATTTTTACAATATTCACTATGCCTGTATAATATACTCGATAAGACTGTTTTCCCCCATTAAACAACAGCTATTACTAATGATGGGATCTTAGAAACAATAAAGTTCGCAAGTATGATGTTGGTATGATAAATATTTAATCTCTCGTACTGAAACTTTACAAATACCCTGAATGTATTGGCTATACGTTATGAACGGCGAAAAGTAATAAGTATAAACCTTGTGTTAACAAATCTGTTCTTTTGGCGAGAAAAAAAATATAAACATATATGTCAAGTTTTACAATATAAAAATACAGTTTAAGATAAATTAACAGTACGTACAAAACACACATTATGATGCTAACTGAACTCAGGTGATTTAGTTTAAAAAACACTCGAAGCACTCAAATCGAGGAAGACCACTTTTAGTTGCCATTTCTGTCGCTCGTTGATGTTATTTCTGTTCATTGTTATAAATCTCACCAAATAAGTAGGCCCAGAAAATCCTCTTGACTGATCATACTCAAGACCTTGAAATCGAGAAGAGCTATTGCGCACTGGGATACTGGATGTATGGTCAATATATGTTCCTTTGTTAAAAGAGTTACCATTAAAGCGTGCCATTTTTGTTAGATGATATTGCAAGAAGTTGAAACATGGAATAAAGAAGTTTTAAACGGCATAATAACGGCGGTCTAATTTTTTTTTTTTCATGATCAGCTCTGGTCGCATCATATATAGATTCAAATCTTATATAGATTCATAGATTCAAACTAAACTATCTTATTTGGACTTACTAAACGGAATTACTAAATTGATACTAACAGAACACAAGTACCTTTGGACATCCACTCGACATTCAGATTCACGTTGATCGGGTGTCTAATGGAACCTTAATAGCACACATGCTTCACTGGAAATCCGGAAAATTGCTGTAGAAGTTGAAATAGAATGTAGAAGTTCTAGAGGCAGATTCTACAATGGAACTTATTAGGGAAGAATCTAAGAACTTAATTAACCCCTTCCGGTAAAATGACGAGTCTAGCTCGTCATTAGTTTTTCATTCCATACCGCACAAGGACGAGCTACACTCGTCATGCGATTAAAGTTACTGTTAAATATGATAATTAATTTAGTTTAAAATTTCTAGTGTACTGAATTTGGCAACACTTTTATCACTTGTGAAAATCCCAAGTCACTATTGCATATTGTTTACTTGGTACAAGTCATTGCCAAATTAATGAGTCAGAATAAAAGAAAACCTACTAAGAAATGCCGTGTGTGTTACAAGAATCAAATTAAAAGTGAGACTACTTGGCGGTGTAACCAATTAAGAATTCCTTTGCACTTTGTTTTGAAAAGTACCA
>CM063498.1:59260229-59277729 GCA_032207245.1 Pardosa pseudoannulata
CGATGGACGAAATCTGGTAGACATATGTGAAGCCCTGGGAACCTGAGTCAAAAGCGCCGACTATGAAATGGTGTCATCCATCATCCCCTCGTCTGAAGAAGTTCAAGAGACAGTCATCCGCTGAAAAAGTAATGTTTACCATGTTCTTTTTTTCCAGGGTCCATTGCTTATTCATTTATAAGGATTCGTGTATCTTCCTCACTGATAAGAGGTACTACACAACACTGGAGAAATTAAGACAATAAAGCCCAATCGGCCGGGAAGACGGCGAAATGGGTGATTCTTCATAATAAAGCACGTCTCGATATAGTGTATTTCGTAAGGCAGATATGGCCCTCACTAAAGTGAGAAACACCCAAGTACCCACCTTAGTGACCTGATCTCTCACCCTTTTTTACCGCCTTTGAACCCCTAAAAAAAGTCGGCGGTTCCTATCGGACATAGAGATGCTTCAGCCAGTTTCGGACTTCTTCAAGCAGCAAAAAAGAAGAGTTTTACCAAAGGAGTATGTTTAATCTGGTGAAACAGTACGATGTTGCCTCAATTATAATGCATATTTGCTATTTTGCATGATTGGTAAACCCAATTTGGCACTGTACAGCCTTCGAATGGAAACTTTTTGGTCGTCCTTGGTGTAGTTCCCCATTGCACAGATTAGGGGCAAAGAGAGGATTTCTGCTTTAGCAATTTCTAGCGATCCAAGATCATATTCCTGTCACATTTTAGAGAAATTAAAGAAATTCCTTCCTGTTCCCGATCAATTGAGTTGATGGTCAGACTTTACATATGTTTGTGTGTGTATGTGGTCAGCGTGCCTTGCATACAACGAAGATATCATCAATTTTTTTCAAGGCAGTGTTACTGATGGATTAAGATACCATAGATGAGCTCTTGGAAGTATTATAGCAAATTGTAGTAAGACAAAAATTCGAATATTTCAAAAGGGCAACCTAAAGAAAATAAATTTTGCAAGATCAAGCAGGTAAACTAAGCGTCCAATAGCTTTAGTAGCCTCTGAATTAATAGCAGATGAAAGAATTTGTCAAAATCGATAAGTTCGTCCCACGCATTCAGGGCAAATCAAGAGATGCGAATTGGCATGTGATGGATTTTCCTTTCATAAAAAATGGATAGGGCGCTACTCTTCGGTACTGGAGTTCATGGTTTGAATCCCAAGGCCGGTATGGATATTCGAAGCCAGTTGGAATCGGCTCTAAGCAGTAGCTCCCGTCTACATAGGCCCTCGTAGCAAAATTGTAGACCGTAGTTTAGTCAATATAAACTTCTTAGTTAAACCTTTAACTGAGTGTTTAAGCAATTAAGTTCTTTTTTTGGGGGGTTTGGTTTGGTTTCAAGTGCAACGGTCTACTGTTTTGCAACATAAGGGCTAATGACACCGGGACCTACAGCTTAAAGCCGATTCCGAACGGCTACGAACACAGTGGGATTTGAACCCAGAAACTCCGGTACCGAAAGCCATGTGAAGACTCCCCTTTGTCCGAGCACGCGCCAAAACAGCTGATCATAGTAACACCTGTACCTGGACAATAGCGTGGCGTCGCAGAGTCGGGGATCTTGACAATCGGACTGAATAGGCGAATACGCCCCTGATGGATCTCGTTAATGAAAGCTCGGGAATTCCGTGAAGAGAGAACCAGCGAATGAGAATTCAGTTAAAAAAGTATACCTGTAACTTTAGCTGGAGTTCTCGTGTAATTGGGATCTTAAATGAGAAAAAAACAGTGGCGGGACCGTAACTGACCCCCTCCCCAGGTATAAAAAGCCTACAATTTTGCGACTCAGGGCTTTTTTCGTCATTTTTTTCGGAGTTGTGTTGACCTCGTGGAGGCTTTCGTCTTTTACTAGCGACAGCTTGCTAGTTCGGGAGATTCGTAAAGTCCGCTCATATAGGGAGCGGCAGAATCTCGATACCGAACGGGGGATAAATTGGGTTTGATTGCACCCTGAAAAGCCTCCCCATTTGTAAGAGATTATTAATTCTCTTGTTTTTCTTTCGACTGTGATTGTCGTGAGGAAGTTTTATCGGCAACCATCCTTTGCAGTTCTAGATGATTTAGGAATTAACGTTCCTTTGTAAATAGCCGTATTTAATCCAAAATTAAAGTAAATTTCCAATTTTATTCTTTGACTGTGATCCATTATTCACGTTACCTCTCATTTGAGAATATTGAAGGCGTCACAGCCAGCACCCTAATTAAGTTCTTTCCTGCTATTTGATTTCGCAATACAATACTGGGATCGTAAACATATTAATATCTGTGAAAAAAAAATACATTTCTTTATATCTTCACACAATATTATAAACATAATATTTGTCAAAAATATCTAATTTAAAAATAACTTTAATTTAGATATTTTGACAAAATCTAAGCCAGAAGGCATTTAATTTACTTTCAAATCTTGGTTGATCAATCAAAGGAAAAAATGTTCAATGAAAAGTTAAAGACATTTGTTTACTAAATGTTGTCTTCACTTAAGAAAGTTTTTCTAATCGTTAAGGAGAAAAAAAACAACACGAAGTCATTGTTCTTTTCATTTACCTCTAAATACTGTCATTAATTCACTTCCTATCGTTTAGTGATAAGATTCGAGAAAACCCATTTTCCATTAATGATTCAAACTGCGCCTGTCTATGATGTCCAACATTTACACGCATGGATGAGCAGATGGTTTCTTTTTGGTAGCAAGCCTCGTTTCGTAATCTGATCAATCTTGCCGCGGTGGGCAGCAGCAATTGGGGATTAAAGCCACGTGCCATTAATTAGCCATAGTCATGGCTGAAGTCGAAACAACAGGTGTCCCGAGTTCCGAAGGTCAGGGGGTTTTCTGATTCACGCGAGAAGCCTGTAAGTATTATGCAGGCTTCTTTTTTGTCTTCTTTGTCACAGATCGCCGGTTTCACAAGAAGTCTGATTCCTGTAATAAGGAGACCAGCAAAATCCGCGATGTGTGAGGTTCCTTTGTCGGAAAAACCTTACATCTACTCTATCTATAGCCTGTAAGAATCGCGGTGAAAACACAGAAAGAAGACGTTAGAGTTATATATAGTCCTGTTTGTTATTGTAGAAAGGAGAGTCTTAGTGATTGGAATGGTTAACCGACCATTCAAAGACGGAGATGAACAAAAAATAAATAAAGCAAACTGATTGAAAGTAGCATCATAGCAGTTACTAAACAAAACAAAAAAGAAGACTTATGTAGTGATTAAATGTTTCCTTAAAATAATTAAGCAATGTCTCAGTGTAGTAAATCATGTATAATCAATCAAATATTCCAAAAGTTGAGTGGATGGAGCATCGAACTTTAGAAGCGAAACTCAGTAATTCCACCAAAAACTAATTAAGTTAAGAAGAAAAGCGTCAAGAAATAAATTCTTTGGATATTACTTAAGAATGATAACGACTTTATTCAAATGACTGAATACCGAAAATGTTGCCCTTTATTTCCTCCCGAGGAGAATCCTGCATTATATCTTCTTATGGCTGCAACCAATTATTAATTTCAGAGTCAAATTAACTGGTTTGATTGCAAAAAGAAAAAAAAAGTATTTCTTTTCTAAACTAAAACAGAAAATTATATTTTGATGGAACATGACAACATGCACACTTAAGGAATGGAACTAAAACAATAACTGTTCGTTGCCAGTTCAAAAGTCTTAATTTTTAAACTGGATCGGAATCGGTTATAGTTGATTAAATTTAGAACAAAATGTTTCTTCAACTGATGGATGAGCAATATAGATGAAAGCTGTGCTTCATTCAATAGATATACTTTTTCCTAATAAAATAGGTATTGGATAGTTCCTGATATAGCACTAACACAGTAAGAAGTGTACTCTAGAGCTTCTAATAAATTCTCCCTTGACACTAATAGAATAATTTAGTAAAACAATTGAAACCAAAAGACCAACGCATAAAATGTTTATTTAAAATAAGGCCAACTTAACCTTACAGCTGTTTCGAAGCTTTACTTTCTTTTTCTCTATTCGAGAAAACATTTAGACATCTAGTTGGCAGGAACTTACGGAGTTTCATGATTGCTTTTCTTATTATGTCTGTTATATTATTATTTCTATCTAGACGTTTTTAGCTTATTTTATCAAAGGAATCAGTTTGAGTTAATTGGTAAAGATCAGACGTTGTCTGCTTTCGTAGTCAATATACTACTGATAGTTGGAAAAGATCTTTATCGTAGAATCCATACAGATTTTTCACTTGGTGGCTTGGTTTGAAGCTCTGGTCTACTTTTTTGCTACACTGGGACAATGGCAGCGGGACCTACAGTTTAAAGCCGATTCCGAACAGCTACGAACATATATGCCATCATCGGGATTCGAATCCACGGATTCCGGTGCGAAGAGCAGTGCCCAAACGTTCAGTCATCGTTCGGCTAACTTTTCTTCTTAATTAATTATTTTTTTCTTTTTTTACAGTCTTACAAAAATAAATTCCAACTAGCACAACGAGTCGTACTTTGTTAGTTAACCCCTTAATGCACAGTGTTTTTGGCCGGCCAAAACAAAATCAATTTTTTTAATATAAAAAGAAATTATTTAGAACGTTGTCTTGACAAGAAAATTACAAAAATACAAGAATAATCAAAATTTTTATTGCAATTTTGGATTTTGATATCATTGCAGAAAATAATCGAAATTTATATATATATATATATATATATATATATATATATATATATATATATATATATATTCTATACTTGAATAAGTAAGTGTTATCGCATACAATCCCATGTAAATGATAAATATCAATAAAATGATTTTTTTCACATTGTTATTTTCAATCTCGTTTGCATTCGAGTGTGAAAAATCATAGCAACGGCATAGTACAAAGCCGTTCGAATTATCTCGAGTATGCACAGTTTAGCCAGTTTAGTACGCTCGAGTTAACTCGAGTGTGCACGCTAACCCCTTCCGGTAAAATGAAGAGTCTAGCTCGTCATTGGTTTTTCATTCCATACCGCCCAATGCCGAGCTACACTCGTCATGTGACTAAAGTTACTGATAAATAGAATAATTAATTTAGTTTAAAATTTTTAGTGTACTGAATTTAGCAACACTTTTGTCACTTGTGGAAAGAATCCTATTACATATAATTTTATTTAAGTTTCTTGGTACAAGTCACTGCCAAATTGAGTATAAAAAAATGACTAAAAGATACATTACAGAATCAAAGAGTGAGACTCCCTGGCGATGTAAACAATTCAGAATTCATTTGCACTTTGTTTTGAAAAGTACCACTAGCTTGAAGACTATTATTATCAATTTTACCGTTTCTAACTAAACAGATGTAATCTATAAGATTAAGAATTGTAAAAAATGATGAGTCCAATTGTAAAATAAAACAATTTTTTAATAAAAATAAATTCTGTCAAGCTTACATCGCCGTGACAACTAGCTTTGACATTTCTCTCTACTCACTTTTATCGGTTCGTTAACTACCTGGTCATAGTCTGAGTTCATCCCATCAGTTCCAGTAATATAATTCGAAAGCCAAATTAGAATCTTCCAGGAAAGTAATATTGGGCCTCAACATTTGTCTCTTTACTTAAAGTTAAATAAATCGATCCCTTTTAACTTAGATAGGATTTCAATTTAATGATAAGACCCGTCTCAACTTTTATATGTCACTATAAAAGCAAATAATGTATAATATATATATATTTATATATATACAAAATAATATATATATTTTTAAAAAAGTAAAAAAATATATATATATTTTATATATAAAAATATATATATATATATATATATATATAAATATATATATTTATATATATATAAATATATATATATATATAAAAATATTTATTTATTTATATATATAAATAAATAGTATATATATATATATTTATATATTTATATAATATAAATATAAAATATTTTTATATTTATATATATATATATATATATATTATATATATATATATATATATAATAATGTATATATAAATATAATATATATATATATAGATATATATATATATATATATATATATATATATATATATATATATATATATATATATATATATATATATATATATATATATATATATATATATATATATATATATATATATATATATATATATATATATATATATATATATATGTATATATATATATAATATATATATATATATGTATATATATATATATTATATATATATGTATATATATATATATATATATATATATATATATATATATTTATATATATATATATATATATATATTTATATATATATATATATATATATATATTTATATATATATATTATATATATATATATATATATTTATATATATATATATATATATATATATTATATATATATATATATATATATATATATTTATATTTATATATATATTTATATATATATATTATATATATTTATATATATATATTATATATATATATATATATATATATATATTTATATATATATATATATATATAAATATTTATATATATATATATATATATATATATATATATATATATATATATATATATATATATATATATATATATATATATAATATATATATATATATATATATATATATATATATATATATATATATATATATATATATATCCTGATTTTTGCCACTTTAAATGGAATAAATTCTATTTTTTTAGGTTATTAAAGTTGTTTCGTTGTTTTTGACAATAATTATCATCTATTATTTTCAATATTTTAAACTAGATATTAAAAAATTGGTGAATTGAAAAACGTTAATTTTATTCTATACTTAATCGGCAGTAACTTAGTTAATTAATAGACCATATTTGATAATAGTCAATTTACGATTTATTACTATACATATTTATTTGGCATCCAATCTACAATTAGCTTTAATAAGTTATGATGATTCGTGAACTAAATGCTTTTCAATGTAATAGTTAACCTTACAATGCAAAGTGATAAACATATAAATCAGTTAGTTTTACCATACTATATCTTCGAAAAACGAATTTGCCTTTGTTTCACATTGGTTTGTATATCGAATTACTCCCTTTATCCATTTAATTCTGATTTTCTTAATTCGTATTACAGTAGAACCTCGATTAACCGAGCTTCGATTAACCGAGGTTTCTGTTAACCGAGTCAATAAGAAAGTCTAATTTTTTTTTCTCTTTTCCAAAATGAGCTTGGAAGAAATTATACACATTTCAGTTCGTTGTCCGTGGTACAGGCACTTCTTCCCCACAAAGGCACTCAACTTCCAAGAAATATTACACCCTTTTTAAATCTTTTTAGCTGCGAAACATAAGTTCATATATGTTTATTTTTATCATTTAAAGAACGTTCTATTGTTTTTTATTTTAAAAGTTAGTTAAATTCGCAAGCACGGAAGGTTTATATATATGGTTTCTATTAACCGAGATTTCCGATATCTGAGGTACTAGTGGTCCCAATTAGCTCGGGTAATCGAGGTTCTACTGTATATCTTTGAGAACAAACTTTATTAGAATGTTGAACATATTCATAATTTTGCTATCATTTTACATTATACATTCTGCTTGTATTTTTTAGCACTTGAACCAAGAAATTTTTCCCTTAATTGATTAGGATATTTAGTTTTCATTTTATATCTATTATTAATTTATATCTATTTTTATTTTATACTTATTTTAAATTTTTCATATATTTAACAAGAGAATTTATAAGGTTGTTTTTGATCACAAAGGTGTAGTGTTTTGTTACATGAGGGCTAATGAGATCGAGACCTACACCTTAAACGGCTACGAATATCCATGCCAGTAGAAGAGCATTATATGCATATTAAATTCATGTATACATCCAACACATTGTTACTTTAAAAAAAGTAAAAAAATACAAAATGAATTTTTTTACATATTTTAGGCTTAAATGTGTGTGTGAAAAAATTATAGTTGTAAACAAAAAAAAAAATCGCGCAGTATAGGGTCAACTCAAAAATACTTAGTAGCATCAAATAATATGGTAAGATGACGGAACATTAACGAGAGGTGTTAATTTGTTCTAGATGATGAGCAAGCAAGTGCCACGCGGTGCGCCTTCTCAGAAATCGAAACCAATCCTAGAACACAATCGTTTGACACATTTTCTCTATGAAACGAAAACGGAAGCGCAGAATTTTCTCACACCAGCGGAAGCCATATGTAGACGATCAATAGCGCACCTAACCTTCGAACAGCTGATGCCAAAAGAGGGGAGGGAAATGTTCTTTCCAAAATAAAGCAAGGAGTAGTTTCCGGCAGGTTCTTTGTAGCGGCATCCGGTTAAAGCACGGGGAATCAAAGTGTCCGTAACCTAAGTACGCTTAGAAAGGCTGAAAACTCCCATTATTTCCGCTATATTGGATGTTACGCATTACCGTGATATAGTTTTGCTTAGCATGTCATTAGTGGTTAGGATCGTCTGCCATCTGTCACTTTAATTACCGGTTAGATTCCATTTTTATTCGCGATATCTTTTGTCTCTCTGACGAGATGCTGAGCTCAATTTTGTTGCATCCATGGTTCAGTAGGGATAGCAAAATAAAAATTTTAATGAATAAAAAAATAAAACTTAGTACTTGATTTCCCTACCTCACAGATGTCGTTGCTGATTTTTATTGTGATTATCTCTTGTACAACCCAACTAGAAAAAATAAAAGTATTTCTTTCCAAGAATACCTTTGTGGAATTGAAATTGGATTTCACTGCAATGGTATGCGTACATTCACCCAAGTAAGGGATCATTTTTAAACTAGCAACCCAGTAACGAATCAATTTTGTCATTTTTACCCAGAACAATCTTCATGATTGTATCCCTGAAATTACTTTTTCGTTATTGGCAATATATAATTCATGTTTTTATTCCTGCTATGTTAACCCTGAAATACTCGCGTAGGGTATGGCATAACCATCGCCTCACTTTCAAGTTTTTGTGCAATCTTGCTTCAAAAATGGAAGACTCCCCGTGTAGTGACAGACTATGTCTAATCAGACTTGATGATTAGAACTGTTGATATAGAATAGGGTTTATTAAACTTTTTGGTGTGGGAACTACATAATATTTAGGAAAATTTTGTGGTAACTCATAAGCATTATCCGACACATACGTGAGTGATAGTGTTAGTTTCTTCACTTATAATATGCTATTGCAGTTTTAGGTTATTAGCTTAACTATTTTAGTTTTTAGACATAAAATAATGTGAAAATTTTAAATAAGCAACAAACTTAATAAAACACAATAATAAAAGTAAGATAAAATACTTGAATAAATTCAAACGTTAACCCTTTAATGCCTAGCGCACCGTTTTAGATACCACTAAAAAAGTCTTGTAGAATTTTTGTTTTCTTAAAACGATTTCTCCTTTTGAGATTAGGTAGAAGGCAATCGTATAAACAATCTACAAAATTTTTTTAAAAAGTAAATTCTATTATTTATAAATTTATCATTTGGATCGACACTTTATGATTTTTAGAACAGCTCACATAAATTTACTTTTTCGGCGGTACATAGACTGAAATCATGACAAATTGCTTTATCTATTATTAAACTCCTTTTTACGATACTTATTTTATTTGTAATACTAAATAAATCTTTTTTCCCGAAGATTTTCTTGTTTCATAAATGGCATCACATGACGTTTAAAACGATAGCTGATCACTAATGTGGCGTGCTGTAGCATTCAAAGTTGTTTAAACTTCATATTTATTTTAATCTGTGTAGTCCATAATTATTTAGATTTAAGATATGTATCGTTATGTAATCGACAGAAATGACTCGTATTAAAGGGCTAACTATAGACTCTCCTTTAAGAATAGTCACTTAGAAGGTCACTACTGAGAAAAGCCACTTGTAATAGCGTATAAGCGAGGATTAAGTATCAATGGGAAGGGCGTGTCTCTTTATTTTTAATTATATTATCAAATCTTGGCAAAATAGTCGACACCGCAGAACGGAGCACTTCTTCAATATTCTATAGATTTGATCGACAGTTTGATTTTATGGTGGTTAATGACGAAAATATTGTATCACAAAAACCTTTCGCAGGAAAACGTAAAAGAAATCGTTGTAAATTCTTGTACTACTGAAGAATAGGGTGACCCTTGGGAAATTTGGCGAAATTATTGGCTATATTTTTTAAACACAAAGGTATTCCATCCGAACATTGTATGCCTTGCCTTTTGGGCGACTTTAATTGATGTAGAGTGCGTCATTGTATTATATATTTTTACTTAATTAACCAAAACCACTTAGAAACCGGCAATTCCTGGACAGTTTACAAAGCCAACAGCTCCAAATTATTAAAAATGAACCGTAGTGAACCTTTAATGATTCATTACATCTAATATTTTAAGCATTACGTGCATTTAATATATAAGAAATGGGTTCCACAAGGAGAGATGAATATAAATATAATATAAATTGAAATACAGATTGTTTGGACAGAGAGATCAAGAGAAAATGTTAGACTAGCATGAGCAGAGATTTATTGCTAAGTTGGCGGGGACGCCGTATTGTTCAGTCAAACCAAAATCATTTTTGGATTCTTAACCGAAAATTTCCTAATGACTTCGCATTAATATCATTTTTCAATCCCGGTTCATTTGACAACTCGGCAAGTTCTTCTTTTGATTTTAATGGCAAATGACTAATATTTTTTACTTTAATTTCGAATGGTTTCATATTAGTTTTTCGGCACGTAAAAATTGGCTGGAAATATTTCTCAAAGTTCTTTTCAAGACACCGAAGATCACTTTGAACAACTCACCTTTTTGATGATCTGTTTCTTGTTAGCTTTATATATTTTCAGATAGATGTTGTAAAAATATTCTGTAATTTTAAAATTAATATAATAATATAGTAATTTTTAATTTTCAAAATTGTAAAACTTTTCGGCGATAAAAAAAATGGGTTTTTTTGGCTGAGATCTACAAAAAAAATCGCTGATTCAATTTAAAATTATCTCGTATGTACTAACTTTATTTAGCCTTAAAAGACATTACTTACGTAATAGCAAGATCAATGATAAAACTTATGAAAATAAGGCATAATTTAAAATAAAGAATAGATTCAATGAGTTTATAAATGACGTCATAATGCTAGAAAAATGTTATTTTTTCCTATTTATTTGGGGGTAAAAAAAATTTAATCGCGCTTTAAGATTGGAGTTGAAATAATGGCATTATGAAAAGAGGGGAAGAATTTCGAACTTTAAAAATTTTTTTCGCATATGAAATATTTATACAATTAATAATGATTTATATTTAGAAAGATAAAACATTTAGCTTTGAATTTTGTTAACTCTATGCCTAGTATTAAGTTCAACTTCATATCACAACATTACAGATAATTAGGCTATTATTATATGATTTTAAAAATTAATAGTAAGTTAAAGTTATTTAAAATTTCTAAAATTTTGGTAAACTGATATTATTTAGAAACTGTATAGAATCTTAAAATACTATAAATATAATTTTTTTTTAAAATCTTTATTTTTAATTACTGGGTTTTTTGCTGTGCAGTGAAAGGACTTTAAGTAAATTGCAGTCACTCCATTAAAACAACAGCAAAGTCCGTGCTGGAACTTTAAATTTATTTGAGACTAAAGTATGAACATCTTTACCCGACAAGAGCAAAGCATCGAATGATGACGAAAACACGCTTCTATTACAAATTTCTCCCAACAGCGAGGCGAATTCTTTCCCGAGAGACCAACAGCTTAGTCAGTGTTAGAAATTAACTTTGATCAATTAAGTCGGCTCGAAAATGTGAACAGAAAATTAGCATTGATTTCACGGTTAACTTTGGGAGACAGGTAAAAATAATTTAAGTCAGCGAACATCACTTTAAATAAGATTTTATACGGCTGGGAAAACAGATGTGAAAGAATGAGAAGGGGTAAAGGAGAATTTTAGATTAATATTTTAGGTGTAATAATTTTGATACATTACAAATATATATTTAGGAATAGCCTTGAATGAACATGCCATACTCTGAGCGAGCATTTATGTTACATTTCGTGAGTAAAGTTGCACATTTTAAATCATGTAGTTATGACACGTTATTGTGTTTATGAAGAGGCAATACAATATTTAAGAACTCTGAACGTGAACTCTGGTAAAATTTGACGTGAACACGAAATTAGATCGGTCGAAATTATAAAAATATACATTGCTAAAAAATACTCATTTTAAAGTTATTTTAATATTTTTATGCATGGAAAACTGAATTATGTTACATTTACGATATGATTAATGTAGAAAATACAAAATAAAAAATAGCAGTAAAAAAGAGCTAGAAATTGAAATGTGAGACTTTTAAATTTTATTTTATTCTATGCAGGATTGTAATCGAAAAAAATTGCAATGCGCATATTTCAACGGAAATATCCATTCTGACCATACCTAAACAACGAGTGTGTTACACTATACATACATACTTACAATGATGGTACTTTAAATGTAGTATTTGACCATTTGTGAATGAGTATCCTGGCTAGTTTCATTCTGACGTTTGTACGTACGTTGTAACGATCCGTTACATGACCCTAAAGAACGAGGAGCCCGAAGGTGACCTTTCGCCGCGGACACTTACGATTAGCGGCAGGTAGAAACGAGTGGTCTAAATACACGTGGAAACTTAATTGAAAACTGTTCGTGTGCTGGAGCCAGCGCGTCTGGGGCTTTGTGAGAATGTTGAATGGAAAGACTCTGTGAAAAGATTGTAAATAATTACAGTGCACATTGTCGCCCATTAGCGGTAGCGAAAAAGGCAATTAAGTTGTTTGTGTCGGCTGATCTCAAGACGGCTTTTCGGCCACATATGGAAACGAAACAGCTGATTCAGGCGGGAGGAGACCGCAAGATTGCATCATCCTGGTTCTGGAAGTTTCCCGAAGAATCGCGTAAGGGGAACCAGGGCCGCTATAAAAGAAGAGTGACGGTGCCAAAACAAAGCTTTTTATTCTTGAGGCTTCTTCCTGATAGAGCCTTCGTAGCTCGAGAAGAACCACTCGTATCTCCGATTTTGGAGCTTTGCGTCATTGTTAGATGAGGTCGCTGGGTTTTGTTTTTCATCCAAGAAGTAGACGAATTCCTTTTATTTTTGCATACCTTCAAAACCCAAATATTGATTTTTTAGTAATGAATATGTCACGCGAAAGTAGCCGGAGGTAAATTGATTGTGTCAGCTTTTTCTTGCACAATTCCTGTTTTTAGAACACTAGGTGGAGCTCATTAAATTTACATCCGGGGAACAAATCATTACCTTTAAGAAAAAAATGACCTTGAACCTTTAAAATGCACAAATTATTTTTTTGTAAATAAAACCATCATAAATTTACATGTAGATTAAACAGTGTTTTTCTGGTAAATTCAGCTCTCGAGATCTCCAAAAATGTTCTCAAAATGTAAAAAACTGTATCATTTAAAAATTAATTTTAAAGTTCGAATCACGTGACATCAAAATCCGTGATTGGTTGTGATGTCATCGTTCATGCAGACCATTTTTTTGTATTGCTTTTAAGCGAAATATTTTCCGGTTTTTGCAAGTCCTGAATAACTAGCTATCAAAATTAATATTTAAACCGGACAGGTTTATTTTATCGGAAAGTTGTGTTACCGACATAATGTCTCTTTCTACCTGGATTTACCAATCAGAACCTCCCGAAAATTGACAGATGTCAATGTTTCTCTTGGCAAAAAAGGATTTTATGGGAGCAGAACAGGGAATTAAAACCCAAGGTGTGAAACATTTATATTTTTTTTTCAAATTAATAACATGTATTATACTTTCATGCTCACAACTCTTTTGTTTGTAAACACAAAACCAGTCATAATTTACATATATCATATACATAACAGTTTTTTTTTTATAAAAGAGACGGATGTAATATTAAAATAATTAGAGGAGTATTTTTTGTGAGACCCTCATAGCCTCGTGTTGCAAAAGTAGAGTAGTTAAAACCAAAGAAAACCAAAACAGACTTAGATATTTTATATGATGAAAGAAATTTAAACGTCTAAACTACTCAATTTTTTTTTACAGCAACTGTGCAATTTTACGTTTAATATTAATGTATTAATAAAATGTATAAAATCTCAAATTAAATTTAATTTTTAGAATATAATTATTAAGTATTTTAAAAATATTATACTTATCAAATTGTCACATTTTATAAAAAAATGTCATTTGATACATAAAGTATGCATCTCTGAAGAAAAATACAAATATTGAAAAACATATTACATTTTTTTAGATAAGTATATGCTTTTGTATTTATATGTTTTTCGATATTTATATGCTTTATAATTTTGTACTTGACTCTGATAATACTAAAATTATTTTTAAAATTAAATAGCATTGTAATCAACAATTTTTAATAAAAATAAATGTATTTTATATACTTTTAATTGTTCTATAGTAATATTTAACTAATGCGAATTTTTTTGTAAAATGGTTTTAAAAAAAGAATTTATATATAATGAGGTTTAACTCATCCTTTTCATCTCAGTTGTCCAGATTTTACGTGTATGTGGGTCTTTACTAAAAATATCTTCTCATTGCAATTAGTGCTGTATTTTTACATCACAATAAATATTTAGAGTAATTTTTTTTAAAACATAACAAAAAAATGAATTATATTAATTTACACACAAAAAACAAATTTAAAAGTCGCTTTTACATGTAAACACATAGATTGTTTACATGAAAAACTCAATGAGTTTTTTTGAGCGTTAAAGATTATAAAACCAAGAACAATCATTACCTGAAAAGAAATTGACCTTGAACCTTTGTCTTATATTTAAAATAAAAAAACCATACAATTAAAATTTTAAAAAAAATTGTATAATTCAATAGGTACAAAGAAGTCATTTGGTGCACATATCAGATTTATTTATTTATTTATTTCTAATCTAAATTCACACTTTCAATTAAGCTTATTTAACATGTAAATCCTTCAACTGTAAAGTTTAATCTAACTATTTTGGTCTAAGATCTGATATGTTGATGAGTAATTAACTTACAAACGAGGGTCAAATTGATCCGACGCGTATGCTGGGGTCACCTTTCTGGAATATTTCTGAAGGGTTATATTGGAGATTTCTTTACACTCGAGCAAATTTTAAAAATAGAGACGTCATTTTTAAGTCCAGAAATTGACACTCTTTCAAAATTTAAAAAATACTTACTCGATGCAGTTTAAAGCCTTTTGAAGGGCACTGGTATATATAATGTACCGGCTGTTAAAATAATTTTTCTCTGATTTACATAGCAAAAAAGATTTTGATTTCTAATTTTTTTATGACATCAAACAATCAGTAATCTAATTTTTTCCTTCTTTCAAATATTTCTGTGAAAACGAGCTTTTAGAATCAAGTTCTATCAAAACCGGATTCTAAACTCAAAAATTCGATTGTATAAAGTTAAGACTAAAATAAAAGTACCTATTTAAACTTCACTTACGAATTTCTTATCTATTTGATTTATACACCCTTTTAATAACATTTAATAATTATATTTCCAATATCATTAAAAAATGTGTCATTTTTTTAATAATATTGAAATATAATTATTGGCTGTGCCAAGGGAGGTGATTACGCAATCAAATAACCCCAGCTTATTCCTCAAGTATTATAATTTATTTTTCATCTACTTCATATTTAAAAGGTTCATAGATAACATTTTAAAACTAATTTCTTTGAAAGCCAAGGAATTATTAAGGGTGCCCCTCAAAGGGTTAAAGCCTTTACTCTTTTTTTTCCATTTTCTCCCTTCAAATCATATGTATTTGTCTATTACATACTAAATTATCCTGTAGCCGTTATATGTACCATATACTTCACGCGTAACTAACGCTCACTAGCATTTACAACATCATTTACACAATTTATATATTTTAAATTTATATAAGAAAATATAGTAATATATTTAACATTTATTATAAAAACATATATAAAAATGAATTAATACTAAATAAATATATAATTGTATTATAATAATATTTCACTGTTCATAACATAGCTTATAACTAACATATAATATAAATATTTATTCATACAAATATATATTATTAATACCAGAAAACAAAAATAAACATTATGAAAATTATTAACACTATATAATAATAGATGGAGTTGTGCATATGAATGACACATCACCTAAAACGAGCATAACACAAATTTATACCACATATAAATATATCATATAAACACATATTAAACACAGATATATAATACATAATATAAATACTTATATAAATAATAATATATATATATAACATATTATTATAGCATATACAAATATAATAATATAATTATATACATGATTCATACATTGTTTATACCTATATATACATATTTCAAAAACAATTATTTAAAAATTAAATAGGACAAATATAAAATATATATATAATAATATTTCTAACATAAATACTATATATATATAAAATACTTATACATATATAACACGCATAATATAACAATAAAGTTAACAATAATTTATAAAAGAGATGTACTTATAGCACAGTACTGATATATATATACAATGTATATACGAAAATGTAATGCAATAAGCAATAACATTAATAATTAAATAAAAAAATATACTACGAGAATCTAGCATATACCCTGAAATTGAAGTAATTATCCCATAAAGGCACATATTATTTATACAAATATTCCCGAGCACTAGAGAAAGTGAGCAAAAAATACAGTATGTCAACACTTCGAGTTAGTATACAATCAACAAACGAAACGCTTTTCAAGAAAACGTAAACGGATTCACAAACTACAAAGCGACTTAACTCTAAAAATGAACATAAAACATAGTTAAATGTCTTAGAAAACACATGTTTTTATAATTATAAACACTATTAAATAATAGAGCATAATATCCTTTGAAGCTATACGGAATACCTAAAAAAAAATGTCTTTACAAATAAGATAAAATATTATACACATATTCTAATATATTACTATATTATCAGAGCTGCGGCCACTATGTCATTCTGTATTTCCTTATAACTTTACGTTTACGTTCCGAATTATTATCTCATTAGAGAAACCTAAAATCGATCATTTTACGTGATTTTTGTCATATTAGATAAATCGATTATACCGACTCAAAAACAACTACTTACACGCGCCTTGGCAACAATCTAATTCCACCAAAAAAATCTAATATTACATAACCGATTACAACAAACATTATCAACATTATGCATAGCTTACAACACCAAAATAGCTAGCAAAACGATAAACGAGAACTTCGTCACCAAAATAGTCCTATAATAGGGATATAAAAATAAATATGAGTCTGGAGATAAAAAGAAAGGCAGTGAGTGAAAGAATAAAAAAAGAAATTTAAGTGGCTGAAACGAAGTTCATATTCCTTTTCTTCTTTTTTTCCTTAAAATTTTGAAAAGGTAAGGTTCTCACGGCGTGTTTACAAGCAAAGCAGGTTTGTC
>CM063498.1:59282729-59292729 GCA_032207245.1 Pardosa pseudoannulata
AACAATTCACTGCATTCATTTGCAAAATTGATGCAGTAGAACCAGGACCGAAACTGGGATTTTGTGTTAAAAATTCTATACCAGGTCCTTTCTCAGTTGTGCTTGTTAGTTTCTGTCTTTAACGACAATGTTTAAACATAGCTCGTGGATCCTTTAGCAAGTGATATAAAAATACACCAATACCAAATACCAATTACAATTTAACTGAAAAACACCCAATTGATATTAAGGATATAGTGCATCCATTTGCAAAATTGGTGCAGTAGAACCAGGAGCGTAACTGGGATTTTATGTTAAAAATTCTATACCAGGCTCTCCCTCTGCTGTGCTTGTTAGAAACCCCGATTTTAATGTTTAAACATAGCTCGTGGATCCTTTAGGAAGTGATGTATGATCAGACAATAACAATATAACTGAAAAACAGCCTATTGATATTGAGAATTTAGTGCATCTATTTGCAAAATTGATGCACCAGAACCAGGATCAAAAATAGTTGAAGAGCGATTGGACAAAATGCGTAACTTACTTCACATGTGAACAGAAAAAGATGAGGTAAAAGCCTAGTGATTTCCATCAATTCAAGAAACCCATCTGCATTGAATGCTCTACTAATGTGTGCAACAAGTTTAAAGAGAACTTAAGGTTAGAAAATTAAAACTGGACCCAAGGTATTAGTGTACCTCATTTTAGCAGGTGCTTTATGGGTCTTTTTTATTTATTTATTTATTTATTTTTTGTATTACATATATCAACTTTTTGACTAGGTACCTCAGTAGTCAGTGCCGTTCGTGACACTTCGAGAGCTGCGTGCATCTTTTTCTGTGCTACCATATACAATTTTGGGGGTGACTTACTATATTTATATCGCCGCAAGATGGCCGATTGGTTAGGGTGCTGGCCTTCTGTACCGGAATTCGTGGGTTCTTATCCCACAGTAGCATGGATGTTCGTAGTCGTTCGGAATCGGCTTTAAGCTGTAGGTCTCGGTCTCATTAGCCCTGGTGGTGCAAAAACTAGACCGTAGCACTCCAAATCAAACCAAACCAAATCCTATATTTATCTGTGTACCAGAATATAAATTTTGTGCTCTCCTAATAAAACATAAGTCAGAACAGTATAAAGAAAACCCAACATAATAAGCACCTTACTGCTTTAGAGCATCTAACTCGGTGTTCTCAACCCTTTTTAAGCTACCGAAATGTGTTCAATTATCTAGATTTTTTTCTTCATTTGAAAGAACCACGACGGCGTCTGCACGGAAATTAGGTGCTATGTATAAGAGACTTCATACCTTCAGTCGATTCACACTAGTTGTATCTCAAAGATAAAATTCTAAAAATTTTCAAGTCGAGAGTTTTTTGGTTACTTTTTGGGTTTTGTAATTTTTTCTTAAATCTGATACAAAAAGCAAAGTACTCTATTTTTGCCCTTTTTTCGGGAGGGGGGGCGATCACACTTCCTTGAATACTCCACAGGCTGCATACCACTTGTTAACGTTCATTTATGACTACATGTTATAAATGGCTTTTTTTTAATGTATGGTGAAAGTCGAAGTAAGACCACTTTTGATATTCTTCATATCTTCAATGAGGAATTTGCACATGTGGGGGATTCGAACAACTTAGTATTTTTCTGATAATTCCAGACTCGTAAATTCCAAAAATGTTCTCAAAAATGTAAAAAACAGGGTCTATCATTTTAAAAATTAATTTTAAAAATAAGCGAAAATCACGTGACATCATAACGCTCCGTGATTGGTTCTGACGTCATCGTTCACGTTATACAATATTTTCTTATTGCTTGTAAGCGCGTACTATTTTCCGATTTTGTTTTTGCAAGTTCTTGGAATTTTCTAGCTTTCAAAATTTATTTTCATTTAAACCTGAAGGTTTATTTTATCGATCTCTATAGCTTAATTATCTCAATTTGTTATAAATGTCTCTTCTACCTGGATTTACCAAAGGACAGTCGGACAACCTCCCAAAATTAACATGATGTCAACGTTTTCTTTCTTGGGAAAAAACCGGATTTTATGGGACCAGAAATACGGGGAATTAAAACCCAAAGGTATGTAAAATCATTTATATATTTATCCAAATTTACTTAACATGTATTAATATTTTATTCAAGCTAATCACAGCTCTTTTGTTTTGTAGACATAAACAAGTAAAATAAATATACATATATCATATACACAAACATTTGTAGTAGGATCGCTTTTTATAGATAGAGATGGATGTAATATTAAAATAAAAATTAGAGGAGGTATTTATTGTGAGACGGTCTCATTAGCCTTCGTGTTGCAAAAAATACACCCTAGCGCTCCAAAACCAAACCAGTTCTGAGATATTTTAAATTTGATGAAAAGAAATTTAAAATCTTTAAAAGGCTTTATTTAATTATTTATAAATTTTTAAATAGCAATACAATTTTATTGTCCTTAAATTTAAAAAGGTATAAAGTTTCTGAAATTAAATTTAATTTTCAAAGTAATATCATTATTAAGTATTTTAAAAATATTATACTTTTTTTCAAATTAATCACCAATTTAATCGAAAAATATCACTGTGAATTGATACAATTAAGAAAGTATGTATCTCTGAAGAAAATATTTATACCTTGAAAATACATAACCTCTCTCTCCCTCGAGTTATTTATTAGATAATTATATGCTTTAGATAATTATATGTTTTACGATATTTATATGCTTTATAAAACATTTATTGTACTTGAACTCTCTGATAATACTCGAAAATTAGCAGTTTTAAAAGTTAAATAGCACTGGTTAATCAAGTCCTTATTTATATATAGTTTAATTGTTCTAAATTAGTAATATTTAAACAAAAGCATTTACACAAACGCATAGTCTTCAGAACTCATAGAGATTTATATGATAATTTGGGATTTAATTTCTCACCCCTTTTCATCGCATTTGTCCATTACGTGTATGTGGATCTTTGGGAACGCTGAAAAAATCTTCTCATTGCAATTAGTTGTTGTATTTTTACAGAGTGGCACAACACAACATTTATAATATGATTTTTAATGCCAGACATAATAAAAAAATTTCTATTATATGCGATACTCTACACAGAAATAAATTTAGAAGTCGCCTTTTAACATGTAAACAACATAGGCGGTCGGTGTTTTCGTGAACGATGACGTCACAAACTCGGCGGAGGAAAAGTATCGTTTTTGAGAGACGTTAAAGAGTCCGCTATAAAACCCATTAGAAATCACTAATTAGGCCCCCGAATGAAAGAAAAGTAGGTACTGTCCTGCTTACTTTTTTGTCTTCTATTGTTTAAAATTAAAATTAGAAAACGGGAAAATTCCTCATTGTAAAATTAAATTTTTCTTAAATAAAAGATATAAATTTCAAAATTAAATCAAAATGAGAAATAAATAAGTTTTAAGTAATTGTATATCTATGCAAATTTTCTAGATTTTTTTTTTTTTTCATTTGACAAAATCACAGCGTCTGCACGGAAATTTAGGCGGTATATATGAGAGACTTCATACCTTCAGTCGATTCACACTAGTTGTATCTCAGAGATAAATTTCTAAAAATTTTCAAGTCGAGAATTTTTGTTTACTTTTTGGGGTTTTTTTTAATTTTTTTTTTTATTTTTTCTTAAATCTGATACAAAGAGCAAAATGTTCTATTTTTGCTCTTTTTTGTGTGTGGAGGGGGATTACCCTTCCTTGAATATTCCACTGGCTGCATACCACTTATTAACATTCATTTATGACTACAAGTTATAGATGGCTTTTTTATGTATGGTGAAATCGAAGTGAGACCACTTTCAATATTCTTCTTATCTTCAATTGTATTACGCAGATTCTATGTTTATCTGCTTCCGTAATTATTATTTCGTGAAAATTAGCTGCAAAAATTAATTCGGTTAATCGAGAAAAAGAATGATAAACATTAAAAAATATATATTAACCGGGCCGGTATTGACTTTCCTTTTCGCTTGAAATAAACACACCCGATGGCCGAAAAAGCCAGTTGTCGAAACGCAGTCTCTGCGGCCATTCATTATTCCTGCAACGATTGTGAGCAAATCTCGCCAATCTTCAATGTCCTACTGCCGCATGAATGAACGAGATATCTAATTATCGCCTAACGCCTTCTGTCTCTTCTCCGACATCCCCAGAACAAGTCGCGCGGGCCGATTCTTTAATGACCCGGTGGGTGCACGCGATATCCAGGGCTCGAACCCCCACTTGTCCCCTCGTCTTACCTGGATGACCTTGAGATACTCCTCCAGGGTCAGAGCTGGGTATTCGTAAACAACAATGCCCTCCCCGGGACTACCTCGCTTTTTTTATGGGAGGGGGAGGCCGCAGACGCCAGCCAGGGCAAGACCCTGGAGAAATCTTTCTTACAAGAACCTGACAGAGACTCTTTTTCTGGTACCTCAAGAGCTAATAAAAAGATTTTAGAAAAAAATTGTTTTTTTTCCTTCTTTAGCTTTCAAATAGGGCCGAACACATAAAAAAAAAAAGAAGAAAGGCTCTGAGTCACATGTCTTATTCGAGAATTATATGTGTTACACTGCCCCCGACAATTATGCGTGCATCGTTAATATACAAGTGTAAGGGACAGAATGAGGCTTTTAATCTGTCGAAGAAGGGGATATATTTTAAAATAGGCGGCAAATGTATCTAAGGCAAGCAAAGTTAGACCAAAAACTGAAGAAAAAATTTAAAGGAACAATAGAATTATTTATTTATTTATTTATTTATTTATTTATTTATTTGTAAAATTTGATTCATTTATGATTGTTAAATTGTACTCAATCGTACATCTTCCAAAACGCAAATGAAAATCACATGTTCAAAATTCTTTGTATTTTTTTGCCAAACGCTCGCCTAATAAGTAAGGCGCTGTTGTTCAAAGTCGAAGTTTGCGAGATCGAATCCCACTCTTGGCATGGATGTTCGCATCTATTCGTAGTCAATTTTAAACAAGAAAAAAAAATTACCTGCAGTATTCCAGATTGATAGAACGAATCCCACTGCTGGCATGGATATCCATGGCAGTTCGGAATCGGTTTTAAGTAGTAGATGCCTGTGTTACAGCACCGCTAGACGAACGCCAAGAGAGAGAGCTGCCGAACGAATAGATAGCCTTCGAAAAACAGAAATGATATAGAGACAATGAGCTAGCATGCGCGCCGCACATACTTGATTTTTTGTTGAAAAATTCTGTAATGTGTCGTGTAAGTAATTCATGTTAATTAAAAAATGTTTCGTCTTATGTAAGGATTCATCACCTTTTTGTCCTGCACAACAACTATGAATATCCGAGAAATTAAAGAAACCGAAGTCCACAGGCGGCCCCAAACCAATCTTTTGAAGTAAAGAGGTAAGTGAATCTTTTTTACTTACCTGCTCGCTAATAATAATTAAGAATTATTTTATCTTGTGTAACGTAATAACCCTGTCTCTTCAACCCTCCTGTAGCAAATCTGTAAATCATAACGGTTAAAAAATTAGTAAGGAAGATGACTACGATGAAATGACTTTAAGTTGAACCTTCAAGGTCTAATATCTTGGATGTAACAGCGATAAGAAACCCGTAATTTTGGTTGTAAATGCAAATAATTGTTAAGCGGATAGGTCGTAAAGTGAGGAGTACCTGTATCGAATTGAAAATACTTCTGCATATTTTGATACCACAGTTTTTTTCGTATCTTAATTAAAAAGACATCTATAACAAAGTCAGTTATTTGCATCGTGCATCACGTTTATACTCAATTTTAGCTTTAACATGCTTTAAAATGCTGTAAAAGTTAAGATCTTACTGACGAGAAAACTGAAGAGATTAAGTTTTTTAATAGGGTTCCTCACAACGATATGGAATTAAAATTGGGAAAAATAATTTAGATGCGTTTAGGTCAAATTTTGAATATATATATATATATATATATATATATATATATATATATGTATATATGTGTGTGTGTGTGTGTGTGTGTGTGTGTGTGTGTGTGTGTGTGTGTGTGTGTGTGTGTGTGTGTGTGTGTGTGTGTGTGTGTGTGTGTGTGTAATGAGACGGATTTCTCGATGGGTGGTTGCAGTCATGGCCATAAAAATGATACCGTTTCAGCTAAAGACCTTTATTAAGATAACGTTGAAGGACGGGTTCCCACTTCATCATAGGGACAAACTGAAGGGTCAGCTAGCATGAAGTTCTATGTACAAGACACGTAACACCTGGGTCAACATCTGTGGGAAAATATCTCTAGAAAAATCTGTCTCCGACAGCGTGTATCTCCTTTTTATTTGGCAATTTCCTAAATTGTCCGCTAGGGCAATGTAGGATTATAATTGGTCAGGCCCCTTCTCCGAGGGCTTAAACTGTAGCCCCAGTGGTCCATTTAGGTTAGGGGTTAAAAAGGAGAATGCAAAATGACGCGGGAATTTTTAGCCCTTGATTTAAATTTTGAAAACCCCTGAGAATTTTCCTTACATATATATATATATATATATATATATATATATATATATATATATATATATATATATATATATATATATATATGTGTGTGTGTGTGTGTTTGTACGTGCAACGTCAGAAAATATTGCGAACTCCAACCAAACTGTCGCTCCAAACCAACCAAATAAGTTGATAACAACTTCTACATCATGCATCTATATTGATTTGGTTTGGAGCTCTACGGTCTTTTTTACAACGAGGGTTAATGAGACCGAGACCTACTGCTTAAAGCAGATTCCGAACGGATACCCTGTCACAAATGGATTCGAACCCACGAACTCCGGTACCGATGAGCAGCGCTCTACCATTCGACCATCGTTCGGCAGTACATCCGAATGGGTAGACACTTGTTGTGAATTGTAAAAATAGGGTACGCAGTGCAAACGCAGTGTCGCACAAATTTGAAATATCTTAAAACAATTTTTAATGATTTTGGAACAGTAGTAAAATATAATTATTTTTTAATAATAACTGAAGAGTCGGAAATCAAATTAAGTAAGTTAAAAGTGTAAAGTCACAAAACTTAAGATATACAATTTAAGTTTTCACTGAAGCAGTACACAAATATTAGTCGAGTCAATAAAATCAATAAATGGATTTTCGGTGTACATATTGCACATATGGCAAAGCCATAACTGGCTACCACGATACGGCTTTCTACCAACGATATTCAAATTAAAAAAATTTTCTCGTAAATCTTGTATTCACTGTATCCCCCCACTCTTGCTCCAAGATTGGTGAGCACTTCTTGAGGAACATACGACACGCCAAGATGCATCCGATAGCGACGCATTTTGGAGCAAATAAAGCAAAATCTGCAACACGGAAAGAATAGGCGTGAACTAGGCTCCTGACGGCGCCAGCATTATCTAGCTGGTTATCTGCGTTCTGTTTCTTTTTCTCCAAACGGACGACGCATTTTCTGCAGGAGAAACACAAAAGGAGAGTTTCGAAAATACGCAATTCCATATTCGGTGGCGAACATAACAATAGAGTTGATGGCATAATTAGGCTGCAAATAGTTAGCATTCTCATTTACGGTACTCTGGATAGTAGCAATATAATAGGGAGGGATGGAGGATTGTAAAATCAGTATGCCCCTATTTCTTTTTACATTATTGGTGCATTCTAACGGATAGTTTTCTTTTAAGTACGGTACATTTTTTGCACAATTTTGTGCTGAAATATTTCTTGGTGGTTTATTTTTGGGTCTATTTTGGAAACCCGGTGATAAATAGACAGGTATTATATAATAATCTACTGAAAATAATCACCAGAATCTGCTAGCACTGTCACATGCTGGCAGTAGAAACTCACAAATCTCTGAATGTTATTTAATCTACTATATTTCTACTTGAATTTGAACGATTATTATTCGACTAGTAATGAAATACATAGTTAATATTTTGAGTATACATACATAATTCTCTAAGTACATACATTACGTTGTAGTTTTCTTTATTTTGACAATACAATACCCCCTTTACAATATAAGATATCCCCTGCCATATTTCACTTTTCTCGTGGAATGTTAACCTAAAGAAAGGTAAAACTCCCTCAAAACGGATCGCATTTTAAGAATTATTTTTTTAAAAACTAGGAACAGAAACCCACAAATCTCTGAAAGTTATATTTATGCTACTATATTTCTACCTGAAAATGAACTGTTATTATTCGAATAATAACGAAATATATAATTAATATTTTGAGTGTACATATGTAAGCATCTAAATGCATACACATTGTAATTTTCTGTATTTTTACAATATAATACCTCCTTTTATGCACCCCCTCTTTGCCATATATATTTTTTCTCGCGTAATGTTAACCTAGACAGAAGTTAAACTCCCTCTGGTCAGCTCGCATTTTAAAAGCTTTTTTTTTTTAATTATACCACGGGATAGAATTGCAATTTTTCTAGGATGCTATCCCTTTAAAAAATTTTTGAAAAAATATATTAAATATTTATTAGTTGGGAGAAATTTTGCTCTTGTCCGAATTTATAAAAGAACATTTAATGGACATGAATTCAAAAAAGGAAAAAGGTAGCATTTTACTGTTAAAGGGAGTAATCACCTGTAAAGTTTCAAAAAATCGATTTTGTTTTTTAATTTTTTTACATTTTTAGAAAATTTCAACATTTTTGAATCATTTAAAACAAACCGCGTTTTAAAATTCCATTTAGAACACATAAAATTGTTTAAAATACGATGTAAACATAGACGCTTAGGTGATATTATAAATAAACTAATAATATATTATGGAAATGCTATAAGAAAACTCTTATTCTCTCAGATATATGCAGCAAGTTATATGGGCTATATTTTATCACAAGAATTCTACAAATATAGAACCTTCTCACCATTTGTCCTTTAGGATTACAGGGAGATTCTTGGTGCACTTAGAGAGTTTGTACATTGGGACTTCTGCAATCTTACAAACTTTAAAATTGTATACCTCCTCCTGTAATAAATGGTATTAAAGATATTTTTAAAGATCTCAGCATGTCATCCTTGCTCAAATTAATGCTCCAATTAATTACCTCCTAAAAAATATTTAGGAGGATGCACACCAATCCCATTTAGACTTCCAACATTCTGATATGAAAATTATGCTCCCAAACGTCTGAATGTGGCTCAAATATAGTGCAGATAGCTGTTAAGAAAGCTGTTTCCATTTTGAATAAGGGTCAAGTTGGTTGACTAAGAGTTAACTGGTGAAAACTTGGTTAAAAAATAGGTAATAATGTAAAAACATTTGCATATAACATTGATCAACAGCATATTTCTGCCGCTGAGATGAGTACATTAAAGGTTTGAAGAGCAATGATAAAACCCAAAACTGCTGCACAAGTAAAAACATTAGAAGAAGAAGGGATAATGTGTGCAACTGGACAATTTTAAAGTATTTTTAATAATTTTTTAAAAAATATATAAAATTCTAACTTTAAATGTGTTTTACTCAAAATGATGTTTTTTTGTACTTGCGCGCACTCTGAATAAAAGAACTATTGTATATATTATTTTAAAAATTTCAAGGTACGTAAAACTCTAAGTTAAACTCTACCTATATTTTTTCATGTTTTTCAAACTTTATTTGGTATTTGGAGATTTTTTTTATTGAAATTTTTATACGCTATTTTAAATTTTTGAAAAATTCATTCTGTTGGAGAAAGAGTTTTGAAAACTTTTAAAAATTAAATAGGTAGAGGTTCATGCCTAATGATATGAGCTTACAAAGATGCAAAAATTATTAAGTAAGACACACTGTGCCAAGTTGTAAGCCTGCTCGCAGTGCGTCAGCAAAATTTTGAAAATTTAGAAACAAGCAGTTACATTTCATTCCATAAAAAAATTTCTTACTTAACAGAGAAAATATTAAGTTTAGATACATCCCCTATATAATAATAGCCTAAGTTGTCTGTTCGTCTGTCCGCGAATTTATGAAGCGGTTGTACCTGGAATGGATACAGGCATCCATATTGGATTTTTT
>CM063498.1:59300229-59305229 GCA_032207245.1 Pardosa pseudoannulata
CAGATTTAATTCAGTTGAATGTTCAGTTGTTAAATCGATTTTGATAATGGATAACAATGTTCTCTGCTCACCTCTCGTATTGCACATGCTTGTTAATTATATCAATTCACATAGTATTCTAATTAAAAAAAGAGTAAAATTTTCAAAATTTCAAATAGAATTACATTTTTTGTGTATGATAAAATTATATTTTTAGTACAAATAGGAATATACGTAAAATAAAATTAATACCGAAAACCGTTATTTTGGGCGGAACGAAAAACCGATATAATTTTTTTAGTCGAACCGGAACGGAAACGATATGAAGCCCTGTTCTTTTGATTCCTAGTAAATTATATAGACCTGCTGGTATTGTAACGGCGGGATTTAACGGTGTGTCTTTATCAAAGAACCTTGCTTTGAGAAATGAACTTCGCTTATGTTGATACAAAGGGGTTGTTTTCCCCGGCATCACGATGTCTAGACTTTTGTGTACTACAGCAGCGAAACAACAGACCAGGAGACCGGACGCCCAGACTGATAGCCAGAAAAATGACCATCGGAACCACAAAGAAATGCCCGACATTGGATCTTCGCCGACACGAAATTCCAGAGACTCCCGGGTTTACAGCCGGTGATTGTCTAGCCCAGACCAATCCAGTTGGTTGAAGGTGAGATCATCGCCAGATGATCCAATAATGAAATTGTGGGTGAGGCCCCCTCTCTTAGAGGCCCCTCCCCTAAAAAAGAGACGAGAGAAGTTAGCTTCTTAGCTAGCAACCAGCTAATTCGGAGGTCGCCTTGACCAGTCTCTCTATCGGAGAGTTTTTCCTAGCTAAAATCCCCCCCCCCCCATGGGATATATCTCTTGCTGAGATTGATAACGATACCCTGTGCCTTGGGTTTTCTTTTAATATAATCCTCTTCAGGATTGATTGCATATTCCTCTTAGGAACTCTAACTGTGTTTTGATATTCTTCGAAGAAACCATTTGTTATTTCAACTTATCTCGTCTAATTGAGTGTACTGTCTACTTAATTACTTCAGAGAACTTTTGCCCGAGCTACCGAATTGTTTCTTCCGTCGGATCGCCAATATTTCGGCAGAGGCAGATATTGCACGCCTCTACTCAGGCCTACGTGTATCGAATCACATACCTGTGATCTGAATTTTTTTTTTTTTTTTTTTGTGTGTATATAGAAATGATGTATGTAGTAGAGGTGTAAATAAATCAATTATTCAAGAAACACCTGATTCTTCATTGTGTTACTTAAAACAGGGACCTGATACCTTACAGTATAAATATAACAATACTCTTCTATACATTAATAAAAGTTATGAATCTAATGGGAATCCGCATTGGTAAGAGGCGGCTGGATACTCTTTTGCACGCAGGGGGCAACTACCCCAGAACTGGCCATGTAATATACATACATAAATTTGGTGTGTATTTATCAATTTATTGAGTTGTAGAGCTTCCTTTACGTTAGAACTCACGAGAAGCCTCGACACTGGCTTCAACCCTTCCCTAGTTTCTACCACATGCGATGAATTCAATTCCTCTGCCGCAGGAGTCCAAAACTCGAACTGATAAAGTCAAGAGAAAGCCAAGCTTTTGACTCATGGGCATAAGATACGAGAATGACAGAAAATGAGGTTTGATTACCTTCCCACCCAAGTTCTTACCGCATTAAATACGCCCACGGTGAATGAGGCAACACCATAAAAGTTGTTTCTGCTCTCAAATAAACAAGAATCAAAAACAAAAACTACTTTTAATGCACCGCAAGACCTCTCCGAGTTTCTTTTTTTTTAAATATAGCTATTGTCTCACGCGGTTCTTTTATGGGATATTTTAGAAAACAAATGCCCTTGGCCCTTCTTCGATCGCCATTAATCTGTCAGCCTCTTTTATTCACCAAATCAGATCAGATTTACGCATTTCACGGCGTTCTTATTGTTCGATTTCTGGTTTCTTTTTTAGCATTTTGTAACTCTGTATTCTAATGCTATACCGCATAAAAATAGTTCTTTTTTTAAAAAAACTTTTCTTTTCAAACAAAAGACAGCTGGGTATTGGACAAGAATAGATTAGGAAATATCTTTAAAATGAATAAAGCATTTGGTTTCCGCTTTGAAAAGACTTTATAGTGACTCAATAACAACGTCCCTTTGCTTCTAAAACTTTATGTAAATGTCGACACTTTCAGGTCGTAATTACAAAATCCGTTGGACATCGACTAAGCGACATAATATCGGTTTGTTCCTCGCAACTGCTTTTGTTAAAAGAATAATTTTGCACTGATAGGTCATGTGATGTCACTCTCTCGTACACGAAATATGCATAGAGAAGATATGCTTATCGACAGAAATATCGGCCTCGAATTTTCGGTGAATATCGGTATTTTAGACTTCCCAAAGCCCAGGATCCCTTTGGTACCGGATACCTTGGTGAAAGCCCTGCCGTGCTATGAGGCAAAGAGGCGGTCACGTAAGGGGACGATATTGTGAAGACTTCCCTTTTGTCCCCAGCACGGGCCAAAGCAGCTGATCGGATCCCACCTGTTTACCAGGACAATATCGTGACATCGCAGAGTCTGGGATCTTGACAATCGGATTGAATAGATGATTACGCCCCCTGGTGGATCACGTTAATGAATCCTCGGGAATTCCAGAAAGGGACAGCCAGCGAATGAGAATTCAGCTAAAAATCTAACTGTAACTTTAGCTGTAGTTCTCAAGTAACTGGGATCTTAACTGACCCCAAAAAACAGTTGGCGGGACCGTAACTGGCCCCCAGGTATAAAAAGCCTACAATTTTGCGACTCGGGGCTTTTCGACATTTTTTTACGGAGGTACTTAACCTCGTGGAGGCTTTCGCGCTTTTTTAACGGAGCCAGCTTTTTAGTTCGGGAGATTCGTAACGTCCGCTCATATAGGGAGCGGCAGAGTCTCGGATACCGAACGGGGATAAATTGGGTTTTTATTGCACCCTGAAAAGCCTCCCCACTTCTATAAGATTATTAAATCTCTTTTTCTTTCGACTATGGTCGTTGTGAGGAAGTTATACCGGCAACCATCCTTTGCAGTTCTACATGATTTGGGAATTAGAATTCCCTTGTAAATAGCCGTAGTTAATCAAGAATAAAAGTAATTTCCAAATTTTATCTTGACTGAGATCGATTCTTCACGTTATCTCTCACTCGAGAATATAGAAGTCGTCACAATATAAACAGTGAAATCAAGACGTTTAAAAGGAGGCATTTCGAATAAAAGATAAGTTAATAATAGAAAGAAAAATCATGGTAGCTTCATCACTTGTCTCGGCTCGTTTTTGAAAAGTTGGAAAGGATTAACATTTTGAAAGGTTCGGAGGGATCAATTTTCGGAGAATTAAGAAGTTCGCTGTGGGATGAGTAAGATCTGATCTATCGGAATCCGGCGCGTCGGAGCCTTTTGGACCTGGTGTAAGCTTTCTAACACAAGGGGAATAAGTAACAACAACAATATAAGGTTTGATTCTTTCGTCCCTGACGTTTTTTTTTTTTTTTTTAGGGAATTGAGGTTGCACACAAACAGACAGATGCGAGCACATTTTAATACAGTGAAACCCGATTAAGAAGTTATCTAAGGGCCTAACTGATTAAAACTTCTTAAGCGCGAAAACTTCTTAAACGGGAAATCAGGCAATAAGCATTATTTATGCGTATGTATATGTGTATGTGTGTGTGTGTGTGTGTGTGTGTGGTATATATATATATATATATATATATATATATATATATATATATATATGTGTGTGTGTGTGTGTGTGTGTGTGTGTGTAATGAGACTGACTTCTCGATGGGAGGTTGCAGTCATGGTCATAAAAATGATACCGTTTCAGCTAAAGACCTTTATTAAGATAACTTTGAAGGACGGGTTCCCACTTCATCATAGGGACAAACTTGGGAAAATATTTCTAGAAAAATCTGTCTCCGCTAGCGTGTATCTCCTTTTTATTTGGAAATTTCCTAAATTGTCCGCTAGGGCCATGTAGGTTTATAATTGGCCAGGCCCCTTCTCTGAGGGCATAACCTGTAGCCCCAGTGGTTAATTTAGGCTAGGGGTTAAAAAGGGGAATGGAAAATCATGCGGGAATTTTTACCCTTGATTCAAGTTTTGAAAACCCCTGAGAATTTTCCTTACATATATATATATATATATATATATATATATATATATATATATGTGTGTGTGTGTGTGTGTGTGTGTGTTACGGTGAAAGACCGAAATCTGGAGAATGTCGACTTTCACCGGTGAATGTCAACATTCACGTAATCATTTGGTGTATGTCCGAAATATTTGCTAAATATCCTTATTTCTGACTTACACCTGTAAATGTCGACATTCACCAAGCACTAATGGTGAATGTTGAATATGTCGGATATTTATATTTTCTTCTAGGCAATTCAGTCAAATCTACAATACTAGCACATGTAACTGTTGAACTTAAAACAAACCGAACACTCTTAGAACAGAAAATAATTGACTTAATTATGTGATTGACGTTATACTATCTTATTTTTTGCAACAATTCAAACTGTTATAGCAATTTGAATTTCACAAGAGTCCCTTACATTTACAATGGCATTTAGTAATGGAACATTTCTTTTTGCAATGACAGCGTTTATAGACATGTCCTCCACTTCTCGAATTAGCTGCAGCGGCTTCTCTCAGCGACATTTCTTGAGAAGAAATCTCATCTATGGAGAGTAACTTTTCTTTACAAAATATAAACTCATTACGGGTATAAAGCTGCTTGAGGGTACCATTTTTGTTTACTAATTTATAAAAGTCGGAATCTTCTATTCTAATAACAACCGCCAATACATTTCGGGCATCTGTACGACCACGGTCGACATCAAAAACTGGTATTCGCACAATGTCACCAACTTCATCTCAATGTCAAGTCACCTCAATGTCAGCTCCTCTTTGATTTTTTCCTTTGGAATGGACACAGGGACTTTGGAGTATTTTTT
>CM063498.1:59307729-59317706 GCA_032207245.1 Pardosa pseudoannulata
GTAATCTTGATATAGGCCAAATTTTTTACTCCATGTCGCTCGAGGGGTTCAAAGAACTATAAAACCCTTTGAAATTTCACCAAGTTTTCTTACTCTCGAGATCTCGAAGATAAGAGCTTCGAATTCTAGCAATTTATACAAGAGAACCAGGAATTGAAAACTGGAACTACGTGTAAATACGTATAAACACCTGCTGATCTCCTGATACCTGCTAGATACGAACAACTTCGGAATAAAATACGAAAATCACTTACGAACAGTAGCCATTTTTTTTTAAATTTCAGACTGCGGAACATTTTTTGTTGGAGAAGAAAAATATTCCAGATGTTAAAAACAGATGACAAAAGCTAAAACCCTCGATCACTTAAACTATAGTTAGAGTAATTTTAAAAAATGAAACTGGCGAAGCTAATTTAACTTGCATATTGTAGCGTTCCAGCTAATATAAAGTAAGGGTATCCGAAATAAGAACATTGTGAAAGAAAAGACTTTTAATAAACAGACAAGCAATATTCTTGAATAACATATAAGGAGTACACAACCAGAGGGAACAAAGTTCAATTTATATTTTACAAAATGAAATCGTTTGCTAAGGTTAATAACTTGTAATTTCATGTGTACACATGGTTTAAAAAAGATAATTGGTTATTAAGCTTTTTCTAATATTAATTTGTATTTCCATGAGTTAACTGTGGTCCAAAACTTTAACACTCAATTTCTCTATTTCATACGGACTAGTCCACTTTGGTTGTAAACCCCCTCATGTATCTATCCGTGCTGGATTAAATTTGATGATGGTTGTTTACAATGAAGTTATAATTACAATATATTTACAAGAGCATTCGGTTTCTTCTATCAGTTCAGCGTTATAATAACGTTTTAAATTAAACTTGGATTGGCGAAATGATTAAATGGAAAGTTCAAACGCAAACAGACTTGAACCACAGATGACCCACACCCACATCCAACTGAAGAGTTTATGGATGCAAAAGCCTAAGTGGGTGAGAAAAACCTTTCGACATTATTCATTTTAATGTTAACACTGAATTATTAAAAACTTTTTTTATTACTATCACTATTTTTATTAAATATTTTCATTTATTTTAAAATTTTAAAATTTAATTTGTATAAAAGAGTAGTTTGAATTTAATATATCATAAATTTCATTTGACTTTTTAATATGATTACCATTATTATCTATTATTTTAAAGTATTCGATCTGTGTTTCGTTTTCGTATTTTTTAATAAACATCGGAACGAGATTACATCTTACTTGCATATAATGCTGAGGGTTGCCTATCATTTCACATTTACAGTTTGGTGAATCTAGTTTTCCAATTCTGTACAAGTAGGTTGGGAAACTTCCACGAACGGTTATGAAATAGTTTAAAATGTTATTTTCAAATTGTAACATCTGTTCTACTTTTGACATTATAGTATCGGTTTCTCTGCCTTTTTCACTGTTGTCCCAATAATCTTGCCAATCTTTATTTATGTTTTCTTTCATACATTTTTTAAGTATTGATACCGGGAGCTGTATAGGTTTGTAATTTATTGATTTAGTGGCGCTCTTTGCTAAAATATCTGCATATTCATTACTGGTATTCACCGTATGAGCTTTGATTCAAATTATATTAATTTTTCGGTTATTCATGTTTTTGCATTCTTTTTGTATCTCGGTAATTAATTTTGATTTCGGTACTAATTGTTCTAGGCTCTTGATACGCGAACAGACATGGGATTTATACCAAACATGGGATTTATATATCAAATGTAAATCGGAATTTCCGATGACTGCATCTCCCTGGAGACTTTAGACTCGCCGGTTCGGTCGGCTGTGATGTAGCTCGTTGGTTGATCCGGATCTTCCTGACTAACTTGGTTTTGGCTATCATAAACTCCTTATAGGGTCTGTAGTGGTCCAGGATCTATCTATTGTAACGATGCGTTACATGACCCTAAAGAACGAGGATCCCGAAGGTGGCCTTTCGCCGCGGACACTTACGATTAGCGGCAGTTAGAAACGGGTGGTCTAACAATACACGTGTATATTTAATTGAAAACTGTTCGTGTGCTGGAGCCAGCGCGTCTGGGGCTTTGTGAAAATGTTGAAGGGAAAGACTCTGAAAAGATTGTAAAAAATTACAGTGCACATTGTCGCCCATTAGCGGTAGCGAAAAAGGCAATTAAGTTGTTTGGGTTGGCTAATCTGAAGACGGCTTTTCGGCCACATATGGAAACGAAACAGCTGATTCAGGCGGGAAGTGACCGTAAAATTGCATCATCCTGGTTATGGAAGTTTCCCGAAGAATCGGGTAAGGGGAACCGGGGCCTCTATAAAAGAAGAGTGACGGTGCCAAAAGGAAGCTTTTTCTTCTTGAGACTTCTTCTTGATAGAGCCTTCGTAGCTCGAGAAGAACCGCTCGTATCTCCGATTCTGAGTTTGCTTGATTAGAGACTGCCAGCGTCTCTGTTTGCTAAGAAGTCGAAGTTCGACTTGGGAATTCCATTCCCATTATTTTACTAATTTTTTTCTTTACTTCGTGCATAGAAGTAGGTAGCCGAGAGTGACCTTTGCTCTAAATTCGGATCGTCTTGCATCCCGAGATTTCCTTCACGAACCCCAGCGTGATACGCACTCTGAACTTTCGAACCTTGGTGTGAAAGGCGACCGTACAAATCGTCAGCCCGGAGGTGATAGTGTCAGCGTTTATTACCGGCACTAATTAGCGAACAATTCCTGTGATTAGAAGCCCTAGCCATACTGTATCCGGTACCCACGCATCCTTATTGTGTGAATGTCATCTCAGCACGAGATCCCAGAATATTTAAAATTCTACTGAATCTGTACATAGCTGTACATAATTTATTCACCTGAATAAAATATTTAGTCTAGATTAAACAGTTTTCTAGCCTGTTTCATTGACGGCTTTGCCTACCATATCTCCAGTACGTTACAATATCTCCTGAAGCCTAAGCTCAAACAACTGTCTACTAAAATGTGGCCACGTGGGGCACTCTTCCATAAATACCTACCACAAAGTCTGGCTGCTCTCCTGAGCAAGGAGCTCATACAAAAATAATGGAATCTGGATGATCACCTCTAGACTATCCACCACTCTAGAGAAAATAACGAAAGTTTACTATGATGTCCTAAGGAGAGCAAGTTGGTTCTGTCAAAATAACTAAGTCGGGAGGACTTTCAAAAGTGGGTGCATCTTTCTAAACTCGATTCACTGGTCGAAGATAACGCATGTCTCTGTATCGAAAAAAGAAAACCTCTCACGGCTGGTGGTTTTGTATATAAAGCATGGGTGCCCGATAGGGGGTAGGCAATACAGCCTCTCCCAGTAGGTACTGAAACCTACTATGAGGGCGGTAGCGAATTCAGAGTCGTATAGGGGAGGGCGTTAAAACAGTTAAGGAAGAGGGATGGTAAGAACATATCTATAAAAATAATCTATTAATCAATGGAATAATATTTTATGTACCATAATAATGACGAAACTTTTTTTCAATGATAAACTTCGTGAATTGCACTAAGGGTTGCCTTTAAGACACCTCTAAAGTAAAATACAGATTTTTTTTTTATTCCTATTATCGTAGTTGGTTTAACGTGAACTCAATGCAATAGCTAGTTTACGGTATAAGAAAAGAAACATTAATAAATGTGGAGTCTTACGAAAGATGCTAAACAACTGGGACCCGATATTAAAAAATTGTTAAAACTCCTCCTGCCTCAAACATCTCATTAATTTGTTTTTATTTATTATTGATTTTATACTTATTTGATCACCACCCGCCTTAATTTTGGAAGTTATAAACCTTCAGGCTGGCTGCGGGTGTCGATCCATTCCATTTCGTGAACGTTTTGACCATCGCAGAGAAGAACGGGTTAGGGAAAAAAGAAATAAATTTCTCGCTCCTTCTATGTATTTTACTATTTACTCCGGCTCCATTGTACTATCATAGATAGACTTCATGTAGTTAAATGGTCACATTGTCTCCTTATTTTTGAGTGGGAACTAATATGTCAAAAGATTCACTCCAGATGCAATTCAGCTCTTTTAAGAATTCACCTGTAAAAGATCCAGAGAGAAGGTACTTGGCTCATATAAACAAGCTCCGAATATTTGCTCAGTGAGGTCTACTGCGTAAATGGTTTTTCCACTTAAACCTTAAATTAATTCAAAGTTTGTACACATAGCACACACACAGCCTCTTCTAAACAGTTTTGAAGACCTTCCTGGAAGACATAGAGTGCGGTATTGGAAAACCACAGCTCTGGGTCCCCAAAATACCACAATCTATACAATCATAGAAAAATTTTGAACTGATATTTTCATAAGATGTATTATAGATCATACTGAAAGTTTTAAAGGTTATTAAAAAATCGTAAGGAAAGTACAGATATAAAGAGTGCTCTAAACTAATCAGATGTTCAGGTCTCATTCTGGAGAAAACTATTTAAATTTTGTGTAAAATGTTCTGCTGACTATTCGATTTCGATTTCTGAGGGAAATAAAATTAGTTCCTATTTCGCTCGCTAGAGAATGAAAAGGCGCTGCAGATTAAACAATTTAGAGGTTTCTTAACGTTGAATGTTTCAGTCTCTTCAAAATGCAAGATAAATTTCGAGGAGAAAGAAGCGTTGATGTTTCCTTAATAAATCTGCTTAAATAGCTCCCGATCTAGTAAAGTCAATTTCAGACTCCTGTTTTAGTGGAAAAAATGAAATCGGGGTATAGATAGAGAATGCTGTTGTACAGTCTGTACCGGTTATATGGTCACCCGCTTATGAGGTCACCCCGCTTATATGGACAGTTTTCTAAAGTCCCGTCTAACTTAATAGGGAATTTGTGTTAAAGTGCACCGCTTATACAGTCATTTTCTTTTTCTTGTTACCGGTTATATGGTCAGTTTCATGTTTTCAACGAGTTTCCGTTTTTTTTCTTTTCGTTTTAAGAAGTCTATGCGAAATCGGAGAGGACCTGAATTCAAGCCTTTATTTTCCTCCCTTTCCCCCTTTCTTGCTTGTGTAGACTCATCGTCGGAGTTTTCCACCTCTCTCAGATCTCGTCCCATTGATAGCAAGTGGACATCTGTCTGTTTATTGGTTGAAGTTATCTCTCTCATACATGACATCAGGTGTTATTTTACTAATTCCGAAGCAGCAGATGAGCATTTAAAAGCTATTAGGGACTTAGAAAAAGTTGTGTTAACAATCAACAAAAGGAAGCAAACTTATATACCTGATTATTTTTAAACCGGCATATAGCACGTCATATGACGGGGTCAGTAAAATTTTTAATTTTCCAAAATTGTAAAGTACGCTATGAGGCAAGTAAAAAAATGGTTTGTTTTTTGGATGAGAATTATCTTGCAACAAAAAATAATCGATGATTCAATTTAAAATTATCACATACGTACCTAATCTATTATTTAAGCCAAATATAAAAGAAAATTATTTACGTAATATCTAGGTTCAATGATAAAACGTATGAAAATGAGGCATAATTTAAATAATTTAAAATAATAACTGGTTCAATGAGATGGCTAAAGGAATGACGTCATAATGCTAGAAAAATGTTATTTTCACCTATTTATTATGTCACAAATTGATAAATTTAATCGCCTGCTCTTAACCGGGGAAAATAGGAGTTGAAATAATGGCATTAAAAGCTCGAAATGAGGGGAAGGGGTGGATTTCGAACGTTTTAAAGAAGGCAGTATTTTTCGCTGTGATATGAAGCATATTTATACCAATTTATTTTAGAATCGGATCTATAGTTTAGGAGAAGATAAACATTACTCGCTATGAATTTTGCTAACTATGGATGCCTCTATCCATTCCAGGTCCAACCGCTTCATAAAATCGAGGACAGACGTACACATAACTTAGGCTATTATAATATAGGGGATATATTGAACATAAATGTAAGTATGTACGTGTGCTGTACTTTGATTCTTAAGGTAAGCTAATAAATTCCCCCCAAAAAATATTGCATATTTTTAATGTAGTTTTTACTTCTCGAATTAATTTTTAAAATGTTCTTAAAAGTATAATCATTTGTTTATTAGGTGAATATAATCCTGTCCTAATTCAATAGGGTTGTATTGTTCCGCATATATGGTCACCTCGCTTATATGGTCTGATTTTTCTGGACCACTGAGCTGACCATATAACCGATACAGACTGTACATGTTAAAAAATAATTAGATTACCTCCAAGCAGTGCTATTTTCTCCCCTAATAGCTGAAATATATACCCTTTTTTTTAGAAATCGAATCTTCAAACTTAGAGCATGTGTACAAAAAATTTCGGTGAAATTGTATCAATCAAGTAGAATCAAATTAAATCAAATAGTTTTCCCTACATACAAAATTTGATTGTTTGATTCATCCAATATACCTCAGCCTATAACTAATATTCTACTAGGAAATTTTCGATGCTTTAATTTTGTTTAATAAGTTGCAAAATAATTGAAAAATAATAATAAAATTTAACTTTAAAAATATTTTTCGATGTTTTGAACGTTTGAAAACTATGAGACCTCTTAAATTACAAGTCTCGAAGGCTAAAAACTATACTGTCCAATAGTTTTACTGGCCTTAAAATGACCTGCTTATATATTCTTTTAAAGAAAGCAAATCGTTCATGAACCAAAAACTAAATGGATGGTAGAACAGGTGGGAGATAATACGCGCAGAAGTAGAACAGAAGATAAAAACAATTTCTACTTTCGAGAACATAATCATCGGATAGACACGGACAGGTGTTATTTCATTTAGAGGCTCTGTTACCCAAATTAAAAAAATACAAAATAAAATAATTAAAATCTGATGTAGTATTCTGCGTACTTACACATTAAAATGAGTTACGCTTTTTTTATATACAGTTGTGGAAAAAAGTTAATTAATCTTCCATTTTTTTATTTATTTATAACTTTTTTGTTAAAACTAGTTTGGTTTGGTTTGGAGAGCTACGGTCTACTGTTTTGCTAAGCGAGGGTTAATGAGACTGGGACCTACTGCTTATAGCCGATTCAGAACTGTTATGAACAGTCATGCCATAGTGGAATTCGAAACCACGAACTCCGGTACCGAAGAACCATTCGGCCATCGTTCGGATTTTCTTGTACTGGGTACAACAGGTATTGTAATCCCAAAAACTTTCAATCTCAAGAAAATACTTATCCTGACCAAGTCTAAATCCCTTTTGACTGATTTGACAGTTAAGTGTGTAGAAAAAAACTCCAGCTTTGAAACTTTAAATATCTATTTTTAATCATTTTTGAATTTAAGTTGTTGTTGCTGTTCTACTTTCCCTAGTGTAGTTGGGATGATGTTTCGCTGTTTACTATAAAATGAAAATATAAAATTCAAAAATTTAAGATCAAGCTAAAAAAGTTAACTTTTTCAAAATAAACTGTGTGAGAGAGACATTAAGTGGAAGTATTAAAGCGAGAGAAGGGGAAAATAAAGTAGTTATTGAATTTTAATGGTTACTTGAGATAATGAGACGGAATATCATCCAATCCCCTATATAATAATAGCCTAAGTTATCTGTACGTCTGTCCTCCAATTTATGAAGCGGTTGGACCTGGAATGGATAGAGGCATCCATTCAAAGCGAATAAAGTTTATCTTCTCCTAAACTATCGATCCGATTCTAAAATAAATTGGTATAAATATGCTTCATATCACAGCAAAAAATACTGTCGTCTTTAAAACGTTCGAAATCCAACCCTTCCCTGATTTTCGAGAGTTTAATGCCATTATTTCAAGCCCTATTTTCCCCGGTTAAGAGCAGGCGATTAAATTTATCCATTTATCACTTAATAAATAGGTAAAAATAACAATTTTTTCTAGCATTGTGACGTCATTCCTTTAAACATCTCATTTAATCATTTCATATTTTAAACTATTTAAATATCGTCTACACTATTTTAATATCTTTTATCACTGAACTTAAGATATTACGTAAATGATTTTCTTTTATATTTGGCTTAAATAATACATTAGGTACATACGTGATAATTTTAAATTTAATCATCGATTATTTTTTGTTGCAATGAAACTTTTACCACCGGTATTAACAATAAATTTTTTTCATATAAGTCTAGGAGTCTATTTCACGGACTAATAAATATCTTTTAATTTATATATATTTGGAAATTAAGAAGTTTGTCTGCTTTGTGTGTTTCTTTTTTATACATAGCCACACGCTTTGATTAAATGAATTCAATGTGATTCTAAACTGCATTACAGGATCGGGAGACTCTAGAGGAGTATGACGATAAATAAATTATTGAGAGTAAACCAGATAGTTCTCAGACAAAAAACAAACCATTTTTTACCTGCCTGATTGGATACTTAACAGTTCTGGAATATTAAAAATTTTACTAATCCCGTCATATGATGGGCTATATGCTAGTTTAAATAATAGTTATGAAAGAGACTAAGACCGGTTCATTAAAGCTATTAGAGTTAATCGTAGATTAAATGCCATGCATTTACATGTTAGATAATCAATGGGTATCTTTAATCGAAAAGGGCGAGACAGGAACTCTACTATTTACTGGGATAATAAAAATAATTCACATAACATTTCTGTCTCACTGATGTAAGTAATGTACTAGAGGAGTGTAGACAGATTCGCAAGCCAAAAAGTAGAATTTTTGCAAGAAAGCTAATATTTGCTTTGTTTATTACTTTTAATTCTCTAAAATTTGCTGGTTGCTTATGGTCTACAGTCATAAAATTTAAGTCCACTAATTAAATGACTAAAAAAAATTTCCGGTAGTCACTATCACTATGCTCAATCGCTGAAAAACTTCGTATGTCAAAGACCGGTTCATTAAAGCTATTAGAGTTAATCGTAGATTAAATGCCATGCATTTATATGTTAGATAATCAATGGGTATCTTTAATCGAAAAGGGCGAGACAGGAACTCTACTATTTACTGGGATAATAAAAATAATTCGCATAACATTTCTGTCTCACTGATGTAAGTAATGTACTAGAGAAGTGTAGACAGATTCGCGAGCCAAAAAGTAGAATTTTTGCAGGAAAGTTAATATTTGCTTTGTTTATTGCTTTTAATTCTCTAAAATTTGTTGGTTGCTTATGGTCTACAGTCATAAAATTTAAGTCCACTAATTAAATGACTAAAAAAAATTTCCGGTAGTCACTATCACTATGCTCAATCGCTGAAAAAATTTCGTATGTCAAAGTTTTCAAAGTAATCTCCAGTTCACTTTTCAACGTTTTTCGTTGAAAAAATTCTGAATAACCTTTACTCATGAATGACTTCCTCGCAAGGAGATTCGGCGTCTACTTCCCCACCTTGAAAAAAAAAACTCATAATGAAATTTTAAAAAAATAAAAAAGAGCCCTTTTTTTACCTTGAAACTAAAAAGTAAAAAAGGATAGACCCCCCCCCCCTCTCCAAATTTTCGAAACCAGCAACCATTTTTGATCTGTGTTGAAGGATAAGGGGGGGGAATGTAAGATGAAGACCTACGGAGAAACTGTCACAATGCCTCGCAGGTTGTAAGGGCTGGTGCCGTGCAGAAGCTCAGGTGCGAGCAACGCCAGCTGTCGGATTCAAAAACCGAGATTTCGCGAGGCAGCTGCTTGCACGTGCTCCATAAAAGAAAATACAACCGTAAAGAAAAAGAAGGAATAAAAAAAAATGGGGAGAAAATCTTAAAGATGGAACACAAGAAAACGGAGATTGAGGGAAGGTGAGAGAGCAGATGGCCGGCTAGGAGGTGGACTTGCAACAAGTCCTTCGATGCGTAGCCGGTGCACGATTTTTAGGGGGTGTTTCTGGAGCTTGTTTGTTCTCTCCCCCGTTGCAATATTCATGGCGCGTCCGATCTGGTGATAGCCGCGTGTGTTTCGTGAGGGAGAACTGTTCCTCTTTTTTGTTTCTTCGTTCGCGCACAGACGCCGCGTGATGTTTAAAGAGC
>CM063498.1:59317806-59339597 GCA_032207245.1 Pardosa pseudoannulata
CAAGCCTGCATGAAATCCGCCGTATTTGTCAATAATGATTCGGGTACGTAAAATACATTCGTGGTCACAATGTGCTCCAAGTTCTCAAACGATATATCTGGGGGGTGGCAGGCCAAGCTTGGGGGTCTTCTCGGTATCTGCTTCTAAATTACGAGGACTGATTTAAGCTAAGACGGTCTTTCACCCTGGCGGTGTTCATCAAACGAAAGGCGCACTTCCTTCGCGTGGTCTCTGCCCTACGTGATTGGCTCGTCCAAGTGGTATTCACAACAACAACAACGTTTAAAGTTTGTATTACCCGGCGCATTTTCCATCAGAACAAGAATTTGTGGCAGTTCAGTTCTACTTTGCTTGTCTCCGAAGAATGGCTTAGTTTAGCTTAGGTTTGTGGTGCTACGGTCTACTTTCTGCAGCACGAGGGCTAATGATGCCGGAACCTACAGCTTAAAGCCGATTCCGAACGGCTACAAACATCCTTGCCACTGTGGGATTCGAACCCACGAACTCCGGTTCCGAAGGCCAGCACACTAACCAATCGACCATCGTTCGGCTCCGAAGAATGGCAATAACTGCAATTAGTCTTACTACTCCTTGTGGTGAAAGAGCAAAATCGATTCACTTCTGTTCAGCTAAAGGTGGTAGTATTGTGCGTGTGAGATCATTTATTGTCAGAAAATGTTAATTATTTCTATGAATATCGATAGATATCGCTGAATATTGTTAAATACAGTAGAACCTCGATTAAACGAGACTCTCCATTTACAGAAGTAGGTTTCTTCTTCCTTTTTTTTTTTTTTTTTTTTTTTTTTTTCCACTTTCTACTATCATCCAAAATTTTCTCTTTACAAACATGCATTTTTAAAGTCCCCCCCCCCCTACATTCCTTTTGTATGCAAGCCGTCCTTTCCAAAATAGTGATAATAACAGTTCAATGATGATACTACTTATTAAACTAGATGATTATTGATAAATTCTCGATTATCCGAAAATTTCGATTATCCTAAGTAGGTTCGGTTCCAATTACTTCGGATAATCGAGGTTTTACTGTAATATCAAGTTTTGGTGAAAATGCAGTTCAGGGTGTCCCCCCCCCTCTTTTTTTGCGATACTTTTTAACTCCAGTAGTGTGAACATGCTATTTAATATGACGGCGATAAACATGTATAAGAGCGATAAAATGCAATAAAAAGCATAAACTATAAGTAGAAACACAGTATAGATAAAATATATACACAGATTGTACCAAATTTTTAAGTATGGAAATGAATGAAGAACAATTTTTAAAATTTTTAAGAAAATATGGGTATTTATTTTATAAAAGTAATGAAAATGCAATAAGAAGCATAAACTATGAATATTAAAATATTTAAAACAGTATACTAAAATTTTAAACACAACTGTTGTCGGAAAAACCATCAGGTTGCCATATGTCAGGAAATTCGCATACATGGCGATGATACATATAGATAAAGAATCAAATACTCTAAACTTGTGTTAAGCCCATTTTTATAATGTTGTATGATACTGCTAACAACGTTAAGTTAAGCTTTGTAAAAACTGGAAAATTTATTAAATTTCATTTTTTAGAATAATACTTCCTTACAAGCAATATAAACAACTTTTTTAAGTGCTTTCTTTAAAACAATTTCAAATTTTAATTTTACATTATGTCGGTCAATATTACCAGATGTCCAAAATTTGATGTCCGATATTCAGTAACATTTAAAATATTTACCAATATTTGTACGACATTGTCCGATATATTTGTGGCACCAGTGTCCCTAACTAATCAGCTGCGTGAATCTTTCACTTTATTCTTTGGTCGTCCATTTTCAAAAAGCACTCATAAATATTCTGAAAAATGTCTATTTACCGAACTCTCATTAAAGTGTTTTTTCTTTAAAGTTCTCATCACGCTATCCAGTTCATCCTCGTAGAACAAAAGAAATATATTACTACTGAAATACTAAAATTACTAGCAATGCGTGCAAGTTTTATTTTTGTGTTTCATTAATTGTTGGGGAAGATGCTGTTAAAATAGGGAGAGATGTTGCGTGAAATGTAGAGTTAATTGCATGACTGTCCCTTTAGTTTAGTTTCCTACGTGTGCTTTAATTAAAATGGCTACTGTTTCGTAACAATATAATTGGAACTAAGATCACGTAATATGCACGGTTTCTAGCTCGATGCCGATCTCAAGTCTTCATTCCGATTGCTTGTGACAAAATTAAGAATTACCTATTGTGGTTTAGAAATATCGATCAGAAACTATCAAGGTCTTTGTTAGGTAGTTTTAACTACAGTGTCGTGTTTAGTAATTAAAAGACCTAATGTGGATACAAGATGACTTCCTTGTACGCCTATTAAATTATACACTTTTTAAATGTTATTCTATGATTGGTTGGGTTGAAGCGCTACAGTCCATTTTTTAGCTCCACAAGAGCTAATAGGACCTGGGCAAACTGCTTAAAGTCGATTCCTAACGGCTACGAACAATCCATGCCAGAAATGGGATTCAATCCCATTAAATCCGGAACTCAAGAACAGCACTCTACCCATTTGCTCATCATGCCGAATGGTTGTATGTTACCTCATCAAATTATTATTTGCGCAGTCTTTTAAATGTTCAAAGTTAGTTTCCTTTCTTAAGGTAACGGTGTTATCCGAGTAAAGCTCATGTACTGTCATCTGGTGGAAATCGGCAGTGGTAATATCATTGAGATTGTTTGTTATATATAGAGTAAAATGAAATCAGGAGGACCAAAAGGGATGAGTCCAACTAAATGTTACTAAAGTCCTTAATATACAACTTCAATATTCAAAGACTAACGCTTTTGAGGTAAACGAGTTATGTACGTACGTGCATACAATCAAACGCCATACCGGGCCCACTGCGCAGTCGACCCTTCGAAGAACCCGGAACACTCCCGTCGCGCCGCAGGCGCCATCATGGGGCGAACTCAGAGCGCTGTCGAGGGAAGAGAATTTGGAAGACAACTAGATGCTTAGTGGACCTCTTGACGCCGGATTTAGAGAAAATGGCACAAACCACGCAGGTCGAGGAGAAAATTAAAAATAAATAAATAAATAAAAATGAGAGGAATTAGGAATTAGTACGAGCGAACAGACGTCATGCCGACATGAATTGAGGGATGGTCAAAATAGATACTTAAAGTTTCCAAGTCAAAGTTTCCCCATATGTACGTACAAATATAACATCGAAACTAGCCCTCTAAGCGGTTCTCACGTACAATTCCGCCAAACCGATGATTTCTTCAAAGCGGTTGTCACGTACAATTTTCGACCTCCAAAAACGTTCCGAAAATGGATGTAGTGTACATTTCTTCCAGCGTTTTCTCCCATGGAATTTTGAGGTAGGAGGGTCAGGTCGATTGTTTAGAAACTGCACCCCTCTTTGACTGACATTTATTGAGGGATGCACCCCTATTCCCTGAGGCACAAAGACGCTGATAGCTTTTCATGGCTTTGTAAATCTCTATTTCGAAGTATTTCATTTTCGGTAACAGATGTATTTCTAATTGCACCACTTAAATATCTTGGATGACTTTCGTAAAAAAATATGAATAATTCTCTTAAAGAATATTTTTATTTGTACTTTTAGAATGTATTATTTCTTATGGGATGATCTTCGAGACTTGACGAGCTTTATGTGTATTAAAAATTAACAATCTATAATATCTATTTATATATAACCGGAAGTAAAGGGACAATAACGAGGGTGGGTTTCCCGTATTCCATTCTAGTTGACAAAGCGTGAAGTAAAAAATCATAGAACGCTTTGGCCACTGACACAATAAACCTTTAGCATATTTTTTTGGAGACTTATTTTCCTTGGTGTGTTCCACTCGGAGGGCTAGTCAAAATACAATCAAACATGGTTAAAGTGGGTAATTAATTCCGTTGAAATCTGAACATCGAAATTTTTGCTGTTACACTACTTCATTTATTTCATAAAAGGAAGTAGAAAGGAAAAAAAATTAAACACCAGTTTGCCTTCACTTTGCTTCTATGGCAAACTCTGTTGGTAACTGTTATAGTTAATTATCAATGCACAGTTAATATTTATATCTCCAGACTCGTATCTGGAGTTATAATATATTAACAACAATAAGAAGTTAAGTTGTCTGTATAAAAAATACCTCTAGAACTCAGTCTGGAAGTATTCTTCTATATCTCCAGAAAATAGGGTAACAAACCTCGTCGTTTGAAAATAAACATCAAGAGTAGTTTAATTTGGAGAACTATTGTCAATTTTTTATGAGACGATGGCTAATTAAACTGGGATCTACTGCTTAATGCCAATTTTGAGAATGTTTACGAGCATCCATACCAGTGAGAGGTTCAAACCCATGGACTCTGACATCAGGTGCGTCTTACCAATTAGGCCATGGTCGCTGAAAAGGTACTGGAATTTACTCTTTTATAACAGTAAGGCAACCATGACAGCAGCGGGAATCTAAAGAGCAGAATTCTGAATTCTATAGCTGAGTCGGTACACAAAAGGCAGGAATTGCATCATAAAAGCATCGCCTGGATTTCTGGAGTCTCCGAGAAATATATTTTCAGAAATAACATAGGTTTAGTATACTTCTTAACTAGTATATTTTCCTAAATTTCAACCTTCTAATTTAATGATTGTCAATTTCAAAATTTCATATGTCCAAATCAAAATGTCGATTTCAAAATTTCAAATGTTTAGACAACAGAATTAACTCTTTAACGTATAAAATAGTAGATAAAAGGACAAACAATAAGGAATTTGTTTATTCTCTTCCAGATCACAAAAATAAAATCTTTCCCCGGTAAACGGTTTTCGTTTTCGACCGGTTCAGAGCAGTAGAAATTTAACAAAATTTTTCGTATTAGGAAAACTTTTCTTAAGTGATATTTTCCCCGCAAATATTTATTTTTCACCAGAGTAGAAAATACACTTGTTCACGAGATAGATGGAATATTTTGGTAGTATTGATTAAGAATTGTAGACATTCAAAATTACCCCCCAAATCAAAAGTTACAAAATCATGCCGCATCCCTTACGATTGACAAATTAAAATTTCATGTCGCAGAAATTTCTGAAAATGGGTCTTCTAGCTTTGTAAGTTTATTCATTCTCTTCAAGAATCTCATCATAATGGTAGTACAACAGGCAATAAACATAAATCAAATACCCCCCAAAATAAACAAATAAATAAATAAATAAACTTACCTTCCACATATCTCTGCAGCTTTTTTCCAAGAATGCCTAATATTAAATAGCCTATAACAATGAATGTCATCCTGTGTCCAACCTAAAACGTAAAAAAGAAAACTGATATTGCAGAGCACACAAAATTAAAATAAACAAATTTTTAACATTGAATTAAATTATTTTTTGTCGTTGTTTAAATGTGTCCTCGTTCTAAAAATAATCCTTAAAGTGCAGTTTGGTTTGGTATGCAACATTGTTTTTTTTTTCACATCACGGAGGCTAACTGAGATCAGGACTTACTGCTTAAAGATAATTACAAATAGATCCGAACATCACTGTCTACTGTGGAATTCGAATCCATAGATCCAGGTACCGAAAGACAGAGTCCTAGATGGTTGTCTATTGCTAGATACTTAAATAACTGGTAGATATAAAAGACTGGTTCAACTGATCCAAACATTAAGATCTTTACAATGCTACAGATTCAAGATTATTATGGGATATTGACCATATTTTAAAATTGGAAGTCAACATGATAGAATACATGTTATAACATACATTTAAACATAAAGAGAAAGGACAAAAGTAATAAATAAACAGACAAAAAGATATATAGTAGAAGTATGTAGTGGTAAATTCTGTAATGGTATTTGGGTGAGGGTTATTTTTAACAGGTTAAGGTTCATTCAGAGAGCAATCATATACATGAGTAGGTAAGTAATTGTCATAGTTTTTTCCTAGTTATTGTTAGAAATTTCCCTAAAAAACATCGGAAAGTTGTATTTTTATTCCTATTTTGTCATTTTGAAGTGGTCTTTCCGAAAACTGTCCTACAGTTTCAAGACCATGATGAATCTAAAGGTCTTTGAACATCTTCCTATCGAATGACAAAAGAGATGATGAATTTCTCAACAAATATATTTCTTTGTCTCAATTGTTCATTCAGATAGCTAAACGAAGTATTTTCTGTGGCGATTTTTATCATCCTTTTATTGTGAACGATGAATACATCTTATTCTATCGTTTGGCGGAAGGCTTTTGTGTTCTTACAACTTTAAACCCTTTTTGTTGCCACTAGAGAACCACTTTGGAGAAAAAGTTGATTTCCCTATCAGATAATCTCAAAAGTCATTAAGTGGGAGAATATATGATTTTTGAACTCGTATTCCTCAATCAGACAGTAATGCTGTCTCTTAGAAATTGTTTTTCTTCTCGCCCAGTTTTATTGAGGAAGTGACGGGTGAAATTGTATGTTGGTTGGAAAACTCAACCTGGTGATGGTTCAAACTTCGCTTTACTTCCCCAAGAGGTCGTAGTATTCGCGGAGTAAATTGCGCGTCACTAATAAGAGACCGTTTTAGAAAAAGGGTCCTTACGGCATCCTTTCATAAATTGAAGCATTCAGTTGGAAAGGCTGGGGGTAGTTGATGACTACTATGGAAACAAAACCAGCGAATCATTTCTAAATTATTAAAGTAATCTATTCTGATAGCGTGAAAGCTTAAAAACACACACACACACACAAATACATAAATTACTTTAGTTTTTTTCTAATTGTAATTATATTTTAATATTGGCTGTCAGTAAAGTTTATGTTTGTAAACCTGAAATAGTAAACCCAGTGGCTTAGAGTAGGTATCTGCCGTTTGGGACAGAGACCAAATTTGCCGTCCCTTCCCTACAAAATATAATAATATTACAAAAGTAGAGCCAACCAAACCAAAATCTAAATCCTAGCTATGGCCCTGAATTACACAAGACTACATTTATTTTAGATATACATAATATTAAATGTTATGTAATTTAGCTCATTTATTAATATTAAATATTAATATTAAACTACACAGATTTTTAAACTAACTTTTATGTTTTATAGTTAAGAATAGTGAAATATCGGGACTCAGTCCAGTTTGAACCCCCCACCCATGGGTGATTCTAAGTAAGAAAAAATTTTCTGAAAAAGTATACACTACTAATTTAAAATAAAAACTATATTAAGGTTAATTTCTGAATATCAAAACTAAATCAGGATGATACCTGAATTCTAATATTGTGATTTATCGTTTACCAAATATCAATATATTAATATGTTCTAATATATATCACCTTATTATAGAGTTGCAAATATAAGTGTGTTCTGTATAAAATAATACAAACACACATATATCAATGTGTGTGTTGGTTATCTAGAAAACAAAAATTCAATTTCTTAATCTGAATACATAAATTTAAGTTTTAACATATTGCTTTAAAAAAGAAAATCACATAACATATTATTACTGTTCTTCGATAGAAAAAAGATTTGTGGAAGCGTCAAAAAAGAAAAAAAGGGTGAGAAAAGATATAAAACTTTCTGATTATCTTCAAAATTCATTTATATATTTTTTATTTGAAGCGGAAGATGGTTTTAAAAAACTTTTTCTTTTAATTTTCAGAAACAGATTTTTCCGAAAATTCTTTTTAAGTTTTCGGGGGAAAAATCTGTTTTTTATAATTTGTGTTAGTGTTCTGTGTAGTTGTTTTGTGTAGTTGTTCTAATATATATCACCTTATTATAGAGTTGCAAATATAAGTGTGTTCTGTATAAAATAATACAAACACACGTATATACATGTGTGTTTTGGTTATCTAGAAAACAAAAATTCAATTTTGTAATCTGAATACATAAATTTGTTTTAACATATTGCTTTAAAAAAATCACATAACATATTATTACTGTTCTTCGATAGAAAAAAGATTTGTGGAAGCATCAAAAAAGAAAAAAGGGTGAGAAAAGATATAAAACTTTCTGATTATCTTCAAAATTCATTTATATATTTTTTATTTGAAGTTGAAGAAGGTTTTAAAAAACTTTTTTTCGATTTTCAGAAACCGATTTTTCCGAAAATTCTTTTTCAGTTTTCGGCTGAAAAAAATCTGTTTTTTATAATTTTCGAAACAGAGGCACACAAATTTTTCGAAATTTGGAAAATTTCGAATCAGAACCACCCTTACCCCCACTTATTTTACCTGACTTCTTTCAAAGGTGTTTTGCTGTTTTATTTTGTTCGGATAAGGTATGAGGTACTCGATTATCTTCAAAATTCATTTATTTTTTATTTTGCAAGAGTAACTGAAACCTCATTTTCCGATAATTATTTTACATTTGGAGACGTTTTTTATAATGACCGCCACAATTTTTTGTTTCGATCAGAACCATTATACCCTGCATTTTGTTTGTGTTTTGCTTTTCAAATATCATGACAAAAGATGAGTCATTCAAGATCGAGTTATTTCGAAGCACATCACGGTTTCCGATAAATTTACTCATTAGAGAAGTAGATGAGAAAAATTTCGCGGTCATTTCGTAACCTACATGAAGGAAATGCGTTTTTAAGGCAGAGAAAAATTAGATATCATCGTAAAATAGACGGTAGTTTTTTTGAACTGTATCCACTTCCATCATTTTGCCAATAGAGAGATTGAAAATAACGGGCGAAAAATGTATTCGCGGCATTGTTAAGAAAGAATGCTTTTTTAAAAACATGAAAATTCTCGTAGGTAGTAGGATTTACTTTAGCAATGGTAGTATTCGAAAATAACGAGATTGAAATACAGCTAATGAAATGTTTAAGAAAAATAAAATATTTGAATAACGTATATATAAAAAAAAATGGTACAAATAAATATACACGAGAAAAAAAAATTACTATATTAGCTTATTTAAATATATTAATAAAACAATAGGGGCAAATAAAAATAACCACCCAAACGTCTATTAAAAAAATTTCTTATACGTTTGGTATGTTTTTCTTTATAGAATAAGCTTAAGATAGCTTTATTTTTACTAGCGACAGAAAATACATTTTAAACCTTACAGATATTTACTGGGAAATGTAGTTTTAAAATTGGATAGGAGGATTTTTTTTGTCGAGTTGTTTTGTCAGTCTATTTCAGCGGGTCACGGTAGGGTACTTTCTACCTATGTAAGAGGATAATAATAATAATAATAATAATAAAATAATATAATTTAAATTTTTCATTATTTTTGGGTTGCTTACGTGGCGACTTTTGTAAAAGATATTGCTATAGTTTATGTAGAAATTATCAGAAGTTTTTATTTTGTCGACAAGAGAGAGAAAGGGAGTGAGAGAGATATATTATATATATATATATATATATATATATATATATATATATATATATATATATATATATATATATATATATATATATATATATATATATATATATATATATATATATATATATATATATATATATATATATATATATATATGCGTTCGGCTTTTTGGGACTGTTCATAAACGAAAATAGACGGTAGTGTATTCGTTCCTGTCACACATGTGAGATCATCTGGAGAATTGTAGCAGATCACGCTAAAATGTTCGCCAAAATTGGCAAATAGAGAGAAAATTTGAAATAAATAGAGTGGGAAAAATATATTTCGCGGTCATTTTATAACCTACATCAATGATATCCGCTTTTAAACGGCAATGCGGGAGAGCTTCAAAGCGTACGAAGCAGTTGAAGACATTATTTTCCACTTTATTCCCATTGACCTTATTCGAAAATAATAAGACTGAAATATTCAGTTTGTAGGACATGGAACTGTATGGGAATTTTAAATGACTTGTATAATTTTCTGTACTTAGAAAAGTAGTATATTTCAGATCTATGTAAAGAGATAAAAAAATGATTGCATGTTTTTTAAATTCTGCAGTGTTTTTTGGTATTTTGGTAAGGATATTTATAAAAAAATGATTTAGGCTACGAACAAATTATCAAAATTTTAAATTTTGTTGACAAAAAAAGAAAAGAGAGGGGAGAGAGAGGGAGAAAAAGGAGAAAGAGAGTGGAGAGAAGGAGGGAGTGGGAGAAAAGGAGAGATATAGAGAAAAAGAGAGAGAAACAGAAAAGGAGCGAGATAGAGATATAAAGAGAGGGAGGGGAGAAAAGGAGAGAGGGAGACAGAGGTTGAGATACAGATAGAGATAAGAAAGGGAGAGAGATGGAAGAAGTGAAAGAGATGGAGGAAAGTTGAGAGAGTGTTAGGAATTGTAAGTTTTATATAAACTGAAATTGATTAAAAGTTGTGCGTTTTATTACGTTTTCTATATTATGCGACATTGTTACAAACATACAAACTCTTAATGGTACAAACTTTGATATGTTGGGTTGTTCGTATTTCTTTGATTCTGAATCAGTCAAAGCAGTTGTCTGCCTATTCGAATCGGATTAAAAATTCTTCGCGATACATTTGTACAGAGGAAAGCAATAGAATTAAATTAATTTTAAAAATGACATGAATGATAAAGTTCAGATGTTTTGAAAGAGTAAGGAAAAGAGATATAGAAGACTAAAAGTTTGAGTTTTTATGGTGCACTGCCATTGACCAGACAGTTCAGTGTGGGCGAAGGCCTTTCTCTGAATCTTTCTTCCTCTTGTTCTCTTTTTAGAGATTGTTTTCCAGTTGGAAACTTTAAAGTTCTAACCTAGACAGTCATTTCGTTTCAATTTGGCCCTGCTCCTACGTCTGGTTCACAATGGTTTGTGATTGAAAATTTTAAAAATCAATGAGGAGCGATCCATTCGGTAAATGTGGCTCGCAAATTCAAACATATTTAAACTATTCCTGGTTATTAATATAAATTGTACAACTTAAAACTGTACCTCTACTTCCACAAGTCATCAATTTCTAAGCATCCAGGATTTTTCTCAGCACTTTATTAAAAAAAATAACTTCTGCTTTAAATAGTGCATAGATATTAGAGCCATAAGTACGTATACATTATAGAGTAGTTTTATACAAGATAACTTTAGTTTTTCTTTTAATATATTATATATTTTGACTGAAAAAACACCACGAAGCTCTTGATGCTGATGTGGCCCTTTTAGGTTGGTTGGTAGCACTACGGTCTACTTTTTGCAACACGAGGGCTAATGAGACCGGGACCTACTGTTTAAAGCCGATTCCGAACGGATACGAACATCCATGCCTCAGTGGGGCTCGAACCCACGAACTCCGGTCCCGAAGGTCAGTGCCCTAATCATTCGGCCATCGTTCGGCAATGTGGCCCTTTTAATTTCAGAGCTCAAATTGTTTTGAATGTTAACATTTGAGACAAGGTCGGTAAAAACCAATCAAGTTTTATGGTACCAAATCAAATTTATGGTTTAAACCAATCAAGTTTTATGGTACAGGACGTTGAAAAATTGACGTAAGCCATGCAGAACTCCTGGATTAATGAACAGGACTTGCGGTAAAAAATAACCTAGTGAAGAAGTATTATTAATTACCTCTGTCAAAACATCAGTGAATGCTCCATGTCAAAACAAGGTTTCTTTAGACACTTGCGTGCCACTAAGACAAAAGCCTAAAGCTATAACTTTCAAATTACAATGAACACTCCCTCGTGCCAACAATTATCTGATCGAGGGCCCAATAAAATCGAAAGATTAATTGAAATATTTATGTCTAGGCAATTATATTTATATAGCTTCGTGATATGAAAAAAATATCTCCATGAACAGGAAACACGAGAATTTGTTCTAATCTTTTATTTACGAAGTCGATTAATTTTGATTTCTTTGTAAACGACAAGGAAAATAAAAGTTATACGGGTTTGATTTTATCTTTACGGAAATATAAATAAGTGGGCAAAAATCTATTTAAATTCATTGAATTAATTTTTTTTATCTATTTTGAGATCAAAAAGAGGATTATCTAAATTAGATATCGATACAAAACATTGTTTAAAATTCTATCCGAATAATAATTATTCAATTGAAGACTTTATATAAAAACATTATTAGAATTTTGCCCCAAAAATGGGTAGACAGCAAGGAGAATTGTTTTGCAAGAAAATACTCTTTATAATGTATAAAAACTAAACTCCTCGGCGCAACAGCTCCTAGGGGGCCAGGGCCTACGGTGCCAATCTCCGTTTACGTGACCAAGGGCATATGTTCCGGTTAGGTGGTGAATCTTACGCGGAACCCCCAGTGTTTAGTTCCCAAGCTCGTTTGGTCCTCAGTTCATCTACCCACTAAAGAGATGAAAGGCTGAGTCAACCTTGCCCAGCCCGGGGATCGAACCTGGGACCTTTATAAGATATAATTAAAGTTTAAAACTGTTAAAGTATAGGTGTTGAATAAATGTTTTAGATACCCAGAAACACTAACAAGTGCCGATACATCTTAATTTAATAAGAAGTATCTTAACAAAATAGAATTAATTACTTTTTTATTTAAATTTCATCGATGAAATTAATTTAGCTTCGCAAGTAATAAAATTAGTAAAATAGTTGCTTTTTTTTTTTTGTCTAGTAGTCAGTTTAAACAATATTGTTGAATTTCCAGTTTTCTGTACCTTACTTATATCTACAGTAGTTCCTGTATTTAACGATACATTAGAGGTTTACTGTTGCCGCACGAAGGCCGAATGATTAGGGTGCTGGCCTTCGGAACCGGAGTTCGTGGGTTCGAATCCCACTATGGCATGGATGTTCGTAGCCGTTCGGAATAGGCTTTAAGCAGGTCCCGGTCTCATTAGCCCTCGTGTTGCAAAAGTAGACCGTAGCACTCCAAAAACCAAAAAACCAAACCAAAATATTGTTAAAAACAGACTAATTACTCATACACTCTTCATGTACGTTGTGTAAATATAATGTCTTGAGTTGCATTCAGAGATCTAATTTAGCTTTATTTAAATAGATTAAAATATAATTATTTACAACATGATCACTAAACTCTCGAAGATTTCTCAAAGAGTAAAATAAGAACTAGAGACCAAACCAAAGAACCAAAGAAAATATCATTAATACAGGTTTACCCTTATAAACCAGAGGACTCTCAAAGATTGCGCACTACAAGATTTTCGGGTTCACCCTGTGGTATTCCCCCAAAATATGCGTTCAAAAATAAAAATAAATATGGTTATTCTATTGTACCACTTCGTTACGGCTATACCGTTCTTTTGTTAACAGACCATGTGGACAACTGTTGACTACTGATGTGAGAACTGTTGACAACAGTGCTGTGAAGTCACAACAGTATCACTATAAATTTTAGCACATTCTTCCGAGAACATTACGCTTCTCTAAGGGTCAGCTTGCAAATTTAAATTCTAGCCCTTATACGCGAAAGAGAAATAACAACGTTGTTTTCAATGTTCCAAAATTTTTTTCAATCCATGCGATCCTTTATTAATCTTCATGCGGCAAACTCCCTTGATTTAAATGCAAACATTCCTAGAAGCGTTCTTCCATAGCCTGTTTCGTCACGCTCTCTGGTTTTGTAATCTGTTATTAATACGGTAAAAAAAAGTGATTTGTATTAGTTTGCAACTTTTGGCCCTTTGTATTTCATCGACCCCGAATAAAAAAATGTTTCCTGGCATGTTAGAATACATCATTTTTTAACACGTGAAAAATAGTTAAAAATTTTAAACATAAATATTTATTGTCAAAAATATTTTCTACTAATAAATAATTACTTGTATATTAAAATACGATTGTATCTATGTATGTGAGGTTATATTTTCCGGAACAGCTGATCACAGTTATACATTAAAAGTACCAAAAGAAAGGAAATAATGCAAGACATCCATGTTAAACATTTGATTCCGAAATACTAGTTAGTTAAAAATATATTAATTAAAAACCAACCACAAAAACCGTTTAATTATCTAATACGTTCATTTCCAATGTTTTGTTGCCGTCAATAAATAATTGTTCTCTTTTTGTTGGCCCGTTATTTGGGATTACGCGTAACATATATATCCACACTATTAAAATTCGAGTGCAGATGAATTATGATTCAGTCCATGTATGTCAGGTATCTTTTCGAAATATGTGATAATTTATTAGATTTTCAGGTTGCAAACATTACTCTCCTCTTCTGGGATTTAAGCCTAACGATGCATGGATGGATAGGGTGCTGCTCTTCGGTACTGGAATTCATGGATTCGAATCTCACTGCCGGTAGGAATGTCCGTAGTCGTTCGGAATCAACTTAAATAGTCTGTTCCGGTTTCATTTGTTTTCGTGTAGCAAAAAGTAGACTGTAGCGTTGAAAATCATACCAAACCAGATCCCTTGGGATCTAAACGTAAATATTCCCAGATGATTCCCAGTAATTGTCCATATTCTTCTTCACGCTCTCTGGTTTTACATTCTAATAACGATACGTAAACAAAAGTTATTTTAATCGTTTTGAAGCTTTTAATCTTTTGTATCTCAACAACCCTGAATTGAAATATATTTTCTAGAATGTTAGAATGACGTATGATACAAAAAAATGTGTATAATTTAATAGGCATATAAGAAAGCCAAGTGATTTCATATAAGATTAAAAAAAAAATTTAACAGATCCAAAGTTTATTTCAGTAAAAATCAAGTGCATCAATTTATCAATCGATAGTTGAAACTTTTATATTGAAATTTCATTTAATATCGCCGCTTGATACGGATTCTACGAGCAAATTTTGTTTGTTGCAGAGTTGTTGAAAAGACAGTCTTTTAACCCTTAATTTGGCTAAGTCCGCTACACCGGACATGTATATTTATAATTACTATATAACATAACTGTCAGTGTTCGCCACGGCCGACATTAATTATCTCAAAAAGGGAAAATGATATATTTTATATTGTTTATTCTACAGAGATCCTAATGTTTATACAGACATGGGAAAATAACAGAAATTAAAATTAAAAAATATTTGAAAAACATCTTGTCAAATTAAGGGTTAACCCGTTGACGGACACTTGCGTCTATAGTCGTCAAAGCGAAGTTCACTATGTGGCATGACGGCAATAGCCGTCTAAAATGAAACGGTCGTTTTTAGACACTACGGCTATAGCGGCACAAATGTGCATTTACCGGCGTACAAGTAGAAGCCTAGTGTTATGTTATGGAAACAATTTTTCCGGTTGAATTTCGCTTTCCACCTGTTACACTACTTGCAGCTTCACTATGCACGTGGTTCTGAAGGGAGTAGTGCGATCGTGTTTTCTCTTCTATTTATAGTTGTTATTGATTTCGTGTAAAACTCCCAAAAATACTTTATTGCACACAAAAAATTGCTTATTTGAGTCATTAAACCTGTTACTTACGTTTTTAAACTTTTACTGTTATAGCCAGAGTTATAATAGTGCTATTGTGTTTTCTCTTAAATTTATAGTTGTTATTGATTTCGTGTAAAACTCCCAAAAATACTTTATTGCACACAAAAAATTGCTTATTTGAGTCATTAAACGTGTCATTTATGTTTTTAAATGTTTGCTGTTATAGACGCCATCGTCTCATTATTTAGTGTCTAGAGTCCACTGGCACCATGACGGTTATAGCCGCCATCTAATTAAAGGTGCTGAAATAATCTAAATTAAGTTTATTTAAGCAGAGACAGTGAAATTATACGTTGAATAATCTAAAAATTACAAAAAACATATAGTGTAAATTCTCGAACTTCACTTATTCCTACTGTCCGTCAGCCGAACGATTGCCGAATGGTTAAGGTGCTGGCTTTCGGAACCGGAGTTCATGGGTTCGAATCCCATTATGGTATGAATGTTCGCAGCCGTTCAGAATCGGCTTTAAGCAGTAGGTCCCGGTCTCATTAGCCCTCGTGTTGCAAAATAAAGACCGTAGCACTCCAAAACCAGAAAAAAAACCTACTGTCCGTTGTAACATCACAGCTCTAAAATAGGTAACTTTGGTAGCGTTATGGTCGAGCAGGGTTCTTCAAAGGCCTCATGAGGATGACACATCGAACACAAGCGAGGTGGAGAAGAAAGAAGGATTTATTCTGTTATATACAAATATTTACATCATGTACGTTCTCGGCACGGCTCATTCATGCTCACCCGCCGGACAACAACTCTCAGCGTCTTCTCTCACACCAAACGACGCTTGGCCCTCGTAACGTCACTCAAAATCTCCCACACCCTTCTCTTTGTCTTTTCTAAAGGAGAGGTTAGGGACGAGAGAATTTAGGAATGGGGTCCCCCAGATAGCAAAGAACACGTTCTACTGACGTCAGAGCGAGCCGTAATACACAAACAAATACATATTAAAAGTTTTCCAGTAGCGTGATGCTACACTGTCAATGTGTTAAAATTCACTACGAAAATGACATCGATTTTTTGTGTATTTTCAGATCTATAACACGGTGATACAAAATAGACTATGTAGAGAGAAAAATCTTGCCTTGACAAAATCCGATTTATTTTTGTGACTCGGAACTTCACGAAACATCACTGCTCTGAAAACTACCTACTTCGATTCGGGTTCAAGGAGAACCAGCATTTACAAACAAAGTAAACTAATCCCATTTAGTTCATTAGCTTAGCGGAATCGGACACGTAAATGATTCTTCACTAAACTTTCATCCTCATTTGGTTACGATAAAACCTATTTACAGAGATGTAGTCGTTTAGTGGTCTGGTAGTAAAAAACCTTGGAAATACAACTTCCTTGCATATTTAAGACTAAAAAACTAGAATACTTCACTCACTTTCCTTGATCTTTCATTGTAAACCATTTATCGTGCAGAAGTTGGTTACCTTTTTTGTCTAAATCTTAGTAACGGAATGTTTAAATCTTACTGGCTGATCGTTAATTTCCCTACATTTCATTTAACAAGGTGAAATAAAATGTATATGCTACCGCTAAAATTCAAAGGAGAGTACCTTATAAATTTCCATAACTAAATTTTAAAGACTATATGCATATATATATATATATATATATATATATATATATATATATATATATATATAGTCTTGAAAATAATAATAGAATAGAATAGAATAATAATAATAGAATAAATAATTAAATTTTATTATTGCATATATATATATATATATATATATATATATATATATATATATATATATATATATATATATATATATATATGTGATAATAACATTATATTAAAGTAAAATCCTAACTTAAATGTTTTCCGTTTTCCATTGAAAATCCAGATTTTCAATGGAATGACAATAATATTGACAAATTCTACAGAACATTTTTTCATAATAATGGAGGCGAACACTCATTTCCTGATACCTTGAATTTAGAATCGCAGACCCGTTGATTCATTTTTCCCGTGCATTGTAGATGTACTATATATTCTAGAATAAACTAGAAGTAATTAAAGAGACGTGATTGGTTACCGGAATGACATCATTCCTGGAGCCACACCCCTTCCAATAGTTAATAAATGAGCTGGCACACAGATTTAGTGGCCTTTTTCCTTTAAGATCGCGATGTAAACAATATCATCAAAATATTTCTGTTTTTTGTGTTCTTTTTCCGTACGGGGATTTGTGTGTTTAGTGTTCTGAATAAAAGATGTTTTTTAAGTGAACGTCTGCATCAATCTACTCGGCTACTACATTTAATAATTGCTTTACAGTGATGACTACAGTACTTTTAAATTATGTGGACGTTCCATATATATATGTGTGCGTGTAATATATATATATATATATATATATATATATATGTGTGTGTGTGTGTGTGTGTGTGTAAAAGCAAAATTTTAAAACACATCTATTTTAAATATTGCGGCGAACGCTCATTTTCTGGCACCTTAAATTTCGAATCGCTGTCCCGTAGATTTATTTTTTTCCCGCGCATTTTGACGTACTACCTTCTAGAAAAAACTAGAAGTAATTAAAGTAAGGCGATTGATTACCGGAATGACATCATTCCTGGAGCCACTCCCCTTCCAGAAGTTAAATACATATAGGATGATTTTAAATTTAATCATAGATTAATTTTTGTTGCAATGAAAAATTTATCACCGGTATTAACAACAAATTCTATCTACCTTCAGAGTGTAGTGAAAATGATAGTTTCATTCTTTTCCTGTCATTAATTTCTGTTGAAAAAAAAATTGCGAAGAAATTAACGATAATTTCGACGTACCTAAGAAAACTTTGAATTATCTTTCTAAATGAATTCACCGTGATTCTAAACTGCATTCACAGTATCGGGAGACTTTAGGAGTATGAAGATAAACAAATTATTGAGCAGATAATTCTCGGCCAAAAAACAAACCATTTTTTTTACCTGCCTCATAGCGTACTTTACAATTCTGGAAAATTAAAAACTTTACTGATCCCGTCATATGATGGGCTATATGCTAGTGTATACATATAGGTAAATACACACACATATATTGTATATACATATTAATAAATACACACATACGTAATATCAACACGGCATCGATATATATATACATATAGAGGTGCGTGTGTGTGTGTGTTTCAACATCGGCTGCTTCAATTGTAATATATATTTAAAAAGTGTCCCAACTTTTAATATACTCCTAAAAAAGTTGAATTAAAATCACCTTTTTTAAAATCCTATCTTGATTTGCCACGAGGAAGTTATAACAAATGTGACCTATTAATATTCCCAGAACATCTTTCAGACCAGTTTCATCTCATGTCAGAAGAGATGTCTCGTAAAAGATTAGTTTAATTTTATTCATGAGAGTTTCTCGCTGTTATCCGTCGGATCTTGAATTATTTGCATATATGTAACCGCATAAAAGAAACTGAAGAGGCAAAACAGTATTTCTCTTTTTTTGTTTATTTCTACCGTTTCTTAGTACTAACAAGTTTCTTTTTTTAGATCAGGCTTATAAATCATCAGCCCCCCAATGGATTTAATTTAAATTTTAACATTGCGATGTTTATAAATAAACTGAGCTGGAAGGCCCTTTGATTTATAAATGTGTACAAAAATTCATTTCTTTATTTCTTTTTCTGTTTTCTATGACTAACAAGGATTTAAAAAAAATATACTCAACAATTGAAAACAATAAAATTTCAATTCAGATTTTAGCTTTATGATGTTTATAAATAAACTATATGTTAAAAAATGCCTTAATTTGTAAAAAAAAAAATGATTAAGATGGTGTAAACTATACAAAAAAATATTTTCTTTATTTGCTTTACTATTGTCCCTATTGACTAAAGAGATTTTTTTTTAAACGTACGTTCAACATTTGCTTATATCTTGCGGTACATAGAGTTTGAATTAGATTTCAACATTATAATGTTTATAAATAAACTTAATTATAAGGCTCCTTACTTTAGAGATATGATTTATAATTATATAAAAAAATATAAAAATATATTTTCTCTTTAATTGTATAACTGACTTATCTAATGACAAATACGGCTTTTTGAAGTCCATTTTTATTTATTATCTACCGCATATAGAGTTTGAGTTTATATTCCGACATTATAATATTTATAAATAAGCTCTCTTAAAAAGCACTTTAATTTGAAACAATTAATTTAAAATAGTGTAACTATATACAATAATTCTTTTTTTTTTCTAACGTTTCTATTGACTAAAAAGTTTTTTTAAGCATAATGGATCAATTATCTGCGATATACAGTTTTAGTTATATTTCAACCTTAGGATGTTTTTAAGTAAACTAAGTTGTAAGGCTCCTTACTTTAGAGATATCATTTAGAATTATATTAAAATTATATTTTCTCTTTAATCGTTTAACTGACTTTTCCACTAACTAATATAGCATTGTAAAAGCCATTTTTATTTATTATCTATCGTAGATAGAATTTAGATTTCAACATTATGATATTTATAAATAAGCTATCTTAAAAAGTACTTTAATGGAAAACAACTAATTTAATACAGTGTAACTATATACAATAATTCTTTTCTTCCAACGTTTCTATTGACTAAAAAGTTTTTTAAGAATAATACATCAATTATCTGCGATATAGAGTTTGAGTTAGATTTCAACATTAGGATGTTTTTAAATAAACTAAGTTGGAAGGCTCCTTACTTTAGAGATATCATTTAGAATTATATAAAAATTATACAAATATATTTTCTCTTTAATGGTTTAACTGAATTTTCTACTGACTAACATGGCATTTTAAAGTCCATTTTTATTTATTATTTACCGCAGATAGAATTTAGATTTGAACATTATGATATTTATAAATAAGCTCTCTTAAAAAGCACTTTAATGTGAAACAACTAATTTAATACAGTGTAACTATATACAATAATTCTTTTCTTCCAACGTTTCTATTGACTAAAAAGTTTTTTAAGCATAATACATCAATTATTTGCGATATATAGAGTTTGAGTTAAATTTCAACATTAGGATGTTTTTAAATAAACTAAGTTGTAAGGCTCCTTACTTTAGAGATATCATTTAGAATTATATTAAAATTATATTTTCTCTTTAATCGTTTAACTGACTTTTCTACTGATTAATATGGAATTTTAAGGTCCATTTTTATTTATTATCTACTGTATATAGAATTTAGATTTCAACATTATGATATTTATAAATAAGTTCTCTTAAAAAGCATTTTAATTTGAAACAATTAATTTAAAATAGTGTAGCTATATACAATAATTCTTTTTTCTAACATTTCTATTGACTGAAAAGTTTTTTTAAGCATAATACATCAATTATTTGCGATATATAGAGTTTGAGTTAAATTTCAACATTAGGATGTTTTTAAATAAACTAAGTTGTAAGGCTCCTTACTTTAGAGATATCATTTAGAATTATATTAAAATTATAAAAATATATTTTCCCTTCAATGTTTTAACTAATTTTTTATACTGACTAACATGGCTTTGTAAAAGCCATTTTTATTTATTATCTATCGTAGATAGAATTTAGATTTCAACATTATAATATTTATAAATAAGCTCTCTTAAAAAGCACTTTAATTTGAAACAATTAATTTAAAATAGTGTAGCTATATACAATAATTCTTTTTTCTAACATTTCTATTGACTGAAAAGTTTTTTTAAGCATAATACATCAATTATCTACGATATAGAGTTTGAGTTAGATTTTCACATTAGGATATTTATAAATAAATTTGACATGCTCCTTAAATTATAAATATCATGTAAAAGTATATAAAAGTATAAAAATATATTTTCTTTTCATTGGTTTAACTGACATTACTAATACTGTTTTTAAAGTCCATTTTCATCAATAATATTTGGTATATAGATTTTTAGGAAAACTGTGCATAGCGTTTCAAAACAAACCCTTTGTTTATATGTTTCATACAAATTACCTTACGGTTTGTTGTAGAGTTATCAAACTTGGGATAGACATTCTCTTACACCACCAGACTGTCAATATCGATATTTCCGATCATTCTGTCACGTGTTAATGACAGTATAATGGATGTTAACGTTGCCAGATGACGACAGATTTCAGTACTTGATGTTAGCGTTGTATTTTATAACGTTAAAAAATGTTAGCTAGATCACAAATTAGCAACAAGTTATTTGACTCAAGTTAATATCATTTAAAAAGTGTTTTGATTTCTTTGGCATTAAGATATAAATAAATTAATTTAAAAAATCATATTTAAAAGCATAATATAAGGAAGAATGTACCAAAGCAACATCGGCAGCAACAAAATGTGTTAAGATGAGCCCCTTGTGTAAGCCTTCTCTTGATTTTCAGTTTCCTTAGAAGATGCTATTAGCACGTGAAATTATACTAAAAAAGTTCTTTTTGAATTTCCCACAATTAGGAAATTTA
>CM063498.1:59339697-59457197 GCA_032207245.1 Pardosa pseudoannulata
TATTTGTAAAATTGTTTGCATGAAATAATAGACAGCATTGTCTTTTCTTTCTTTTTTTTTTAAAGATATGCATGGTAGGTGTACAAAAAGTAGATGACTCCTCACCTTAATTGTAAAGTCCAGAGAGATGGGGCATTATGATCAGAAGCTGGTGATTAGCAGTAGAGCTGAAACAGGATTCATCTTTTAGGGTTTGAAAGTGGCACTTAATCTGTTCTATCCTTTTCTCATCAAGGGATAATTTGGTAAAGAATTTGACAAGTTTGGAAAGAATGTCTTCTATGATTAGTCTTCAATCTTTTTTTTTTTGTGTCCTGCCTCAAAACATTTGTTATTTTGGATCCTTTCTTGGGGCCTTTTGACCCTCCTGGCTGATATGTTGTTTTGGATCTTCATAAAAGCATGTAAATATGTCAGAAGCAATATCTTGAGAATTGATGCTGCTGTCTGTTCATTTCCTCATTCAAGCTCTGTATTTTCTTTTATTGATCATGCATGGTGGATGGAAAAGAGAGAGTTATATATATTTATGAAATAAAAAGGGGTGGGATTAAAAAAAGTAGAACCATCACATTTGATTTAAATTGCATATTTAATGTGGTTATTTGTGTATTTAATTTGATAATTCTTGTTGATAGTTAAAACCTCTATGTATTGAACTGAAATGTACTGTTTGATTTAATGTACTGAAAAGTTTTAAATTTTATTGACAATGTTCTGTTTTCAAAAATTTTATTTCCATCATATGTAGCTCATACATTTTGTATATGTTTAATTGGCCAGATAAAGTCAGTTCCAGGTAATATTTAGAGAAACCCATCCTCCCCTCTGATGCTCTAAAGAGTCAAATTCATGTCTATAAAACTGCTTCAGATGTTTAAGTACTTAACAAATGACTTATTGTTAAATGCTTAACATTAGGCACATAAAATCTTTATCATGTTCCTTGTTTATATGCTTGCTTTTAAGCAACAATGCAGTCTCACATTATCTATGTTGTACCAGTTCACTCAAGGAAAATAATAATAATAATAATAATTATAAAATAATAATAATAAAAAACCCAATGAGTTCAACAGAGATTAGCATTTAATTTTTTGTTCACTCAAAGCAAAATACTAAACTTCAAATTTTTACCACTTGAACATGCACATTACTTTCATGTATATTTTTGTACAAATTTTTAGTATGCCTTTTTTTAGTACATACTTTGTATCTTAGTTTTAAATTAACTGTTTTTGATTACTATTAATTTTTTTCCTTTTGATTAAAGGAAAACAAGCACTAAACCTTTAAGATTAAAGTTATAACTTTGAATTGTTCACTCATAGACTAATAAAAAAATTAATACCAAACTGCTAAATCTTTAACCTTTAAGACTTTTTGCAAAATAGTACATAGTCAAATTTTACATATGCCAAGTAATTAATATTTTCTGTAAAGAAGAAATTTAACAATATAAGTGTAGAGAATCACTATCATGCTTCTTTTGTGTTGAGCCAAAAATGCAGTAAAACATGAGTCTATCTTGTGTTCTGCCTAAAATGTGTAGAAGCACGATCATACTGCTTATAGTTACTATGATTTTCACATTAATTGAGAACATTTATATTTATATCAATTGTGGCTTTTTTAATAATATAAGAATTAATCTTTTAGACACAATGTGCTACTATAGTGGGTCACTGTTTGAAATTTTTGATAGTTTTCATATGTAATAATTCAAAATTCTTTATATGAAATTATTGTAATAGGAATTTTATGTATGCTTTTAATTTTCTTTATAGTTAAGTGAATATGAACTCTCTATTGCTGCTCAGTTAGTTGATCCTACCACAATAAGTATTACGTGGGAAGATATTGCTGGATTAGAAGACATTATTCAAGAAATCCGGGAAACAGTAATCCTCCCAATTCAGAAGAGAGAACTTTTTTCAGGATCTACTCTTATACAGCCTCCAAAAGGTTAATGAAAAATACTTGAATAGTTATCATATGAGACATTTTCTTTTATTAAAAATTTGATGCATTCTATAGTTTTACAAGGCATACAAGGCAGTAGTGCAACTAGATTGCCTGGGCCAAGCCCTGTAATTCAGAGAATTCTAACAGTAAGCAGAAAATAAAACAACTAAAAGATGGAAGAAGGGGATAGGGAACTGGATTTTTGAGTTCATAATACAAAAACTAAAGAGTAGAAAGCATAGGGATAGAAAACACAAATATTTTTGTGGCCAGTACACTAACAAAAATATATTTTTTAATGTTATAATTTTTTTAATTTTTAATAAAATTGAAAAAAATAAAAAGTTAAATTCAAAAGTGCCAAAAAACAAACCAACATATAGCGGTATTTTACTTGAAACAACTTCTAAATGGGAAAATTTAGAAGAAAATATATGTAATTTGAATTATTATAACATTTAGAAAAAAGATGCCAGCATGGGGGGACAGAACCGTCAACCTGATGCTTAAGAAAAAATAGGAGGCAGACACTCTATTTAGCACGCCATGCCCACACAGGGTGAAAAGATTTAGTATCGAAGTTAAGGGGAGTGTTTTACAATTCTGACTTTGGTAACATTTAGATTCTTTCTCCCTGCCTCTGCTTTGAGGGAGGGAGAGCCAAGCAGGACGATACAGTAATGTACTGGGTCTCTTTGGAGAGATCGGAATCTGTACGAAACATAATGTATGGCCAGTTTAAAGTATCTTAAAGCTTTTTTCTTACATTTTTATAATTTAAAAATTTGGAAATTTTTCCTTTTTTTTTTTTTTTTTTTTTTTTTAATAAAGACAACATACGAAAATTAAGGATCTTTGTTGAGAATGGCCAAAGGCCTTCTATTGCTAGCATCAGTGGGATCATAATTGACGAGATTATTAATTAAATCAGTAAGTTTTTATGAAATTTAGTGGAGAGTCTATAAATGAAATTTGGTTTAGGAAGAATTTTTAACTCTTCATGAATAGAACTATTTCGAAAGTACCAAGGAGCATTAATAATTTCTCTAAGAAATAAATTTTAAATAACAGTTCGATTTTTAATATTAGAATCTGCTGTTCTATAGTTTTTATAATCAGAAATAGTAATAATAGTCAGAAATAGTAAATAATTCTGGTATCTCTTTGACATCAAAATTAGAAATAGCGTTATTTAATTGTCAGAAATAGTATAGCTGAAAATAACTTTTATGACTACTCTATAAGTTGTCATATAAAAAATTGATATTTCTGATAAGCATTTAAATTTTTTTTTTTAATTTTAAGAAAGGTTGTTTTATATTGTTTGGCAAAAGTTCAAAATATAGGCTTATAAATAAATATTAAAACCAGTATTTCAAAATGTTTGTTTACATATGCCTTTTAATTTACAAAAGCTACATATGCCTTTTAATTTAGCCTTTTAATCTTGTATTTATATTCCTATGAATATGTGTATATATATTAAGAATAGTAAAGAAACAGGAGGTCCTTAATGTAAACTGTTAAGAAAACTGCTAATATATGTTTCTGTTCTTTGCTATTTAGGTTGTGAATAAAAATGAAAACTAAAGTTGTAGTTTACAACTTTAGTTTTCACACTACATTGTCAACAATTAAAACACTACATTGTCAAAGTTAAAACCCGATATCAAATGGTCTAAAGGTGTTAATTCTAGAAATATATTGAATGATAAAGATAATATCATAAAAGCTAGAAAAATTATCATCATATACAAAGTTTTCTATATTATTCTTTGATACATTTAACTAAGTGGTCTTCACACTGTTTCTCAGCTTTCCTGGAGTTCTCTAGGGGTTCCATAACTGAAAGTCTCATTAGCCATCAAGAGCAAAACAATAGACTGTGGTGCTCCAAACCAAACCAATCCATAAAAAGGTGCATTTATAGCCATATTTAAAAATTAATGATAAGCTTCATCTGTGGGCAGCTGATTTGTAAAAGTATATGCATTTTGGAGAATCAATGAGGAATTTTCACATTTTCAAATTTTATTTTCAAACAATAGAAGACAAAAAAGTAAGCAGGACAGTTCATTTTTTTAAATTTCATTTGGGGCCCAGATGAATTTTATATCGGTCTCTTTAACGTCTCTCGAAAATGTTATTTTTCCTCCGCTGGTTTTGCGACGTCACAGTTCATGAAAATACCGATAATATATGCTGTTTACATGGGATAAGGCTACTTTTCAATTCCTTCCTGTTCAGAGAATTGCATATAATAGAAATTTTTTTATTATGTCTGACAATCCAAAGTCATATTCTAAATACTGTATTGTGTCAATCTGTATGAATATAACTAATTGCAGTTAAAAGATATTTTTCAGCATTCCCAAAGATCCCATTATACATAAAACTTGAGCTAATGTTATCAAAAGAGATGAGAAATTAAATCAAAAATTATCATGTAGATAAGGATGTTTGTGAAGACCATTTTGGTGTAATTAAATCTTTTTTTTAATTATATATATATTAAATTTAAAAGTGCTGTTTAACCAGTATTGTTTTAACTTTATAAAAAAAATCCCTAATTTAACAAAGCTTAGGAACTTTATAATCAGTTTGTGAAGAAGGATATAAATTGCAATAATTATTAGAAACATAACTAAAAAAAAAAAAAAAAAAAAAAAAAGGAAAAAGGAGGGTTTTAAGTATTTTCAAGATATTTGTAAACATTTTCTTGGGCGATACCTATTTTCTTGAATATAGCAGATCACACTGTGATACTTTATAATTAAATTGGATGCTAATTTGAAAAAGTATGTTACCTTTAAAATACTCTACTGATATTACTTTAAAAATGTAAATTTAATTTCAGGAACTATATATTTTTTTATTTAACACTTATATTTGGTAATAAAAATGTATTAATATTTAATATATAAATCAAAAGTAATAAAATCTTTAAGTATAGAAAAAAATACTATGATGAATCTGAACATTGCATACATTTCAAAAAGTCATTTGTGATTTTTTTTAATAAATAGTAGAGTGAGTATAAATTTATAATTAAAATACAAACACATTATATCAATTTCAACACAAACAAAATCTAGATATTACATTTTCTCAAATTTATACAACATTATTTCCATTGCCATCAAGAACAGGTTCTATATACATAAAACTGGTTAATGTATATTTACTCTTTTCCTGTTACGCTTCTTGTTTGTTTTAATTTATAAGCCTAAGTTATTCAACAAGCTTTTGCTACTTCTAAAATTAACATTGAATCAAAAATGCACAGGCAATTCTGTTATATGTATATGTACATATCAATTTATATTAAGATAATTTTACAAAACTTCTTCATTCATTTTTATAAATTATTTAATAAAGAAACTTTAATGTAAGATAGTAAGATTGTTTTGATTAAAATAATTCATGAGATGAATCTCTTTTGAATGTGAATATGAAATGATAGATATTTTATATACAAAAGAAGGTAAATGTTTAGGAAAGTTAATAAAAAGGTTTTTATACAATGGTGATCTTTAAAACCATACATTATGGTGGTTTTAATACATAATCAAAGTATTTTGTTTCAAGAATGTTTTTTAATATTTTCAACTACAATATAAAAATACCTTTTCTAATTTTTTATTTAAACATTACTTCTATCTCTCTCTGTATAAAACATGATACTGCAACAGTAAATATGTTTGTGTGCATAAATAGATATGTTTAACATGTTGTTAGTGTTTACAAACAGAATAGGTGTGGTAGTATTAATAAAGCATTTATACATTTGAAGTACGTTAAGATAAATTGTACCCATGGAATCCGAATTCCCAAAATAATTAAAAGTATTTCCCAAAATAAAAATATTGATATGCTGTGAATTTTCGTGAGATTGTCGAACTGTTCTTTGGTGAATCAGGGTAAGAGATATTATAAGATATATATATATATATATATATATATATATTGAGATTGATAAAATTATCCTAAAGGTCGAGTAGAAATAAATATTAAAGACTAGAAAATTTTAAAATACCAGCCAAATGCAATCTGAAAATAAAAAGTGCTTACTAATAAAATGTCAACATTGAAACTTCATGAACTGTGAACGTCACTACCAGTCACAGAGCGTTTTGAAGTTATGTGGTTTTTTCTTAACTTTAAAATTAACTTTAAAAATGATGGATTCGTTTTTTTTTTTTTTTTTAACATTTTTGAGAGCATTTTTATAATTAACAAGTGTGGAATTATCAAAAAATTAATAAGTTGTTTCATTCCCCACTTGTACAAATTCCTCATTGTCAACAGTACTATTGGCAAGCTGTAGGCTGTTCAAAGGGGGGCAATAGCTGGAGAATAAGTTAATGATATTATTACAATGTTATGTTAATAAAATTTGACATGTTAAATAGATGTCTTTTTATTTTTAAATCGCTAGTAATATAAGTCCTTGGTGCTTCAGTCTTACTTTTTTGAAGCCCCGACTAACAGTGCCAATCTCTGTTTTAGAGACCAAGAGTTCTGGGGTGCAAAGCATATGTCCTAGTTTGAGGGATCCACCTTTAGTGGAACCCTCAGCATTTAAATGAATAAGTAAGTCCTCTTTAGTTTATGGCAAGTTTCTCAAGAGCAGGTCACTGTGATCAGATTTTAATTCTACCCAAACCCAAGGAAACACAACCCCATAAACATCTAAGAAAAGAGTTCAGTGGCTAAAGCTGAATATCCTGCATCTCCCAAGAGGGGTCAGGACTACTCCACATCACATTAAGATGCCTACTGAGGACACATTAATCTGTAAGAAGGTGAACACCCTTACTCAAGCCATTCCTATGCAGCTTCAAAAGCTCCTTATGGCACACATGAGATAAATGTTTGAGCTGTACCAGTTTACATAATGAAATATAAAAATGAATAGTGTTTCTGTCAGACTAGGGAACAATACCAAGAACAGGTTAAGGACCAATAAAAGATATTCTGGATCCTTTCCTAGCTAGCTCATTGTCCTGAATCCCCATATGATTAGGCACCAGTAGTTATTGATCTTGCTACACAAAACAAGATCTGACATCACCTCATAGAACTTCAAAACCAAAGCAGAGATGACACAATCTCAATGTTTAGCTCTGTAGCATTCTTGGTCCTCATTACTAACTGAAAGGAGAAAAGCTGAGTCAACCCTGGCCAGCCTGAGAATAGAACCTTGGATCTGTCTGTCACTAGGTAATGCAAAGCACAACCTCAACACAACAACACTGGGGATTTTCTGTTATATTTAGATCTACATTAAGTATAAGTTATATATTTTTCTAATGGTGGTATAGAATCCCCTGGGAAAAAAAAAAGTTATAGGTTTAGGGGTTTTGTAAGTTGATGCAGTTTGGAGACCACCAATTTAAGTTAAATAAGATTTACCACAGTAAGCCATATTAGTATCAAAGTAATAAGTAAGCTGTATTAAATTTCCCATACTTAAAAAAAAAAAAACAACTTTTATAGTAAGGTTTGTATAGCAATTAAAAGATTCTAAATCTTTATCTTTTTTGGTTGGAATTAAAATTATTATAAAGTTATTTCAAGCATTTAATTAATTTTTATTTTATCAGGTGTCTTGTTACATGGACCTCCTGGATGTGGCAAAACCATGATAGCTAAAGCTACTGCAAGAGAAGCAGGTAAAACCTCATTTTATTAATTTGTAAATTGATTGTGAGATTTTTTATCCAACTGCTGAGAATTTTTTCTAATTAAATTATAGGAGCTCGCTTTATAAATTTGGAAGTATCAGCTTTGACTGATAAATGGTATGGAGAAAGTCAGAAATTAGCTGCTGCTGTATTTTCATTGGTAGGTAATATTTTAGAAATTAATTACTCTGAATATGTGGTAATTGTACAGTACTAATTTTTTTCTCTTAATTTTAGGCACTCAAAATCCAACCTTGTATTATTTTTATTGATGAAATTGGTGAGTTTAACAAATATATTTTGAATCATACTTTAATTCAAAACATATTTAGGTTTTATACTTTTCAATAGTTCTTTAAATAGCATTTTTCAAAAATATTTTTTTATTGTTTCTATTAATTTTATCTATTAAAACGGTTAGATTTGTGATAAATTAGGATTTGAATGTTATTATACAAAATAAGAATTCTTTAAAATACTAGTTTATGAAGTAGCAGCTGTGAAAAAGTTAGTGTTAATGAATTGTTTGTAGGACATCTCCCTGTACACTCATAGAACATTTAGGATAAATCTGTGTCAGGGTTAAAGCATTTGGGTGGCAAAAGTACTTATTTATAACATGTTTTCAGATATCCGTTTCTTAAAGTTTTGTATGTTTAAATAGTATTTGTTAATAGTACTTATATTGCATGTGGAGTTTTAGAGAAAGTATGGCATAATTTAAAAGTAAATATATCTATATTTTTTCCTTTTGGGTTTTAGATTCATTCCTAAGGTCAAGAGATTCCTTTGATCATGAGGCTACTGCTATGATGAAAGCACAATTCATGAGTTTATGGGATGGTCTCATAACTGATGCAGACTGTCAAGTTATAGTTATGGGAGCCACTAACAGACCTCAAGATGTAGATAGAGCTATTCTTCGAAGGATGCCTGCAATGTTTCATATTGGTTTGCCTGTAAGTATAAGACTGATAGAGATCATGAAACTTTTATTTTCTAATTATTGATTTGGGATTAAATAAATAGATGTTTATGTTAAACAGAATCTTCTGCTAGTCTTAACTCTTTGTTTGTATGTTAAATCTCGTCTGTGAGATTTGATTCAATATGACTCTGCTAAGTTAATTTGTGAAAAATTAATGGAAATCAGTAATGAGATAAATTCTGTTTGCTACCTCTTTATATAGGAATCCTAAAGATAAAATCCAATCTAAAGCAACACCAGTGTTTGAACCCCTCTCTCCCTCTTTTTTTTTTTTTTTTTTTTTTTTTTTTAAAAACAAAGCTCTGCTGAACATTTTTTCCAATACCGGTTGTCAGAGTAGTATATGTTTTCACTCATCTTTAAAAGCAAAAAAAAAAAAAAAAAAAAACCCTAAAATATTATGCAAGTATTAATATTAAATATCAATTCTTAAATATAACCAACTTTTGCTCGTATGTAATACTATAGTCATAATGTATAAGACTCAGAAAAACCCAAATATTCTGCAAGTATTAATATTGGCATGAGATTTTTTTTAAAAAAAGCATGTAACTAAAATTCTGTGGTTATGTAATTCAATAGAAAATGTTGACCAATGTAAAATATTGTGAATCTTGGGAAAGATAGAAATTTTAGATAGTCAAATCAGGAGTAGAGGTTCTAGCACAGAGGTTTCAAACTAGCTGGTTGCACATGACCTGTGATGTCAATTTTGTTGTGTGTGAGATCTTTTTGAAAAAGAAAACAATTTGTTGCTCCATAGTGATTTACTTTGATGAAATTTATTAGAAAAGCAGAAACAATCATTCAAAGTGGAACTTATTTAGGATTTAAAATAATTCAATGTGACCTGACTTCAGATGACAATTTAAAGGAAGTTTTTTGCACACATTTATAAATATAGAAGCCTTGATATTATATTTAAAAAAGAAGCTGCTCTTGTGATGCACAAAAATCATATTATATACTTTTGTATCATAAAACTACTAATAATTGAGATAAAAAGGAAGGACATTTAATATAAGATTTTGGACTAAAGCATAAAATCAAGTTATTTTATTTATCTTCCTGTTAAATTATAAATAGAATATTAAATGTTGTGTAAAGTGATATTTTGGATTTCATTTTCTGTGCTACTATTTTGCTACTAAAATGGTTATGTTGATATTTTTGCTACTTTCTTTGATTTTGAAGGCAAACAACTATTTTCAAATGATTTTTAGAGTGGCAACCCTGTAAGATGCATGTTGATAAACACTAAAATGTTATCCTTATGTCTTGGAGATAGTTTGTAATAACCACCCCCCACTTTTGGGGCCACGTTGTAATAACACACTGTTTTGGTACGTTATGCTTGCGTGTGACTTCCCCGCCTACTTTATGGGGGTAGGTATGTTCTTAGATTGCCGTTGGGATGCATGGGCTAAATAAATCTTCCAAAGTTTAGATGGACAACTCAAATTTATTTACAAAACAAAATTGATGAAAAATTAAAGAAAATCAAAATGATATATTTCTGAGTCTCTGGGCCTATTCTATCCAGATTATATGGCTGAGCATATCATATCCAGAATACAACCATCGTGTTCTCTCACATTGAAACGAGAGGTGTCTCCAAGTTGCAGGCCAAAATCCAACTGTTTTTCTTCACATCTCTCCCTTTCCTCAGGGGTGGGGGTATCCACATTTCTCGCAACTTGATCCCTGCCAAAAAGAGAAGTTCTTTCATTCAGATATACTGCTGGCCTGCAAAAACATAACTGAGCGCATCAGAAGAATCTGTGCATCTCCAGTTTCAAGGAACGCTGAGTAAAAAGGGTCAATGGGGGCAATTTTGCCGAAAACAAGAAAGGCATATACATGTGAACACTGGTCGTGCGGTCCAAATTTCTTACATAGTTTGTAATTAAATAATAAACTGTTAAAAGACTAAAAATAATCTTAATGTTCAATAAATCATTTTTCAAAAAAATAAAAGCACATGTATTACTTGCTTTTCCTTGCTTTAAAATAAGTTTTAAAATGTTGTTTTACAGACTTAACTATTTTAACAATGTTTGACAAAAACATGATAGCATTCTAGGATCAATAAACTGTCATTAACAATTGTCACTTTTGGTTCAAGTAGGATTTTTTTATTGTACCTGAAATATATTTATTGTTTTCAGAATCAGATGCAGAGAGTAGGAATCTTAAAGCTAGTTTTGGAAAATGAATTTGTAAGTAGTATTTTGTTCTTATTTCTATATTTCTTGTTATTGTAATTTTGTTTCTGCTGCATGAAGATCTAAATTTTATTAGCTTGTCTCAAACCTACAAAAATAATTTTAATTAATGTATAGGTGATTCTAATCATGATTATGTTGGCTGAAAAATATTTTATATACTTATTTCAGTCTGTAAGAAAATCTAGAAAGTTTCTTTTTAATTATATACTTATGTTTTTATTAGGCCTCCAAGTCTGTAAGAGATCATGCATGGTATGTTTTACACACTTGTAAAATCAATAATCATCTATATATATATATAAATGAATTTGTGTCTGTCTGTCTGTACTCAATAGACTCAAAAACCATGCATCCAATCACCGTGAAAATTTGGGAAATTCTTAGGTATATCCCTGGGAAGGTTTTTGTAAATTTTTAACGTTCGAAATCCATTCCTTCCCCCTTTTTCGAGCATTTCATGTCATTATTCCAAGCATTTTTTCCCCTGGTTAAAGGCAAACGATTAATTTTTTAATTTATCGCATCATAACTAAGTGAAAGAAGCAATATTTCTAGCAATGTGACATCATTCCATTAATTCCATGTAATTGTTTTAAGCGCGATTTTCCTAGGTTAAAAGCAGGAAATTAAAATTATCAATTTATCACTTAATAAATCGGTGAAAACGATATTTTTCTATCATTATGACGTCATTCCTTTAAATATCTTATTTATTCATTTCTTATTTTATGTTATTAAACATTGTCTGCGTAGTATCAATTCGATTTGACCTGGAAATTTAGATATAAAGTGATTTAATTTTCATTTCTATGTGACGCAAATTATAGCATTTTTATATGAGAACTAATTTTAAATTTAATTCTTGGTTAATTTTTACGTTACAATGAAATGTTTATCAACAATATTCTAACAACAAAAAGTACAAATTTCAGTGACCCTCATAGGCAAATAAAAACATCATTCATTATTCACGAAAAAAAATCTTTGTTTAAAAGTAATATATTAAGTTCACCTTAACAAAGTATGGGCACACTTGCTAGTTCGATATAAAAATATTCATGAATAGATACTACTTGGGGCAGTTTACTCATGTGGCTGAAGAATGGAGTACTAAATTCTCAAGATGAATTTTTCCTTCGAAATTTCCATGACACTCACTCTTGCACAAATTGTTTAATATCTTATATTTAATGATTATGCTATTTTGTAGTCCATTTACTTTTCTCTACTGCTTCTTTCTCATTTTTTAAAAGAGTATTTCTAGAAAATGTTTTGGGATTATTCTAAAATTATCCTACCTTGAAATGGGGAGAAGTTAAGATTTTTTGGACACCCATCCACATATATACCTATACTTGTGTGTGTTTGGCCAAAAGTATGGAAGGACAGTAAACACCAATAACTTTTTTAATTATAGGAATGTTTCATTGCAGTAAATTGTATATGTCAGGATAAACTCAAAATTTTACTATAATAGTCAGTTTCTTTTATTTCCATACTTCCAGCTGCACATCTAATCATTTTTTTCAGTTTAAAAAGCCGAGAGTGTTACAAAGGTGTTCTTCAGAAATATTTTCTATTCAATGACAGATCTTATGCTTGTAGTCTTCAATACTTCTAAGTTTGTCAGCATAAAACATTGTCCCATTGTTATCAGTTGCAAGATGTAAGAATCTTGGAGGCCAAGATGAGTTCTCTATGGCCAATCCACCTCCAAAGACATCATTAATGAACTCTTGCACTTGAATTGCAAAGTTTAGGGGAGCACTGTCATGCTTCAGATAGATATCATTTACAATCCTCAGTCTCATCAAATACAGCACTAAAAATGTTTATAGTATGCTGAGATATGTGTCACCAGTTCACTTTGATGCCTTCTTGAAAAAACAAAAGCCCAATGAAATGCTGCATTGTCTCACTATACCTCACATTAACTTTTGAAGTGTATTGTTAATGTCTCAAATTTGTGAGTGTTATCCAATTTTCAAGTTCAAGTTATAATGGTTGACTTTACATGATTCACAAAATCAGTTCATTTGAGTAAAGAATAGATGGTAGGAGCACATCACCTTATAACTGTTTCAGCATGAGTTCTGAAAATTCTATTCTGATGTCATTGTTTTCTTTTGCCAATGTGTGCATAAATTTTCAGTTTGTAAGTGTTTTGCTTTAATGTTCTTCAGAATTGTTCTATATAGCAAAGATTTAGGCTCCAATAATTACTGTCGAGGCTGATTTTGGTATGAATTTCTGTAGATTATTCTGCGCACTTCTCTTAATTGCATTAATGACGCTAGTTCTCGGGTGGAAGTTTCCTGGCATATATGCCATGCTTCCCGCTGTCTTGAATTTACTATGTCATTTCAATATCATGAACTCAGCTGGAGGTTTTTATATAAAAACCTTGTTTGAAACATTCTCTTAACCAAAACAGAAGGGCAACCATAGCATGCATGGCAGTTTCTTCTGTAAATTTTCCATATTTAAATTTGTCATTTATATGCTTGCTTTATTCCATCAGTGATGTGAATAAAATAAAATTGTCAACATCCCTGGTAAAAGTACATTTTTTAAAAAAAACTTTCCAATGCATAAAAAAATAAATTGGTAATTAATCAAATGAAAATCTTTCCTTTTGGAAACTGACGTTTACTAATTGATTCACGTGTAAATGGTTTTATTATAACATTGTTCATATTTTTACAAAAACAGAAAAAGTTTCAGTTTGCTGTAGTAAATTTATAATTTTACTACTGGCAAGTTGTAATAGTCTGCATCTTTGTTGAGGTCCGGCTATCAGGGATTGTAGGCTTCATAAAAATCCTGAAATTATTTAAAAAAAAAAAGTCCTAAATATGCTTGCTCGTCTTCAAAATCCATCAGTTTTCACCCATTGAGACTAATTTTTTATGCTTCATCTTCGTACCATGCTTCTCGAAGGGTAGCTACTATTCTTTGAGGTAGTAAATACATAATATTAAAAATTTTTTAGTAAAATTTTGTGTCATCCCCCCCTAAGATGTTAACAAATTTATTTTTCTTTCTCTCTCTCTCTCCCTTTTTTTTTTTTTTTTTTTTTTTTTAATAAATGTAATATGTAAAATGGTAAACCCTATCAGAAATGTACTAACTATTTATATGTTATCAATGTATATATATATATATATATAAGGGGTCCTCTAACAGCTATAATGCTTGTAAAGTCTATTGGCACTTCAAGCTCACACTTTCTCGTTTCCCCAGTCATCGGTTACTATGGTAGCGACCAAGAAGGAGGTGCATTCACACTTATTTTCAACACTTCAGTTGAGGATTTGATTCCGTTCAGACGACTTGCTTTTCTCTCTTCTCGTATATAATTATTTTGCTCTTATCTGATATTACCCTGTCATTTTTTATCTTTTTGTTCATTATTTTATTTAAATTTTGCTTTATATTTATATATTTTTACTTCGTAAAACATTTCCTGTAATGGCTAGTTTTGATCTTAGAAAACAGTCCAAAATACTGGTATTTAACGTATACAGCTACTTGAAAGGTCTTGTTGAATCCAATCCGGATGCTACAGTTTTGGAATTATTTTCTCAGACTCAACAAGCAACTGCTGATGTCTGTGGTATTTCCAAAAGAACAGTTCAAATTACTCATAAATTTTTATGTGTAAAGTATTAAGTGTTCTTCAAAGAGTATTATAAATAAAAATACTTTCATCATGCACCTAGAGCCCTTACGATGCATGACACCCCTTAATGTAGCGGGAAAAAAGAGTAAAGTCATTCCCCAACTGTCGTTACCATAGTTACTCGTGGTCATCGGGGAAAAATCAGTGACCTTGAAGTGCCTATAGAGTTTACACAGAGTATAATACCCCCTCAATTACTCTGAAAAGTGTGGATTTAAGAAAATTTTCTACTTGCCAAATTTAGTGAATAAAGCACCAATTTTTTTTTTTTTTTTTTTTAGAAATTTAAACATATGTTTAAACTTTAAAATACATGCAATATTTTAGCTCATTGATGTGTGTATATATACACATGTAAAATATGCGTGTGTAGAAACATTTACAAATAATATTCTGAAAACCAAAAATCATTTTCAGTTTTTATGCCAAATTTTATATATATGGGTTGCTAGGTTTTTGCACAACACTTTCTACTAATCTATAGTACAGTTGTGGGAGTGAGTACATTTACTTTAATTTTGTTTATAGCTTTCAGAAGACGTTGACTTGGATCATATTAGTAGGCTGACTGAAGGGTTTTCTGGTAGTGATTTGAGAGAATTATGCCGTAATGCTGCTCTGTACAGGGTAAGAGATTATTGTAAAGAGGAAAGCAGGCTGGAATCGCAGCCAGAAAGGTAAATATTTTCTTTTCTTCCTCTTGTCTGTAAAAGTTACCCCATTTTTACAATTGGAATGTGTTACAGTAGAAATATATATATATATTAGCAGAACTTCATGTATTCCTACTTTTTGATTTTAGTTTTTTCTTGAATGGTATAAGTTCTAAATCCTAATCAAAAACATGTAGTTCCTTGAAGTACCTCGCAAGAAATATTGCATTTTTTCCTAAAAGTGAATATATTATTCTTTTCACAACACAAGTATGACATCAGGCTCAATAACTCTCAGTTTATCAATTTGTCATTTGTATACAACATTTTTTAAAAATCCGATAAGTATTTTTTATATCCCAAAGCTCAGTGACTAGTAAGTCTCAATAAAAACAAAAATAAATTCTTTATCCAAAATTCTGGCCATGTTGAGCTGAAAGTGAACTAAGTAAACTGTGTGTAGGCTGTAAACTGCACAATAATTATTGCAAAAGAAGGTCCATTTACTCAGGCCCAAGAACTAAAGATAAACCAGTGTAAACTGCACAGTTTAACTGATTAGGCTGCTTAGCTGTTTGTGTTCAGGGTTCCCACGGTCCTTAAAAGTCCTTAAGAACTCCTTAATTTTTAAGGGCCCTTAAAAATACTTAATTTTTGTCAAAGGTACTTAAAAACTCGGCCGAATGGTTAGGGTGCTGGCCTTCAGAACCGGAGTTCGTGGGTTCGAATCCCACTATGGCATGGATGTTCGTAGCCGTTCGGAATCGGCTTTAAGCAGTAGGTTCCGGTCTCATTAGCCCTCGTGTTGCAAAAAGTAGACCGTAGCGCTCCAAAACCAAACCAAACCTTAAAAACTCCTTAATTTTTAAATTGGAATGCGATCAATTTCTCCCTCGATGAGATCCACAGTCTCATGTGATTTCCTATCAGTTTTCTTATATGACAAATATATAATCTTTTGTATACCTTTAAAGGTTTAAGTATAAAGTCAGCTGCCCTTTCCTAATAGCTAACAGTCATGCAGATTTTAATTAAACGAAGCATGGAGGATGGGGGTTTGTAGATATTTCAGTTACTTATGGAAGTTTAATTTTCCTTGCATTGAATGCAATAGAAAAGTCTAAGACTTTCTTCTTTCTCAGGCAGTGCCATGTATAATCAGCCAGTATATATATATATATATATATGTATATATATATATATATATATATATATATATATATATATATATATATATATATATATATATATATATATATATAAGCTCTTATATAAATATCAGTCATTTTTAAACCCCCGGGAAGTACTGTTTATAATATTGTTGTTATTCACAATTTATTTTTAGTTTGATCACTCAAAAAACTTTTGATGTACATTTTTCAAAATTTGGTTTTGTCAGATTTACCTTATATTAATTTTTAGGCATTTTTAAAAACTCAATTCTGAAATATTGTAAGGCATTTATTGAACATATCATGTCTGGTTCATAATCATTAAAATATGTTCCTCAGGAGATAGAGTTTATGCCGTTATGTTGTGTATTTCAAGTAGGTCCTTAATTTTTGTTCTGGAAAAAGAGTGGGAACCTTCGTGTTTGATTAATATTATAATACAAAAGGCACTGTTTTGTTGTTTTTGTCAGAAAATTCTTGTAATTAAATTTATAATATATTGTGTAGATAAACTTGAGTTTTCAATTCAGTTTTCAAGGGTTTTTCAAATACTATTTTTTAAAAACTTTTTATTAATTAATGGTTTCATTATTATTTATTAAACATGAATTTTCTTATTCCATAAAAAAAATTGTCCATATTGAAGTCATATTTTTTATATAGTTGTCAACATGTATTTAAAGATCCTACTTATAAAGCTGTATGTTTACTTTTATAATCTTTTGCTAGGTATAAGTGCCAATTTTTGAAATACTAACATATCCAAACTTGAATGTTGTTCAATAACTTAAGAAAACAATGGTTATTTTGGTAGTTGATAAAGCAGTATCAGATCATTTTAAGGTATAAAAGGTATTCAAATATGAATTATCAACACATTTAAACTGATAATATCTTGCTAAAAAGCATAACATATATATCCTAGAATGTTAGAAAACATTTCAGTGTATTATTCTACATATATAAATTAATATCTTATATTGTAAACCAGTGACTCTCAACCTTTTGAAAGTCACTATCCCCCTAAGGGGAGAAATAATTTTCAACACCCCAGTCTCCCATTGGGATAATCTCATAATTTAGGTCATAGGGAAGGAGAAGTACTCAATTATAAGAGACAAAATGTGTAAGTGATTTTCTTGAATAGACCTACACATGAAATTTTTCTGCTTTAACTTGATATATTGGGTGAGTGCAAAAGGTCTACCCATTTTGCTTACCCATAAAGAGCAAAATGAACAGTACTTTTTATGGTGTATGATCTATGACCTCTTGCTATTTTTCTTGAAGGACATGAATCTCATGGTGATAAAATTCTGGCAGGGCAGTTTTCACAGCATCAATATCATTAAAGGTTTTCAGACTGAAGAAATAGCTTAAGGCACAAAATAGGGGATAGTCAGTTGATGCCAAGTCAGGAGAATAGGGAGGGTGGGGTAAAACCTTCCAACCAAAGCTCAGTAACTTTTGGCAAGTGATGAAAGCAGCATGTGGTCTGGCATTATCAGGATAAAGGATAACACAGTGACCATTGACCTGGCCACTGTGCTACCAAATTTGAATGCAACCTGTCCAACTGTAGACAGTAGAAGGTAGCATTGATGGTTTAGTTGAGTGGAAGGACCTCCACTCAACCAAACATAAACAACGATCAATCAAAGGATTGTGGTGGTTAAAATATGGCAAAATATAAGAAATAAAAAAGGGCAATTTCAGCTTATTTTAACTCACGTAGTTAAATATTGATACCATTTTCAATAAAAGAGCTAGGATGAAAACCAAATTGGCAGGATGCTGCCTTTCAGTAGTTTTGAGTTTGAAAATGCCTCTACTTGCTTGGTTGTTGTTCATAGTCATTTGAAATCAGCTTTAAGCAGTAGGCCTTGGTTTAATTAAACCCCATGAAAATATACTATAGAATTCCACACCAAATTAAATATTAAAAAAGAGAGATGCTCATACAAGATCAATCCAATTATTGTGTTAGAATATATCTTACTCTATAGTGAGGTAACAGGATAAAATAGCAACTAGGTGTGCCGCTTTCCTAAGTTTAAAGGTTCAGAAAGTTTCTTATTGCATGTAGGATGGTGTACAAATGGCTGATAATTTGTCTAAAATTTAAAATAGCTACAACATTTTTAAAAAATGAACCAAACATATAAATTTTTGTTTGACATTGAAACCTTTTGCTTACACATGCTCAAATATGTAGCTAAGAACATTTAATTCTGAATGAGGAGGTTAGGGGAAAGTAATGCATGTGGAGACATAGGAGATGAATCTTAGTGGTTGCATTGTCATCATTACTGGTGCAAATGGTGTAAATTAGATAAACGATTTAATAAATTTAGGAGTTTGAAATTGAATTCCAAAACACACCCATTATTCCCCTACAGCCCAACAGCCCCCCCCCCCTTGTTGTCCAAAAGATGTTACCACTCCCAGCTTTCACTCCCCGTGAGTAACAAAAGAGGTTTACCACTTCCATTGAGAAACAGTGTTGTAAATTATATATATATATATATATATATATAAAGAATTTAGAATTATCTTACATATCCATATTTTTTATTTATAAGTCAATTTTATTTTAATAGAAATTGCTATGATCAGACAATAAATGAAATTTTATGGATTCGATGTGGCAATTGTGTTAATTTCAGTCTCTTAGAATTGCAACAATTAATGAAACCATTTTTTAAAGTTCATTGTATAAATTAGGATTTTTTGGTGTGGTTGCAGATCTACAACACAGTGATGCAAAAGGTTAATTTTTTTTTTAACATAAAATGATGAAAGCTAAATGCCTAATAAAAATAATTCAGAGCAAGATATATAAAGTTTTTTTCACTTTTATAAATTTCTAATATATATATTTTTTTCCCTATTTAACGTGAAGCCCATCAGAAGGAGAAGTATTCCATGATCCTCTACGATCCATCAGTATGGAAGATTTCTCAAATGCTTTTGGAAGGATGAGGGATTCTAAAGTACATGCAGGTTTAAAAGTTAAACCCAAAGTTCCAGAATTAGATTAAGAAATTAGGAATTCTTTTTTAGGTTTTGGACTATATATTAATGTGGACTCTGTTATTCAAGACACAATCTATTTCACTCATAGTATTTTCCAAGCATATAATACCTTTGTTATTTAATGTTATTAGCATGTCCTTTCTTGTATTTGTTGTAAATATCAATAAGGATCTCTAATAAAATTATGTACATACCACTTTTTTTTAATAAAGTCACTTTTAATATTCTATACATGATACACAGCACTATGACAATTTTCAGTTTCAATAAATACATATATCCCAGATCAGAAAAATGAAGGTGAATTTTCGATAAGACATGCATTCATTTTATAATGACTAGTTGCTATTTAGTCATTTTTAAAAAAAAGATTTGTATTAAAATAAATAAATATATTTACTGCTTTGAAGCTATTTGGTCACTTGTTCATAAAATAAAAAAAATTCAAAAAGCCTTTAAAACTATACAGTAGTTTCTGAAAATTGCTTAAAATGTATATGATGATGAAGATGATGGGTGATATATTTATATACAGTACAAAAATAAATATAAATTTGAATTACATGGTAGAATATTGCTTCTGAAACAATATAACAATGCACAAATAAAATAGTTTGCCTATATATTCACCATGTAATTCAAGTTTATCATCTAAATAATATAAACAATCTCTTGAATATTCATTTATACTCTCAGATTAAATTTGGATTAACAGCATGATTTGAAGCAAGAGTTAGTAGAAAATTTCTTTGTAATCAAGTCCCAAATGTGATAGAACTTTAGTTCGTTAATTTAACCAAACACAATTATACATATTTAATTTCCCCCATTCTTTACAACTCCTGTTCATCCGATTGAAATAAAAAATGTTGACTATTCTAGAAGATCTCTGTATTTTATCCCTGGTCTTCACTATCACTATCTGTAAAATAAAATAAAAATATTTAGTGTGGAACATAAAATAAAATTATCTATCAATTCTTTGATCAGTGTTAAATTTCATTTACAAAAAATTAAATAGGTACAATTTTCAATATTAGATGAAGGCTAGTCAGAAAAACATCTTAAGAGATTAAAAATGAAAATACAAGGAAAAAAGTAAAGAATATTTTCTCTAACAGAAATTGTTATTCTTGTATTTTAGCTTGTGTTATAAGTTTAGTACTTACACATATTCATATCAGAACATTAAATAGTTTCTTAATGCCTTTTTTCTAAACCTCCAAATAAGAAACATGGCAATTTGACAAATTTGCCATTACTAAGATTGTATTTGGAGGTTTCACTGTATATACTCATGAGGGGAAAATTATGTTTAAAAAATAACTCAAAGGTACAAATTTGATTTTATTGATCAGAAAATATTAAAAGAGGCATTCACATTCCTTACAGAACGAACCCGAAAACCAACAGTCAGTTTTCAACCAATTTATATAAAATACAGGGTATCTGCCAAAATAAAATGTTTCAAACCCATGACTTTTCATGATATAGCAGATCATTTTCCATGACTTTAAAAAGCTTTCATTAAAGTATATATGAATAAAACTTCTGATGTACATACAAATAAAATATATGCTTTTACAGAAATTACAGGAATTTTATCATAAAAAAAAGGCTATAAATTTATAAGTGTTAATAAACTCACATACATAAAAATAAATTGTTGTATATTACATACCTAAGTTTAATCATATAGCAATTTTTCAATCAAAATGTTTCCAATTTGAATTCAGGATACTTTGGTATTATCCAGTTGACCATGAATAATAGCCAAATATAACTCTATAATGTTTATATACAGTATCCCCAGAGATAAATTTATATTTCGTGTAAAAGTCTTAATTTTTATTAAAAAATATTAATTATATTAATAAAATTTTAATCTACTATTTAAGAAAAAACCAGAATAATATACATTTACCCACCCATTAAGCTTTCTTGCTTTGAGTTTCCTTGGTGAACAAATCTTACTTGGTAATATGGTCAATAGGATAATACATAAATATCAAACTCAGTAACTTCAGCCAAATGATAAGTAAATATAGAATTAAACAATTCAATGATCAATAATTCAATGATTCAATAAACAAACAGTTCTTGAAAAATCAAGACTTTCCATGACAAAATTAATCCATTGTCTAAATCCATGACTTTCCAGGTGCGCAGAAACCATGAAAATATTATAGCAGTCAATGTGTTGTTACTAAAAATAATATTCATTCTGTAGTCAGTGATTGGTTTGGGCTAGCACTTTTAAAATGAAAAAAAAAAAAAAAAAAAAAATGATAACCTAGTCTTGTCTCAGTATACTGATCATCCATCTGACACATTTTGTTGCTACAATATATAACTCAATTTTTTTGGTGAAAATATCAATGTTCTTTCAATTTTAAAAATTAAGGATTGAATAAAATTTAAAGTATGTCACTTCAAATTTAAATACCTTTCTTTCCTTGATACTGATGCCTTCTAAGTCTGTCATAAAGGTCCTCTTTATTTCCATAGATGGATGCAGTGCTACGGGCTAAACTATTTCCTTTGGCATGGTGTAAACTGTCTGTAAATTAAAATTTTTTTTCCTTTAGTAAGATATTAGCATTTTTCATTAGATTACATAAAAAAGACCACCAAGAAAAAATAAATGTGGGATGTAAAAAAAATTAGCATCCTTAAATTTAAGTTTTTTAAAATTATAGCATGCTCTATGACAGAGATGACCTATGGTATGTGTGTGCTACCTAGTGACACGCAGCAGGTACATTCAAAATTATTTTTATTCACTTACATTTCCTGAAGACAACAGTTAAGAACCCCCCCCCCCCCAAAAAAAAAAAAAAAAAAAAAAACTTATTTTTAAGACCAGCATTCATCAAAGAAATGAGCATGAATGCCATTATGGAATTTAGTAGGACAGAGGGGTGACTAGTGTCCCCTTTCCACCATGGAAGTCCCTTGAAAGGCAGACTTTTTCTTGGGGAAGTAGGTGAGTAGGATGAGTTATAAAAAGAAAACCCAAACTAACTTATGGCATAGTTTGGGTTTTGGTTTCTTATATTTGAATATGAAGTTGGCATGCAACTAAATTGATATTTTGAGAAGGAGAGGACTAGCACATATTATAGTCTCCTATACTGATTCAGATAATTTAATTTTCTAAACATACCATTCTAAAAAAGGGTGGTGATAAAAAGGCTTTATACCATACAAAAACTGAATTTTTAAATAAATGTCTCTTAAAATCTTTAATGTGATGATTATAAATATGAGGATATAAAATGAGCAGTGATTCTTACATTGTGACAAGAGGACAAAGAATAATTTAAAAAATTAAACATTTTTATGCAGATTATAGGGGTTTAAAGAAGATTTTTGAAAGAAATATAATAAATGGCATACTGGACACATTAAAATAATACACTTTAATCAGCACACAAACCAAAAAAGGTTTCCCATCCCTGATCTATGACTTAAAGTCATACATGCATTACAGTAACTTGTATTCATTTACGATAAAGCTACAGCAAAGAAATACAAACCAACAATTAAAACTTGGAGAAACTATACCAGAAATCCAGAAATGGAATCTCGTGAATAATGTACAAATATTTAAAACAATTGGCAGAGATTAATTGAAAACCCCACTTCGAAGAGTGGGGCCTGATTTTTCTGTCCTTTATTTAGAATATTGGATACAAACTTAATAGATTAAAAAATTTAAGTGGTATGACTTTGCTTCCAGGTTAAAAATTGGTTCTAAATAATCTCTGGCAGTTATATAAATATTTTCACCATTTTATTCTTAATTGTTATAACTATTGTTAATGTTCCTCTATGTTCCATTCACAAAGTAAGCAATTTACAAGGGAACCGTAATTTGATACACAGAAACTAAGTTATATCATAATAAATATTTAAATCTTAACATTTGCTTTTGAAAAGTTGTTATTTGTACAAATGAAAAATATTACCTTTCATATAAGTTTCATTATAAAAATTAGGCATTTCCCATCCATCATCGTCATCATCATAATAATGTGCATATGTGCTGTGATGTGAAGGTGCAATGCTCTCTGCATAGGGTTGTGGTGCTCCATAGTAGAAATTGGTTTGAGAGCTGCTCAAATCCATTGTTGGCTCTGGCATCTTCTTAGGGAGATTTTTGCGTGTTGACGATCTGTTAAATAAAATTATTCAATTTGTTTATTATTTGCAAGTCAAATGGATATTATGGATCAGGATCTTATAATATATTATTACATTTTTATCTTCTACTTTCTTCTATAGATGCTAAAATATAATCAAAACCAGCAGTCAGCAGTGGTATTCTGCAGTAACCTAGGATTCCATCAAACAATTTTGGGTTTATGCAGTGTTCTCACTGCAGCCTTAGAGCGCTATCCCACTTACCGACACGACAACGCCTGTATCGGCCAGCAGATAATGCAACAAAAAAAAGGTATCATGTCGTCTAGAAAGCAGTTTTTCCACCGATATTGTTTCATTTAAAGATGGCAGTAAGCTTGCACAAGTTTTAAATGACTGAAGTAGTAACTTTTATAGACTTGGTACAACAATTATTGTTGGAAAAGTAAATTTTAACGCTGTTTCATTGCACACATTTTAAAAACATTGGTTGCTAATACTAGGCATCAATTTCTTATATTCTTTCTACTGGTGGTATGCTAGTGAAGCTTTGGCTTCGCCTCTTTTTTTTTATCAAAAGGTCAATTTAACGTTCAACGTGTGGGTTGTTTTGGTGTACTGTTAGCACGTTGTGCTAACATTTTATTCGCGACTGGTTCGATACTCGGTGTTTTTCTTTACTATTCCATTTCAAAAATTTAAATTTTTTTCCTGTAACTCTCTTAAAACTGCTAAAATTCTAGCATATCTTCTAATAATTAAAATGATTTTTGTTTAAAACAATAATATATAAAAAAACGAATAAAATAGTTTCAATTTTAATTCCTCTTTTCTAATTTTATGTAATTAATTTTGTCCTTTTCATTTCCCTTTTTAAATCTATTTCATTTTAACTATTAACACATTTACCAGATTTTACCTCTTTAAATTTATTAAACAATCTTAAATCAAACTGATACACTCAATAATTTGCTTTCAAAAGCAACAGTATGTTATAAATGAACTTATTAATTATTGCAGATGAGAACTTAATATAACAGATGTGAAATTCAAACAGTAATAATAGCAAATATACTATAAAGTTGCATTTTATGATCAAGCAAGTGAAAATAACATAACATTAAATCATGAGCAGAATGTGTCAATTTAATGCGTAAGAAATCAAAGTAGCTAAATATTATATTAATAATGAATTTAAAAATAAAGTCATGTAATAACTGTATTACAAAAAATATAATTTATTAATCCGAAGCAAACAATGTGAGCTATATTGCGTTTCTTAAGCTCAATGTTAACTTATGGGGAAAAGTTTACATTTAATGACTTTTCTGAACACTTACTGTTTAATAGTACATCTTTTCTTTTGAACTTTCTATGGTTACATCTTTTACTTTTATGAAAATTATGTTAGTTAAATGCTTGTAGTTTGCATTTAAAAAAAAAAAAAAAAAAACTATGCCAATTTATCACAATTTTAAAATTAATTGCATTTTCTCATAAAAAAAGGCAGACATAACTTGGTATTAACACAAACCTGATATATAGTGCTGGAAAGATAAATTATTTGTAACCATGCATGTAGGATAGACATTAAATATAACCTCAAAGAAAATTTTTAAATTTTGAATATTTTATGTAAAAGATAGTTTGAATAAATACAGGGTATCTGCCAAAATAAAATTTTTCAAATCTATGATTTTTCATGACTTTCTCTGATTTAGCGGATCATTTTCCATGACTTTAAAAAGCTTTCGTTAATGTATATATGAATAAAACTTCTGATGTACATACAAATAAAATATATGCTTTTAGAGAAATTACAGGAATTTTATCATAAAAAAACTATAAACTTACTTTTATAAGTGTTAATAAACTCACATACATAAAAATAAATTGTTGTATCTACATACCTAAGTTTAATCATATAGAAATTTTTCAATCAAAATGTTTCCAATTTGAATTTAGGGTACTTTGATATTATTCAGGTGACCATGAATAATAGTCAAATATAACCCTATAATGTTTATATGCAATATCCCTAGAGATAAACTTATATTTTGTGTAAAAATCTTAACTTATTTTTTATTAAAAATAATTATTATTATATTAATGAAATTTTAATCTACAATTTCAGAAAAAAATAGAATAATATACATTTACCCACCCATTAAGCTTTCTTGCTTTGAGTTTCCTTGGTAAACAAATTTTACTTGGCAATAGGGTCAATAAGATAATACATAAATACCAAACTCAGTAACTTCAGCCAAATGACAAGTAAAAATAGAATTAAACAATTCAATGCATTTTTATTTAATCGGTAGTTTAGCGGATCCATGACTTTTACTCATTTTATTTGAAAAATCAAGACTTTCCATGACAAAATTAATCCATTGTCTAAATCCATGATTTTCCATGACTTTCCAGATGTGCGGAAACCATGTAAATAATAGTCATTCTTAGAGCAATAATTTCCTTACAGAACTTAATATAAATTTTACGTACCTAACACAAATCATCCAGATTAGGAGGACTAGTAGAATTATGAATATTACTGCTCCAGCTATTCCGCCAGCAATATAGACAAATTCAGCCTTGCTTTCACAGCGACTACCATGGAAGTTAGTTATACAGTGACATATTGGTTCATGAGTTTCTGAATTTACCTCACAGGTACCTCCATTCACACAGTAACTTTCACAGACAGCTGGAAATAAAAACAAATTAGTGAACACTCAAATAGTCATGTTTTAAACAAAATTTATTTTGACAGAATAATGATTCTCAAAGAGTAAAAATTGGTTCAAATAAAAATGTTTTTAAGTTAATAAAATAATAATACATGTTCTTAAAAAAAAAAATTAAGCATTAATATATTTAAACCAAGTTTTGTTCGTTTTGCAATTCATTTTAAATAGTATTCAGAAAGTTTTGTTCATATTTAAGATCTGTATAATTTTACTGTCAAGTTAATATTTATTGTCTATTAACATTTGTGAACACTTAAGATTTGCTCTTACATATGCATTCTCCAGTTCTGTTATCTGTACGATACTTTGGTTGACATTCACAAGCATAAGTATCAGTGTCCTCTCTGAATACACAGAATGCATTAGATTGGCAGAGTCTCATTTGCCCATCTACCAAACATGGATTAGTACAATCGGACTCAGATGTGGCTCCTTTGGTACCAGTTGTAGTATCTTGAGGACATGGTCTGCATTCAGATTCCTGTTGTTCATGGTCCATATAACTGCCCTTAGGACATTCCACACAGTGTTTGCTACTGTCCATAAAATATCCTGGGCTACACAATTCTGGAAAAGAATAATTGAAATTTTTTAGATACGAGAAATTATATATATATATATATATATATATATATATATATATGTATGTTTATGTAATGGGTGTTTTAACCACTACAAAGATAGAATATTATTTAACCCCTTCCGGTAAAATGCCGAGTCTAGCTCGTCATTAGTTTTTCATTCCATACCGCACAATGACGAGCTACACTCGTCATGTGATTAAAGTTACTGTTAAATATGATAATTAATTTTGTTTAAAATTTCTAGTGTACTGAATTTGGCAATACGTTTATCACTTGTGAAAATCACAAGTCACTATTGCATATTGTTTACTTGGTACAAGTCATTTCCAAATTAATGAGTCAGAATAAAAGAAAACCTACTAAGAAATGCCGTGTGTGTTACAAGAATCAAAGTAAAAGTGAGACTACTTGGCGGTGTAAACAATTAAGAATTCCTTTGCACTTTGTTTTGAAAAGTACCACTAGCTTGAAGACTATTATCTGTATACCCTATTAATGTTTTGCTTTGATATTTTCTTAATTTTACTGTTTCTGATATTATTTAACACTATGTAAAAAGTGGATTTTAATTAAGAATATGTAAGAATTGTAAAATGAAACAAGTTTTTTAAATAAAAATTAAATGGTTATTTCATGCACAGTTTTTCATTATTAAATCATACCGGAAGGGATTAACATGCAATCCTAGGCCATAAAAGAAAAGATCCAAATTTGGAAATGCAAATGTTGAGTTTATTCAAGGAATCCATCTTTGATGCTCTTCTGCCAAAACATTTTTCATATAATTATATAGTGGTGTGGGCACACAAGCAAGCAAAACAACAGGAATGTTAAAAGTTTGTCACGTGAGGAATGCTAGAATCAAAACTAAGGAGACATATAAGAATAGTTGAGCTAAGTAAAAATTAATTTGATGTTTGCAAAGCTGCCATAGGTTACCAGTTACAGGATATTTGTCCAAAGGTTAGGGATAGAATTACCAGAAATTTATTTTAAAATACAATTATAATTAAGTTGGTTAATTTTAGTTTGGGTTAAAATATCTACACACACACACACACACATATATATATATATATATATATATAATGTTTCTTTTGTGGCACCAAATTTGATATTCCTATATTTTAAATGTTAAGAGTTACAATAATCAAATTTAAACATTAGTGTCACCTGTTAGTGATCACCATTTGCAACCATCTATGTTACAACTCTGCATTAATAGTAATCCTGTATTTTACATGTGAATTATGCATAAAAACGTTTAGATGCTCAGTAATGAAAAACACCTGTTTTCTTCAACTTGTATTAACTTTGTTGATGATAACTATGTCACATTTTATCATGATGTTTTAGAATTAGCTTAACATACAAATGTTATCATCGCTAAATCTGTAACTTTTAGTATCTTTAAAAATGGTTATAAATCTTTTGACTAAGCTCTTCTTTTTAAAAATGTATAATTATGATGGTAGGTAATAGTATAATTTTTTGCATCTGTTGTATTCAAGTTATTTTACAAAAGAAATAACAACGTAAAAGTGACCATGTTGGTTGATCAGTGGCTAGTACATGATAATCTGCAAGAATCTTTAGAATAGGGTGTATTCAGCATATGGGCCACAAAAAAATTATAATGGGGTTGCAAGATGGATGAAAAATTTTAGAAATATTTGTTTGAATATAAAAACATCATTAAAAAAATAGTTTCTTTAAAAAATATGAAATTTTATTTAAATTCTTGAGAGATTACTCTGATTTTACATGATTTTTTTAAAATTCCACAGTGTTACATTCTATAGTTTAATTTTAATTTGTAAATTATTGCTAGTCAAATTTTAAACTAAATGCAATAAATTAAAATAACTATGAAAAGGTTTGAATATCACTGCTTTAGAGTATATAAAACTATGCATTTCAGTATTAAGACAATTTCATAGATCTTTTTTGAAAGCTATGTTTAAGTACACGTTAGTGAAATATTTAACTTGAAAATATTTACCAAATATAACAGATTTTTATTAAGAACTTAATTCAATCTAATTGGATAAATCATTATGCAGATATAAAATAGACAAAAAATGTCTTTAAGTGAAATAATTTTACTTTGGTAATAGAAAAATGAATATTTTAAGATGCAAAACATGCAAAAAGTGTTTTTTCCCTTAAATGACTACTCTTTTAAATAATAATTTTGTTTTATTTATAAAAATATTTATCTTTTCTGAATAGTGAAAACAGTTATACTGTGAAATAATAACAATAAAAAAGTTTTATTGTACAGTGGTTTTGGTATTCAGTAGTTAAAATTTAACTGTGTGTGAATCTATAAATCTATAGATTACTTATAATCACATATATATAATAGAAAGCATAAACTAAAATTCAATTTACATAAAAATCATACAAATTTAGCCATTAACGAGACAACAAAAATTGTTCTATAATGTAAAACTTTTGCAATACCTTCGGAACACTCTGACTCTGATTTTGCACTTATTGAAGGGGTTGTACGCTTTGGAGGGCATTTTACACATGCTGGAGCTCCTTTGGGACGATAATAACCTCGCATACAAGGTTCACAGCTTCCCTCTTTGGTTAATTGGAAACCAGCTGAACATTCCTCTGAAAGTGAAAAGAAAATAATTAAGCCCATGACATTAAATTAATTACATTAATATTTTTGTGATCTCAGAATACAGTGTACAATTATTAGAAAACTGCAATTAATTTTCTATTGGCTAGGAATTTCAATGTATAATTAATCTTGTTACTAAATGTATGTAATTAAAATTTTAAAATATTCACATTATTGATTAAAAATAAATGAGTTTATTAATCTGTATTATTATTTATTAATAATTTTATAAAACTATATATTTGAAAAATTATTTTTAAAAATATAAGTGTCTTCAGCTGAAATAAACAAGTGAATCCATTAGTAATAGTCAAGCTCATATTTAAACTGTATTCCAGCACAGTGCAATGAATTAGTATTGAGTCAGATATAACTAGGGTTGGTTATATATATATATGTGTATAAAAAAGGGATTATTTTAAAATTTAAATTAGGATGTTTGATTTAAATTGGATTTCTTAATTTAATTTTTTTTACAAATTAAAGAGTACAAATGAAAGTATTGAAGTAATTTATATAAATGTTCATATAAATAAATATAATGAAAACTTAATAGTTAACCATAACACTATTAAAGATTAAGTTTTCATTAGCCTATTTATTTTCTTAATTATAATATGTGCAATACATTTATATATGAAAAATTGTGCATTAAATAAATGAAGTATGATTTTTAAAAACTTCTCCTCAACAAACTCTTTGTATATTTTTCATTGTTTATAAATAAAAAACTATTAAATCAGTTTTTAAAGCATTACTATTAAAATAAACACAAAAAATATAAGTGAATTGTTGATGTAAAAAAAAGAAGTCCTTAAAGATTTGTGTCAGGAATTTTATTGCTCAAAGAAGAATATTTAAACCTTAATTTTCAACTCCAAATGATAAAAAATGAGTTACTATGCATTCTAATATTGCTTGTGCTACCTTCTAGTCATGGATTGAAAAATTCACAAAGCATGAAAGTATTGAATGAAATTAATGATAAAAAATATCCAATAATTTAAGCCATGATTTATATTAGGGTGATATAAATCAACCAATCTTGGATATAACTAAAAAGCTAAATTTTTACAAAATAATTAATAATTTTTCTCACAGTCAAGCTACACAAAACTGTTGATTATGTACACTAATATAATTGTTTGTATATGAGGTTTTACACATTATTTTAGACTGAACTCACTGTAATCTGTAATGTGATATACTAAATATAAACAATGTCAAAAACACCATCTATCTTGTGACTCCATGCATTATTATTAAAATGAATATAAGAGGAAATATTTAAGAAATTTAATCATAATTCAGGTGAAATTATGAATTATAAACAATTGACACAACATAACTGGATGGTTAGTTATTAGTTAAAATAATGCATTTATTGTGGTTGATCATAGACACTCTAGATCAGGGATGGGCCAACTCCGGCCAACGGATAGAATTTTAAGTTGCCGATCCGCGGCAAAGTAAAAGAAATATATATTTATACATTATATATCCATCTCCTTTTCTACTTTGCTTAAATATTATATTCCAGATTTATTATATCATGCCCAGAAGATCAGCGGTATATTTGCTTCTTATATGTGAACAAGTGTTTTCAACTTTGAACTTTAGAAAGAATAATTTCAGAAGTAGACTGACAGATGAGCATTTAGCATCATTTCTTAAAATCAGTACATCTCACTTCGAACCTCAGTATAAGGAACTTGTAAAAATGAAATCGCAATTTCATTCATATCATTAACCTATTTAAACTGTTAGGTACTTTTATGTTGTTTTTAAAATTTTAGAAAAATTTATCTTAGTCTGCCAAATTTATTTTCTTTTGGTTTTTGGCCCGTGGCCAAAAAAGTTTGTCTATCCCTGCTCTAGATGAATATAAGAAAATCAATATTGAGAAAATTACACTATTTAAAAATTATGTTGTAATTTGTAAAACCTAAAATAATACAACATAGTCTCATAAGATATTTATGATCATTTGTTAAAATGTACTACTTAACTTGAGGTGGTAATATCTGTAAAATCTTGTCTTTTTTCTTGTTTGAGACATAAGTTTATGTGGGTGGCTAACAAATTACTTAGAATATCTAAATATAGGCCTGACAATAGGTTGGAAACCATTGGCACATCTTTATAGCACTAATTTACCTTTGAATAGCATAATATAACACAGATATTTATGTAAACCTTATTTTTATCATCATTTTTTTAAACTACTTGCATGAAATTTTTAACCAAGAAACAAAATTACCTCTGCATTCTTGGAATGAAACAGCCTTATTACTCTTAGTTGTCAGATCAGGTCCACAGGATATACAACTAAAAGATCCTTCATTAGGTTGATAGAATCCATGGCCACAGGCACGACATTTATTGACTGTGTCATCATAATACATACCAGGTAAACAGCGTTCTATTGAAAAACATGACATTTTGAATAAATTATATACTAACACTACCAACTTATACATTTTGGAAGTACAATGTACAGATTTTAATCATGTTTTAAGACTCTACATTTGTATGCTATGACCATACAATTTTGAATTATTTCAAAAACATTTTGAAATGGGTGGTTTGATTTCAAAATATAGGACATAAGTATTTTATAAAACAGGAAAAAGAGAATGTAAATAAATAATGAAATCTATAAAACTTTTACATAAAATACTTCTTTGGTTTGTATATATGCAATTATCCAAATCTAAAATTTAACATTTTTCCTGCTTTATTCAGATTCTGTATTTATGTTAACTTTATGTGCAAGGAAGAAAACAAACAAAATTTCTGAAAACATTATTTTTTGATTTTGTTGTAAGAAGCATTATATTAATATTCTGCAATAGTAGAGAGTAGAAAATATAAAAATTCATAAATGCATTTAGTGCATCAGAATAAATAATTTAAAATTAAATTCAAAGATATGAATGTTTAGCTGCACTTTTAAAATTTTTGAGAAAAAACTTCTTTGTTTTGAATTGAAATTACAATCTTAAAATCAGTCAAATCCCAATGGACAAAATTTGAAATACTGTGATTTCAGTTAAATGCTTTAAAATAACAAATGGTATAGCATTGGATAAAAATTTAAAGTTTAGTTTGCAGGCTAGATTAATTTAAACTTTTCAAACATTATGAATAAAACTTTTAAAAATTAAGATTATCCTTTTAAAATTAACAAAACAAATGGATAAAATAATTTTGTATGTATATACAAACATATTTATACGAGATTTAATTTTATCCCAAGTATTTAAATACATAATACAGAATAACTATAATCCAATCCCTTTAGACTTACCTTTACATTCACTAGCTGATCTGGCACCAACTGTTTGAGTTATTCCTTGCTTTTCATTTATTTTTGGACAGGCTTTGCAGGTTAAATGGCCAGCTCCATCTTGATATGTTCCAACAGGACAAGATACACAACTTTTACTTGCATTGTCATAAAAGGTTCCAAGACCACATTCCACTGAAATATTAATGTTTATTCATTATTTCCCCTTGTACTGTAATTGTAACATAATTTTCAAGTGATGGATAATTATATTTAAAACTAGCATATAGCCTGTCATATGACGGAATCATTAAATTTTTCATTTTCTAGAATTGTAAAGTACTCTAAGAGGCAGGTAAAAAAATTGTTTGTTTTTTGGCTGAGAATTATCAGGTACACGCTCAATAATTTGTTTATTTTCATACTCCTCTAGTCTCTCAATACTGTAAATGCAGTTTAGAATCACATTGAATCAATTTAGATAATTCAAAGTTTTCTTAGCTACGTCGAAATTATCATTAAGTACATCAGGCTTTTTTTTTGGCACAGTAATTAATGGAAGTAAAGGAATGAAACTATCACCCAGGTAGGTATGGGCATGGATTGCATTGGCCCAGCCCTCTAATCTAGAGATTTCTTTCAATATAAACACAAAAATGAAGGCGAGCAGAAAAATTAACAGCTAAAAGATGAAAGGACACATTAAAATAGACGAGAAGAAAGTTTAAGGATAGAAAACATGAAATATTTATGTGGCCAGGGACATCCGTACAAAATACTTGAATTTAATATAATAAAAATAATAAAATCATAAAAAGTTGAAAAAAAATAGTAAAAATTTATTTAAAAAATAATAAAGCAACTTTAGGAATAAGAATCTTTTTTTAAAAAAAAGCAGCAAAAATTAAATTAATTAGACATTTAAAAAAACTTGGCAGCGTCGAGGACAGAACCGTCACCCCCAGAAGCACGACAACCAAATGGACAGACACTCTGCTGAGCGTGCCATGCTTACACATGGCGAAAAAAATAAATAGAATATATGAGGGACGCGTACATGATAAGATGAACAGCAGAGGCTTTAATATTGACAGTGATTATTTGGTAGTATATATGAATGATATCCAAAATGATAAATTTAATCGCCTGCTCTTAACAGGGGAGAATAAGGCTTGAAATAATACCAATAAACGTTCAAAAAGTGGTGATGGGGTGGATTTCGAACTCGCTGTGAATTTTGCTAACCCTAAGTCATAAAAAATCCAATATGGATTCCTGTATCCATTCCAGGTACAACGACTTCATAAATTCATGGACAGACAACTTAGGCTATTATTATATAAGGGATTAAGTTTAGCTCTTGGTTCATTATTGCCTTTTAATTTTGTAAACTTCAAAATATATTTTCTTTAATTTAAGGATATCAGTATAAAATAAGCTTTAAAGTTTAGTTAACAGTTGAGAAACTGAATTATTACTGAACTTACTACTGAACTTCGAAACATTTTAAGTAATGACTGATTTTAAGAAAATAGTCAGAAATTCTGAATCAGTACAAATTAGTTAACTTACAAAATAAAAAAAATAATAATAAACCTTAAGCTTAAAAAATTTGATTTCTTGTTCAAAGAGAATAATTATTCATAACATAATGCACATTCATTTCAATTTTGAAAAAATGTACAGATTAAGAAAAAATATATAACTACGGTAGTCTAAATTACTATTGCATTTAAGGGGATGTGGTACCACTTTAAATTTCCTTTATATTTATTTCAATTAATGCAGTAACAGTGTGTATTTTATAACCATTTTTTTTTTTAAATTCTTAGAACTTTTTCAAATATTAATATTCTTGAATCGAACTTATTTTGAAGTTTGTTAAAAGCCTATTACATAATCCGTGCATGGATTTTTTAGATTCTTTAAGACTATATTTTATAAAAAAAATTGTGCTAACAGTGAATACAATATGAAAGGAATAAAGAAACAAAACTAACTCCATGGACAGTTTTATTCTATATGTTACAGAAAGCCGGTGTAAAAATGTAACACTTGATCCTAAATACTAATAAGAAGCCTTAGCACTTTTAGTGCATGACATTTAAATAAAAACAAACAGAGAAAAAGCCATTTAAAAATTTCATTTGTTAAAAAAAAGCCTTATAAATGAAATCATATCCATAAATAACTTTTAAAGATAGATTTGACCTTTTGTGTGCACATGTATGAAGGTTAGAATGATAATTTGAGTAAATAAATTTTTTTGATTATTTTAACCATATTTCTGATATTATGTATTGAAATTGTCTTGTAAAGGTTTTTTTTTTGTTTGTTGTGTTTCATTCAATGTTCTAATAAACAATTATTGAATATAAAGTTCTTGAAATCCTTTGTTAATTTACTTACAGTAATTAAAGAATTTAAATCAAAAAGTTTTATACATAACAGTATCTAGAAACTTGAAGTTTTACAGTATTTTAAAGACATAAAAGATTTAAATACAAATCTTAGATGAACCTTTGAACATGAATGATAATATGGACCAAATAAATATGTATGCACTTATTTTTTTAAACCTAGAAAAAGGATATTTGATACTTTACCACAATATGGTGCAACAACAACTTCGCCAGATGGACAAGTATAGTCAGTCACCATATCGAGTGAGGTGAGATCGGGGAGAACATTTGGAAGAGTATCATGAATATCAAAGGCCTGATTTTGTAAAATTGCAGATTCAAGAACTTTCTGAACAGTAGATTTCTCTTGAGTGTTTATATTGACAACAGGATCTCTAAAATAAAAAAGAAAGGGAAAATGAAAAATTTCAAAACAATAATTAAAATATCTTTTATCATGTATGCATAATAATTAGACATTAGGATAGATAAATTTTTAATAAATTGTGCACACACACACACACACATATATATATTCAAATACAGTGGAACTTACTTAAGAATTTCCCATTCAAAAAAGTTTTCCTGCCTAACATGTTCTATTTCTACAGTCCCCATTTTATTCATATATATTTGCAATAGTAATTTTCAAAATTTAAGAAGTTTTAATTTTAAACATTTTTTCACTAAAAAAGTTTTATTTCCTACAAATTACTTATCTATTTCATTTTGAGACTAACAAAGGATGCACAAGATACATTTATAGGATAATTAATTGATAATAAATGGAGAATACCAATAAACAGCACATCTTTTCATTAATGACTGTTGGAAGTTTTAACATTCTTGTAAGGCAGAGCAAGTGCAATCATTTATAATTGATATCAGTTTTGTTCTTTTCCCAAACCATTCCCAACAGGAATGAAAGTATTGAATTAAAATAGTTCTTAAGGAGGTTCCACTGTATATATATATACACACACACAGGTTCAAGAATAGTTTTTTAATTACTTGGTATTAACAGTCTAAATATCATTTTGGAGGTTCAAAGCATAAAGAACTTAAAACTCAAAAAAGATCATGCATAATCATTAATAAATAAGATGCATGCATTTCTACACATAAATGTCAAAATAAATGCAAAAAGTGATCTAAAATTCTTACTTGTTAGCAGGGAAGGCTATTTCCACCACATAAAGCTCATTATTTAGAAGTTGTCTTTTTTCCCTAGCTTGCTTGCTGCATTGCACTTTCACAGTTAAACCACTGCATACACCAGGAATATTGTCTGTACAAATTCTCCATTCTCGATTAACACGAATCAGATTGTTTTCAATTCTGGATTTCAGAATCTTTTTACCAGATTCAGAACAAACCACTGAAGATGGAAAGTTCATTCCAATCCTGAATATCTTTTGAGCAGGCTTCTTTTCTGTTAAGATAATTTTCAAAATGTTATTCAAACATTTGTTTTCTCTCAAAAACTCTATTAATCATTTTAGAGAATGATTATAAATTATGTGTAATGATCAAACATAACACATACAATATGATAAAGAGAAAAAAATATTATAAAGGAACCATTAACTCAGAGTGTATTTAAAACCCATTAATGCCCAGTGTGGCTATTCAGAAACAGTTAAAAAATATTTAGTATAATTTTTAAATTTTTGTAGAATATTGCCTTTTAGTAAAGTAGTGACAATCCTATAAACAATCCTCAAGTATTTTAAGTATCTGTTTTTATTTATAATTTTGTCATTTGGATTTAGATTTTATGATTTTTTAAGCCTTGAAGATTAAGTTACTTTTTCAGCAAGTACAATAACTGAAATCATAACAAATAATAACTGTATCAAATATAAAACTCAACGTGTTGAGGGTGTGGTACTAGTGTACAGTTTTGATGGTTCCTGAATTGCTGGGAGCTAATTTTTACTAGGATGGTTCCCTGAAATTTATTTCATGGAATGACAACTATATTAATGTTGGTGATGAGTATGAGAAGAAATAGCCAAAAGTTTGTATTGGGTTATGCCATTGTATATTTGTATATTTGTTATAAAACTTCCTTGTCAAATAGTATGATGAAGTTTACATTCAGAATGTCCCTTATACAGAAAAAATTAAAAAAATGTATTCTTTATAAATAATTTTTTTAAACAAATATTCAAGCGAGTGCAGATAAAATTGAGATATTTACATAATTAACTTTGCAAGGAAGTAAAACATACCTGAACAGGCAGGGAATACAACATTTGATCCATGACCTGATGGTGGATGCCATATACCCTCTGCACCACAAGTATAAAACTTAGCAACAGGCTGAGAGAACTCCAAATTAGAACTACAAGAAATTGTGCACACCTTGAATCGTCCATTGGGTCCCCAATCAGAGCAATGTCTCTGGCCATTGATAGGAGGAGGTGGTAGAGGACAGAATTCCTCTGCAATCAATCAACATCAAATATTATTCCCATACAATCAATTAAAATATCTACAGTCACTGTTTTAAACATAACCAACCATGATAATAATTTAGTAAAACAGAATGGAAAATCTTAAATTGATTAAAAATGTACATAATTTTTTTTTAAATCTTCAGTCTCTGTTCCTCCCTTATAACATTATTTAGAACAGCTGAGAATATTGGTTTGATATGTTTACACAATATTTTTAATAACCAAAAATTTTTATTTTGATAATATTCAATATAAAGTTTTCTGAGACAGAATTAAATAATTCAAATAAGAATCATGGATTAAATAAAATTATGTACAATAGTTTCAAGACTTTAATATGGGAAAGAGTATTCAGGTTCAGGAACTTTTCAGGTTACAACCAGATTATGCTGAACATTATCAGTAAAATTACAGAGAAATGTAGGTAAAAATAGAAAGTTCTCCAGTAATGCATATTAAAATATTTGACCAAATACTTTATTTATAAAATCTGTAAAGAATTTTTAGATATAGTATGTATGTAGTACATACTTGATTGAGCCAATAAAGAAAATAAATGATGGTAAGAGAGAATTATATAATACTTAGCTTCTTAAGTTACTTACTTAATATATGGATACGGAAATCACATTTAGCTGTATTGCCTTCAGCATCTTTGGCAATGTAAGATAACTGATGAATTCCTCTGCTTAAAGTTTGTCCTGAAAATATATATATGTGTCAAACTAATAATAAAAATAATCTGTACATGTTTTATAAAAAACATTAATCAAAATTAATGTGGTAAAACTTTAAAATGAATCTGCTATAGTTTTGAATTATTTATTTTTAAATCCTCAAATACTTACAACTGAATATTATTTAAATGATTAAATAATCTACAAGTAAAATTGAAAGCAACAAAGGAAAGATTTTTATTAATAATTTCTAAGTACCTGGAGTAAGTCCTTTATGTTCCATAACATATAAAGTATGCATAGAATCAATGAATGAAGGTTCTTTCCATGTTACTTGGGCACTACTGTTGGGAGTCACAACCCATATATCTTGAGGACATTCTAGAGGTTTGGGTGGCAATTTATCTTGTGTCTGAATAACACAAGCATCACCCGTAAAGCCAACAGGACATATGTATTCACCACAAGTACCTGGACCTTCTCGTTCAATAGTACCATCCACTCTAAAGAGTCAAAATATATTTGTATAGCCCTTAATTAAGTAAATAAATACATAAAGAAAATACTTTTGACATTATGATGCATTAAAAATTATCACAAAATATGTGAATGATATTAAAGTACCTGTCATATCCAGTCCACCTGAGTATAAGCCCTTGAAAGAGAACTGGGGCACTTTTGCAACTTCGAAATTGAGTGGGAATTTCATAAGATATATCCAAAGGCCTATTCCAAATATTTACTCTGCTTATCCTTCCATGGAAGCCTGCTGATGCTGTAGCTCTATTTTGGTTATCAAGAGGAGCTCCAAGGTTTACCCATCCACTACAATATGCACAAATAACCAATTAAGTATGTCCAAATTATATGTTTCAATTGAGCACACTAAAGAAAGGAAATGAATTATAAAAAAAACTTACTGTTCTGGCAAATACATATTTGTTCCATAACCAGTTACAGTACCAGCTACAGCTGCATCTGTAATAAGAGAAACCGTTCCAGTTTCACCATTCCACATAATAACTAAATGGTGCCATTGTCCATCATTTATTGGAACATTTTTCAGATATGGAATGAAAGTATCAGGTGTGTCATCCGAGAAAAGAGCAACAAGTACACCAGATTGATCAGCCTGTAGAAGAATCTTCTTTCCAACAGGAAGGTGTAGTGATCTGGAATAAAGTATTTATTAAATATTCGAATAGTTATCTTAAACCACTAAAAACAAAATTTGAAAATATAGTTAAACAAACTAGTTTTTAAAAGTAATATAGCGGTGACAAAGAAGTGGGATTCTTATAGCTCATGTTACAGTTGGATAGTCACAAGCCAACCATATATTTCCATAAAACCTAAAATGGCTGTTAAAAAAAAAAAAGGTAATGGGCAAGACTCCTATTTTGCCACTTTTGAAACAAGTAATAAAGTAATTTTGTCTTTTTATACCTTTTATAGCAAAAAGAAAAAAATGCTTTGCTAAAAAGATGGTTTGATTGTTAACTTTAACCTATGATTTTCAAGTAAAGCATTAATTAAATGCATTAAATAACTGAATTGTTCTGGGGGGTCTCAACTTGGAATGAATTTTTTTCTTAGTTTCTATAAATTTTGAAAAACATTGAAGCAGAACAACGATAGGAAGGGATAATAAAATAACCAAAATGTTATGTATTATTACATTATAATAAATGTAACAAAAAAGTAATAATTGCCGAATAACTGAATACAAATGATATCATTGTAGGGCAAACAAATTATAATTATTATGTAACACACCAGAAGTAGATTTTATTTACTTGTTTCCCTTCAGTAAACATACAGGTTTACATGTTAGTTAACAAAAATACGATCAAGCTTTTTGGGTTAAAATTAATTTAAGAGCTCAAAGATTTATAGGTGGGTGGTGCTTGTGAACATTCTAGATTTTTTTTTCATTAGAATAAAAAATAACCTGGTAATACAGCTAAAGCTAACAACTATATTAACCTCTATATTTATTTCCTGTGAAATTAAAGGAATAACAAAGCATATTAACTTTCTATAAATATATTGAATCATGAATGACAGACAATTTGAACATTTATAGTTTGGATATATTATAACATTGATGACTTAATGTACAACCTGTCTTTTTGGAAGAAATAAAATGTTTTACTGCTGAAATCAAAAATACTTACTCTACACTGTATAATGTGAAGAAAACACCTGATGATTCATGACTATTAAACTGAATCCACATGGCAACTGAAAGGCTTGGTGTTCCCAGATCAAAAGGAGCTGCTAAAGCTACACTAGATGATTTACTCTCATCATTGATATAGAGATCATAATCAATACTTATGGCTGAAATTGAAAAACAGAATTAATATATTTTATCTTAATATTTTAAAATCAAAACTGCAAAAAGCACTCTTACTTTCAATACTTAAATTTCCATTATTTTAAAGAAAAATTATTAGTATACCAGATGGATAGACACCAAATGCAGAATTTTAAACTAACATTTTACTGCTCAAAGTACGCAAAATATATAGTTCACAGCTTATATAACAAGACATATGAATGAACTAAAACCATAGAGTCAATTATTACATTAAATTCCTAAATTGATATTTTAAAATTTTTTATACAATGATGAATTATATAATAATATAACTACATTACTGCATCTTAATAACTACAGGTATAAATAAGCTAGAATGAATATCATTATCATTACTCTGTCCATCAAGGAAAAAATTGAAGTCTTTTGAAACACCATGAAGCGACAATGATTTGTTGAATATTTATATATGATTATCAGAACTAAAAGTTATAATGTATTAAAATTTCAGGTAATAAAAGAGTAAAAATTTGAATTCTAATACATAAGAAATCAAGAAATTACATACGTTTTCTGCAGTCTTCCCCAGTGAAATTAAATGGACACTTGCAATAGAAACCATTAGTCAGATCAATGCAATTAGCTGTAGGTGGACATGAATTAGGCAAACAATCTGGGATGTCATTTTCACACAAAAGACCAGTGAACCCTGGAGGACAGTTACATCTGAACTGCTCTCCAATATCTTCACAAGTTGCTCCATTTTGGCAAATATTTTCTTCACAGGCATCATAATCCAATTGACAACCTAATCCAGTATACTCAGCAGGGCATGAGCAGTTAAGACCACTGCCATAGTCATTACATATTCCTCCATGCATACAAGGAGTTCCAATACATCGCTCTGGAGAAGTCTGGCAACGTTTGCCGTCTGTACCAGATGGGCATCTGCAATAAATGAAATTGATCTTAAAATACAGTGTTCCAAATTACATGAAGAAATATTCAACAGTTTTTTAAAGAAAGATATATTTAATAAAGTATAAATTATTTCCAAGTTTGCTGGTATAATTAGATAAAATATAATTTATCTAAGAACTTAAGTCAAAAGATTATAATTTTCTTTTTATTAAAGGATAAAAAATTGCTAATTTTTTATCACTAATAAATTTTTAAAAAGGAAATTAATGTAAGATAAAGTTTGATTAAAATTTTATCTGATCATAGCATATTTGCTGATTACTACTATTACAGGTATAATTTTGTAAAATTTTAGTTCAATTAAATAAAAATAATTAAATTAAAAAAGTGAATTAACTTAATGGAAAGCATCAATACATTTTGGTTCAGAATAACACTTATGATAAAAAAATTGTACTAATTACTAACTATATTTCATTCATTTCAACTTACACACAAAAATAATCTTGGAAAAGATCAATGCACTTGGCATTGTTCAAACAGGGGTCATTATTACATCCTCCAATATCCAATTCACATCGCTCACCAGTCCAGCCTTGGGGGCACTGACATCTAAAACCATTTACTGTATCTGTGCATATACCATTGTTCAGGCAAGGGTTGGACATGCATTCATTAACATTAAACTAAAATAGAAAATATTAAAAACTTACAGCATGCAACATTTTTACAAAACTTTTAAACAGGAAAGAAGCTTAAATTTATCACATGGATATATTAGATTTGACAAAATACTCAATGTAACTTCTAATTTGACATCAATACATATTTACTCAGTGGTTAGGATAGAAAAGGATATCAATACAATAACAACAAAACACAAATAAAAATTTTATCAAACAATAAAAAAATCAAAAGCTCATTTCATAATTCACAAATAAATTTTTTTGAGGTTTATAGTGGATATTATAAGGCAGTTAATTTTAGAGTTATTATGGTTCATATAAATGAATCATTGAGCAATCATTGATATTAATGCAAATGAAAAATCTACAAGTGCAAATACTAAAATTTCTCAAAACTGAAGCAGTGAAAATTTTCAAACAGAAGTTGCCCATTATTTAACATTTTGAGTTGATAAGATTATTTTTGCAATATAATAGATCATATATTTTCTTTAATGTGAACATTTTTTAATGGCTAATGAAATTATTTAGTTTTTTACTTACTCTTCTTCTTTGCTCACATGCAATAACACACATATATTTTATTAAGCTACATTCAAAAGAAGATAAATATTCAAAAGCTTCCTAAAATACTCAATTGAAAGCTTAAATTAGATTAAAAAAATATAACTTACTTCACATAACTCCCCTGTAAATCCAGGGTTACACATGCACTGGAAAGCATTATCCAAATCAATGCACCTCTCAGTACCACTGGGATTGCAAGGGTTGCTGATGCACTCATCCACTTCTGCCTCACACTGAAGACCAACATAACCAGGTCGGCACTGGCAGGCAAAACCATTTATAAGATCAAAACAGGTGCCCCCATTTTGGCAAGGTTTGGCCTCACAAGCATCAATAGCATGTTGACACCTTGATCCAGTGAATCCAGGCTCACACTGACATTTAAAACCATCAATTTGATCTATACATTGGCCACCATTCGAGCATGGGTTGCTGCTACATTCATCAATGTTAATTTCACATGATGGACCAGCCCATCCTGGGTGACAAATACAACTGTAGTAGAAGAGGTGGTCAACACAGATTCCATTATCACAAGGATCATAAGCACATAAATTATACTTCATTTGACAGCGTTTGCCTCCAAAACCAGGTGGACAATCACAAGAGAAATCATTTAATAGATCAGTACAGTTGGCTCCTAATAAGCAAGGCTCCTCAGCACAATCATCTAATGAGCAAAAAAAATGGATATATAAATAGGGATTTTCACAAAATAAATAATATTTTTTAAGGTAAAATTACTTTACTATTCTGACATTTTTAGCCTTCAGTAAATAAAAAAAAAATTCTACATCACTTGAATGAACTAAACAACAAAACAATAAAATTAAACAACAAAGTTAAGGTTACATCAGCCAAATGAAAGTGAACACTAGATTTAACCATATTTTAATATCTAGATGTGTAGAAAGCAAATATTGCTTTTATAAATTTAGCATTTAGTAGGATTAATTGCTCATCCAATAAGTACTTTTGAGTACCATACTTAAGTGACATCTAAGTTAGTATGTAATTTAAGAAACTAATCCAAATAACCCTGCATATATTATTTAAATAAAATGATTTTCAGAAAAAAAAATAAGAAATACAATTAAGTTTTACTCAGTGGTGAATAAAGGGAATGCTTTGGAGTTACAGCTCCTTCCCCATCAGAACTTGATCAGAATTCTCAATTTCCTTAAAAATAATTATACCAGTTTATTCTTGATTTCTTGCCGATATTACATTTGTCATCACTTGTCAACATGCCTACATTGATTTCTGGCTTGGTAGTCTTAAAACTTTTCCACTTTTGCAGATATCCCACTTGTGCTTATAGTGTTGGACTAATCAAAAACATTTTTTTCATAACTAGTTATTTCATTAAATTATTGAAAGTATACTAAAGTAGTGTTCTTTGTGATTCTTATAGTTAACTAGACTCTGCATGGTGTTCAATTTACATAAGTCATGAGGTTTAACATTTGATAACCTTGGTATTTTTCAAATGCCGTGATGTTTCAAATTTTTTACAATTTCAGTCTTATTACTTACCAAAATCCTGGATTTACTACAGACTTTACTAAATGCTAATGTAGCTTTTATCACTTATTGAGGTCATAGCTGGATAAACATATAAGTGTAACTCATTCAAAAATTCTTTTGAATACAGATACAAAATATTTTAACTGCTTTTCGTAAAATATCTCACAATGCCAAAGTTGGCTATATGCATAAATAATCTAATAAAAATAATATACAGGAAACTTAACCCACACACTTCTAGATAAATGAAAAGAATATAAACTAAAAAATTACCTATATTTATCTCACAAGTAGGTCCAGTTAGACCTGCAGGACAGATGCATTTGTAGCGGCCCTGAAGTAAAGGCATACATGTTGCTCCATTAAAACATGGATTATCACCAGATGTGCAGGGATTTACAGTAACATTGCAGGCAGGTCCTTCATAGCCAGATCGACACAGACAGTTTATAGTTCCTACTCCAGGGAGATCTTGACACATTGCTCTTTCTGGACAAGACCCATTATGACACTCTGACTGTCCAAGCTGACACTGCATACCAGTATAGCCTAGTAATATGAAAGTATTAAAAATTATATTTTAATACCAGAATGTCCCAAAACTTTGCTACAGATTAGAGTGATTTTAGTATACAAATACAGCATACACATACATATATGACGTGGTATGAATGTTGGTGGATAAACTGTCCCGATGATCTATCTAAATTGTTTTGTGAAGCTCTAAGTTAGCTTACATCTTAGGAAACTAGTTCTATAATTTGTTCTTGTTGGGGCTAGGTTCAACAGTGTCTAAGTGCTGTCATAATGTGGCATTATTTCACTTCAACATTAAAAGAAGATATTCAAAACAGAACCTTTGTCACAGTCCATTTATTGTCCACAGTCCATTATGCTCAACTCTCCAATCTTGGATTGGCATCCCCAACAAATTCCTCTAGTGAGATAGGTGCCAGCAATCTGATAGAAATTAATCTCTCCAGAGAAAGACATATGCAATTTTCCTAAGAAAATTAGTAAGTTAAGCTTTTCTGTGGTTTATTAATGGGACCAGATGGTTACCAGATTTGCCATATTAAGGGCTCAAGGTTTACGTAAATCGTGCAGATACCAAGAGAGCTACAAGGAATAGAGGAATAAAATATGCAAGATAGGATTTTATTCATGAAAAAACAGAAGTAATTATGCCCTTAGATTGAAGCTGTTTTGTTCATCATGTATAGAACATATAGAATTAAAACTGAGGAAAGTTAGTTATGTTTAGGTTAAACTTTTATTATATTACATGTATATCTATACAGTTATTACAGACAGACAGACAGACAGACAGACAGACATATATATATATATATATATATATATATATATATATATATATATATATATATATATATAAAACACCCCCATAATTTAAAAACAATTTATATGCCTCAGAGTTTAAATCACACCAACAGACAATCCAGTGTTAACTTCTACATACTAAAATGAACACAAAAAAAGAGAAACTTGAGAATATAAGTATTAATTTAATTAAATTTTATTCATAACTGCTTTGTTTATTCTTATTTAAAAGGTCAATATCCTGGATTCTACACTGTAAAATTTTTACGATGTAAAATCCAGGATAATATTGTAAACTACTTCCAACAATATCTTACTCTAAACAAGATATCAGAAACATTGAAGCTATTCGATTAAAAATATTTTGCAAGTTTACTTTTAATTACTGCCATAATCATTTGACAAATATCAATATTTAACAAAGATATGAAGCATGTCTAATACAAACTATAAATACAGAAAAGGGTTATAAATGCAGCTCTTATTGCATAAAAATCCTTCAAAGTCACTTGCTATAAACAAAAGTTTGAAAATACTAAAACATTTAGAATAAAATAAAAAAAAATCATACCTGAGGGGCATAAACATCTGTAACCTTGCGGCAAGTCAATGCAAGTACCACCATTATAACAAGGTCTACTAGCACATTCATCTATATCAATTTCACAAAACTGTCCAGAGAATCCAGCAGGGCAATAACATTTGGCTTGATGTCTTTGAACCAAACACACTCCTCCATTTTGACAGGTTTGAGCATTGCATTGAACTAAGAAGAAATTACATTATATAAATTATTTATACATTGTTTAAAAACTAAATATGCATACATAATTTACTGGAAAGTAATTAATTGGTTGAATATTGAGTTTTATAATCTATAATTATCAATATTTAGACTAATAGACTACTGATTTATAAATACAAACCCAAGAGACATATATTATGTTAGTTTTATTTTAGAAATAATAGTATTTTATTTATTGTTTTAACTATATGTTAATGTATGTATATATAAATATATACAGATTTATAAATACACATTACAATTTATTCAAGAATTCTTTTGTTTATTCAAGGGCTAATTTTAAAGGAAATTTTTAAGACAGTATATGTTTAGGAAAAGTTTTGAGACATTTCATTTTTTAAAATGAAATAATTGTGAAAGGTTAATTTTTAAGATAAAATATTTTATGAAGGGCCATTAATGGGCTCAAATTTTACCTAAACAGACCCCTGATATCTAATACAGTTGCTTAAACTGAAGTAATTTCAAACTACTATACATATCTGTAAGTATAATAAGCTACTAACCAGGTGTACAAGCTTCTGGACTTAATGCACCGGGTCTTAGAGTTCGGTGATTTGCTGCACATTCTAGACAAGTAGTCTGACCTTCAGATGGCTGGAAGAAATTAGTTGGACAAGGAGCACATGGTTCTAATCCAGTTTCAGAATAAGTTCCTGGAGGACACTGGGCTAAAATGGAAAAAAAAATATGATTTATGTAACAGCTTTTAAAAATTTCTATTTTACAAGCTTACAATGTTTAGTAAAAAAAAATTCTTTATACACACTTTTACTTATTTATTTATTTGTTTATTTTACAGGATAAAATAGACAATCCAAAACCCTTTAAAAATCCCATTACAAGAACAAAAGAGAAAAAAATATATGTCAGTTAAAAGAATGATATATATATATGTGTGTGTGTGCGTATTAATGATTATGCCATTATTAGGCTAACATGTACTGGGAAAATTATGTAACAGAAAGAAGTGTTAAATATCCTAGAATAGGTTTGGTTTGGTTTGGAGTGCTATGGTCTACTGTTTTGAACATGAGGGCTTATGAGACCGGGACCTACTGCTTAAAGCCGATTCCAAACGGCTACAAACATCCATGCCATGGTGGGATTCGAACCTACGAACTCCAGTACCAACAATCAGTGCTGTAACCAATGAGCCAGCGTTTGGCTCCTAGAATAGGTGCCAATAATGTTGTAAAGTTGTCAAACTGATAAATGAAATAATGTAAAGGAAAAGGAATAAAAAAAAAAAAATACACGTTTGTATACAGATGTCTGTTATTCATTTATGTTTTAGTTTTTTGAAATGACACAGTTGATATAAACCTTCTTTTCTATACAGAGTATAGAATAAAAGATCTGGGGGAGTAGTGGAGAGCTCGCCATCTACTAAGGTGTGCATAATGCTGAGTTGTATATGTAATTAGACTCAGATAAGTAGAGAGAGAGTGGAGAGAGAGTGAAGAGAGAGAGAGAGAGAGAGAGCAATAATACAAACAAAATTATTGAAATGAAAAACAATTGACAATTACTCAAACACACTTTTAAGATGAACTATTAAGTTACCACTAGTCAAGAATTTCTAATTTTCTTAGGACTCATTTAGTCTCCTGTTACCACATTTTAAATAATAATATTAAAACCTTTTTAAAATTTGTTTTCTTCTAGTCTTTTTAAAAAATATATATTAAATATACATATTATTCAGACTTTAAACTGTTTAAAATATTTTACACCTCAGATTTATTATAAATCCTTTGATTTTGCTAATTAGCTTTGATAATATTTTCATTTTTTTTTAAACTTTTGTGCACCCTTTTTTTATCAACTTTGAACACTGTAATACAGGTTCTAGTTATTTATTTCTTCTTTTTGTACTACCTTTTATCCCCTATATAATAATAGCCTAAGTTGTCTGTCCTCGAATTTCTGAAGCGGTTGTACCTGGAATGGATACAGACTCCATATTGGATTTTTCATGTGTTAGGGTTAGCAAAATTGAAAGCGAGTTCTAAATCCACCCCATCCCCCCTTTTCGAGCGTTTAATGCTATTATTTCAAGCCTTATCCTTCCCCTTATTCTATACAAAATTCATTCTTGATAGGATGGCAAAGGCGGAGAGTAATATTTAAATTTCTGGACTGTTTCTACTTGAATCTTCATATACTCTCATTAGTATCCACACAATGTGCAGGCGTTGTACGTTTGGCAGAATGTCTGCCCACTTGATCGTCGTACTTCTCAGGTTGACGGTTCTATCCCCGACACAGCCAATTTTTTTTAATGTCTAATAAATTTAATATTTTCTGCTTTTTCTTTTAAATTTTTATTCTGAAAGTTGTTTTATTATTTTTAAAGTAAATTTTTACTATTTTTTCAACTTTTTATAAATTTTATTATTTTTATTTTATTAAATTCACGTATTGCTTTATGGATGTCCCTGGTCACATAAACATTTCATGTTGTGTATCCTTAAACTTTTTTCTCGTAATGTAATAATAGCCTAAGTTATCTGCCCGTCTGTCCTCGAAGTTATGAAGCTGTTGGACCTGGAATGGTTACAGCATCCATATTGGATATTTGATAAGTTAGGGTTTGCAAAATTCAAAGCGAGTAAAGTTTATCTTTTCCTAAACTATCGATCTGATTCTGAAGTAAATTGGTACGAATAAGCTTCGTATCACAGCAAAAAATACTGTCCTCTTTAAAACATTCGAAATCCACCTCGTTCCCTTTTCGAGCATTTAATGCCATTATATTAAGCCCCATTTTAAGAGAAAGCTATTAAATTTATCAATTTATCACATAATAAATAGGTAAAAATAACAGTTTTTTCTAGCATTATGACTTCATTCCTTTAACCATCTTATTTAATCATTTCTTACTTTAAATTATTTAAATATTTTCTGCATTATTTTCAAACGTTTTATCACTGAACTTAGATATTACATAAATAATTTTCTTTTTTGTTTGACTTAAATAATAGAATAAGTACATATGTGATAATTTTAATCGATTATTTGCCTCATAAAGTTCTTTACAATTCTGGAAAATTTTAAATTTTACTGATCCCGTCATCATATGACGGGATGTATGCTAGTTAAATAATGTTTATCAATAACTTTTAGAGTTACTTTTTTAAGCTTATAACTAGTGGAATCTATGAAATATGTAAAATTAAGTTTTATGGAATTTCATGTGTCTTATCTTTTACCTCGGCAGTCATCAAACAATTTTGAGCCTGGGGCATACGTCATGGTATTGGCAGGACACCGCTGGCACTCTTTGAATCCATCTCTGGGTGGCAAAGAACTGAAAGTGTTGCTTGGACATTGCAAACATGGAACTAAGCCAGTTGGTGAATAAGTCCCATAACCGCAAACAGCTTTAAAGAAAGATATTCACTATCAAACATTGAACACAAAATACAATAAACTTTAATACACTTTGAACTTCCATGATGAAGTTAACAATCATTTTAAAAATCTCAATTATAATTTACAAAAAGATCCAAGTCCTAATTTTGCTTCAAATTGCTAGTACTAATAAAGGTAGAAATAAACATAAATGTATAATTTCTTACACGATAGAAGCAACAAGATATTGAAAAAGAGATTATGTATATATTTTAAATATATTTGAATATTTTTTTTATTTCCAAAAGTTGTTGATGCAAACTTTTGTATGTTTATTTTATTTTATTTTATTTATTTTGTTAAGTTAAAAAAGATAGTCATTTAAAAAATATTTTACAAAAATTTATTTTGTTAACATATCTGAACATGTTGAACATTTAATGATTTTGTTTTAAATTAAAATTTAAAACTATGTACTGCAACAAATATATTCATAAGCAGTCCCATAATGAAACAAATTTAAAAATGATATGTTTTTAAAACTTATGAGATTTTACTAACAATTTAAGTTAAGCAGAACATTTGCCAAACTATGCACACATTAATAACAATTAACAATAATCAATGAAATAAAACTTACGAATGCACTCATTACGGCTTTTACTGCCTTCATGTCTAGTATATGTAGAATCAGGGCATCGTTTACATGAAGCTTGGCGAACATTATCTTGGTAAAATCCTTTTGGACAGAAAAGACATTCATTTGTTCTTGAGGCATATGTTCCAGCAGGACAATCCACTATAAAAAAAAGTTTTTCTCAAAACAATAAACTACAAACTTTATAATTTAACTAATATTATTTACAATGATCTTAATAATTCAATGCTTCTGTATCATTTAATGAAGAATTTAAATATGAATATATAAAGTCCTCTGTATATATACTTTTAAACCTCTTTATGTCAATATATTTAGTTGGAATAATGGCATTATATTGGAAAAACCAAAAGTATTTAATATTTTATGTGTTTAGTATTTTTATTGGCATCTTGATTCTCTTTAAATAAAAAACATAGGTACTTTTCTATTAGCCAAGTAAATGATAAATTATAAAATATCTTGAAATATAGAATTTTTATTTCTTTAGGTAGTACTTCTAAAGTCTATGAAAATTAATAAATTTAAATAAAATATTGCTGTTTTAATGTAATGTAAATACTAACATCAATATTGAAATAAACAAACTTCATTTGGGAACCTAAATTTTTCAGACCAAAGTCTGGGAGTGAAGTGGCTAATTAGATGCAAAATTGTTTATATATCATTTACAGTTAAATATTTTACTTACAGCATTGTGGCACTTGAGCTTCCCCAAGAGAATTCAAAACCTCTCCATCTTCACAAGCAAAGCCACGAGAAACAGATGATCTTATAGCTTGTAAACTTGGACACTGAATAGGCAATGAATCTGATGATATATTCAAAATTGGTTCAATTATAGCAGATGTACTAGGAACACTGAGGTCAAAAATTAGACCTAAAGTTGAACCACAGAGATCATACAGCAATGTTTGGCGAACAACAGGATCAATTCTCAAAGTATATGCAATCATGATCTGAAAAGATGTTATTTCAAAATGTCAATGAGGTACAAATAATGTGATTGATAATCAAATAAAAAATTATTTATTACAGACAGTACTTAAAATAATACTAATGTGCATAAAATTAATTTTATAGAGTTAAAGTAAGTATATTAAAATATATAAAAATTTTAGAATTTTGACACGATACATTTCTTGAGAAGGATTTTAGACCCTGGATTAAAAAGAATAAAAGTGCTATTAAGTTGTAAAAAATAATAAATAATAATAAAAGTAATGATTGCCATTGTAAAAATATAGTAATTAAAAATAATTGACAACCATAGAATGAAACTTTACCTCATTATCACCTTTGACCTTAATTGAAGTGTTATGGAAGGTAATGTCCATTCTGACATTGATAGCTGAACATCTGTCCGACAAAACTTGATTCAATGAAGCATAATATGTTCTTAAATAGTTAATATATTGAGGGAGACAAGGGCTGGAGACAAAACCATCAACAGTATAATCCACAGTAGCCAATACATCATAAGAAGCTTGATTTGTATCTAAAAGTTTTAAAGAAAAATATAATTGGCACATGATTGAAAAAGTTCCCAAATACAAGGTAACTATGGTACTAAGATTTGATGTATGAAAGCATTAAATTTAAGATTTTCTTTTAAATGTCTACACCTATAAAAAGGTAAGTTATAAGGTCAATAACAAATGATAAGTTATAAGATATAATTTATAATACCTTCTGGGACACAATCTGGAACAATATTTGTTGGTAACCATGCTTCTCCTCTGCTGCAAGTGAATGTTTTTGCTTGTTCTCCATCAGTAAATCTGAAACCGGCATTACATGTAGCCAAACAGCGATATCCATTTCCTTCATCACTGGGAAGACAGTTAACAATTCCATTTGCTGGAGATTCTAAAGACCAAGCAACACATGATGAAGGCTGAACTGCTACTTGAAAATGACAGAATGCTTCATTGCCATGGATGTCAGAGGCAGTGACAGTCACATTTCTGAATCCCCAAAGAGGAATGATGGCACTTTCTGGTGATAGAGTTACAGTGACAGGGCCAGATGCATCAGTAGCATTAATCAGACGGCGAGTATCATTGAAGTTAACAGCATAGCTCTCTTGTTGCTCAACAAGTTCAACAACATATGACTGTGGGCAGCTTAGGAATGGAGGGTTATAATCTGTTGGGTATAATTTAAAACATTAATTTCAAAGCCTTTTAGTGACATTGAACTAAAAAGAAAACAACTATTGATTTGACAACAAAGACACTGATATGAAAAAGTAAAGAAATGTATACAAGATGTATGTTTCAAAGTATTAATATATTTTAATAAAGTAAAAAAAAAAAAAAAACTATCTATACTTTAAATATTTTTTAGTTCTAAATATCCCTTATATATTTCTTAAATATCCTTTTTAAAAATAAAGGTGTTTATAAAGATGTACATATTCAGAAAAATTATTCCTGTCATTTAAAAAAATCATTAACACTGTAATTCATATATAAACTTTTTTCAGATGCGACATTATATACTTTTATTGATTCACTTCTTCATTATTTTTGAGTGCTACAGTTGATATTTTGCCATGTAAGAGATAATTAGACTGGAGCCTGCTGCTTAAAGTTTATTCTTAAAGGCAACAAACATGGCAGTAGTGGGACTCCAATCCATGCACTCAGGTATAAAAAAGTAGTGAAGTACCTATTTGATCATCATCTAGCTGTTCATTTTTTAAATTGACCTGAAATTAAAATCTCAGATAGTAAAAAATATTAAATTATAAATATATATGTATATGTATATATATATATATATATATATATATATATATATATATATATATATATATATATATATATATATATATGTTACACCATTACTTTTATTTTTGAATCATTGCATCTAAACTTTTCAATGATTTATTTTTTGACCTATAAGGGTCAATGCAGTTTTCAAAGCACAAGCAGAATCCTTATATATGGATCCCTCCTAAAAATGTTTATCCTTTAATAAAGAAATAAGTGGCATGGGGATCCTTCCTATATATAGTTAAAAAATTTATAGGAAAAAAATGTTTTAAAATCCATTCAGCTTAATATATTTTAACTTATGATTGTACTGAATATTTTCAATATGTTTAATGATATCAGGTGCTGTATAATACAAAATATCATTAATAATGATAACAGGTACTGTATAATACAAAATATCATTAAAAAATGTGTTTGATTCCATACCTGGAACTGTGATATTTACTGTGCAAGTAGCAAAATTTCCATCTGAGTCATGAGCAATATATTCTACAGTCATGTCTTCTATAACAGTAGCTGGCAAACTAAAGCCAATTGGATGGACTTCAAATCTTGCTATGTAACCAGAATTATCCACTGCTACTGGCACAGAAAAGTTCACAGGAAGCAATCCAGAAAGAGTTCGTGTCACAACTATTGGTCTTGTAGGGCAGTTAATGAATTGAGGAGGTTCCTTATCTAAAAGAAAACATACAAATGAGAAAATAAAATACTATTTTACAGGAAACTTTAAATTTTTAAATTTTTTTCAAACCTTTTTATTTACAAAAGTTTTAATGCTTGTGTCAAGGTGTTGTAAAAGTGTAAACTAAAATTTCCTAAGCAGAATATGAAGAAACAGCTGATAGACAGCAATTTAGGAATTTTTATATATTTTGACACTAAATATTAATAACTAAAAGGCCTCTTTACTGAGATAAATAATTTATGCTATCGAAATGGAAAGGCCCCAATATGGGAACATAGATCAGTTTAAATTTTTATCCTTTTATTCCTTTTTAGAATTTTACCTAATTTCTCATTGCCTTATAAGTAAGTTTTGGGGAAAAAAGGTTTTGATTCTAAGGTTAATTTAGAATTTAGAATTCGTATTCATGCAAACTAGTTACTGAGGGGGCAAGGCATGCTAGTTTTTATTAAATCTTGTTCTTTTCAGTAGAGAAGTAGAATCAACAGAATTTAGAGTACTCAAAATAGAATGCTTATTTTGAATATAAATATAATTAAATTCAAAATAGACATTTATAAAAAATACATTTTTTTATAAATATCTATTTTGAAGAATTAAAGATTATTAATTCAATCTCAAATGATAGTTTTCAAAAATTTTTGCTGAAAATTTTTTAAGTTATAATGTTTTTGGAAATAAAAGATTATAAAAATTAAACTTAACTCCTTTAAATTCAAAACTTTCAACATTTTAAAACATGCATTGAAAATGCTTTCAAAATGTTAACTTATTTTCTACATCATTAATACCATCTGTTAATACACGTATATTAGAAACATGTTTTTGTTATTCAAAACACAAAACTAATATATTTCTTTATAAATTGTAAAGACTGTTTTTTCCTTTTTAGAAGACACATACCAATACAAAGAGGATATCCAGAATCATAACCCAATAGAACAGGTTGTTTAGGTTCTTCACAGCCTAAAAGTTCAAATTTCAAGCAGGGGTTTCTGTTGTAAGATACTATTCCCAATATCACATAACGAGCTCTAACACTCAAAGGAAGATCAATCACAGATAAAGCACCAAAATTGTTGTCAGAATCAGTCAAGTTGAAATTCTGAGAAAAAAAAAAGAAAATTATGCAAAACTTTAATATAAACAAATTTTAGTACATTATCAAACTACATGAGAAATTCAGAAAATTAATACTTACTAAAAAGTAAGGATTTTTTTTATTGCTATGTCAAGATTACTTTAGAAGAAAAAAGAAAAAGAAATATTTAAAGTAAATAATTTATATAAATTGTACAGTTAGGAATATAAAATGTATGGGTTAGTATATGAATAATAAAGGGAAAAAAATTAAGTACATAATCATTTATACTAACCACTACATTCCTCAACAAGAAAGAAAAAGTAGGAAAAATGGTACGTTCCAAAAATAGGAGAAATTTATCTTTAGTAATTTAAATAATAAACACACTTTGCTTATTTTAGGAAATTTAGGGAGTTCTCTTAGAGCTTAAATAAGATTATAAGAATACAAGATTTTGCTTTTAATTATTCATACACATACCCCAACGTTCAACTCATAACTATCTCATAACATCTTCAGTATGAAGTTGTTCTACACAATCTTCCCCCCAAATACTTGTTATAAAAATAAATTAAAAAACAATTCAAAATTTGAAATTTGTGACATGAAAATCAAAACTTAGTATTTGACAAACATGAATTTTTCAGAGCAATATTAAAAATTAAAATAGCAGTATCTCAAAACTTTAGAGTTGTTTCCCTTTAGAAATGGGTTGTTGATTTATGCAACAGTAAATTATATGTACAAAATTAATGAGACAAATGATTCAATAATTACACAATTTTAAAATAAAATAAACTATTTGAATCTTTTAATAAAGCATTAACCAAATTAATTTAGAAATTAGAGAAAAATTTAACAAATTTTAATAAAAAATACAACTATCAATTTTTACATAATAATACATAAAAAGAAATTTTAATTACACTTTTTACATTTGCATCCCATTATAACAAACTTTAAGGGACCAAAGGTTTTAACGGCTATACCCGAACTGTTGAAAATAATGTTAGATCTCGTAATGAAATATATAACTCATATGTTACTACTAAGTGTATTCAATAGTGATACAATTGAAAAATCTATTTAAAATTATCTTTAATAAATTAAAGTGACTAAAATTAATTAAACTAAATAGATTAATTACCTAATAAACAAAGAAAGAATGAAGACAAATTAAAATATGACTAAATTTCTTCTTAACTCTGTAGTTTACTAATTTGATACAGAAATAATCAGTAATTTTCTACAGATGCGATGCCATTTCTAAAAAGATTTTATGAATTTCTTTGTCTAACACAACAAAGAAGTTCATGACTTTTTCTATCATTATCTGTGTGAAAAAATTATTAAATTCAGACATGTTTTATAATCATTAAATCATCATTAAAACAGAAGAACCAAAACTTTATTACAGGGGTTTGCTATGATGGGGTTGAACTATTAAAGCTAAGTCAGTTATGAGTTAGTATAAGAATAATGCTTTAATATAAATTTTACTTACAGGAAAATAGACTACGAAATTTTCTGACTCTTGCACTTTATAGAAAAATCTTATTTCAGTAGGTCTTCCAACAACATCATTAGTTATGACACCTTTAATGAGCAGGGCTGTTATGATATAGGTACGACCCAAATCAACTGTGACATATGTGAAGGGTTCTGTCTTACCACACCATCCAGTAGCACTGTTTAATCGGATATTCTAAAAGACCCAAAATAATTTTGTCAAATAAACCAAAAATATAATAAAAAGACTTTTAGAGGCCAAAATTAAATATTTAGTTAAACTCACCCGAGATTCATAATTAAGTCTTTGAGATGTTGCATTGATGGCTGTGTCTGGTATAGCTCCAGTACTTAATCCAATAGGTTTTATCACTTTACAAACAGCATCTTAAGAAAAACAAAGTACTTCAATTCACAGAAAGAATTAATGAAAAATTTACTAATATGTTTAAAACAGTATGTTAGATAACTTTAGCCTAACTATTTGTGCAATTTATACTATAAATTACGAAATTATTTTCCAATATAGAAAGCATACAACCAGCAAGCATTCTCACAGAATTGCTGGCCATTTTATTATGAATGCACTATATGAGTGCATTTTACATTTTATAAGAAAATCTTTATTTTTGATACTACTAAAAAAAAAAAAAATTTTATTCGAATAATATCACTTCCATTATCATTCATGAGTTAACACGACAATTTTGTCACTAAAACATGTTCTGAATCTTTAGTTTTATGAGAGTTTAAGCAAATCTATAAGCATTATTTAATACTTAAATCCTCAAAATATACGACAATAAAAGAACTTTCTTTTAAAAAGAGGTATTAAAATTAAAAATATTAAGTACATAGAAAATTTATAAATACCAGGAAATTTTTTTTCATATAATGAACAAAAACAATACTACAAGCAGTACCCATATTCTAATCATAAAATGAATGTTCTAAACAATATAAATACATGCTTGTTATAACTTACAGTAATGGTTCTAACTCTCAAGTTGCAACCCACAAAGAGGGTTGTTTAAGTTTTTTTGGGATGGTAATCAGTTACTGATAACTTTTTTTAAAACTTTCAAAGGTAGGTAATAAGATGTTAATTATTATGCTTGGAAATATACAATGTATGTAACATAATCAGCGGACAGTTGATATGAGCATCTGTCCTTATAACTCATTAAAATTTAATAAAAATACCACACTTGTTGAGTCCTTAAGTATATTTTTATAATACTGTTTTGTGTTTTATTGGTGGATTAAATATAGTGGAAGGGAAAAGAAAAAATTGTGAACATTTTAAAATAATATAAGAAAGATTTACAACGTGTAAAAGATACAGTGACACACATGTAAAAATAGTTTTTTCTTTTTTTGTGTTTGGTCAAAAATATCCTACAGCTAAAATTGAAAACAAGAGAAAATATGACAACAATGTTGAGATAAATTACTTTTATCACATCTGATTGGTTCATCACTATATGGTTCAAAACCAGGACGTAAACATGAAAATTGAACTTCTGCTCCTTGTTCATAGCTCACAGCAATTTGCTGACCATCTGGAGGATACCCTGGATCTTCACAAACTGGTCCTAAAATTGTAATAAAAATACAGTTAGGCATATTCAGTATAAGTTTTTACCCAATGTATAAATAGAAGAAATTAAGCATATATTTGAAAATTTAATAATAATGTACCACAATATAGAAAACATGTTGAAAGAAAGTCAAAAACTGTTAATCAGCTTATAGAAAACTAAGTTATATATAAAAGTAATTCACAAAAATTTAAAATACAAGAATGACACTATTTTAACAGATAAGAAAATTAAAATCATTGCCAGTTTAAGGGGAAACTTACATTTTTCTTTTAAATTGCAATTTATTTCTAAATTTCTTAAAATTTTAACATCTTTGATGAAACAATATATATTTTAGCCCATTTGCACTTAAAAATATAGTTTCACAATTTTAATAACATTAATTAGATGGTATTATAAATATTTTTTAAAGGAAGTAAAAAAGAGAATTAATAACAGAAGAGTAAATTTTAAATACAAATACTACAGAAACTATGAAAAACTAAAAAAAAAAAACATTATTAAATAATTAAATTTTTAAAAACTTTTAACTATATCAAATGAAAAGCTTTGAAATAGTGTACCTTCACATCTTAAATCTCCAAAATCCCAGGTACCATCAGCTTGACATCGAATTATATTATCATTCATAGATGATTTTCCAGCTAATGTAAAAGTTTCTTCACAACCAAAGTAAAAACTAGCTTTGTACCGGGTGTCAGCATAAAAACCATATGTTGAACCTGGTGTTTCAGGAGGTGGACCACAATCAATTCCTAAAAAAACAAAAGATAGCTTATTAGTAAAAGCAAAATATAGAGCAATGGTATACTTTTTTGGTGAGTTCAGTGGCTCTAATGCTTATTTTGTAAATCCATTTATTTGCAATATTATTGTAGAAGGTATAGTATCATTAATTTGTGATATAATGCATACTGAAGAAAGTAACTGGGGAATTAAGATTAGTAGAAAGAAATATTTCAAATGCAGCACAGATTTACTTCAATAATTGAGATTCAAAACTCAAGATCAAAATATCCACATTTAAGCTATTTGCTGTCTAGTTTCAATTTTTATATAACTTATTGGAGTAAATCTTTGTACTACATAATGAGTTTTGTAAAATCAAAACATTGTTTACAGTTGAATAATTATCATCTCACAAATTTTGCACTAAACTTCAAATGTTTGACCAAAGCCCTTAGTAATTTTACATTTTTATTATATTTTAACTTTATCAGTAAAGTTCTGAAACAATTTGTAAAAATCTTCTTCTAATATATACATATATATGCTTAAGACTTGTGTAAATATTAATTAAAAAATTAATTTATATATTTAATATTATTTAAAACTGAAATTCGACTCTCTTTGACCCCATGCATACTTACCACTGATCCAGAGCTTGAAAAAAGTATGAAGTTCAATATAAAAGCCATTGCTAAGATTCAAATCACTAATTCAAGTTTGGCTTTTTTAATAAAAACTATTCAGTTAAGCTATTAACATTAGAACTGGGAATTTCATTTCTACTAATAGTACATTGTTTTTGATTAATAAATGTTATACTGATAACTTACATAAACTGCCTAAATTTCAATTTAGTTTGTTTGGAGAACTATGGTAAATGTTTTATAACATGAGGATCAAATAGACCAGGGCTAAATAGATCAGTAAGTACAGATTAAAGCCATTTCTGAGCAGCCACAAAGCTCCCTGCCAGTAGCGAGATTCAAACCCAAAGACTCTAGTACTCAAAAGCTTCCCAACTGACTATTGCCTAACAATATCAATTAAGAGGAAAATTATAACAAAAATGCACATTACATCAAAACTTTAATGAATTGTTTGTCTTCAAGCATGCACAATTATAAACAGAAAAAAATCATATATAGAGAAAATTGAATTATAAATAAATACATTAATTACAGGTTTTGCATTAGATGGTATTCATAATTTTCTAATTATGGATAATGCATGTTTGAGCATTAAAAATCAGAAGCAAGGATTCTTGTAAACATACTTGGGCATTGTGGTTTGGCTCCTGAAAGCCAGTGCTGTTGGGCCATTCCTTCTCGAGGATCAAACACACACTGTCGAAATCCAGCTGTTAAAGTAGAACGCATTGGCTTTCCCACTTCATGGCAAGTAACAGTCACATTTTCAAAGAAAGGAATATATTTACTCTCAGATTCAGAATCAAAGAGCAAACCTTGAGATGGATCATCAGGCAATCTTTCACAATGTGCATCTAAACAGAAGGAGGTAAAAAATGAGAATGAAAGCAAATAAATTTTAGGATGTGAAAAGGACATAAAAAATCTTATTTTTGATGTGAATTAAGATTTAAAATATCATTTCAATCCATATAATTAATTGTGTTTGCAGAAACTATTTCATAAATGTAGGTAATAATTTATTATCCTTCTTCATTCATAATGAGATGTCACAAGGGAAAAATTTTACTTTCATACATAGATAGAATGACATACACACAGCTAGAAGTAACAGATTAATAAATAAACTAACTTTTGAACATTATGATCTTTTACAATACATTTATGAGAAAACACAACAGTTAAATGTTAGAAAGTTACAAATATATGCTAATGTAAAATATTATTCAATAACTAAAAATTTATTTTAAATATGAATAATATATAAAATTAATGTTTGCTTTAGATAACAAATACACTTTATCAAAAAAGTTTCAAAAGCAAGATATAAGGAAGGATATATGTGTTTTGTATATTACATCTAGTGAGAAATTAGTAGATTAATTTAGGAAAAATTTAGAATACAAATATACAAGAATAAAAGAAAATGCATAAAAGATATAAAATTGGTATGCAAGATGTTCCATGCCAATAATTTTTAAAAAGTTGAAAAATAAAATGCAATTCTATTGTTCCTTTTTATAAATTTTTTTCTGGCTAAAAGAATTTTATTATTTTCAGATTTTGTTAATTGGTTTAGAGTGCTATGGTCTACTGTTTTGCTACACTAGGGTTAATGAGACAAGGGCTTACTGTTTAAAGCAAATTCTGAATGGATATAAACATCCCTGCCAGCAGTGGGATTTGAACTCAAGAACTCAAGTGCACCCTACTCATTTAGTCAACATTCTCAGCTTCTCAGATAAGTAAGAGTTAAATTACACTAATAATAAATTATGAAAAGCTAAGCATAAACAAATGTATTTAGTTTGGTTTGGAGTGCTGCGGTCTACATTTTGCAACATGAGGGCTAATGAGATTGGAACCTACACCTTAAAGCCAATTCCGAACGTCTACAAACATCCATGCCACTGTAGGATTCGAACCCACGAACTTTGGTACCAAACACCAGAACCCTAACCAATCAGCCATTGTTCGAGCCACAAATGTATTTAAAATTAAAGGTAATCAAAGAACTGAATAAACTTTGATTTGTCTGTTATATTTTATTTAGAAAAAAAAATAAATAATCAAAAATGTAATAATTTTGTAAAAATATAAAATTATAATGTTTTCAATATTGTAAAGATAGTCTATATAAAGTAAGTGATCTCTCTTACATTCACAAGATGGTACACTTCCATTCCATACTCCATTACTTGTGCAAAGAATAGTTGGATTTCCAACCATTACAAAGGCAAAATCACAAAGAAAGCTCACAATATCTCCATAGTGAAACATGGACTTGGTTGATAAAATCACACCATTTTCAGGGGATGTTATAGATGGACACATTTTAGCTGAAACAATAATATTTTTATATTAGACGGCCATAATATACTTACTTTCATGATAAATAAAACTGATTAGTTCACAAACTTTTTAATGAAAAATTTTCATTGATATTTTAATGACTTTTTTATATTATATTACATAACTTATTTAATACTTTTTTACAAACTATATTAATTTTAAAAGAAATGCACACTAACATAAGAACATTTCTGAAATTTCTTCTTTTCATTCATTAACACCTGATGAATTTCTACTGATTATCTCAAATCAAAGTTATTGGGGACTCCTGAGAGTAATATGTAAATATATATAATTTAAACAATTTTGAATACTACAGCCTGTCTTCATTAGGAATGACATATAATTTTAAGCATCAAAAGAAGTCATTAATAAAAAAGAAAAATTTTGTGATAAGAGATTTATTTGCTATTATATGAAAACACAGTACTATGAAGTAAAGTTCTATAACAGATATAGGTATTTTTCATGAATTTAGTTGATGGTCTTGCTTAAAGAGTAATTTTTTGTGTGAACTCAAAAAATCATAAAATGCCTATGAAATGAAAAAATTATAAATACTTGAGAATTTAGAGGTTTATTTATATGACTATCTACCTTTACCAAAGTGAAAAAATTGTTAAAAAAATTACAGATTAAATTTTAACTATTTTCAAAAAAGGACACTAGGCATTAATATACTAAACAAGAAACAAAGTTAAATTTTTATAATTTTTGTATCCCTCTTGTCACTAAAAAATAGAATTTTTAATATAAATATTTTTACAGAGAGTTCAGAGACACTGAAAACGCATAATTTCATTAATCCTTAATGTTGAGGGTGAAAACTAAGTAACAGAAATCTAATTTATAAAACCAACCAATCAGAGTACAAGTTGAAATCTTTACAAATAATTCAATCAGAAATTCTGATATGTCATATGCTAAATGATACACTTGGAAAACTTCAATATATTGCACTAACACTTACAAAAGTACACATACTAAAACGGCAATAAGTTCTTATAAAATTGTTCATACAAGATTTACTATGTACTGTATTATAAGCTAAATGGATACAGAAACAAAAATTCAACTTACGGACACAAGTTTTGTTAATCCTGTAAACATCATCATCTTTTAAACCTGTCTCACTTTGTGGAACTGTAAAGCCAGCAGTTCCATTTTCAGTATACAAGTCAAATCCAACATTACATAAACAATTAAAACTACCAGCAGTGTTCATGCATCGCTGGTCACATCCTCCATTCTTTTCCATACATTCATTAATATCTGCAAAATGATAGATTTATGTAAATCATATCTTGATGATAACTTTATTTTTTGTTATATTTTATTATTTTATTTTAACCTTGTTATCTATAAAATTTGAATTTTTAAAATGTATTTAAGGTTAGTTTGCTTAAAATTATTTCAGATTGTTTCCTAAAATGGTGCTTTATTTTAATTTATTTTAAGTAATTTTTTAGTTCCTAGAAGCAGAATTATGCTTCATATTTTATAACTGAAAAGTAATGGCAATTATTTGCAAAATGTACTATTTTATACTTAGACTTGTTCAATAAAAGTAATTAAATTATTTTATTAAAAATGACTTAGCTATTTTTTCAATACATTTGCTAGCTAAATATCATTACTGAAAAGTGTCATTATTAACAGTTTTAATTCTGCACTTGTAGATTAAAAAAAAAGGCTTAGTGACATTTTCCATCCTTAATATAATTAACCTACATACCAAAACTCAAAAATAGCATAAAAAAATTAGTTTAAAATACAATTCTACATAGGCTATTAAGAAATACTTCTACACCATTCAGATACAATTTTATATAAGTTTATAATTAATTACTAGTTCAATTAACTATGCAATTGTTATTTTTAGGTTAAAAACTCACTGCTTGTGAAAAAATAGCTATTACCTAAACCTGAAATATATATATATATATATATATATATATATATATATATATATATATATATATAATCACTGTTGACAACTGTAAACAATAACTTAAGGAACATTTAATTATTCAGAAAAAACTTCACAGCCCTGGTGACTAATTACACTATTCTGTTTCATTTGTTTCTTACAATTTTATGTGAACTGAAAATAATTCAATAAATTTAGATTTGGATTCATCGAACTAAACAACTTAGGGATAAAAACTATACGATTACATTACCTAAATATTTTAAAAGGTAAAAATGAAAAAAAAATAATAATGAATTAATTCTTTTTTTTCCTTCAAGAGTAAAATATCACTGCTTGAATTTTGTTTCTTGCCATTAAATTAAGTAACATATCTTAATGTAAAATAATGCCAAAGTATAAAATAAGTTATATGTATTTACCAACACAATCTTGTCTAGAACAGCCCATAAGTTCCAACTTCAAGCATGGGGCAACAATATATTCCATTACCACAACTCTAATGTATCTAGCTTCAAGTGGTTGCTGTAAGGTGACTATAGCTAATCCAGTTCTGCTGTCAGGATTAGGTCTGAATTGAATAGGCTACAAATAGTGACAGATCATATTTAAAATAATGCCAAGCATTCTGTTTTAATTGAATTTTATTAAAATTTAAAGCTAAACTTGTAAGAAAATAAATAAATAAAGTTACCAAGTGGGAAGTATTAAAAAATTAAATGAAATATTATAATTTGACAACAGTGATAATAAAAAGAATAATTAACTAAACAATTATAATAAATGTAACTTTTGATGAGTCTCAAAACAAAAATTTTTCAGGAAACATAACTGAGCATAAAACCATGGTAATTTACACTTTATTTAATATCATATAACACTTAAAACATGCATAAAGTTGTATTCCTCACCAACTATAACAGCACAGATATTATTCCCAGTAACAATTCTGGCTGATATCGCCTCCAAAACTGTTTTAATCCAATAATATTCAATAATAGTAATCAATTTTATGTTTTCATTTATATGATTAATTAACTGTTTGATGAATAATTTAGAACTTGAAATTTTTTACTCTTGCTAATATTGGGGATTAGGTTGGGTTTACTCAGGAGTTGGCAATGAATTGGTAAATGCAAAAAGCATTTGAAACTTCTTCACTAAGTCTAATAATAAAAACTGATCAATGTTAAACTTTTCTCTTGTATAAATATCTATTTAAATGCATCAAATATGAAGGAAATTCTCTCAAATGAAGAGGCAATTTGAGCTTGTCACACCATGGTGGGCATAACATAATAATAATTATATATGTGTATGAGTAATGTACATTTAACTTCAAAGATGTTTCTAAAGTATTTATGTTAAAATCATTCCCATCATTTTTAATCTTTAACTAACTTTCCTACAAATTCCTCAGAAATCAATGACATTAAGCCAATTTTTTATATTTTCTAATTTGCATCAATTTAAATGGAATAAATAACATTATTTTTAGTTATTAAAAAGTTCAATCATTGCTTCAACAATAATTATTACTCTTTATTATTATATTTTATAAAAATTAACCCATTTACAAACATTAATTTCCTAAAATTTTTCCTTCAACTTAACTGTGTTGGCTTAGTAGAAACCCATATGTTAAATAATATGAAATTTTATTTCACTAGAATCATAATAAAATATAAAACTAAATCAATAAAAACTAAAGTCTCTTATAATAATATTGAAAAATTGTAAATAATGAAAGTTTTACCCTTCCAGATGGATCACTGTAAACATGGAATGCATCAGTTAAATCGTCTGTAAAATGAATTCTTAAGCTGACAGGATAAGCCATGGCTCCATCTGATCTAACAACAACTTGAACACGAAATCCTCTAATTACAGTAGGTGCTCTTAAATCAATTTGAACCCAGTTGTGTCCAGGCCTAGGCACATTTCCACACCAGCCAGAAGAGCTATCTAATCGTACCGTCTGTAAAATAGAAATTCAGAGTGAAACATTATTTAAAAAATAATTTATTTTTGTATGATGCCCCACTTTTTTGCATAACAGTAATGAAACAAAATATAAGTCACAGCTTTCCACTCATCTTTTTGTAGAAATAACCTGGGCAGGTTTTATTAATATATATCTATATATAGAGAGGAAAAAGAAAGGTTATAAATTTACCCCTTTTTAAATATTTTTTGTATAATATTTAGTGTTATTGCATTTTTAGAATCTTTTTTACATACTTCAAAAATAGAACTACTACTTTTTAAGCTTTTGAAATAAGTACTTTAAATAATTATCATCCATCTATAAGTTAAATGCTTAAAAAATCACTAGAGGAGTATGTGAATGGATTGAAGAAAATGATCCAAATGAAAAAAAAAAGTCTTTAAACAATGCAAAAATTAGAAAATGATATTATGTAATCATATGATGCAAACACAAAAAGGAAAAACAACAGGTTCAATAAACATTGGCTGATTTATTAGTTAAAAAATGTAATTATTTTTTATTTTTTCAACATTAAGCAAAAAAAAAAGCTCCATTATTTTTACTTTTCACCCTTTTATTCTTTTAACAAAATCTGGTAGAAACAAATTACTTATTTTTCTATAGAAATAATGTTTCATCCAGAGCAGTTTAATTTAATGTAGTGCTTTAAGGTAACCTGTTATTAATGCTAAGCAAGTTTTTCATGTCAATTCAACTTAATTCAATACAAAATTAGAAAGTGGCAAACATACAAGACTTGGATACTCATCTAAAAGAACACAAAAGAAAGTATTTACAAGGAAAGTAAAGATTCAGTTATTAGATCAAATTTATTCAAAACCAAAAACATCAAGTAGTACTTACATTTTTTCCATAACCTGCTTCTGCCCCAGAAACTTTTATGCTTGTATCTGGAATAATGCCAGAACTAAGACCTAAATCACCAATTGGTCTGCAATCTGAAACATACAAAAATTCAACTTAGTATTGCATGATGTCACAGCCTAAATATTAAGATGTAAATGTATTTATTTTTCTCATAAATAGCATTATTTCATTTAGCATATGTTTAATACATAGTTAAACATATGCTAATTGAAATAAACATTGAGAAAAATGAAAACGGTAAAAGTAAAACAAGTTTGTACCAAAATTGGGCTCAAATCCTTCTTTACATTTACAGAAAAATCCTCCAGCAGTATTTGTACAAACAGTTGATGCAGAATCACAGGTTGAAGCTGAACATTCATTTAAATCTATAATTTGGAAGGAAATAAAATTAACAAGTTAATAATAAATAGTAGCATTTCAAATCATTTTTAAACAAAATTAATTAGATCAAATAAGTTAAGAACACATGATATTAAAAAATAATTCAAGTTTTTCAAATGCATTATTTATATCCTCATAAAATATACACATTTGAAAAATATTTATTGAAGTTATGGAGTCAGCATATATCTTTGTATGCTAATTACTAATGTTAGAGTAAAATATATCTAATTATGTATTTTTCAACATTATTCATAATTTACACCTTATGAATAAAAAGAAAGCATAAAAAATTTAAATCTAGTATTCTTAAATATAATAGTTTTTTTTCTCTCTCTAAAACTGTAATAATTTTCAAAATTTTTGCCAAAGAAAATTAATTTGGTATTATATGAAATCTTGTAGTAAACTTAAGATAAAGTCATTGAATGCTGTACACCACATAATATACTCTATTTCATAATTTTAGGAGATAGAAAATGAGTGACTTTCTGAAAGAAAACAATCTACTTATTTTTTCTTTTTAATATTCAAGCACATATATGCAGCATAACTTAAAAAACAAAATTAGAAAGTTTAAATTTTCTATAGAGAAACCAACTAGAAGATCTGCATATATTTCAAAAATATATTAATTGAAAGTTTACAATGAAAAGCAGCTTGTAACTGCAAATTTCTTTTATATTTGAGCATTTCTAAGTCACTTAAAATGCCCATACATTGAGAAAATGTTTATTGCTAGGAATTTGAATAAAGAAGGAAATTCTCTAATAAGAAAATTAAAACTCACCAGTACAAGTGGGGACATTGGTAAAATTTTGATCAGGACCACAAGTTATGACAGGACTTCCTTCTAATCTATATCCCCGATGACACTGAATTTTAGCAACATCACCAAACAAGAAATTTCTTTGTGGCTCTACAACAAACCCATTTTCAATTTCGGGAAGTATTGGGCATGGAGCTCCTACAGAAACATAAGAATAGTAATTAATATTTTACAAAGAAACTATACTTGTCAGCTATTAAATATCTCATAGTAAAACTTAAATTTGTATTAATTTAAACTAAAAATACAACAGCTATCAAATAATCATTGAGAAGCAGTAAAGTTTTACATATCAATATTACTTTCTTCAAGAAAAAATATTAGCAGTTTATAAAGTTGTGTTCTCATACTTGCTTTATAATTTAGTTTCCAAGAATAAATTATATTAAAACATTTGATAGACTATATTTTTATTATTACTCTCTTAAAACAAGTTACATATACTCTTCTCTAATAATGGTCACTAACCAAACTGTAGCACTTAATAATGTTACAGCCTAAAAACTGTCACAATATACATGTATATAAATTCATAAGAGCAAGTATATTAATGGCTATGGCATTTTTCAAGCTTACCTGCATTAGGAAAATTGTTATTATGAATTTTTTTCCATTACCATTTTATTATTATCTTTGTTTAAAATAACAGTTGATTAAAATTTTTTTATGCATTGTATAGAAAGAAAAATTTGTGGGTGTAAAAAGGGATTGCCTCTTACTAAGTGGCATAGTATCAGTTATATTATATATGCATACAGGCAGTTTGTATAATATGTATAGTAAATACATCAGTGCATAAATATCTATAAACACTGAATTGGGATTCTGTTAAGCAATCTTTAAAAAGTATGCTGTAAAAATCATGAAATCAGTAATTTTTAACATCAATGCAAAATTTGCTTCGTATTTTTTGGAATGATCTTGAAAAGCTGTAGCAGTTAAAAAGTTTGAAGTAACAACAATCATATTTACTTTCACATTGAGGAGGAGGGGATGACCATTGTCCATCACTCATACATAAAATAACAGGAGCTCCAGTCCTAAAATATCCAGGTTCACACTCAAAACGTATGACTGTTCCATAACTTCGTCCACCTCCATTCAAAACAGTTTGGGTAGCATGAGGAGTTTCTGTCAAAGGAGGACAAGATGATGCCAAACAGACTGGAAGTTTCTCCCATCTGCCATCATCGGAGCATCGGATAGCTTCTGTTGGAAGGCCACTAGGAAAGGCAAATCCAGCATAGCACTGATATGTAGCTACACCTCTGTAAGTGACATTAGTGGCAGCAACAGCAAATCCATTATCAATTTGTGGTACAGGGCCACAGTAACGTTCTAAAAGGAAAAAAGTGCATTTTAATAAAACAAGATCTACAGCTCTACAGAAAAAAAAGTCAGAGAATATAAGTACTGAATAATACTAAATTTCTAATTTTTGTTCAAACTAATATATAAAAGCTACAATTAATATCACATATGTAAAATAAATTTTTAGTAGCAGTTTTCCAATTTTGCCTGTTTTAGCCCTAGTAACATTCTAAAGGGAAGAAATTACAATTTACTGAAATAAAATCTACAGCATCATTTATAAAAAAATATTTTAAAATGTAAGTACTGAATAATACTAAATTTCTAATTTTTGTTTGAAAGAAGAAATAAAAGCAACAATATTGTACACATAAATTAATATTTTTACTAGTAATTTTCCAATTTAGTCTGCTATAATAGCTTAGGTTATCAAATTACTCCATTTCATAACATCAAATATTAAAATACTGAGAAATAGGTATAGAACATAACAAGCTTTTTCTTATATAATGCTATAAAGCAACGTAAAAATTTATACATGTTTAAATACAAGATGCTACATACACCACATTTTTTAATCTTTGATTTTAAAATTTCAAGATTTTAAGACTAAAATTTGATATTTTTTAAATTGTATATAATATGTGAATTTAATACCTTGACATCTAGGAATATGAGATACACTCCACTGCCCACTTTGCATGCATTCAATTTCAATTTCTGTAACACCAGTACTGAATTCTTGGCCAGTTGGACACAAATATTTGACTTTAGCTCCAAATGTTCTTTCCCGGCTGGTGGCTATTGCACCAGAACCCACAGAGATTTGAGGGCAGTCTAAAACAAACATAATTTTAGAAAATCATACAAGATATAATACATTTTTTTGTATAGATTGCACAATTACATATACAGATAGTCTTTTCTTAATGACTTATTTGCTTAATGACCAACTGAATTTCAAACTATATTTCAGGAATCCCTAATGTGCAGGTTAAATATATGCATGGCATACAGAAAAATGCACAAAAATTTTTCTAATAATAACAAATTGTTAAACAATCCTATAATTTAATTATTTTGTAATTGATAATTGTATTTTAAGGAGTTGCAGGCCTTGCTAATGTGCTTAACTTAAGTGTAGAAGTTAAAGACATTTCTGATTTACTAAATTATACCAATGGAGACTTAAAAAATGAGGGATCTAATAGAGTTAGAAGTATTTGAGCATTTGAAAGAGAAAAAAGAGGGAAGAATTGAAGACGTGCAAAAGAATTAACTAGTATATATGTTAGCTGGTGAGATCTCAAAAATTAATGCAGCTATGGATCCAAACACTGTTATTTTAATACAGTTAAATGTGAAATTGGTGAACTTTTAAAGTGCTATAAAGATTTTCATCAGGAAAAATTTTACAAAAAATGAAATAATTAAATTTAAAGTTTATTGAATAGTTTTTATAATGCTCTAGTGTTCCTTTCTCATCAACCATTTATTTAATGACAATCATACAAAAGACAAATTTAACATAAAAATGATTTATGGGTACAAATGGTACTGGTGGTCATTAGTAACTTATCAATGTATTTTTTATCTCAGATTTCACTTTTGAACTGTTTTTTGAAGTTTATACTTCTAAAAACAGAAAACTTTATTCAGAACTAGATTTTCTGCAGCTCAAAATTTAAAAAATTTAATTTATACAGTAGTATTGAAAATCAAATTTGTTTCATTAACTTCAAATACACAAATAAAATTTTGGGTATATAATTCAAAATTTTATTGCTGCAGCAATGGAACTACTTATTTTGATGTATATTCATTTATAAGAAATAATGTAAAAATATTTTTGATAAATATTCTTGGTATATAAATACTGATAATGTAAATTTATGGTAATGGTTCTCAGATGGTGCACTGCAACTATAAGAGGGTCACTGAGTAATAATTTTTAAAAAGGAACTCTAAAGATAGGTGATAACTTGCTAATAAAACATTTAAGTTAAAGAACTCGGGAGATATGCAACATAATAAATTGACAGTTGGTACATGCACCTCTCCTTATATCATATTGATAATAAATTAATATTTAATAAAATATAGCACCACCTTTGTTAGGTCCTAACATATCCCCCCCTTTTTCTTTTATTAATCAAATATGGTGGATGGGAATTTTATTAAAAAATATAAAAAGTGTTATTAAAAAAAGGGTTAGCAATCATTGATCTATGGAAATATATTTTGTTTTGCTTAAGATTACACATAGCATTACAGTACATTAAATGGTAAAACTGCTTACCAGCACTAAAACTTGCTCTCCATCCTTTACCATTATTAACTGGATTACTTGCAAATAGAACAATAAGATTCCCGCTACTAGCTGTCAAAGTTATAGATGGTCTAGCTAGACCACTAAAGCCTCCTTTGGGATGCAAAGGGACTCCACTTTCTTTACTTACACCATCATACACCTAAGTTAAACAGAGGGGAAAATATAGTTACAAGAGTAAAGCAATAATAATAATGATGATGATAATAAAAGAGTTTTTAAAATTAATATAAATATTCGAGAAAAGTTTAATCAAAAATGTAAAGATAATTAATTTGAGATCCCAACAATAGCAAAATTAAAAATGCCTTTTTAACTAGAAACATTAATGGATTTCTTGTTATTCTACACATGTGAAATGTCACTTGTATTTTACTGGACCATGATGGTAAAATATTTTTAGTTTAAATTTTATTGTGTATCCCTTCAATTGCAATGAATCATTTAAATTTTAAAAATCAAAAATGATACTTAATCTTAAATAGTGTGCTTTACGTTTTGCAGAAATGAAAAAATTAAGGGTTTTTTAAATTTTAAAATAAAATTTTATTTTATAAATCAACCTTTTAAAGAATAAAAGGCTCCTTTATTAATTTTCTCAGAGAGAATCTATTTAGATTGTACATAATATAATCTATGATTCAGTACAGGCAACTCTCAAATGAAATTAACAAGAAATTTGGATATTAAGTCAAATTACAATTAAGGGAAAACAAAATGATAGAATTAATATAAATTTAAAATATGAGATTGTTTTTCTCCCAATATGTGGATATGTCATTTTGCAATAAGTATATGCTCTGACCATTATAAGGGTTTTAGAGAACATTTACAAAGGGCTTTCTAACTTAATAACTCTGCAGCAAATACAAAATATGTACATTTATTTTGGATTGAGCAGGAAGTTAAAAGTTACATGTTTTATACCTAATATGGTCTTTTATTGAATTTTCGTTTCAATACACATAACTGATACAGATATTAGACAAAATTAATTACAATGAAAAATAGAACACTATATAATTCAATTTACTATTTTACTTTCATAATGAATGATAAGAGCTCACCTGAACAATATCATCTCCAGCAACAAAAAATTCATTAAACCTCAATGATACAGGCCCACCTCCAAGTAAACTTATTCGATATGTGCATATTTGATTTAAAGGATAATTGGATACACCATATGCTGGAGAAGAGATGTTTCCAGCCAAAGCCACTTGTTCAATTTCACATCCTGTAAAGAAGTTAATTTGAAATATAATGAAAACGGGGAAAATGTTTATATGAGTTTTTGTTAGATGTGTATATAACATTACAAATTTATAAACCAGTATAGAAATAATTAGAGTATTTACTAGTATGAAACATGCATGTGTATATAATGTGCATCCTGTTTAAGAAAAATAAAGATAAAAATATCTATTTAGTATAAAGCATACATTACAAATTTGACATCCAACTGACTCTTCATATTGCAAACAAATTGAAAAGGTGACAAAATAAATCAACCTTCTACTCTGTTTCAAGGTCTTTTTGAGCTGATTACATTTTTTTATTTCCTCATCGTAATAAATTAAGAATCCCAAATCTTAACTCCCATTCTAAAAATCATACAGTTTTCAGGTTTATGACAACATAACCAAGAATTTACCCAGAACTGCCAATTAGTGTAAAATGAATTAGTGAAAAGTGTTCCTAGCACTGTTATATATAAGAATTTTCCACTTTGTTTTCTTTTATATGTCATTTTTCATATCTATATTGTGTGATTACCTGACACAGCAAATATTTTTTCTTTTTTTTGCATATAATAGGCATCTAGAATATTTGTCTTAATTTTTTGTAAAAAAAGTGTATTACACATGCTATGATAGTTTCTTAAATTTGTTAACGAATGTTCACAAAAGAAAAAAAAATCTTACCAGCTCTAAATCTTATTGCAAAGCCTCGACGACTATCACCAAAACTTGAATGAAAATATATGTATACTCTGTTAGTAGTAGACAAAATAAATTTTGGATTATCTTCAACACTTCCAGTCATTTTTGCTAAGAGAGGATCTGATGGATCAGAACCATCCCGAATATGAATAAAATCTTTGTTTGGTTCTAAGTCAATATCAATAATCTAAATAGAACAAAATAAGTCAAAGAATTAGTAAAATTTAGGTGAAATTCAATATAACAAGGAATTTTTTTAATTTTTAAACTGAGAAAAGTATCTAAAAAACATATTCCCGGAAAATTTATCTGCATAAAATGCTTTTCTTTATATATAAATAACAACATCTATTTAATGCAAATATTAGTGATATCATAACTTTAAAAGAAGTAAGCTATTTGGAACACATGATAATATCCAATAAGCCATTTTAAATTTTAAAAAATATGTTTGTTATGAGAGTGAAATAAGTTCATAAAAAACTGTAGATTTAAATAAAAAATAAAATGTAGCATAAAATAAATGATGAAACAAATTTAAATTAGAAAGAAAATAATAGATAACAATATAAACATTGTGAAAGAAAAAATACCATTAAACAAAATGAACAATAAATTTTTCAAATTTTTACTTATTCTAATTTGTCTAGTTTAAGGTTAATATATACGTATGTATAAAGAGAGAAGGAGGTTACAATCTCTCTCTATATATATCACCTTACTCTTGTTACGTGATAAAAACATAGGTATACATAGGCAACTTTTGTATACCAGTCACCAATTAAAACTTTGTTAAATACCTTATTAATAAAAATTTTAATTTTTAAAGACTAAATCTATTTTTATTACTGACCAACGAACAATGAATGGCACAACAGAATATAAAGATACAAAATTAAACACAAGCACTGATGTTAAGCTATCTTACTTCAAGTGTTAAAATTTTTCCAGTTGGAGCAGTTAAGACATATAAACACTCCAGTCCACCAGGGTAAGGCTGAGGATAGGTTGCTGATGTTAGAACTTGGGCAGATGGTTGAGCAAATAATTCTCCACCACATCTGACAGGCTCTATAAAATACAAATTCAAGAATACTTGAATACTTATCATTCATAATGCTAAATTATAATTTTCATCATTTTCATCTAACATCTATCCCTAAAGCATACCCACAGAAAATTTTATATGCAAATATATAAAATTCTCTGTGGATATGTATGCCATACATTCTCATTATAGATGACAAAATTTTCAAGCAAATTCAAGCAAACCCTTGAAGGATTTTGGTAATAGTCTTCTTGGTCATTTTCACATGAAAGCATTTCATAAAATGAAAAATCTTTAAAACCCATCTACAACACATAAAGAACAAAAACAAAATAACACATTTTACTTGGTCAGTTTTATTTGTATGCTGATGATATATTACTTTTTGATATTCAATAAAAACATTCTACTAAAAATTTTAATAGGGAGGTTATTTATAACAAAATGGAAAATGATATTAAAAAGAGACACCAACACTTATACAATTAATTTATGCATATATATATATACATGTAAGGAAAATTCTCAGCGGTTTTCAAAACTTAAGTCAAGGGCTAAAATTCCCATGTCCTTTTGCATTTTCCTTTTTAACCCCTAACCTAAATTGACCACTGGGGCTACAGTTTATGCCCTCAGAGAAGGGGTCTGATGAATTATCTCAACATTGCCCTAGCCGACAATTTAGGAAATTTCCAAACAAAAAGGAGATTCAGGCTGTCAGAGGCAGATTTTTCCCACAGATTTTGACTGAGATGTTGGCCTAGGTGTTAAGGGTCTTCTACATATAACTTCATGCTAGCTGACCCCTCAGTTTTCCTATAATGAAGTGGGAACCCGTCATCCAACGTTATCTTAATAAAGGTCTTTAGCTCAAACAGTGTCATTTTTATGGGCCATGACTGCAACTGCTCATTAAGAAGTCTGTCTTATTACATACATATAAATATGAATTACCAGTTTTCCAGCTAGCTCTAAAGCCCTTCTTTTCAACAGATGCATCAGTTCTGAATTTAATTATCATAAGATTTGAAGCCGTTGTGTATGTCATAGTAGAGAGATCCTGGTTTCCAGACAAAGTGACTAGGGAAACACTTTTTTCTTCAGTACGGCCTCCAACTTGGATTTGGACAGTATCAAAACTTGACTCAGTATCGAAATCAGAAAACTATGGAAAAAAGATGGTAAAAAGATTTAAAATAACATTTCAAATTATAATTAAAACTCAGTTTGTTAACAACAGCACAAAATGCTAAAACACTCCCTAAGTTAGAAAGTAATTACACCAGTGTATATTAACAGTATATTTTATTCAAATAAATAATTAATAACAATGTAATAAAAAGTATCAAGTAGAATACTTATTTTTTTGTTTTGAATAATCCATTATTAAAAAAAAGCCAATTAAAAGAGAAATGAAATATAAACATAAAAGTTCATGCTTTCTTAAATTCCTTTAAGATGTATATTTGATACACAAAATTGTACTGCCAAATTTAAATGAAAACTGTATTTTTTATGTCTAATTTAGCATTACAAAATGTATTGAGTTTCTGCAAATGTTGCTCATAAAAAGATAAGTGAAATTTCTGTGTATTTAATTAGGATTCAAAAGGTTATCTCTTATTATTTTATTTTCTAAAACCACTAAGTTTACTATTTATTGCTGTCAAGATATATTAAATTTAATACTAATAATACTTTCATTGTATGTCAATGAATATTGAGGATTTTGGTAATAACATATAACATTCATGAGCTATTACAAAGATAACTAATGTTTATAAATATTTATATTCATTTTTGAATAAATGAAAACTATGTGCTTTCCTTTTACCTAGTTGATTACAAAGGTTTCAAAATTATTTTTTTGAGATTGAACACTTTTAAAATAAATACTTTCTGTTATTAAACTTAAAAAAAATATTTTTTTTTTAATATCAGCATGCTTTCTGTTTTTTACCCTGCTGTTATTTTGAAAATGTTTATAAATGTTTGTTAATATAATCTATTGGTACTAAACAGAAACTTATAAATTAATGGAGAAAATCATACTTGAAGTACAATCCCAGTTCCAATTGGTCCTTCCAAAGTCCACTTGCAGTTAGAGTTTGCAAAATATCTGTTGGGATAGTTTGGGGATTGTATTGCATCACCAGAGCTTTGTAAATGAAAGTGACAAGATGCTGAAAAAGACAAAAATAAGCTTATGGAAAATTACCCAGATTAATAAGAATTCAGAAGCTATGTATCAGAACATATGAAGTTATGCATACATAATAAAAATTGGCAAAGTGCACCAAACAGAATTCCAAAGGAAACAAGATAGTATGTGATAAATGAATTCAAATATCCATTCAAGAATACTGGGAAAGATATTCATAAACTGATACTAGGAATAAAGATTTTAAAAAATGGTGAAATATCAACAATTGAAATGGAATGATTAAATAGCTAATTTCCAATACTATTATCAGACAAACTAATAGTAGTAAATATCTATAGAATACAGTTTACCTATATAAAATCATAGTGCTACAGATATTAAGTTTACTAGAGATTGATACATGAAAATTAAAAACAGGATAAATAATGGAAGGTTTTGATTTTTATTGGCAGAAAAAAACTATCAGTTAGAATATTTGAAAATAATGATAATTTCTCTTAACTTTCTTTTAACTGAAAACTAAAGAAAAATTTTAAATATGAATGAAAATTATAAAAGAAATTAAATAAATTAACTTCTAAGCAGCAGCTAAAAAAGAGTAATTTTTTTAAATTTACTGATTTATCAAATATAGAATTTTTGTCATAGAATAATAATACATGCAAAATATTCAAAATTTTTTTCAATTAAACACAAAATATAAAAATATAGCATAATACAAAAAATAAAACATTTAAAATGAGAAATAACTTACCTGGGCAGTCCATTTCATCAGACTGATCTCCACAATCATCTTCCCCATCACATAAAAACTTTTTACTAATGCAGTGTCCATTATTGCAATGGAAAGAATCTAAACAACAGAATAAGAAAATTATCGACTGTTAGCAAATAAATATAAAAGAACTTAGATAAAGTTCTACGACCCTTAACCCTCTCTTTTTCTTAAACTTTCTCATATGAATAATTTTACATACTAAAACTTAGTTATAAATTAACTTACTTTCAAAATTGGACTTTTTAAATCCTAATTTAATTTAATTTTATACTTAATTTACTACAGATATGAAATTTCCTAGTTCCATTATTATGATTGAATACATAGGTCATAGAAATACTCCACTTAAAAATAATCATATTCATTCTTATCATAAATCATTTTAAAGGGATAAATATGTTTCCAGTTATTTCCTATTTTTCATTAAATAATTCAAGGAAACTTTTACAAATTTTGTTTTAATATTAAAATTTTAAAATTGCCTATATATTTAAAAGAAGCCCAGTGGCGTTGGGGTAGCACTTTGTGTTCCGACACCACAGGTCTGAGGTTCGATCCCCAGACTAGGCAAGGTTAACTCAGCCTTTCATCCCTTCAGTAGGTAGAGAAACTGAAGACCAAGCATGCTTGGGAACTAAACACTGGGGGTTCTGCGTAAGGCTGACCACCTAACCAGAACATATGCTTCGCACCCCAGGGCGCTTGGTCTAGAAAACGGAGATTGGCACCGTAGGCCCTGGCCCCTTAGGGGCTGTTGCGCCGAGGAGTATAAATTTAAAAAGTTTTTTTTTATTACAGAAAACTTTTTCTTAACCCTGTTCTTTCATGCTTATTTAATATATTTTAACTAGCAATAAAAAATAATCATACTAGTTAGCAAAAAATAAAGTTTTCTTATAATAAATCTGCTTAGAATAATACTCATTTTTAATTCAGAAAATATGAATTAATATTTTCTGACTAAATATTAATTATTTAATTAAGAAAAACTAGTTAGTTTCTTTTTCATACTATATTTCATATTTAAATGTCAAATGTACTATCTATATGAAAAATTTGAATGAAAAAATTTCAACAAGATTTGCAAGAGGTTATATATCTGAGTACAAAGTCACAAAAAGAGAAATTTTATTTTTTGAACAGATTAAAATGGAAAGTAATTAGATTATTATACCTCTGTGACATGATTTAATATGACAAATAAATGGTAGAAGAGTTTCACAAGGAGCCAGCTCCCATACTTGTGATTCTTCTTTGATTTTGGCACGAACACATTCACCTTTCTGAGGCTGTGGTTGATCATGATCCCAGAAACCTGTGTACTTGGACACAAAAGTACCACTTGATGATTCAAGAGTATTTGTAGAAAGACCATCAACTGATGTTAAACCTAAATGGAAAAACCAGGAGATAAACTGGCATGAGCATATGATTAAAAATAGATTACAAATACTCTTGATGATTCAAGAGTATCTGTAGAAAGACCATCAACTGATGTTAAACCTGAATGGAAAAACCAAGATTAATTGGCATGAGCATATGATTAAAAATAGATTACAAATACTCTTGATGATTTAAGAGTATTTGTAGAAAGACCATCAACTGATGTTAAACCTAAATGGAAAAACCAAGCTATAAACTGGCATGGGCATATGGTTAAAAATAGATTTTTGTAAAAAGGAAATTATAAATCTTCATTTATAACCTGTAATAAACTATACAAATAAATGTTATGACAATATTAGTATATATTATATTATATTAATTATATAGTATAAAATGTACTTATTACTACAGTCAAAGGATTATATACGTAAAAAAATATAAATTTTCATCACTTTTATAACAGCTATAAATTATTTTACCTATCCAGTAGGATATTTCCCCTAGGTCTCTCAGACTTTTGCTGGCAACTTTACTAGTAAAATTATTTTGACTATAATCTCCTATTAAGACCAACTCCCCTCCATATCTGAAAATAAAAAATATATAAATACTTCTAATAATGACAAACATTCTATTTTAACACAACATAACATTTCCTTATAGTTTTATAATTATTTCATAAACTCACATTAAACACAGATGAATTAAAAAGCAAAACTTGAAGGAAAAATAATTCAAATACCCTTATAACAATAAATTCAAAGTTTGGAATCTTTTTATTAATAATACATAATTACTTTAGCTTGCTTACACTATTAAAAATATTTTATAAAAATTGTATTGTTCCAAACAGATAAAAAAAACAGTGTAGATTTACTAAGTATTCAATTAATCAAAAAGGGATTACATGTTGAGTTTAAATGTTACAAACTTAATATAAATATGTAGTGGAAAAAATAAATTAAAATACCCCCCCCAAAAAAAAAAAAAAACAAGGGAAAATTTAAAGAATTTTCATTATTGATCATATACATGTAGTTTCTCATATATCTATCTATCTATCTATCTATCTATATATATATATATATATATATATATATATATATATATATATATATATATATATATATATATATCCAACGTAATTAACGCTGAAAAGTGAACTATTAACAAAGACATCAATTTATCACTTAAACATTTTTGTGAGGCATATATAGATATAATTTAAAATTGTATTTACTACTAGTAAAATACCAGCGTATCTCCAATTGATGACGATTGTTACTTTACCAGTTTTTATTATTAAAGGAGTTTAATAAATCCATTCATGTTATTAGATTTTTAAATGCATATAAAGTCAAACAACAGTATGTGCATTAAATATTTATAGGTTTTCTATAAAAGTGAGTGCAAAAAATATGTATGCACATATTTGCATATATATGTGTATGCGTTTCGAGTGTCATCGACAATGGCAATCAAAAGAAAGTGATATTACAATTAGGACAGCAATTAAAAAACTTAAGAGGGCCATTAGTGAAATGGGGTAAAGGAAAGTCAAAAATGAAATTCAAACAACCCGCGAAATTTGTTTATGTCCAGAAGAAAAAAATATTTTTGATAATATTTACAGTCTTACGTGATGAAAGGTAAATATCTATATAATGCATAATAATATTATTAATAAATATAAATTTATATATATTTCTCCAATTAGAAACATAAAAACTGAAATTAGAAGCTTTAACTACCAGAGTTGTCAATTTGTCACATTGACTGAATAAACAATTAATTTTATTCCCTTTGTCTCCAGATAAGAACTATTATAGTAGCGATAACTAATTTAAACCTTAGAATTTCATTCTGTAAAGAGTAGAAACACATAATTCTATCAAAAATAAAAAATAATAATTAAGTTGTTAGGTATAACCATTGGTTATATTTGACATCTAAGTTTCCAAAGTTATTAATAGATGGCGCTACATCATAAATAAACACTGTTTACTTTTTTACCCTCTTTTACCTGTTCAATTAAAAATTGTTAAAGGTTTGTGACGATTATGTCAAAAATTTCATTGTTAATATCTGTGTCAGGGAAATATTATAATACTTGTGAAGTTCAAAGATAACATGATATGATTAATTCTTTATTTAATAAAAATATTTTTACAAAGATTGTAGGTGGCTGTAAACCTTCATAAGATGACATATTACTTAAAGCAACTGACATATTACTTTAATATCTTATTCAGTTCTTTTTATTATAATGTACAGTAGATGTATAAATATGGTTGTACTTTTAGAATATCCCACGCAGATATTTCAAAAAAAAAAATTATGTGAATTACAATTTCAAACAACAGAAGAAATCATTCATCGGCTGGTGAAAATGTATAGCATTTATTCACAATTTTATTAAAATATAAAAAAATAGGGACTTCCTAAATACACTGGTAAAGTTATATGTCAAAATAAGAGATTGGGTCCAGAACTTAAAGTTATGATTTCCATGCATTATTAATAGAAGCACTCGAAAGGAAGAAATTGTTTAGTTATTAAATTCTTTGACATAAAAATGGAAGTATATTATTAATTTCATATTATGGGTAATAGTTAGTATGTCGAATTCCATCCACTGAACTTGGGTACGAAGGGCTGGCTCAGGGAAGGTGAAAATTTGGTGTGTGTCTGTGTGTGGGGAGGGGTACATGGATGGGTATGTGAGAAAATTACTGAAATGTTATGTTAATTACCCATTTAAAAAATCGAAATCAATATCGATTTTATCTTTTGATATGAATTTACAGTTCGTGTTTACACTGTTTATAAGCTAAAAATATCTACAATCCTTAATTCATAAAAAATAATAATAATAAAAACTTTACAAAAGGCAAAAGAGCGGTATGTTTGGTGATTAAATATGAAATTGCTGATCAAATAAACTTATTAAATAATGGGAGATATTGTTTGCAGAACTGAAAGGTATAAAAACAGGGGGAGGAGAACGCAAAGGGACAATTTCACTCCGAATATTTTTCTCATCGGTATTGAAATGTTTTACAATAATTTTTTTTTTTTTTTTTTTTTTTTTTTTTTTTTTTTTTTTTTTATTTTTTTTTTTTTTATCATACAACTCTTTTTTTCCCTCTTATACTTAATTTTTTTTCATCATGGAACCATGAAATATTTGAAAAAACTATTTAAGAAACAGTTCAGCCGAAATGCTTTTAAATAGACAATACGTATAAAAAATATATCTGTATGTGAGGGAACCTTAAATATTCCAAAAAATATGTAAAATAAATTTAACTTTGTAGAAAGCAATATTTGAAGAATTTTTCCTTTCGTAATACACGCGTAAGCCTTTTTTTTTCTGTAACAGTTTTATTAATTGCTAAATGATTTTAATCAATTTTCCAATTATCTTGAAGTCCTCTGATTTTAGTAAGTAGAAATTTTTGCTGTCAAGGTATCTTTATTTTTTAAAAGAATTTTTATTATAATTTTTGTAACCGTATAAAAATTTTACCAATCCTTGAAGAGTTAGTTTTAAATAAGAGCGATAAATTTGATAAAGCGTTATTCTTTAGATTTAACCAAGTGATAATTCTAAACAAAAGAAATTGCCTCATGGTAATGACCATACACACCCTCCAAATTTCCGATGATTTCTGAGTACGCACTGTGTCACTCCCTTACGGGGCTGCCCTCTACGGCCGTCTCTTTGTATCACAGCACTGTGCGGCCCTGCAGAGAGGTGGGTGCATCCGAGTAGAGATGTAAAAAACCAGGAATTTTGGAGAGGTGGGAATAAACCCGGGAATTTTGGGGCATAAACCCGGAATTTTGGGAACTTTGGCAAGAAATCATTTTAACAATGTTTACATTTATTTTTTCAACAGCGGCTATTTAAGAGCTAGCATATTATTTCTGAGAGATTTTTTTTTTTTTTTTTATATATAATATATATATATATATTATATATATATATATATATATATATATATATATATATATATATATATATATATATATATATACATAGAGAGAGAGAGAGATGTTATCCAAGAAAAATAATGATTTATGGGTTTTGTGACACTACAGATTATTGCCTAATATTTATGTAATAATAAAAATATTGGATATTTGTCAAAGGAAAAATATACTCATACTTTCATGCTAAACATGATACCTTGTCAAATATAGTTAGTTAATCCCAATTATTCAATTTTTTTTTCATAGCATGTAATAGTTAAATTTTGTGAAAATATCAACTTTTGAGGTCTATAACAAATACAGAAAAAGTGGTGGTTTTTCATTGTGTTATAGGAATTGGCGACTTCAAAATACTACAAAATTCCCATGTTTTGGAAATTTTCAAAATTTCCTTCCCCCAAAACCCGGTTTTCTCCACTGCTCACAACTCTAATCCCGAGGCACAATAAGGTGACTCCATAAGCAGCGAAATTTAAACGTTTAAGGTCCACATTGTGAAAACTTGCATCGTGCTGAGAAAATCTGCCGCACGCTCTTGACTATGACCGTACGATCGTTTATTCTACAGAGTTAACCAGTAAACAATGGAGTCATTGTACACGGATCTGAAAAATGGAGCGATGTGTAACAAATTAATTTTTCAATCTGGGGGAAGTAGATCAATTATTCAAAATCAGTTTTGGGTTCTACTGCATGTGCCCTTAGATTGTAGATGGACTATTGAATTCTTTACAAAATTATAATACTCGCGATATAACAAGATAATAATAAATTTTATCTTGTTTCAAAGAAATAAATAGTTTCTAGTTTTATGACTGATTATACCATCCCCAGGTAGCACAAAAATATCAGTCAATATCAAAAGTATATGAACAGCCTATATTAAATGCCCCTCTACCCCTTCCAAAAAAAGGATATCTTTTTTTAAATGTATATAATATATATAACAATATTCACCACGTGGTAATTTTGCCTTGCCAGCTAATTCATTCACTTCTTCTTGAAGTGTATATATTGAAGTATATGGCTTTTTCTATTTGTTAACACATTGTATGCTGGACACGTACTAGTACGTTTTCTGACGACTGATACTTGAGAGCGGGTCACGTACTAGGGTTAGTGTAAAAACATGGTTTGTTTGTGGGTGCAAAAATAACGGTGTACACAGGAAAACGAAGCCGAATGTTCGTGTCTACTAAACATATATTCTGGAAAAATTTAGATAAATAAAAACTAGTTTTTACATTAGTCAATGCGGAACCACAGAACGGGAAGGTTGATTAAAAAATGAATTTAGATTTAAAATTAACTTTTTATTTATCCTTGCAAAAATGATATTATATATATGTATATTTATATATTATATATATTTGTATTTATATATATATATTTGTTTAGTTGTCTATTTATGTATTTGTTTATATATTTCAATATAAAATATGAAAAGTTGGTTAAAAATTAAATAATTTTCGATCTATTGAGGTTTAACTGAATAACTAAATTTATACGCAAAACTTCCGTCTCCGGTACAATTACGCTGCGAAATGTACCACACAATGTGTTAAAAAGCTTTACATTTAAAATTGAGCCACTTATCTCAGTCGGCAATGATCTCATAACTGAAAGGTTGCGGGTTCGGGAATCAAGCCTGCATGAAATCCGCCGTATTTGTTAATAATAATTGGGGTACGTAAAATACGTTCGTGGTCACAATGTGCTCCAAGTTCTCAAACGATATATCTGGGGGGTGGCAGGCCAAGCTTGGGGGTCTTCTCGATATCTGCTTCTAAATTACGAGGACTCATCGGTGTTCATCAAATGAAAGTCGCACTTCCTTCGCCTTTATTCGTGTGGTCTCAGGCCTACGTGATTGGATCTTCGAAGGACACTGACAACAACAACAACAACGTTTAAAGTTTGTATTACCCGGCATTTTCCATCAGAACAAGAATTTGTGGCAGTTCAGTTCTACTTTGCTTGTCTCCGAAGAATGGCTTAGTTTAGCTTAGGTTTGTGGTGCTACGGTCTACTTTTTGCAGCACGAGGGTTAATGATACCGGGACCTACAGCTTAAAGCCGACTCCGAATGGCTACGAACATCCATGCCACTGTGGGATTCGAACCCACGAACTCCGGTTCCGAAGGTCAGCACCCTAACCAATCGGCCATCGTTCGACTCCAAAGAATGGCAATAACGGCAATTAGTCTACTACTCTTTGTGGTGAAAGAGCAAAATCGATTCACTTCTGTTCGGCTAAAGGTGGTAGTATTGTGCGTGTGAGATCATTTATTGTCAGAAAATGTTAATTATTTCTATGAATATCGATAGATATCGCTGAATATTGTTAAATACAGTAGAACCTCGATTATCCGAACCTCGATTAACCGAAACTCTCCATTTACAGAAGTTGATTTCTTCTTCCTTTTTTTTTTTTTTTTTTTTTTTTTTTTCCACTTTCTACTATCATCCAAAATTTTCTCTTTACAAACATGCATTTTTAAAGCTTTTCCCCCACATTCCTTTGTATGCAAGCCGTCATTTTCAAAATAGTCATAATAACAGTTCAATGACGATACTACATATTAAACTAGATGATTATTGATGAATTCTCGATTATCCAAAAATTTCGATTATCCGAAGTAGGTTCGGTCCCAATTACTTCGGATAATCGAGGTTTTACTGTAATATCAAGTTTTGGTGAAAATGCAGTTCAGGGTGTCCCCCCCCCTCTTTTTTTGCGATACTTTTTAACTCCAGTAGTGTGAACATGCTATTTAAGATGACGGCGATAAACATGTATAAGAGCAATAAAATGTAATAAAAAGCATAAACTATAAGTAAAAACACAGTATAGGTAAAATATATACACAGATTGTACCAAATTTTTAAGTATGCAAATGAATGGAGAACAATTTTTAAAATTTTTAAGAAAATATGGGTACTTATTTTATAAAAGTAGTGAAAATGCAACAAGAAGCATTAACTATGAGAATCAAAATATTTATAACAGTATATTAAAATTTTAAACACAACTGTAGTCGGAAAATCCCTCAGGTTGCCATATGTCAGAAAATTCGCATTAAAGAATCAAATACCCTAAACTTGTGTGAAGCCCATTTTTATAATGTTGTATGATACTGCTAACAGCGTTAAGTTAAACTTTGTAAAAAGTGGAAAATTTATTAAATTCCATTTTTTAGAATAATACTTCCTTACAAGCAATATAAACAACTCTTTTAAGTGCTTTCTTTAAAACAATTTCAAATTTTAATTTTACATTATGTCGGTCAATATTAACAGATGTCCAAAATTTGATGTCCGATATTCAGTAACATTTAAAATATTTGCCAATATTTGTACGACATTGTCCGATATATTTGTGGTACCAGTGTCCCTAACTAATCAGCTACGTGAATTTTTCACTTTATTCTTTGGTCGTCCATTTTCAAAAAGCACTCATAAATATTCTGAAAAATGTCTATTTACCGAACTCTCATTACAGTGTTTTTGCTTCAAAGTTCTCATCACGCTATCCAGTTCATCCTCGTAGAACAAAAGAAATATATTATTACTGAAATACTAAAATTACTAGCAATGCGTGCAAATTTTTTTTTGTGTTTCATTAATTGTTGGGGAACATGTTGTTAAAATAGGGAAAGATGTTGCGTGAAAAGTAGAGTTAATTGCATGACTGTCCCTTTAGTTTAGTTTCCTACGTGTGCTTTAATTAAAATGGCTACTGTTTCGTAACAATATAATTGGAACTAAGATCACGTAATATGCACGGGTTCTAGCTCGATGGCGATCTCAAGTCTTCATTCCGATTGCTTGTGACAAAATTAAGAATTACCTATTGTGGTTTAGAAATATCGATCAGAAACTATCAAGGTCTTTGTTAGGTAGTTTTAACTACAGTGTCGTGTTTAGTAATTAAAAGACCTAATGTGGATACAAGATGACTTCCTTGTACGCCTATTAAATTATACACTTTTTTAAATGTTATTCTATGATTGGTTGGGTTGAAGCGCTACAGTCCATTTTTTAGCTCCACAAGAGCTAATAGGACCTGGGCCAACTGCTTAAAGTCGATTCCTAACGGCTACGAACATCCATGCCAGAAATGGGATTCAATCCCATTAAATCCGGAACTCAAGAACAGCACTCTACCCATTTGCTCATCATGCCGAATGGTTGTATGTTACCTCATCAAATTATTATTTGCGCAGTCTTTTAAATGTTCAAAGTTAGTTTCCTTTCTTAAGGTAACGGTGTTATCCGAGTAAAGCTCATGTACTGTCATCTGGTGGAAACCGGCAGTGGTAATATCATTGAGATTGTTTGTTATATATAGAGTAAAATGAAATCAGGAGGACCAAAAGGGATGAGTCCAACTAAATGTTACTAAAGTCCTTAATATACAACTTCAATATTCAAAGACTAACGCTTTTGAGGTAAACGAGTTATGTACGTACGTGCATACAATCAAACGCCATACCGGGCCCACTGCGCAGTCGACCCTTCGAAGAACCCGGAACACTCCCGTCGCGCCGCAGGCGCCATCATGGGGTGAACTCAGAGCTCTATCGAGGGAGGAGAATTTGGAAGACTACTAGATGCTTAGTGGACCTCTTGACGCCGGATTTAGAGAAAATGGCACAAACCACGCAGGTCGAGGAGAAAATTAAAAATAAATAAATAAATAAAAATGAGAGGAATTAGGAATTAGTACGAGCGAACAGACGTCATGCCGACATGAATTGAGGGATGGTCAAAATAGATACTTAAAGTTTCCAAGTCAAAGTTTCCCCATATGTACGTACAAATATAACATCGAAACCAGCCCTCTAAGCGGTTCTCACGTACAATTCCGCCAAACCGATGATTTCTTCAAAGCGGTTGTCACGTACAATTTTCGACCTCCAAAAACGTTCCGAAAATTGGTGTAATGTACATTTCTTCCAGCGTTTTCTCCCATGGAATTTTGAGGTAGGAGGGTCAGGTCGATTGTTTAGAAACTGCACCCCTCTTTGACTGACATTTATTGAGGGATGCACCCCTATTCCCTGAGGCACAAAGACGCTGATAGCTTTTCATGGCTTTGTAAATCTCTATTTCGAAGTATTTCATTTTCGGTAACAGATGTATTTCTAATTGCACCACTTAAATATCTTGGATGACTTTCGTAAAAAAATATGAATAATTCTCTTAAAGAATATTTTTATTTGTACTTTTAGAATGTATTATTTCTTATGGGATGATCTTCGAGACTTGACGAGCTTTATGTGTATTAAAAATTAACAATCTATAATATCTATTTATATATAACCGGAAGTAAAGGGACAATAACGAGGGTGGGTTTCCCGTATTCCATTCTAGTTGACAAAGCGTGAAGTAAAAAATCATAGAACGCTTTGGCCACTGACACAATAAACCTTTAGCGTATTTTTTTGGAGACTTATTTTCCTCGGTGTGTTCCACTCGGAGGGCTAGTCAAAATAGAATCAAACATGGTTAAAGTGGGTAATTAATTTCGTTGAAATCTGAACATCGAAATTTTTGCTGTTACACTACTTCATTTATTTCATAAAAGGAAGTAGAAAGGAAAAAAAAATTAAACACCAGTTTGCCTTCACTTTGCTTCTATGGCAAACTCTGTTGGTAACTGTTATAGTTAATTATCAATGCACAGTTAATATTTATATCTCCAGACTCGTATCTGGAGTTATAATATATTAACAACAATAAGAAGTTAAGTTGTCTGTATAAAAAATACCTCTAGAACTCAGTCTGGAAGTATTCTTCTATATCTCCAGAAAATAGGGTAACAAACCTCGTCGTTTGAAAATAAACATCAAGAGTAGTTTAATTTGGAGAACTATTGTCAATTTTTTGTGAGACGATGGCTAATTAAACTGGGATCTACTGCTTAATGCCAATTTTGAGAATGTTTACGAGCATCCATACCAGTGAGAGGTTCAAACCCATGGACTCTGACATCAGGTGCGTCTTACCAATTAGGCCATGGTCGCTGAAAAAGGTACTGGAATTTACTCTTTTATAACAGTAAGGCAACCATGACAGCAGCGGAAATCTAAAGAGCAGAATTCTGAATTCTATAGCTGAGTCGGTACACAAAAGGCAGGAATTGCATCATAGAAGCATCGCCTGGATTTCTGGAGTCTCCGAGAAATATATTTTCAGAAATAACATAGGTTTAGTATACTTCTTAACTAGTATATTTTCCTAAATTTCAACCTTCTAATTTAATGATTGTCAATTTCAAAATTTCATATGTCCAAATCAAAATGTCGATTTCAAAATTTCAAATGTTTAGACAACAGAATTTATTCTTTAACGTATTAAGTAGTAGATAAAAGGACAAGCAATAAGGAATTTGTTTATACTCTTCCAGATCACAAAAATAAAATCTTTCCCCGGTAAACGGTTTTCGTTTTCGACCGGTTCAGAGCAGTAGAGATTTAACAAAATTTTTCGTATTAGGAAAACTTTTCTTAAGTGATATTTTCCCCGCAAATATTTATTTTTCACCAGAGTAGAAAATACACTTGTTCACGAGATAGATGGAATATTTTGGTAGTTTTGATTAAGAATTGTAGACATTCAAAATTACCCCAAAATCAAAAGTCACAAAATCATGCCGCATCCCTTACGATTGACAAATTAAAATTTCATGTCGCAGAAATTTCCGAAAATGGGTCTTCTAGCTTTGTAAGTTTATTTATTCTCATCAAGAATCTCATCAATTTTGGATTTTTAAAATCATAATGGTAGTACAACAGGCAATAAACATAAATCAAATACCCCCCAAAATAAAGAAATAAATAAATAAATAAACTTACCTTCCACATATCTCTGCAGCTTTTTTCCAAGAATGCCTAATATTAAATAGCCTATAACAATGAATGTCATCCTGTGTCCAACCTAAAACGTAAAAAAGAAAACTGATATTGCAGAGCACACAAAATATAAATAAACAAATTTTAACATTGAATTAAATTATTTTTTGTCGTTGTTTAAATGTGTCCTCTTTCTAAAAATAATCCTTAAAGTGCAGTTTGGTTTGGTATGCTACATTGTTTTTTTTTCACATCACGGAGGCTAACTTAGATCAGGACTTACTGCTTAAAAATAATTACAAATAGATCCGAACATCACTGTCTACTGTGGAATTCGAATCCATAGATCCAGGTACCGAAAGACAGAGTCCTAGATGGTTGGCTATTGCCTAGATACTTAAATAACTGGTAGATATAAAAGACTGGCTCAACTGATCCAAACATTAAGATCTTTACAACGTTACAGATTCAAGATTATGGGATATTGACCATATTTTAAAATTGGAAGTCAACATGATAGAATACATGTTATAACATACATTTAAACATAAAGAGAAAGGACAAAAGTAATAAATAAACAGACAAAAAGATATATAGTAGAAGTATGTAGTGGTAAATTCTGTAATGGTATTTGGGTGAGGGTTATTTTTAACAGGTTAAGGTTCATTCAGAGAGCAATCATATACATGAGTAGGTAAGTAACTATCATAGTTTTTTCCTAGTTATTGTTAGAAATTTCCCTAGAAAACATCGGAAAGTTGTATTTTTATTCCTATTTTGTCATTTTGAAGTGGTCTTTCCGAAAACTGTCCTACAGGTTCAAGACCATGATGAATCTAAAGGTCTTTGAACATCTTCCTATCGAATGACAAAAGAGATGATGAATTTCTCAACAAATATATTTCTTTGTCTCAATTGTTCATTCAGATAGCTAAACGAAGTATTTTCTGCGGCGATTTTTATCATCCTTTTATTGTGAACGATGAATACATCTTATTCTATCGTTTGGCGGAAGGCTTTTGTGTTCTTACAACTTTAAACCCTTTTTGTTGCCACTAGAGAACCACTTTGGAGAAAAAGTTGATTTCCCTATCAGATAATCTCAAAAGTCATTAAGTGGGAGAATATATGATTTTTGAACTCGTATTCCTCAATCAGACAGTAATGCTGTCTCTTAGAAATTGTTTTTCTTCTCGCCCAGTTTTATTGAGGAAGTGACGGGTGAAATTGTATGTTGGTTGGAAAACTCAACCTGGTGATGGTTCAAACTTCGCTTTACTTCCCCAAGAGGTCGTAGTATTCGCGGAGTAAATTGCGCGTCACTAATAAGAGACCGTTTTAGAAAAAGGGTCCTTACGGCATCCTTTCATAAATTGAAGCATTCAGTTGGAAAGGCTGGGGGTAGTTGATGACTACTATGGAAACAAAACCAGCGAATCATTTCTAAATTATTAAAGTAATCTATTCTGATAGCGTGAAAGCTTAAAAACACACACACACACACAAATACATAAATTACTTTAGTTTTTTTCTAATTGTAATTATATTTTAATATTGGCTGTCAGTAAAGTTTATGTTTGTAAACCTGAAATAGTAAACCCAGTGGCTTAGAGTAGGTATCTGCCGTTTGGGACAGAGACCAAATTTGCCGTCCCTTCCCTACAAAATATAATAATATTACAAAAGTAGAGCCAACCAAACCAAAATCTAAATCCTAGCTATGGCCCTGAATTACACAAGACTGTACATTTATTTTAGATATACATAATATTAAATGTTATGTAATTTAGCTCATTTATTAATATTAAATATTAATATTAAACTACACAGAATTTTAAACTAACTTTTATGTTTTATAATTAAGAATAGTAAAATATCGGGACACAGTCCAGTTTGAACCCCCCCACCCATGGGTGATTCTAAGTAAGAAAAAATTTTCTGAAAAAGTATACACTACTAATTTAAAATAAAAACTATATTAAGGTTAATTTCTGAATATCAAAACTAAATCAGGATGATACCTGAATTCTAATATTGTGATTTATCGTTTACCAAATATCAATATATTAATATGTTCTAATATATATCATCTTATTATAGAGTTGCAAATATAAGTGTGTTCTGTATAAAATAATACAAACACACATATATCAATGTGTGTGTTGGTTATCTAGAAAACAAAAATTCAATTTCTTAATCTGAATACATAAATTTAAGTTTTAACATATTGCTTTAAAAAAGAAAATCACATAACATATTATTACTGTTCTTCGATAGAAAAAAGATTTGTGGAGGCGACAGAAAAGAAAAAAAGGGTGAGAAAAGATATAAAACTTTCTGATTACATTCAAAATTCATTTTTATATTTTTATTTGAAGCGGAAGATGGTTTTAAAAAATTACTTTTAATTTTCAGAAACAGATTTTTCCGAAAATTCTTTTTAAGTTTTCGGGGGAAAAATCTGTTTTTTATAATTTGTGTTAGTGTTCTGTGTAGTTGTTTTGTGTAGTTGTTCTAATATATATCACCTTATTATAGAGTTGCAAATATAAGTGTGTTTTGTATAAAATAATACCAACACACATATATCAATGTGTGTGTTGGTTATCTATAAAACAAAAATTCAATTTCTTAATCTGAGTACATAAATTTGTTTTAACATATTGCTTTAAAAAATCACATAACATATTATTACTGTTCTTCGATAGAAAAAGATTTGTGGAAGGGTCAAAAAAGAGAAAAGGGTGAGAAAAGATATAAAAATTTCTGATTATCTTCAAAATTCATTTATATATTTTTTATTTTAAGCGGAAGATGGTTTTAAAAAACTTTTTTTTTAATTTTCTGAAACCGATTTTTCCGATAATTCTTTTTCAGTTTTCGGCTGAAAAAAATCTGTTTTTTATAATTTTCGAAACAGAGGCACACAAATTTTTCGAAAATTTGGAAAATTTCGAATCAGAACCACCCTTGCCCCCACCTTTACCCTGAAACTAAATTCTGGCAAAGGTGTTGTCTGTTTTGATTTCTTTTCGAAGGGAGTATTGCAAGGACTGCACCCTGAGGTACTCCCTTCCAGCAACCCTGCTTATTTGCCTTACGGCATCCCCTTTGCAAGTGTACCGCTTGAGGTTAGTTATCCAAGTCACATACTGGAACGCCCTCGAATTATCCGTCCATCCAGACTTATTTACTATCATTATGAGAAGATCCTAGTTTTGTACTGACCGCTCAACACATATTTCCCATCCCAGAGATCATTACCGCACGCCGGTCAGCCGATCGCAGAATTGCTGTTTGTGTTTTCACGGATCAGTACCGACAAATTTATGTTGGGTGAGATGAACGAAAATAGACGGTAGTGCACTCGTTCCTGTCACACATGTCAGTTCATCTGGAGAATCATCGAAAGCAGATCACGCTAAAATTTTGGCCAATAGAGAGAGGTTAAGAAAATAGACGGGGAGAAAAATGTATTTCGCGGTCATTTCGTAACCTACATGAAGGAAATGCGTTTTTAAACGGCAGTGAGAGAAAATTAAGATAGAATCAAAGCGTACCAGAGGGTAGTTTGAAGATGTTGGTTTCCACTTTATCCCCTCTTGCCAATGGCTTTGACCGTTATTCGAAAATAACGAGATTGAAATATTCAGCTTGCAGGGCATGAAATTGTTATAAAAGAACAGCTATTTAAAGTCATTTGAATAATTTTTTGTAGGTAGGTGAGTAGGACACGGTACCCTAACAAAATGGTACAAGATTAAATCGTCAAAGAAATGTCAAAACTTAAATTTACACCGACAAAATATATTAGCTTATTTAAATATATTAATAAAACAATAGGGGCTAATAAAAATAACCACCCAAACGTCTATTAAAAAAATTTCTTATACGTTTGGTATGTTTTTATAGAATAATTAATAACTTTATTTTTATAGCGACAGAAAAATAATTTTATTAAGATATTATAAAATGTATTTTAAAATTATAAAATTTTTTTTTTATTTTTATGTTTATTTTTTATAGTATTTTATATATGTAAGATATAATATATAATAATATAATAATATATAATATAAATATATATATATTTAAATTATATTATATTTTGTGGTGTGTGTTTTGGCGACTTTGTAAAAATATTGCTATTGATTTCGACAAAAATAAAAATAAAAAGAAAATATGTCGAACAGATTTCTAGAATATTCAATTACCCAGGTGGGGTTCAATATTCAGCTAGCTATGTTTGTCATATTGAGGGAAACGTAAGAACAATAAAATAAAGCAGCTGACTTAAAACAGACGCATTTTAACATATCTATAGTTTATGTATATTATATATATATATTTATATATATATATATATATATATATATATATATATATATAATATATATATATAAAGCGTTTGGCTCTTTGGGACTGTTCATAAACGAAAATAGACGGTAGTGTATTCGTTCTTGTCACATATGTCAGATCATCTGGAGAATTGTAGCAGATCACGCTAAAATGTTCACCAAAATTGGCAAATAGAGAGAAAATTTGAAATAAATAGAGTGGGAAAAATATATTTCGCAGTCATTTTATAACCTACATCAATGATATCCGCTTTTAAACGGCAATGCGGGAGAGCTGAGACAGCTTCAAAGCGTACGAAGCAGTTGAAGACATTATTTTCCATTTTATTCCCATTGACCTTTTTCGAAAATAACAAGTATTCAGTTTGTAGGACATGGAACTGCAGGGGAATTTTAAATGACTTGTATAATTTTCTGTTCTTCTAAAGTTAGTATATTTCAGATATATGTAAAGAGATAAAAAAAGATTGCATGTTTTTCAAATTCTGTAGTGTTTCTTGGTACTTTGGTAAGGATATTTATAAAAAAATTTGATATAGGCTACGTATAAGTTATCAAAAATTTAAATTTTGTTGACAAAAAAAAATAAAAAATAAAGATAGAGAGAGAGAGAGAGAGAAGAAAGGAGAGAGAGAGAGAGGAAAGAAGGAGATAGAGCTAGAGAGAGAAATATATATAGAGGGAGGGGACATGAAGAAAAGGAGAAGGAGAGGGAGACAGAGGTAGAGATAGAGATAGTGAGAAGAAAGGGAGGGAGAGAGAGAGAGGGAGGAAGGTTGAGAGAGAGTTAGGAATTGTAATATAAAAACTAAAATTAATTAAAACGTGCATTTTATTACGTTTTCCATTTTATGCGACATTGATACAAACATACAAACTTTTAGTGGTACAAACTTTGATATGTTGGATTGTTCGTATTTCTTAGATTCTGAATCAGTCAAAGCAATTGTTTGTCTATTCGAATTGGATTAAAAATTCTTCACGATAAATTTGTGTAGAGGAAAGCAATGGAATTTAATTAGTTTTAAAAATGACATGAATGATAAAGCTCAGATGTTTTGAAAGAATAAGGAAAAGAGATAAAAGTTTGTAAGTAAAAGACTAAAAGTTTGAGTTTTTATGGTGCACTACTACTGCCATTGACCAGACAGTTTAGTGTGGGCCAAGGCCTTTCTCAGAATCTTTCTTCCTCTTGTTCTCTTTTTAGAGATTGTTTTCGAGTTGGGAACTTTAAAGTTTTCATTTAAATGGTTCAATTTGGCCCTGCTCCTACTTCTGGTTCACAATGGTTTGTGATCGAAAGTTTTGAAAGTTAATGAGGAGCGATCCATTCGGTAAATGTGGCTCGTAAATTCAAACATATTTAAACTATTCCTGGTTATTTATATAAGTTGTACAACATAAAACTGTACCTGTACTTCCACAATCCATCGATATCTAAGCAACCAGGATTTTTCTTAGGATTTTATTTAAAAAAATGACTTACTACTTAGCCTGTGCTTTAAATAGTGCCTAGATATTAGAGCCAAAAGTAGTATACATTCTAGAGTAGTTTTATACAAGATAACTTTAGTATTTCTTTTAATCCATTTTGAGTATAAAAATACCATAAAGATCTTGATTCAGATGTGGTTCTTTTAATTTCAGAGCTTAAATTATTTTGAGTGTTAACATTTGAGCCAATGTCGGTAAAACCAATCAAATTTTATGAAGTTTTACGGTACAAGACATTGAAAAATTGACGCAAGCCATGTAGAACTCCTGGATTAATGAACAGGACTTGCGGTAAAAAATAACCTAGTGAAGAAGTATTATTAATTACCTCTGTCAAAATAATCAGTGAATGCTACATGTCAAAACAAGGTTTCTTTAGACACTTGCATGCTGCTAAGACAAAAGCCTAAAGCTATAACTTTCAAATTACAATGAACACTCCCTCGTGCCAACAATTATCTGATAGAGAGCCCAATAAAATTGTAAGATTAATTGAAATATTTATATCTGGGCAATTATATTTATATTTCTTTGTGACATGAAAAAAATATCTCCGTGAACAGGAAACGCGAGAATTTGTTTTAGTCTTTTATTTACGAAGTCGATTAATTTTGATTTCTTTGTAAACGACAAGGAAAATAAAAGTTATACGGGTTTGATTTTATCTTTACGGAAATATAAATACGTGGGCAAAAATCTATTTAAATTCATTGAATTAATTTTTTTTTATCTATTTTGAGATCAAGAAGAGGATTATCTAAATTAGATATCGATACAAAACATTGTTTAAAATTCTATCCGAATAATAATTATTCAATTGAAGACTTTATATAAAAACATTATTAGAATTTTTCCCCAAAAATGGGTAGACAGCAAGGAGAATTGTTTTGCAAGAAAATATTTTTTATAAGATATAAAAACTAAACTCCTCGGAGCAACAACCCCTAGGGGGCCAAGGCGTAAGGTGCCAATCTCCGTTTACGTGACCAAGGGCATATGTTCCGGTTAGGTGGTTAATCTTACGCGGAACCCCCAGTGTTTAGTTCCCAAGCACGCTTGGTCCTCAGTTCATCTACCCACTGAAGGGATGAAAGGCTGAGTCAACCTTGCCCAGCCCGGGGATCGAACCTCGGACCTTTATAAAATATAATTAAGGTTTAAAACTGTTAAAGTATAGGTGTTGAATAAATGTTTTAGATACCCAGAAACACTAACAAGTGCCGATACATCTTAATTTAATAAGAAGTATCTTAATAAATTAGAATTAATTACTTTTTTATTTAAATTTCATCGATGAAATTAATTTAGCTTCGCTAGTAATAAAATTAGTAAAATAGTTGCTTTTTTTTTTTGTCTAGGAGTCAGTTTAAACAATATTGTTGAATTTCCAGTTTTCTGTACCTTACTTATATCTACAGTAGTTCCTGTATTTAATGATACATTAGAGGATTATTGTTGCCGCACGAAGGCCGAATGATTAGGGTGCTGGCCTTCGGATCCGGAGTTCGAATCCCACTATGGCATGGATGTTCGTAGCCATTCGGAATAGGCTTTAAGCAGGTCCCGGTCTCATTAGCCCTCGTGTTGCAAAAGTAGACCGTAGCACTCCAAAAACCAAAAAAAAAACAAACCAAAATATTGTTAAAAACAGACTAATTACTCATACACTCTTCATGTACGTTGTGTAAATATAATGCCTTGAGTTGCATTCAGAGATCTAATTTAGCTTTATTTAAATAGATTAAAATATAAATATTTACAACATGACCACTAAACTCTCGAAGATTTCTCAAAGAGTAAAATAAGAACTAGAAACCAAACCAAAGAACCGAAGAAAATATCATTAATACAGGCTTACCCTTATAAACCAGAGGACTCTCAAAGAGTGCGCCCTACAAGATTTTAGGGTTCACCCTGTGGTATTCCCCCAAAATATGCGTTCAAAAATAAAAATAAATATGGTTACTCAATTGTACCACTTCGTTACGGCTATACCGTTCTTTTGTTAACAGACCATGTGGACAACTGTTGACTACTGATGTGACAACTGTTGACAACAGACAACAGTGATGTGGTCAGTATCACTATAAATTTTAGCACATTCTTCCGAGAACATTACGCTTCTCTAAGGGTCAACGTGCAAATTTAAATTCTAGCCCACATACGCGAAAAAGAAATAACAGCGTTGTTTCCAATGTTCCAAAATTTTTTTTCAAACCATGCGATCATTTATTAATCTTCATGCGACAAACTCCCTTGGGATTCAAATGCAAACATTCCTAGAAGCGCTCTTCCATAGCCTGTTTCGTCACGCTCTCTGGTTTTGTAATCTGTTATTAATACGGTAAAAAAAAGTGACTTATATTAGTTTGCAACTTTTAGCCCTTTATATTTCATCGACCCCGAATGAAATAAATATTTCCTAGCATGTTAGAATACATCATTTTTAAACACGTGAAAAATAATTAAAAATTTTAAACATAAATATTTATTGTCAAAAATATTTTCTACAAATAAATAATTACTTATATATTAAAATACGATTATATCTATATATTTGAGGTTATGTTTACCGGAACGGCTGATCACAGTAATGCATTAAAAGTACCAAAAGAACGGAAATAATTCAAGGTATCCATGTTAAACATCTGATTCCGAAATACTAGTTAGTTAAAAATATATTAATTAAAAACCAACCACAAAAAACATTTATTTATGTAGTACGTTCATTTCCAATGTTTTGTTGGCGTCAATAAATAATTGTTCTCTTTTTGTTGGCCCGTTATTTGGGATTCCGCGTAACATATATAGTCACACTATTAAAATTCGAGTGCAGATGATTTATGAATCAGTGCATGTATGTCAGGTATCTTTTAGATATATGTGATAATTTATTAGATTTTCAGGTTGCAAACATTACTCCCCTCTGCTGGGATTTAAGCCTAACGATGCATGGATGGATAGGTTGCCGCTCTTCGGTACTGGAATTCGGGGGTTCGAACCTCACTGCAGGTAGTCCGTTTCGGAATCAACTTAAATAGTCTGTTCCGGTTTCATTAGTTTTCGTGTAGCAAAAAGTAGACTGTAGCGTTGAAAATCATACCAAACCAGATCCCTTGGGATCTAAACGTAAATATTCCCAGATGATTCCCAGTAATTGTCTATATCCTTCTTCACTCTCTTTGGTTTTACATTCTAATAATGATACGTAAACAAAAGTTATTTTAATAGTTTTGAAGCTTTTAACCTTTTGTATATCAACAACCCTGAATTGAAAAATATTTCCTAGAATGTTAGAATGACGCATGATATAATTAAAAAAATGTGTATCATTTAATAGGCATATAAGAAAGTCAGGTGGCTTCATATAAGATTTAAAAAAAATTTAACAAATCCAAAGTTTATTTCAGTAAAAATCAAGTGCATCAATTTATCAAACGATAATTGAAACTTTTATATTGAAATTTCATTTAATATCGCCGCTTGGTACGGATTCTACGAGCAAATTTTGTTCGTTGCAGAGTTGTTGGAAAGCAATTATAAACAAGGCAGTCTTTTAACTCTTAATTTGGCTAATTCCGCTACACCGGACATGTATATTTATAATTACTATATAACATAACTGTCAGTATTAGCCACGGCCGACATTAATTATCTCAAAAAGGGAAAATGATGTATTTTTTTGTTTATTTTACAGAGATCCTAATGTTTATACAGACATGGGAAAATAACAGAAATTAAAATTAAAAAATATTTGAAAAAACATCTTGTCAAATTAAGGGTTAACACGTTGACGGACACTTGCGTCTATAGCCGTCAAAGCGAAGTTCACTATGTGGCATGACGGCAATAGCCGTCCAAAACGAAACGGTCGTTTTTAGACACTACGGCTATAGCGGCACAAATGTGCATTTACCGGCGTACAAGTAGAAGCCTAGTGTCATGTTTTGGAAACAATTTTTTAGGTTGAATTTCGCTTCCCACCTGTTACACGATTTGCAGCTTCAGTATGCACGTGGTTGTGAAGGGAGTAGTGCGATCGTGTTTTCTCTTGAATTTATAGTTGTTATTGATTTCGTGTAAAACTCCCAAAAATACTTTGTTGCACACAAAAAATTGCTTATTTGAGTCATTAAACCTGTCATTTACGTTTTTAAACTTTTACTGTTATAGCCAGAGTTATAATAGTGCTATTGTGTTTTCTCTTAAATTTATAATTGTTATTGATTTCGTGTAAAACTACGAAAAATACTTTATTGCACACAAAAAATTGCTTATTTGAGTCATTAAACGTGTCATTTATGTTTTTAAATGTTTGCTGTTATAGCCGCCATCGTCCCATTACTTAGTGTCTAGAGTCCGCTGGCACCATGACGGTTATAGCCGCAACCTAATTAAAGGTGTTGAATTAATCAAAATTAAGTTTATTTAAGCAGAGACAGTGAAACTATACGTTGAATAATCTAAAAATTATAACAAACATATAGTGTAAATTCTCGAACATCACTTGTTCCTACTGTCCGTCAGCCGAACGATGGCCGAATGGTTAAGGTGCTAACCTTCGGAACCTGAGTTCATGGGTTCGAATCTCATTATGGCATGAATGTTCGTAGCCGTTCGGAATCGGCTTTAAGCAGTAGCTTCCCATCTCATTAGCCCTCGTGTTGCAAAATAAAGACAGTAGCGCTCCAAAACCAGAAAAAAAACCTACTGTCCGTTGTAACGTCACAGCTCTAAAATAGGTAACTTTGGTAGCGTTATGGTCGAGCAGGGTTCTTCAAAGGCCTCATGAGGATGACACATCGAACACAAGCGTGGTGGAGAAGAAAGAAGGATTTATTCTGTTATATACAAATATTTACATCATTTACGTTCTCGGCACGGCTCATTCATGCTCGCCCGCCGGACAACAACTCTCAGCGTCTTCTCCCACACCAAACGACGCTTGGCCCTCGTGACGTCACTCAAAATCTCCCACACCCCTCTCTCTGTCTTTTCTAAAGGAGAGGTTAGGGAGGAGAGAATGGAGGAATGGGGTCCCCCAGATAGCAAAGAACACGTTCTAATGACGTCAGAGGAAGCCGTAATACACAAACAAATACACATTAAAAGTTTTCCAGTAGCGTGATGCTACACTGTCAATGTGTTAAAATTCACTACGAAAATGACATCGATTTTTTGTGTATTTTCAGATCTATAACACGGTGATACAAAATAGACTATGTAGAGAGAAAAATCTTGCCTTGACAAAATCCGATTTATTTTTGTGACTCGGAACTTCACGAAACATCACTGCTCTGAAAACTACCTACTTCGATTCGGGTTCAAGGAGAACCAGCATTTACAAACAAAGTAAACTAATCCCATTTAGTTCATTAGCTTAGCGGAATCGGACACGTAAATGATACTTCACCAAACTTTCATCCTCATTTGGTTGCGATAAAACCTATTTACTGAGATGTAGTCGTTTAGTAGTCTGGTAGTAAAAAACCTTGGAAATACAACTTCCTTGCATATTTAAGACTAAAAAACTAGAATACTTCACTCACTTTCCTTGATCTTTCATTGTAAACCATTTATCGTGCAGAAGTTGGTTACCTTTTTTGTCTAAATCTTAGTAACGGAATGTTTAAATCTTACTGGCTGATCGTTAATTTCCCTACATTTCATTTAACAAGGTGAAATAAAATGTATATGCTATCGCTAAAATTCAAAGGCGACAACCTTATAAATTACTATAACTAATTTAAGACAGTATATATATATATATATATATATATATATATATATATATATATTTACATATATATATACATATATATATATACATATATATATATACACACATATATATATAATATATATTATATATATATATATATATATATATATATATATATATATATATATATATATATATATATATATATATATATATATATATATATATATATATATATATATATATATATATATATATATATATATATATATATATCTGCACTAAGTAATACTGCTTAAAAGCAACAAAACGGCAAGAGCAGACAGTTGCTAAGAATTTACAGTTAAACTAAGAAAGACTTTTTTAAATTTTGACAAGAATTTAGTGAGTTACGCAAGGAAAACAAAAAACTGATGTTTCGACTTAATTTAATAAAAATCAAATTTTTACAAAGAAGCACAAGAGCTTGCGTGTGTGTATGTACATATATATATATATATATATATATATATATATATATATATATATATACATACACACAAACACACATCGTCTATATAATAATAGCCTAATTTATCTGTTCCTCTGTCCTCGAATTTCTGAAGTGGTTGGACCCTGAACAGATAGAGACATCCATATTAGATTCTTGATGAGGGTTAGCAAAATTCAAAGCGAGTAAAGTTTATCGTCTCCTAAACTAACGATCCGATTCGATTCTAAAATAAATTGGCATAAATATGCTTCATATCACAGAGAAAAATACTGTCTCTTTAAAACTTTAGAAATCCACCCATTCCCCATTTTTCAAGCGCTATTTTTCCCGGTTAAGACCAGGCGATTAAATTTATCAATTTATCACATAATAAATAGGTAAAAATACATTTTTTTTTCTAGCATTATGATGTCATTCCTTTAACCATCTCATTGAATCATTTCTTATTTTAAATTATTTAAATATCGTCTGCATTATTTTCATACGTTTTATCACTGGACTTGGATATTAAGTAAATAATTTCCTTTTATATTTGGCTTAAATAATAGATTAGGTACATATGTGATAATTTTAAATTTAATCATCGATTATTTTTTGTTGCAATGAAAATTTTATCACCGGTATTAACAACAAATTGTATCTACCTCCAGGGTGTAGAGGAAATGATAGTTTCATTCCTTTACTTCCATTAATTACTGTGGCAAGAAAAATTGGGAAGAACTTAACGATAATTTCGACGTAGCTAAGAAAACTTTGAATTATCTTTCTAAATGAATTCAACGTGATTCTAAACTGCCTTCACAGTATCGGGAGGCTTTAGATAACAATATATGAAGATAATATAATGAAGATATACAAATGAAGATATTTGTATGAAGATAAACAAATTATTGAGCGTGTACCACATAATTATCATCCAAAAAAACAATCTATTTTTTTACCTGCATAGGGTACTTTACAATTCTGAAAATTTAAAAACTTTACTACGGGCTATATGCTAGTATATATATATATATATATATATATATATATATATATATATATATATATGTAATCCATTTTTTATAAACCTCCTTGACAAGGAGAAAGCTTAACAGCTTGTAATAATAAAATGAAACATGCAGTCGGGCCTCATATTGAAGAAAACGCAGAAGTCTAATTTAGTCAGAGCGGCAACATCGCACATCTAATCTTCTGGACAACATACAACCAAAAGCCACAGAGTTCACTCTGATCTGACAGAGGTGCACCCAAAAGCGATGACATAAAACATTTTCCCACAGTGAAAAACAACTTAATAAGCGAATTAAATGCAATATTAGCAAAACGCGAAACCATGTTCAGCCAACAGCTGGGAAACTGCTGTATAGACAGAAAGTTTACAGTTTTATGACAGAAAGGAATGTTAAGTGGAAAATACTTCGTTGATTAAACCATTTAGAGGCTGGGAAAGAGATTTAAATGAATTAGAATGGTAGAGAGGAGGTTTTTGAAGAAATATTAAAGTTAAATAATTTTGATATATTACATATATATATATATATATATATATATATATATATACACACATATATATTATATATACTTATTAGTAAATACACGCATACGTAATATCGATACGGCATCGACACACACGCACACACACACACACACATATGTGTGTGTTTCCACATCGGCAGCTTCAATTGTAATATATATTTAAAAAGTGTCCCAACTTTTAATATACTCCTAAAAAAGTTGAATTAAAATCACCTTTTTTAAAATCCTATCTTGATTTGCCACGAGGAAGTTATAACAAATGTGACCTATTAATATTCTCAGAACATCTTTCAGACCAGTTTCATCTCATGTCAGAAGAGATGTCTCGTAAAAGATTAGTTTAATTTTATTCATGAGAGTTTCTCGCTGTTATCTGTCGGATCTTGAATTATTTGCATATATGTAACCGCATAAAAGAAACTGAAGAGGCAAAACAGTATTTCTCTTTATTTGTTTATTTCTACCGTTTATTCGTTCTAACAAGTTTCTTTTTTTAGACCAGGCTCATAAATCATCAGCCCCCCAATGGATTTAATTTAAATTTTAACATTGAAATGTTTATAAATAAACTAAGCTGGAAGGCCCTTTGATTTATAAATTTCATTTACGATAGTAAAAATGAGTACAAAAAATTCTTTTCTTTATTTGTTTTTCTGTTTCCCTTGACTAACAAGGATTTTTAAAAAATATATTCAACAATTGAAAACAATAAAATTTCAATTTAAATTTTAGTCTTATGATGTTTATAAATAAACTATATGTTAAAAAGCGCCATAATTTGAAAAAAATGATTAAAATAGTGTAAACTATACAAAAAATATTTTCTTTATTTGCTTTACTATTGTCCCTATTCACTAACAAGATATTTTTAAACGTACGTTCAACAATTATTTGCTTATATCTTGCAGTACATAGAGTTTGAATTAGATTTCAACATTATGATGTTTATAAATAAACTTAGTTATAAGGCTTCTTACTTTAGAGATATAATTTAGAATTACATATAACATATAAAAATATATTTTCTCTTTAAAGGTTTAACTGACTTTTCTAATGACAAATACGGCTTTTTTAAGTCCATTTTCATCTATTATCTTCTGCATATAAAGTTTGAGTTTAGATTTCAACATTATGATATTTACAAATAAGCTATTTTAAAATGCACTTTAATTTGAAACAATTAATTTAAAATTGTGTAACTATATACAATAATTCTTTTTTTTCTAGTGTTTCTATTAACTAAAAATTTTTTGAAGCATAATGGATCAATTATCTGCGATATACAGTTTTAGTTATATTTCAACCTTAGCATGTTTTTAAGTAAACTAAGTTGTAAGGTTCCTTACTTTAGAGATATCCTTTAGAATTATATAAAAATTATAGAAATATATTTTCTCTTTAATGGTTTAACTGAATTTTCTACTGACTAACATGGCATTTTAAAGTCCATTTTTATTTATTATTTACCGCAGATAGAATTTAGATTTGAACATTATGATATTTATAAATAAGCTCTCTTAAAAAGCACTTTAATGTGAAACAACTAATTTCATATAGTGTAACTATATACAATAATTCTTTTCTTCCAACGTTTCTATTGACTAAAAAGTTTTTTAAGAATAATACATCAATTATCTGCGATATACAGTTTTAGTTATATTTCAACCTTAGCATGTTTTTAAGTAAACTAAGTTGTAAGGTTCCTTATTTTAGAGATATCCTTTAGAATTATATAAAAATTATAGAAATATATTTTCTCTTTAATCGTTTAACTGACTTTTCCACTAACTAATATAGCATTGTAAAAGCCATTTTTATTTATTATCTATCGTAGATAGAATTTAGATTTCAACATTATAATATTTATAAATAAGCTCTCTTAAAAAGCACTTTAATTTGAAACAATTTAAAATAGTGTAACTATATACAATAATTCTTTTCTTATAATATTTCTATTCACTAAAAGGTTTTTTTAAGCATAATATTATCTACTATATAGTAGTCTACTACATTATCTACTATATAGAGTTTGAGTTAAATTTCAACATTAGGATGTTTTTAAATAAACTAAGTTGTAAGGCTCCTTACTTTAGAGATATCATTTAGAATTATATAAAAAATTATAAAAATATATTTAATATAATGGTTTAACTAACTTTTTTACTGATTAATATGGAATTTTAAGGTCCATTTTTATTTATTATCTACTGTAGATAGAATTTAGATTTCAACATTATAATATTTATAAATAAGCTCTCTTAAAAAGCACTTTAATTTGAAACAATTAATTTAAAATAGTGTAACTATATACAATAATTCTTTTTTTTTTCTAACGTTTCTATTGACTAAAAAGTTTTTTTAAGCATAATACATCAATTATCTACGATATAGAGTTTGAGTTAGATTTTCACATTAGGATATTTATAAATAAACTAAGTAAGGTTCCTTACATTAGACATATCATTTAGAATTATATAAAAATTATAAAAATATATTTTCCCTTCAATGTTTTAACTAATTTTTATACTGACTAACATGGCATTTTAAAGTCCATTTTTATTCATTATCTACCGTATATAGAATTTAGATTTCAACATTATGATATTTATAAATAAGCTCTATTAAAAAGCACTTTAATTTGAAACAACTAATTTAAAATAGTGTAGCTATATACAATAATTCTTTTTTCTAACATTTCTATTGACTGAAAAGTTTTTTTAAGCATAATACATCAATTATCTACGATATAGAGTTTGAGTTAGATTTTCACATTAGGATATTTATAAATAAATTTGACATGCTCCTTAAATTATAAATATCATGTAAAAGTATATAAAAGTATAAAAATATATTTTCTTTTCATTGGTTTAACTGACATTACTACTAACTAATACTGTTTTTAAAGTCCATTTTCATCAATAATATTTGGTATATAGATTTTTAGGAAAACTGTGCATAGCGTTTCAAAACAAACCCTTTGTTTATATGTTTCATACAAATTACCTTACGGTTTGTTGTAGAGTTTATAAACTTCGGATAGACATTCTCTTACACCACCAGACGGTCACTATCGATATTTTCGATCATTCTATCACTTGTTAATGACAGTATAATGGATGTTAACGTTTCCAGATGACGACAGATTTCAGTACATGAATGTTAGTGTTGTATTTTATAACGTTAAAATATGTTAGCTAGCTCACAAGTTGGCAACAAGTTATTTGTCTCAAGTTAATACCATTTATAAAGTGTTTTGATTGTTTTCGCATTAAGATATAAATAAATTAATGAAAAAAATCCTATTTAAAAGCATAATATAGTGAAGAATGTACAAAAGCAACATCGGCAGCAACAAAATGTGTTGAGATATGCCCCTTGTTTACGCTTTCTCTCGATTTTCAGTTTCATTAGAAGATGCTATTAACACGTGAAAATATACTAAAAAAGCTCTTTTAGAATTTCCCGCAATATGAAATTTAAAATAAAAAATGAAATTCCTTTTTGCATGATAGTAAAATTAAACTATAATATAAAATGATGAAAAAAAATAATCTGGAAGCTTTAAAACTGGATAATATTTCACGATTTGAGACTATGATGAAATCTTCAATTCGCTAAGCAAAAGAGAGGAAAAAGATCACGAAGAGGCCTGTAAACTGGTTCAAGAGGAGAATATAAAAAAACAATCTTTTAGAAAAGAAATTTGAATATATGCAGATCATCTACAATTTCACGAATTCAACGGTACAGAGAAAGTAGAACAAAAGAAATGGTTTCCGTATCTGTTCACTTTCACTTAGAGAATAAGAGAAAAGAAATGCAAAATATGCATTTTAAAAAAAAAAAAAACCTTCTATCGAACAATAGTCGATATCTCATGTTCAGATCCTTGAACGACTCGAATTATACTGTTTTCTTGACGTTTATGTGAAAAATATAACTCTAAAAAAAACGAAGTATTTTTATAGAATGAATTTGATTTCAGTTATTTACTTAAAAGTCCAGGAACTGTGAGTCACTACATACGTATTAAAATATACGGGGGGGGGTTCACTCTGAAAATTTTGAGATGCAACTAAGTTTTTAAAGTTTTACTCACAAAAGTAGTACTTACAAAATTTTAGGTGTGTTCAAAGTAGACTCCTCCAGCATCAATGCACTTTTGTAGACGAATTTTCCAGGGATTAAATGCCTCAAGTCATTCATTTCTTGGAATAGATGAAAAAATGCATTTATAGCCACATCAATCTCTTCTTCTGAATGAAAACGACGTCCACGTAAGAACTTACGTGGAATAAAGAATGGAATTAAAGAATAACCAAAAGTCACACATAGCTAGATCAGGTGAATACGGCAGATGTTCTATCACTTTAATTTGTGTTAAGAAACTCAACTGCTAATCCGGCTGTATTGTCATTCACTTCATTCACCTAACATTCACTACTTGTAGAATTTGTGGAAGACATTTAGTGGTAAACCAGTTTGCTGTTGCTGTCTTCTGTCCTTCCAACTTGATGGCTTTGACCAATCCTGCTTTAAAATCGTAGAAAATCATATGTTCTCGCTTCACTCCAATCTCTCTTCTGTTTAAAATTTATTCTACGCTAAACAAATTGAAGTAAGTTAGTAAAAAATTGTCTCCTGTGTTAAAATACTTCGTATTTTAAAATTAACCCGTTATTTTTGTTTTGTAAATTCTTGCCTGCACGTATCTCAAAAATTTCAGAGTAACCCTCGTATAAATGTCGTATTTAATAGTGTCTCATACAGTATACAATGTATCATATACATTGCAAATACGTATCACCGCATAAGACACATTATGTGTACAGAAAACATTGTGCTGTATGGGGTATAATTGAATCTCATTTTAATTTTTTGAAAAATTTAGTGCGAAAGTTCAAAGTGCACGTACACTAAATAATTTTCACTACTTCCTGTTTGTACGATAAATACAATGGAAACGTTCATGTACTGAAATTTATCATTGACTGGCAACGTTAAGTACACTATATTGTTTTATCATGTGATAGAGTGTTCAGAAGAGCTTTTGATATTGATAGTGATCGTCTGGAGGTATAAGAGGATGTTTATCCAAAATTTGGTGACTCTGCAACAAATCATGTGAATTTATATAAAGCACAAACTAACAAAATATTTTTTTTATTTCTTTTGAAATGTTACGGACTTATGCTTTGCTACACGAGGGCTAATGAGATCGGGACTTAAAATACATAATGTTTAGGATATTCCATGCTTTACCTAAAAACATCCATGCATTTTATATCATGGCTAGACATTATGTAGAATGCTCACACTTCATACATTACCCGTAACATATATATTATACAACATGATTTTTGAAAGAATAAAATGTAAATTATTAATTTTAAAATATTCAGGGAAGAAGGTGCATTCTTAATCACTTTTTTTTTCTACATCTAGAAACTAAATTTATGTGTATTCTAAAACAAAGTTTGTCAAGATCTTTGGAATAAGCAAAACAACATCTTATTGTTAACATTTTTTTTAAGTTACAGAAGAAAGTGTATTAAGCATTTATTAACTCCTTATTTACTTATTTATTGTCTGTATGCCTTTTTTGATTTTTTGCTCATTTCGTATTTTTTTCCAGTTTGTATTTTAAGTATGTCTGCCAAATGTAATAAATGTAATGAATTTTCCGAGCGTAGTAACCCCTTAAAATAGGAATATTTTGAGAAAAACTGGAAAAAAAGATAGTTTTTTTAGACAGAAAGGGAATATATAAGTACTGAATGAACTGCTTTAATGCTGTAAATAAAAAAAAAGTGTAAAATGTTTTTAAATAAATTATAAATTGGATTATTTTGATGGAAAAGTAAGAAAAAAAAATTTTAAAAATAATTGACGCCACTACACGTACAGTCATCACAAATATAATCAGATTAAATTAAAATTCCTACATCGCCTGTACGGGGATTAGATCATGGGGCTTCTCGTTCTGACGTCCATTGCGCCGACCACTGCGTCACAGACACGTTGCCAGTGAAGGGTTTCAAGCGGTATTATAATAATCTTAATAAGCACGCAATTCTGAATTTTTAATAACAAAAACATTTTCTATTGAATCAAATTGTGATTCTAAGCCATTCTCGAATCAGCTTAGTTACATACACAAAATTTCATCAAAATCAGTCCAGTCGTTTAGGAGGAGTTCTGTTACAAACACACGAACAGAATAATTTTATATAGAAATATAGTTATTTTTTGAAATTAAATTTCAAAAAATAACTATATATATAAAATTATTTATTATAATTTTTTATTATATTATATTACATATTATTATATTTATTATAATTTAATATAAAATTATATATAAAATTATTATTATTATAATTATTTAAGTTGTGTGGGGAGAAGGGGTGACTAGCGAGTGGAAAAGTGGGTAAAAGTTATAAAAAACTTGTTATACAAACAAAATATAAACAATTTAATTACATGTTTCTTTTGGGGTTCAACTACTTTCTACGGTTTTAAAACTCTTATCCCCTTTTTATTAACTTTTAGAAGCACTTTAAATTTTTTTAAAAAATGATTAAAGGTAAGATGAATTTAAGTATGTATTTTCCTTATATAATTGGCTTTCAAAAAATCTCAGTACATTACGATGAAATAAAATTACCCATCCCGTAAATTTCACGCAAATCCAGTTTTAGTGTGCGCAACTAGTCAAGCAAGCCAGCAGCGTGTCTCTCTTTAATGGTCAGGTTAAGCAGTTTTCATAACAGTTCTTTCCTTGGATAAAAGCAACAGTTGGGTCAACCATTTTCAAAAAGAAAATTCCATAACTAAACTTCCAAGCTGCAGTTCAAACACGTTCATTCATTCGGAGCACGTAAGATATTCTCATGACCAGGAAATACGTTGGTTACTTCAGATAAAGTAAAAGAGAAAGAAAAAAAAAACGGTTTTTACCGGAGGGGTGGAATTCTTAACATGTTTGTAGTTTCCCCGGCGTTACTTCTCGGATTTAAAATTGTAATGGAGGTATAGTGTTTGACTGTGAAGCGTAATTGTGTGTGATATTATTGTTGAGTGGTCTTAAATAAAACGACACACATTACTGTAGTTTAGCGCTTTTCGGGAGGAAAAATGCGGATGTCTGCCGTGTGCGGATTTTTACTCTGATGTTTAATTCACAAAAGCACAGTGATGCATTATTTTAGGAAAATATGACGGAAGTGGTTATATAACAAATGCAAATTCTTTTCAAACAGTTCGTTAAGGATATTAATTATAAAGATGCCATGGTGCTTAAATATTTTTTAAAAGATTTAAACTATCTTGTCAGCATCATAGCAAGAGAAAATTATTGTTCTCAAAGAAAATATTATGAACAGAAATATATATTTTACTAGAAAGTGTGCCCGGGCTTTGCTACGGTAAACTTAATGTATTACTTTTAAACAAAGATTTTTTTTTCTTACATAACTCTCTGAATTTTTCACAGTACAGTTCGAGTCATTGCATATTTATATATTTCTATTATAAGCGTATTATAACAATATTCAATTTTTATACTACTGTATTACTTCTGTACGTTGATTAGTAACGTTAATAGATTTTGCCATTTTAAGTGATAGAATAAGGCAATTTGTCGTGACATCACGAACTACTATAATGCCCTTCCCATTCATTGTCATGTTTACAATAGCGAATAGACAAACAATAAACTGCCTTTCCGTTTGAAACTAAAGCCAGAATTGTCATAATTTGAGAATTTGCCCTACTGCGTGAAATCGCGTTATAGGAAGCAGAGGTTTTGACACCAACAGTGTTAAGTTTGTTGGTATTAATAAATGTTGTCCAAAATTAAGGAAATTTATGACAAACCACATGGTTTTGTCTGAAACAGAAACACATATTCCTATCGACAACCATATGAATATAAAGATAACTATATAAAATGATAGGTTTTTATTTGCCCATGAGAGTCACTGAAATTTGTACTTTTTGTTCTTAGAATATTGTGGATAAACATTTCATTGTAACATAAAAATTAACCAAGAATTAAATTTAAAATTAGTTCTTATATAGAAATGCTATAATTTGCGTCACACAGAAGTGAAAATGAAACACTTTATATCTAAATTTTCAGGCCAAATCGAATTGATACTACGCAGACGATGTTTAAATAATATAAAATAAGAAGTGAATAATTCAGGTGTTTAAAGGAATGACGTCATAATGATAAAAAGTATCGTTTTCACCTATTTATTATGTGATAAATTGAAATTTTAATCTCTTGCTTTTAACCGGAGAAAACAGCGCTTAAAACAATTATATGGGATTAACGGCATGAAGTCACATTGATAGAAATTATTACTTCTTTCACTTAGTTATAATGCGATAAATTGAAAAGTTAATCGTTTGCGTTTAACCGGGGAAAATAATGCTTGGAATAATGATATGAAACGCTCGAAAAAGGGGGAAGGAATGGATTTCGAAAGTTAAAAATTTACAAAAACCTTCCTAGGGATATACTTAATAATTTCCCAAATTTTCACGGCGATTGGATGTATGGTTTTTGAGTCTATCGAGTACAGATACAAATTCATTTATATATATATAGATAGATAGTACCGTAATTTTGGGTAGATAAGCCGTCTGCCGTATACGCCACACACATGATAATTGACTAAAAAAATATAAATAAAAAATAATTCACCTTATCATCGGCTGTACCGCACGGCACGTTAAACTCGGATTTATACCGTATGACACAGTATTAAAAAATAAAGTAAAAATAAGTCCCATAATAGAAGCACATAAAAAAAGTTTAGTTAAAAAATATTTTTGTACTGGTAAAAGAAAAAATAAAGTTACTTCAGATGCACTGTTGCGGCAGATACACCGCAGATGTTAAATTTTAACTTTTAAATATCAATAAAGTTGCGGATTATCTACCCGAAATTACAGTATGCAATTTTGTGTACTTAATGAGAGAATAGACTTTAAAGGAGTAAGATAAATTGAATTTCAATTTTTAACGATCTTTTTCTTATGAGAAAATATCACGTGGTTATATGAAACATATCAGACACAAAATTATTTTAGATAAAAATTTTCGATTAAAAAATGAGAGTGTTTGATAAAAATTGAGTCGTCAACAATATTCCTTAAAAATGTTTCTAGTATACAACATACTAATTAATTGATTTTATTTTTTAATTCTATCTTTAGAATTTATATACAAGGAAAACTGGGTAGTGATTTTTCCTTATGTTGGTTTGGTTTGGTTTGGAGTGTTACGGTCTACTTTTTGCAACACGAGGTCTAATGAGACCGGGGACTACAGCTTAAAGCCGATACCGAATGGCTACGATCATCCATGCCATAGCGCAGGGGTGACCAAACTTTTGGGATCCGTGGTCTAGTCCACATTTAAAAAATTGATGGCGGTCTACCAATGGCAGAGCTAAATTAACGTAACGTACATGTTTATATATTTATTTTCGGTAACAAGAAAAAATGGTAAATTATTTAATTTTTCTAAAAAAACTGAATATTAATATTTACAAAATAAAAATTTACTAACGAAAATAATCAAAGCATTCATGTATCAAAAATTGACCATCCTATTCACTTCGTCTAGTTGAAATTTGGCACTGTATATCTGAGACAAGTTTATCCTATTGTGGCTGGCACGGGCTTATTGCAATGCGTAAACACGAAATTAAATGTTCATCTGTTAAACGCGACCAATGTTTGGGTTTTATGGCTTTCATGGTTGAAAAGCAGATTCGCAAAGATACGTCAATCCAAAGTAGGATTTCAAATACAAAATCAATTTGTAAATATTTGGAAACGTTTCCTCAGAAATTAATTTCCAAAAATCAGTATCGCTAGAATATCCGGATTTAAGAAATATATCGCATCTTATTTAATAATTTCTTCCTCGACCGATTATCGGGATGGTCGTTCCGACTACCTAAAATGTCTTCGTGGTCGACGTCTTGGCCACCTCTGCCAAAGTGGGATTCGAACCCACGAACTCCGGTACCGAAGGCCAGCACTCTAACCAGTCGGACATCGTTCAGCCTTATGTAAAATACCATGTTTCCTTATGTAAAATACTATTTAGATAAGACAATTATTCAAAATTATACAAAATTTTAGCAAAGTATTCTTGCAGTTTTACGATACTTAATCCTCCATAATTCGGGAAAATACTTTGCGATTTTCAAAAGTATATTAATTTAATGAGAAACATAATAATAAAGAATCTCCAAAATTTTAAATAAGAAAAACACAAGAGTAATGCAACTGAAACATTCCCAAAATTCAAAAAATTAAAAAAATCACGTTATTGAAAAATTACATATTTTTATTCGGATTTGACGGGCAGCGGGCACATGGAACCCCTGCTCTGAACTATCTGGGCTTGATGTGGAATTCGAACCCATTGACAGATAGCAAAAGGTAGTCATTACCTGTCGACTATAAACCCATTCAAGTTTCTTTGGGTTTCTCAATGTATTTTTGAAAATTTTAAACACTGAATATAAATTAATCTACAGAATCTATTGGATTGCGTAAGTTTAAAAAAGTCCAAAAGTATTTGACCAGAAGCAAAAGAACACTCTAAACGCCACATTGCAGTAAGAGATCGGAAGAAAGAAACAAAAAAGTCTTCTCTTTTTGTCCAAAGTCTGGGCAAAAGTGTTAGTGGAATTGACCCATTCTAGAGAATCCCAAACGATAATCAGCGAGATGAAAAATTATACTCCCCAGGTCAAGAACGAAAGGAAACAATCTGGTTTCGTATGTTAATCAGGTTTGGCGTTCTCGAGGAGAAACTAACCTCAAAATTCCTAGCTTATTAAGAAAACAAGTAAACAAATTGCATGTTGATGAAAATTCCTGTCTTTGTAGAAAGAGGAAAAATTAAACAACTTCAAAACTTTAAAACTGTACTCCGATGGAACAGCGGGATATTTTATTTATGAATCACATTTCTCTCACTAAGATAAGTCCAGATGAATCATTCAATGAATATGGACAGTAAAATATCATTGTATGGGCGTAAAATATTATAGGTCTTTTATTACAGGTGCTATATTTTACTTTATAGTCGAGTCGATATTTAAGTATTAGTCTCGTATTGATGTTAAGACTTAGATTTATTTATTAAGATAGATAATCTGTAATTTTTATAAACGTTTGATATCAAAATTAGAGTTACTACTATTGACTGAAAAATAAATGGGATTCAATTTTTTAAACTATCTCTATAAATATCATAAAGATGAAATTTATAAGGGAAGAAGTAATTTTTTTGCCTTCCTTGTGTAGATAAAATTAAAACAAGAGAGAGCACATAAGAAATGAAAGTTGTGAGAGAAAGAAAACGGGGAAAAACTAATAATAAAAGCCCTAAAGCTTTTAATAATTCTCTTTTTTCCGATCTCAAAAGTCAGTACAAATTTCTGTTGCTCCTGATAGACTCCGAATATCTATCAACATACAGCTTTATAGTTTAAAATTTGTAAATTACTTTGTAACTATCTATAGTAATATTAAATCTTAGTTTAGATCAGGAATGGGCAAACTACGGTCCGCGGGCCAACTTCGGCCCGCCGGAAGGTTTTATCCGGTCTGCGGACAGAATTTTAAATTGCCGGTGCGAGGCAAATTAAAAGAAATATATATTTACACATTATATATCCATCTCCTTTTCTACTTTGCTTAAATATTATATCCCAAATTTATTATCTCACGCCCAGAATATCAGCGGTATATTTGCTTCTTATACGTGAACAAGTGTTTTCAACTTTGAACCTTAGAAAGAATAATTTCAGAAGTAGACTGACAGATGAGCATTTAGCCTCGTTCCTTAAAATCAGTACATCTCACTTCGAACCTCAGTATAAGGAACTTTTAAAAATGAATTTCCAATTTCATACATCTCATTAACGTATTTAAACCGTTAGGTGCTTGTATATTGTTTTTAAAATTTTAGAAAAATTTATCTCGGCCCGCCAAACTTATTTTCTTTCGATTTTTGGCCCGCGGCCAAAAAAGTTTGTCCATCATTGGTTTTGATGGCAATGTAGTGCTAAGAAAATGAGACAGAAGTGCAGAAAGATAGAATATTTTCAAAATGTTTTAATAGATAATCCAGAGTAATTAGAAATAAAAAATGGACACGGGTATAAAGACATAAACCCTAGACACTTCCTACATTGTTCCGAAAGTGGTTGGTTGACTGAAGCGTTGCAGGTAATGTCTAGCTAGTCGATGCTCATTAGACTGGAACTTCGATTCAAATGACTACAAACGTCCGTGCGTACTCCTACAGATGATAAAAACAATACCGTCTTACTGTGACAAAGTTAATCGCTAACAGAAGCTAGATTATTGTTAAATACGTTACATGTTACAGAGAGCTTGACATCTCCACGCTACAATGCAGACGCTATACATTCCACAAAAGAACAAACAAACAATATTGAGGGTATTGATTGTAATTTGTTATGGCATGTTGATGAGAAGGCTTGAAAGTTCACGAGGAGTGGCTGTGGGTAATTTAATTACTAATATATCCCAGTTTTTTGACTTTCTAGTAATAACTAGGGAAACGGGTTACATAGTGACGTAAATACTACATGGTGGGCACGAGACGATCTCCTGATTATCGCGCAGGATAGAATTCCTGGCTGAAGCCCAAACATCTTGTATGTCTAGAAAGGATAAATCTGTGGTTCTGTGCAAACACTTTTACGTATAACAGCACTTCTGTTCATTTTTATTGATTATTCCCTTTGTTCTTTTTTGATTCATCTATTCCTTTTTCAGGGGTGAGATTTTTGGTACTAATACATTTGGAATACGTAAGTGTTGTACCGGCGGGATTTAACGGTGTTTCTACATCAAAGAACTTTGCTTTGAGAAATGAACTTCGCTTATGTGGAGACAAAGGTGTTGTTTCCCCCGGCACCACGATGTCTAGACTTTGTGTCCTACACTAGCGGAACAACATACTAGACAACCGGGAGCCCAGACTGACAGCCAGAAAGATGACCATCGGAACCACAAAGGGGTGATGCGACGTTGGATCTTCGCCGACACGAAATTGCGGAGACTCCCGAGTTTGCGGCCGGTGATTGTTTAGCCCAGTCAAATCCAATTGAAGGTGAGGTCATCACCAGATGATCCACTAATGAAATTGTGGGTGAGGCCCCCTCTCTTAGAGGCCCCTCCCACCGAAAAAAAGAGACGAGATAAGATTTTCAAATAAGAGTTAGTTAGCTAGCAACCAGCTAATTCGGAGGTCGTCTTGACCAGTCTCTCTATCGAAGAGTTTCCTTAGCTATGATCCCACTTTGGGATGTTTTCTTTTGAGAGTTAGAGTCAGCTAACTCGGCGGTCGTCTTGACTAGTCTCTCCATCGGAGAGTTTATCCTAGCTTAAATCCCATCTTGGGATATATCTCTAGCTGAGATTGATAACGATACCCTGTGCCTTGGGATTTTTTTTAATATAATCCTCCTCAAAATTGATGGCATATTCCTCTTAGGAACTCTAACTGTGTTTAGATATTCTTCGAAGAAATCATTTGTTATTTCAATTTATCTCATCTAATTGAGTGTATTGTCAATTTAATTACTTCAGAGAACTTTCGCGAGAGCTACCAAACTGTTTCTTCCGTCGGATCGCCAATATTTCGTTCAGAAGCATTAATTGTACGACTCTACTCAGGCCTACGTGTATCGAATCACATACCTGTGATCTGAAATTGTTTTTTTTTTCATGTATATAGAAATGATGTAATAACAGAGGTGCAAATAAATCAATTATTCAAGAAACACCTGATTCTTCATTGTGTCACCTAAAACAGGGACCGGATACGTTACAGTATATTTGCAATCATTACTAATTATACGTCACTATAGACGGAACATTATTTACGAGTAAAGCTACAAATGCATCAATAAAAAACAATCTTGAATTTTCAGAATTATTGAATTTAATGATATTTAATAAACCTAACTACGACCAGAAAATAGTTTGTTATGACTTATATACTCCTTTATATTTGAGTTTTCTTAAAGGGGATCAATCCCAAGCGCATATCC
>CM063498.1:59462197-59472197 GCA_032207245.1 Pardosa pseudoannulata
AGGACATTATAAAAAAAGTGCCCAAGAGACAATTCAAAACAATAAAAAGTATCTATATAAACGAACGTATTGCATGAAACAAATTTTCAATTTGAATCTCAAATTGTCAATATATTGAGCCTCGTTAGATTTCTACAGATCTTATCTAGCAGTGAGAAAGGAATTTAAATTTGGTCCTACGATCTGAAACTATTGAGATATTTGCAAATATTGCAGTTTCATTTCTGTTACATTTTCCCCCATCATTCTGAAATGATTTTTAGGCACAGCTACGCTTGATGATTTGTTTACGCTTTGGTCATGATTATAGACACCATCTATGTGATGTTTACATCCAGTGGTTTCTGCATAGCTTATTGTTTCTAGTAGACGTTATACGTAAAGTCGTTACAGGATTTAGATTTAGTTTGAACGATTTAATGCATGGATCATTGGTTCTTATTGGTCAACATTTTCCCTCTTGTGGCATTAAGAGGCAAGACCTTTTTTTCCCTGTAAAACACTTCCTATCATTACACCTGTGGTCTATGACGGTTGTACTGAATGTGGCTTTACTTTTAGGACAACTCTTTGTAAAATCTTAGATTCAACGACCCAAATAAATACCAATAAAATGGCTTATAGCTTTCATCATGCTTATCTTAGTTTGATAGCAGATGACATTTATTTACCGTATTATATATCCTGAATAGTGCAGTTCCTCTTATTTGCTTGAGTGAGGTTTGTATTTAATGTTTTGCCTGATTTGTTAATTTTATGACAGTAAATGTTATCAACTTTTCTCCTCTTGATTACTCTCGGAAGTTCCATAAATATTGAATTAAAAAATCTTTTAAAGCATAAAGAAAAAAATGTATTTTTAAATAGTGAAAGGCTGAGAAATAATCCCCTATATAATAATAGCCTAAGTTATCTGTACGTCTGTCCTCGATTTTGTGAAGCGGTTGGACCTGGAATGGATAGAGGCATCCATAGTTTTAATAAAATTCAAAGAGAGTAATGTTTATCTTCTCCTAAACTATCGATCCTATTCTAAAATAAATTGGTATAAATATGCTTCATATCACAGCGAAAAATACTGCCTTCTTTAAAACGTTCGAAATCCACCCCTTCCCCTCTTTTTGAGCTTTAATGCCATTATTTCAATTCCTATTTTCCTAGGTTACAGGAGATTAAATTTATCAATTTATCACACAACAAATAGGTAAAAATAACATTTTTCTAGCATTATGACGTCATTCCCTTAATCATCTCATTGAATCATTTCTTATTTTAAATTATTCAAACTATGCCTTATTTTCATACGCTTTATCATTGAACTTAAATATGACGTAAATAATTTTCTTTTATATTTGTCTTAAATAATAGATTAGGTACATATGTGATAATTTTAAATTAAATCATCGATTATTTATTGTTGCAAGATAATTCTCAGCCAAAAAACAAACCGTTTTTTTACCTGCCTCATAAGGTACTTTACAATTTTGGATAACTATAACGGGCTGTATGCTAGTTATACATATTTAGATTACAGTAACTTAAAGGCCATTTTAGAAAAAAGAGTAAAATTGAAAAAATTATTCTACCTTCCCATCAAAAACCCACTTTCTAAAATTAAACTAAAAATAGTGCATATATTTTTTTCAGTTTTCACCCAACTATAGTACTTTTAGAATAATCTTATTAATGCTGTAATTTGATCAGTGGTGCGTTTCTCATGAAGCCAAACGACAAAACCATTTCCGCAAAAACCTTTAATTTCATTCGCATTAGCGTGCAATGACCTCTGAGTAACTTTCCCCTACTAAAATTGCCAGTTCGCGTAACAATTTACCCACCGCGCATAGCTTGGCCTGCTGACTGCATATCTGCATAAGATTCCCCTGTTTGACCTATGGCATTTCTGCGGTCTTCCTTGGTATTATTCCAAACTGGATTGTCAAAGTCTGGCCAAAGTAGCCCACATTTCATACTGAGAAGACATTCGTGGACTACTTCTTTGGCACCCAATAATAACCGCGAGAAGAACAATGGGTCAGGGCAGTAATGCCACATTCTTAAAATAGAGTGATCCATTTTGTATACGAAGTATCAGCTCGTGCGATCAATTCGTTACTTTATTGTCCTCTTACTTATTTATAACAAGCTTGTCGGGAGAACGATATGTCTCACCACGCTCAGAGAAACTTTAGAAGAAACAAGAGGGAAAGAAAGAAAAGATTGACATGTCTGAATGAAACGTGACTGGAGAATTAAAGGACAGTCACAGCTAGGATTTCTTCAAATGTTAAGTACCTTCAGTTGATTATGGGCAAAAAATATTAAAGGTTCACTACATACGTTATTTCGATAGCAAATATTTGCAGCAGATTAAAGATTTATTCCTGTTAACGACAATGAGTCGTTGTAAAGGATGAACTTTCTTTACAGAAAAATACATATGCATATGTATATATGTATATAAATAAATATATACATATATTATATATCTTTCTCTCTCACTATATATATATATATATATATATATATATATATATATATATATATGTATGTATATATATATATATATATATATATATATATATGTATATATATATATATATATCTTTCTCCTCTCACATATATGTATATTATATTGTATATATGTAAATTTTATATATATAGTTACGTATATATATACATATATAATATATATATATATTATATATATAAATATATATATACAATATACATAAATATATATATATACATATATATATATATATGTATATATATATATATACATATAAAGACACATATATAATACATAATATATACATATATATACAGTAAGTATAAATACATATATACATATATACATATATATATATATATATACATATATACATATATACATATATATACATATATATATATATATAACATATATAATTCGATATATATATATACATATATATACATATATACACATATACCATATATACATATATATATTATATATATATATATATGTAATTATATATATATATATATATATACATATACTAGACGACCCGACAGAAGTTGTCCTGTTTTAAAGCTGTAAATCCAAAAATTGTAAAATGTTTCTAAATAAATTATAAATTGGATCATTTTGATGGAAAAGTAAGGAAAAGATTATTTTAAAAATACTTGACACCACCATGCGTACAGTCCTCACAAATGTAATCAGATTAAATGAAAATTCCCACACCTCCAGTACGGGGATTCGATCCTGCAACTGCTCGTACTGAAGTCCCTTACACTGACCATTGCGCCACAGATACGTTCACAGCAATCTCAATCAACCCGCAATTCTGGATTTTTAATAAAATAACATTTCTTATTGGATAAAACTGTGAATCTAAACCATTTTCGAATCAACTTAATTACATACACAAAATTTCATCAACTTCAGTCCAGCCGTTTAGGATGAGTTCTATAACAAAAACACGAGACAGAAAAATTTTACATGTAAAGATATATATACACATACATATAGCTACACACACATACACAAAGGAACCTTGTGACAGATCAAGAAGATCTATCATTCAGAGTTGGGTATGTAATTTTCTTTAAAAGTCTCATCAAAACTTTTATAAAAGTCGATGAATTACTTCAAATCCCGTTTGAGGCACAGATCTATCAGTAATATAAAAATTATTAGTATTAATAAAAATTATTAATATTAATTTGAATGAAGATTAAATTTGCGTTTTTGTAAAATCAAATATCAGCTGATAGCTGCTGCAAAGTTTCTGATCATTAGATATTTCCTCTTTATTACGTAATTTTTATAAATACTATTTTTCATGTACTAACTGCATGAGTGAAGTGGCGCTATAATAAACGCCAAATCATAAGAGATATAGATCCAAAATAAAGTACATTATTCAGCATTGAAATTTTAGACAGTCGATAGAATGTCATTTAAAAGCAATGACACATTAAAATACTAAATGTGAATTGCATGAAGAAAGTAGTGAGAATTCATCTACAAAAAGTCTTTCAAACAGAAGAATGAACACAGCTGTAGCAGACCGTTTAAAAAACTGCGGATGTGCGGTATTGAGGTTTTGTAGTTTATCCTCGTTTACTGTTGACAAGAGATCAAAAGAAAGATAAAGACTTTTTGAAAAAATGATGAAATGATATACAGTTATGCTATACAAGATTCCTAGATATTTGAGCTATATATTAACTAAAAATAATGCATTTTTTTTCACTTAAACTATAATTTAAACAGAACTTTAGGAAACTGGCTTTAATGAAAAATGATGGGAATTGGCACAAAATATTCAAATTTCCTTTTAATTTATGAAAATATAAATTTTTTTTCTTTAAGCATGGAAGAAATGCGCATGGTAAATTTGGAAATGTGTCAATAGAATAGTTCCCAATCTGCTGTATGGGGAAATGGAATAAGAAAAAAAATAGTGAAATTAAAGTACATTAAAGAATGAGAAACGAAAAGTCAGATAAAAATCAGCAAAGTAAACATTACATTTGGAACGATAATTTACCAAACTGAATTTTGTTTCTTGCAATTTAATATTAATATAGTTAATTTAATGATTAAATTACAGCAAGTTTATTGTACGGATCTGATTGTCTCTCTCGAGTACTAAGATGTTTTTTTAAATGCATTTTACCTTAAGGTAATTTGCCTATTCAAGAACACTGTAGGTGTTTTGACAAATGTATTAGTAGATTGTATTACAGGAAGGAAACATTTAAATTTCAGGAGGAACTTTAAATGAAGGATTTCCTTAATCTTTATTGTCTGTCAAAGAGGAAAAATGTTTTTGAATATGCATTAATGCATCCTTTTTCAAAACTGACCATGATTTAGTGTAACTTATAACAGGTGTAGGACCAGAAAGTTTTCTCAATTTTGATAGTCCTAATGCAGCCAGATTTTTTTTTTTTTTAAATCTAGTTATTCCGTCCCCTTCTTTCACCTGCCAACTGTCCTGCTTGAGGGCATTTAGATTCACAGCTTTCACCTGCCAATTCTCTTCAGGGAGATGTTTCGGGAAATTGTCGACATTCGACACAGAGATTCCAAACCAGAATGCTACTCATTAGACTATCTCGTGCTCCAAATTGTACAAAGAAATGTTCCAGAGCACCATCATAGCTTTTACTCGGTAGAAAAGTGTTCTAAATTATGCAGATAACCAGTAGGCCCTCTTGAGATTCTCCCCAATAGCATAAATTTTAAACAATTAAACAAAGATGAAGGATAATTTATGTTTGTCTAGGATAAACAGAACCACCCCTAAACTAATCCTAACCAAGTTTCGACACGATTTTTTTCCTTATTTGTGTAAAATTTGCTATTTGTTTCACAAAAATGAATTTTTTTTTTAATTTCCAGAATTGTTTAAACTTAAATTTGAAATAAAGTGATCTTTCATTTTGAAGAAACTTAATTTCCTAGACCAAAAATAACCTAAACAACTATTAAATTAATCCTTACCAAATTTTGACACAATTTATTATTATTATTTGTGTAAGATTTGCTATTCGTTTCACAAAAATGAATTTTTTTTTTAAATTTCCAGAATTGTTTAAACTTAAATTTGAAATAAAAACAATCTTTCATTTTGAAGAAACTTAATTTCCTAGACCAAAAAATAACCTAAACAACTATTAAATTAATCCTTACCAAATTTTGACACAATTTATTATTATTATTTGTGTAAGATTTGCTTTCGTTTCACAAAAATGAATTTTTTTTTAAATTTCTAGAATTGTTTAAACTTAAACTTGATATAAAATAATCTTTCATTTTGAAGAAATTTAATTTCCTAGACCAAAAAATAACCCAAACAACTATCCTTACCAAATTTTGACACAATTTATTATTATTATTTGTGTAAGATTTGCTATTCGTTTCACAAAAATGATTTTTTCTTAAATTTCTAGAATTGTTTAAACTTAAACTTGATATAAAAATAATGTTTCATTTTGAAGAAATTTAATTTCCTAGACCAAAAAATAACCCAAACAACTATCCTTACCAAATTTTGACACAATTTATTATTATTATTTATTATTATTATCAGTGATATAAAAATTATTAGTATTTAGTATTATTAGTATAATTATTAGTAAGATTTGCTATTCGTTTCACAAAAATGAATTTTTTTTAAATTTCTAGAATTGTTTAAACTTAAACTTGATATAAAAATAATCTTTCATTTTGAAGAAACTTAATTTCCTAGACCAAAAAATAACCTAAACAACTATTAAATTAATCCTTACCAAATTTTGACACAATTTATTATTATTATTTGTTTTAAGATTTGCTATTCGTTTCACATTTTTTTTTTCAATATCCAAAATTGTTTTCATTACTGGGATAAAATACAATCTTAAAAAAGTCTGAGTTTGGAATAAAAGTCATCTATCACTTGGAAGAAACTTAATTTCCTAGATCGAAGGATAACCGAAACAAAGACTTAACATTTGTAAAAGAAATTATTACTATTTGCGTAAGATATGCTATTCGTTTTAAGAAGAAAATAAGTTTTTTATTATTCCAAAACTGTTCTTATTGCTGGTATAAAATATAATCTAACAAAGAGTTTAAATTAGAAATGAAAGTAATTTCGAACGGCTAGTCATGATGTGATTTATTCAATTTTTATGTGCAATCAAGCTTAAACAATATTGTGCATATAGGCGGCGACAAAGAATAAACTGAGAAATTGTAAATTTCGAAAATTTAAGATTCTATTTTGGCTGTAAATACATTGAGCGCCTGTTTGGATTGGATATCTATGTTTTCCATTATTTTAACTTTTATTCTTTCTTCCTACCACTATAACACTGCTTCTAGATATTATTGACTTTTAAGGCCTGAATTAGGCCTAAGGCCTTTGCTACAAAAAATCATTGTAAAGAGATGTCTATGAATGAAAAGTGTTGGTAACCGTTGAGCTAATGACTTCACTTTTTTTAATATTTAAAGGCGATTAAATAAAAAAGTTTTGAATATATTGACGATTTACATTGATCACAATTATCAAAGCTGAAAGTTTAGTCCTCGTGTTGCAAAAAGTAGACCGTAGCACTCCAAACCAAACCAAACCAAAGCTGAAAGTGATTTATTTCCAATTTTGAACGAATTCATGGAAAATAAAGTCTACTGTGTCTTTATATAAGGAAAAAAAGGTTTATTTTTTCCAACTTTTTTATGCTCTTTTTTTTTCAGGTTCCCGAGAAATATGGTTTTTCAATACATACAAAAAACCCATCATGCAAAATAAGTAAAGAACAAGTTTCCGAATCTGTTCATCCCTAAACAAGTTTCCTCTTTCTAAACAACGTGAGAGTCTAGGGAACCTTTAGTTTACATGTTGCTTGATTTATATAGAAAAGTGAATGGAAGCACGTGGGAATCCGGTTTAGAATTTACTCTGTTTTTCCTTGTATGCATAATAAGCAACACTCTCGAATACTGAAAAGATCGATCGCTTGATATTGCAACAATGTAAACGAAACTTATCATCATTGAAACCAGAAAATAAACAGTGTAGTGCGTACCCATTCGTTGCTTTATAAGTTCAGTGTTTGAGCTGAGCATGAGAGGGTATTTAATGTGTGGATTGTTTTGAAGCAATTCGGTCTTCTGATTTGCTACACAAAAGATGATGAGACTGGGACCTACTGCTTAATGCCAATTTCAAACTGTTACGAGTATTCATGCCAACAGTGGTATTCGTATCCATGAAGCTCGGTTCCAAAGAACAGCGTTTCATCCATTCGTTCATCGTCCGCCAAGGATATTTAAGACAGGATCTTGTTCAAATTTAATGTAGCCTCCACACTATAGCCAATTGTACACCACTTCCTGATGGTGACCTCGAACGATGGTTCACGGGTTGCATCCACACACTGGACCACTAAATGAGCCAAACACGTGGATTCGTCCATAGGGTCTACTGCGTATTTTAATTGAGCATCTGGATGCCTTTGATCTTTGGAGAAAAACCGCCTCAGAAGCATCATCGGCCAAGGCTATTTTATCGTCTGCTACCATCGACCACAATAAACCATACCCCCTCCAGACGGTGGTGATGGCTTGCAGTGAACCATAGTGTGAAGGGGCCTTAAGATTCTTATTACAAAGAAGTTATTTTGTTATAAATTGCAGTCTAATACACACACACAATATATATATATATATATATATATATATATATATATATATATATATATATATATATATTATAAATCTATTATCATTGTATTCTAAATTCAAATTCAAGTTTTCAAAGAAACAGTTGGAATGACATTAAAACTATTTTACTTTTTTAGAAGAAAATCATTACAATTGAAGCAAAGATTATTTGACACAGGAAGGTAAAATAAATTATTTTAAAAGGTACAAGATGGCCTCTAGGTCTGCATAGTAGTTAGCGCGTTCTCCTGCCATGGTGGAGGGTGCAGATTCACATACCGCTTAGTTGTGACTTAGTTGTAAATTGTGATGTTCCTTTATAGGAAGCGATGTTGACCATTGATGTGGTAATTCTGTTAAATGTGTGAATAAGTTTCTGGGGAAAAATACCATGGATGAATGTTCTAGGACAGTATAGCCTCGTTTTGCATGTAAAAAGAAATCAAACAAGTATTACTGCTTTAAAAACAGAAGAATGCCTTAAAAATCTTGAAACAACTGTAAAACTGGCTAATTTTTAGTCTTCAATGATAGTCTGATATTTATACTTAAAGTGATTGATCATTGAAAAATCAGTAATTCAATTTTTTAGTTGATTTATATATCTTTTGAGAACAGTATTGCCTTAATACTTTTCCACTGTCATCTCAATGCAGTTATTTATAAAATGAAATTAATTGGAAATTTATTCAATGTATAACTCAAATATATAGTGTTTACTTATTAACTTATTAGTATTATTTATTAAGTCTTTGAAAGAGATCGTAAAAATTTTGCTGTATATTAACTATATGGAAAACAGTAGTGCAAAATTTATTGTTTGAGTTCAACAACTGGGTGGATTAGATTTTTCATCTTTTATCAGGCATATCAATGATACTCGGTCTGAGTATTGTCTCAACCTTTGTCTTTTCGTGATGCTAAGAGATTTGTAGCCGGGCAGGGTGTCCGTGTCAAAAGAGACTACATTAGGATAACTAGGCAAACATTTAGGTTGATCTGGACAATGAGGAAATCGTCAACGGACGGACAGCTATTTGGCATAGCATCCTAACAAGAGTGACATCTTTTGCATCCGGTCCATCATCTTGAGGACGGGTGTTCGACCTTAAGATAGTTTAGGCGGATATCTGCAATCAAACTACCCACGCAATCCATTTATTCTGGTCTGGCAGTAAAAAAGAAATAGATGGATCTGAATTAGGTTAGAGACAGAGAAATGAGTCGAAGGACTTGCTGCTGCCATGTCCGAGGAATGAAATGTTGTAGGATGCCAAACCGGAATTGTGGCTTGCACTTGGATTTCACGTTCCCTTGTGATGGAAGAGGTGGTTACGAAATGTTCGAAACATGGTCAAAAGGGGGTTATCTGATTATGCGGTGTTGAATCATATGTAACAACCTCAAGGATGTACACAAAAAAGGAACAATCTTGTTCTCACAGTATTTTACTCTACTGAAAAGAAAGACAAGGATTACGGATAACGGATAAAATCTGATAGATTTGACTAGTATTAGTTTGATTTGAGGTATAAAGAAATGCAAGCACACATAAAGAAATGAAGTTAATTATATTTAAGAGGAACTTCGGGTTATAAAGTCTATTTAATTTACATGAAGGAAATGAAATAATTCATCCCTTTATATAAATGACATTGTTACTAATGAAAATGTATTCTAATCATACTCTTTTAAAAGAAGACATCACTTTTTCAGTTAACTTACTAAAATCAAGAGTTTTTTAATTGAGTGAGATCACATACCAAGCACAAACTAATTCATCTACAC
>CM063498.1:59474697-59507197 GCA_032207245.1 Pardosa pseudoannulata
ACCACTTTCTGATACTGTTTAACCTCCCCACGAGGATTACGCGTCGCTTACTTAAAATTTCGCCTCCGGTCTATCGAAATGTTGTGTGTGTGTGTGATAGATGCAGATTCACACAAGAGCGGACGTTCTACCGCAAAATTAATCTTCAGTTTCGTGAGTGAAATTCGCCACGCGCAATCAACCGTCCATAATCCAGTGCAATGACTGGGATGGAAGCACGCTCGTTTTTGGTACTTTGGAGATGAGTTATTTGACTTAAAGGGTGAGAGGGAAGGAAGTCACAGGTGCGAAAACTCAAAGCATCAAAAAATGCAAAACAGAAAGAGAGAAAATAGACTAGGAAGCTGGGGAGAAATTTCAGAATCTATCAACGAAGCGGAAGAATTAAATATTATTTCTCACTCTTTTTCAAGGACAATTGAGGGAGATCGCGTTAATCTTAGTGCAATAACTTCGTGATTCTGATAATACAGTAGCCCCTTTCGTATATCGAACATTCGGATATATCTAGCTTTTTCTATGTCTTCCATTTTTTTTTTCTGTAGACTGAAAGGTATGAATACACATGCGCATTTCTACATAAAATTAAAAAAGGTAATTGAAATTTCTCTATTTTTACTGAGCGATTATTTTTTTATTACTACACTAATTTTATCATTGTATTTTTAATGCATACGTTCATAAAAGTAAAGTATGAAAAACAGTATAAAGTTATCTCCAGAGGAAGATATATTAAATATCATCTCCTCCCTTCGAATATATCACCCCATCGTATACACCGGGCATTTTTCTTTTTTTCCTGATAAGCGTGATAAAACAACGGGATACTACATTTCGTGCTTACGAAATGTACATGAAAGTGTTAGATTTCAAATAAATTGTTTACATATAATATTTTCATAGTATATTGCTAGTAGATATTAAAAATAATAGTGTTGTTAGTTGCAGAATGATTAACAAAATAACTTATAAATTTTTCTATTACATATACACAAGGAATGACCAGCATTTAAAGGAACAATCATAGATGTTCTAAAGATACATATATCAAGGTACTTCATCCTGTGTTCCGTAGCACCCTTGAGCTCGGGGAAATTTCTGAAGGTTTTTCCCCAAAAATTATCATTGTAATGTAAAATGATCTAAGATATCATTTTATAGTTCAATGTTAAATGATATCTAGTATTTTTTGGAGAAACCCTTCAGAAATTTTCCTCATTCAGATTGAAGAACCATGATGTACGGTAATATCGACATTTTCTGGTGGTGTAGTAAAGAAATTCCAAATGCAGACTCTAGCAGCCTACCTCCCATGCCTACTTTTAATGTTCCTAAATCCAAAGTTTAATTAGTTTATGATTAAAGTGTAATAAACGAGAATTTTCTAAAATTTAAGTAACTAACAACTTAGTATGTATAGAGATGGCAGAGTCAAATTCGCTTTTTTACACACCAATTATACTTTCTTTCTAGAAGAAAAATTGAAACATGCTGTGTTATTTATAGAGCTCAAAAGATAAGATATGCAACATTTTAAAGTTATTTTCAAGCCAATCAACTTAATTGTGATTGATCACACCTGAAGCTAAGTATGGTAAACATGGCATTCTGAAGCTCTGATGACAACTTGCAGCAAGTCGAAGGGATATTATTCCAAACATAATCCATCCTCTCGCTGTAAGAAAAGACAATTTTTTTCTAAGGTGAGTACCTTCTTTATGAATCTATCCCTACAATCGAGAGGGCCCTCAGGCCATAACTTTGACAGTTACATAACTTATCCGCCTCATCCGTCTGTCTAACGCGGAGTTAAGAAATCTTTCGCTTCCAGTGGTTCACTGCAGGGCAAAGATTTGCTGTCACTACCGCAGTTAACAAGTTACGCTACATGGCCACGTAGTGCAAAGGACAAAGAACTTCGAGTCGTATAAAAAGTATCCAAATCGAGCGTATCTGCGTTTTGCGTAACTTTTAGAAAGTCGTTAACCAAGCGAATCGACGTAAAAGAGAAGAAAGATCTTCTAAACAAAGTATAATATTTATCCAAAGCAGAAACAATAGTTTTACTACACTGTAATGGAAATGAACATACTGCAGAAAATAAAAAGAAAACTATCAGTTTTAAACTGAAACGTGCTACTGTGTTGATTAGTTTATAAAACTCAAATGGAAAATAATTTTTTTTAAATTGGAAATTACGATAAATATTTATAAATCCCCTTTTGGAAGATTGATTGGAAACACTTTCCATGTTTTCCTATATACTCTATATTAATACTACGTGAATGTAAGTTCTGTTTTTCTTAGAAGTGATAAAAAATGCAGCTCCTTTAAACCACTCTAGCACACATGGGATAAACATCTTGTGCTAGATAAATTTAAATGAGCTACCTATTAAACCTCTAGATTCTTAAAAATTTTATTTTAACATATTGTGTGCTGGTACATTCGCAGCGGAATTGTACTGTGAGCTGGCGTTTTGAGCATAAATTAAATTATTCATTTAAATCTCAATAGATCGAAAATTATTTAATTTTTTATCCAACTTTTCATGTTTTATAGTGAAATATATAAGTAAATATATAAATAGAAATATATAAATAACAACCCTAAGATTTTTGTAAACAAAAAATATATTTTTTAGTGGATAAATGTATAATACTATCGTAAATATGAAAAATCAATAGAAATAGTAGTATATAGTTTTAATTTTTTCAAATTATGTTATATATAAACATTTTTACATTATAAAAAATGAAAAGAGCAATCATAAAACTAATAATGTAAAAACTAGTTTTTATTTGTCTAAATTTTTCCAGAATCTATGTAGTAGACAAGAACATTCGGCTTCGTTTTCCTATATATACCGTTATTTTTGTACCCACAAACAAACCATGTTGCTACACTAACCCGTACTAGTACGTGACCCGCGCTCAAGTATCAATCGTCAGGAAACGTACTAGTACGTGTCCCCCATAAAATGTGTTAAGAAAAACTATTTGAAGTTTTTTTATTGTTTTTTAAACAGAAATGTATTATTTAATGCTAAAGTATCATTGCAACTGTTATATAATTTTACAAGAATTGTCATTTCCATTACTCCAAGACTCTCCAACGGTATGATCACAGTGAAGTAATGTTTACCATTGTTTGTATTGCTTGGCATGAATGAGATCGCGCCAATTTTTAACAGAAAAAAAATTAAAGTTTTTTGTAACAATCACAGATTTTTAATTGTCGGTATTATGGTAGGTCAATTATTAAGAGTACGTGGAACTTTAAAGATATTTAATGGTATGGTTTTGTGTGCATGTACATAAAATGCAATGTGGTTTTTTATTTATATAAGAAAAAATTAAATTATATTAAAAAATATTAAGCGTTTCACAAAGCAGATAAAAAATCTTTGTAAAGTAAATTGTATTTCATAAAAGTTCTAGAAGTTTGTTTTTAAATAAAATGATTATGTTATGAAAATTGTAAGTACAATTTCTCTTACAACACTTTGATTTAAATTTGAACACATGTATAATGACAATAGTTTCTAGTCCTCACTAAAGTCACGAAATCAACTACTAAATCACATTTTATAACAGTCTTTTTTCCTCAAATAAAATGCCACAATCTTACGTTGATGAAAAATCGCGCAGTCGATAGATATAACGTAACAAAAGTTGCATTCGAATGGAGCTAAAAGAGCTCGTCTACCTTTCGGATGAAAAACCGCTTCACTGTGAAGTTCAAAGACATTTCATCTGCCGTAGATAGTGATCATCATTCTATTTGGTATTCGAGCCACGAGCAATAGAGTTCCTAGACGAAATACTTCAACGTAGCGGAACATTTGCAAAGTGGTTTTCATCTTATCATCTCCTTAGGGCTGACTCAATAACCAGTTTAAGTTACTGTTCTTCACGAGGGGACTTAAACTGATTCATTGATTTCTCCTGAAAATATCTATTTTTCTAGTTCCTCCGTAATTAACAACTCGTGCAGTTAAGTATCGATGTACAACAGCTAAGTCATAATGGTAAGGAAGTTATAATTTATAGAATTAGCCAATGGTACATAAACAGTAGAGTTGTATAATTAGAGAGCTTGAAATTCATCGTAAATGACTTTGCAAAGCTAAAATAAGAAATAATTAAAGCTATTGATAAGTCTATAATACCGAAAATATTAATAACTTTTGTAAAATATATTTAAATGCAAGTCTACCTGAAATTACAAGATTAATATTATTTATAGATATTAAGATATTAATATCTATAATATATATATATATAGATTTTAAGATATTAATAGAATATTAATATTAAGAAGCAATGTATAAAAGTTCTTACAATTACATATGAATAATAAAAGTAAAGATATATTTTGGCTTACAATACATGCTGAAATGTATATGTTTATGATTATTTTAAAATTGCACGTTGTCACTAATAAAACATATATTTTACTCATTCCCCTTTTTTGCTTTCCTTACATCATTAAAAGAAAAAAAAAATTCCCGTATGGCTTTTGCTGGGTCGGGAGTAATAAGTAACTTACATCATAAAAAAGTATTGAAATTAAATTTATAAAAAACAAAACTAACGCTTTCATTAACACTAGAAAAAAATACAGCTGCATTAATATGCCACTAACACATTTGCATATATAATCCGAAATATTACAATGAAAATGTTAGGATGACATCCAGTTTTTAAAAGTTTCTATATCAGTCTCACCTAATATAGAGTGTTTATTACTATATTAGTGTTTTTAGAGGAATTTTACTAATTTTACGACATCGGAAATATTTCTAATTCACCTCTATTTGTAATCTATTCTGGTCTAGTTTGGATCACTGTGGTCTACTGTTTTACTTAAGAGAGTTAATGAGACCGGGACCTACTGTTTAAAGCCGATTCCAAAAGGTTACGAAAAAATATACCAGAAGCGGGATTCGAACCCGCGCCCTCCGGTTCCGCAGAGCAGTGCTCTACTATTCGGCCATTGTTCGGCATAACTTACTCTGTTTAAGGTTCTTATAAATTGAATTAAACTGCCTGCTTTTCCCCAAAAAATTATTACAAAATTATTATATATTACATGTACATAGACACCAACTAAATAGCTAAAAACTACCTTACAACACAGTGTTTCAACCTGAAGGGAGATTCACAGTTTACTTATGACGATATCGTTGTAGAATTACATAGCACTATTTTTCCTCTTGGGCTCATTTTAATGTTCCACTTGCGTAACTTATAGCAATTTTAAAAAAGGCAAAAAATCTTATCCGGTTTAATGAGTGTGCATTTTTCAATTGGATTTCAAAAAAAAAGAATAAATTCAAACGAAGCCACATTCAACAACATTAAAAAGAAAATTTTACTTCGTACGATGTGAAATAGTGATTAACCCTAATATTAGTTCCGAAAATAAGAAAACACAGAATTAAAAAACAGCTTACATGAAATAGTAGTTTTTTGATATTTTTCAGAAATATTATATATAAAAAAAAGAAATTTCATTAAATGCTACAATAATTGTCTCGCTGTTTCGAAACGGCATTTCAAAACTTCTAGAAATATCTCTCGAAGTTACACGAAAAACTGCTTTTTAATTAAAGGCAAGAAAAAAATTCGAAAAACATTATTCTAGAAATTGTTTTTAGTAAAATGAATAAATAAATAAAAATAGAAATAAGGAAATAATTTGTAAGAATATATGTCTAAATTAGGGATGGACAAACTTTTTCGGCCGCGGGCCAAAAATCGAAAGAAAATAAATTTGGCGGGCCAAGATAATTTTTCTAAAATTTAAAAAACAATATACAAGTACCTAACGGTTTAAATACGTTAATGAGATGAATGAAATTGCGACTTCATTTTTTAAAAGTTTCTTATACTGAGGTTCGAAGTGAGATGTACTGATTTTAAGGAACGATGCTAAATGCTCATCTGTCAGTCTACTTCTCAAATTATTCTTTTTACGGATCAAAATTGAAAACTCTTGTTCACATATAAGAAGCAAATATACCGCTGATCTTCTGGGCGTGAGATAATAAATTTGGGATATAATATTTAAGCAAAGTAGAAAACGGGATGGATATATAATGTATAAATATATATTTCCTTTAATTTGCCTCGGACCGACAACTTAAAATTATATCCGTTGGCAGGATAAAACCTTCCGGCGGACCGGAGTTGGCCCTCGGGCCGTAGTTTGCCCATCCCTGGTCTAAATAAATCTAAAAGACATACTTTTATCAATAATTAAAAATTTAATTTAGAATTAAATTTGAATAATTTTAATTACTGTTGCGAAGAGAGACACCCGAACTTAGCTTAGAAATTTAAAAAATTAAGGTTTTTAAACAGCGGCAGGTAATATTTTAATTACCTTTTTAAATCAGGGAATTTGCTCCGTCTTAGAGAAAAGCTGCCTCTTTGCTATCTGGAGCAGTTATTTTTAGCATAAAAGATTTTATTACTTATAAGAATCATTCCTCCCCTACACTGCTATATTTTAAATAAAAAAAATCAATCAAAAATAAAAGTGCTTTCTAGGGAAACGTATTTTGCAATTATGTAAATTTACTAACTTTTCATCTAATATAATACTTTGTATAAAATACAGCATCAAGAAGATTTTAATATTCAGAATTGACTATATTTTTATAGTGAACAGAAAATAAGATACAGTCGCAGACTGAAGTTATAATTATATAAAATACCAGAAAAAATTATAACGCATTGTATGCGAGTCACGTACTAGTACGTTTTCTGACGATTGATACTTGATCGCGGGTCATGTACTAGTACAGGTTAGTGTAACAACATGGTTTGTTTGTGGGTACAAAAGTAACGGTACATACAGGAAAAGGAAACCGAATGTTCTCATCTACTACATAGATTCTGGAAAAATTTAGACAAATAAAAACTAGTTTTTACATCAGTCGATGCGGAACCACAGAACGGAAAAAAATTAAAACTATATACTACTATTTCTATTTGATTGTTCATATTTACGATACTATTATACATTTATACACTAAAAATATATTTTGTGTTTACAAAAACCTTATGGTTGTTATTTATATATTTCTATTTATATATTTGTATATATATTTCAATATAATAGACGAAAAGTTGGCTAAAAAATTAAATAATTTTCGATCTATTGAGATTTAACTGAATAACTAAATTTACGCGCGAAACACCCGCTCCCGGTACAATTCCGCTGCGAAATGTACCCGCACACAATATGACAATAGTAGAATTTGTTTTTCTATTTCGAATCGAAGCTAAATTAAGTTATACTTTGTAGGTTTTAACTTTGGATTTCCATTTTAATATTATTAATGATTTTAGCAAGTTATTGCAAAAAATTTTGAGCTGAATTTCGGGCACTCCACTACTGGCAATAAAACAATATGAAACCGCAAACTATTACTAAACTGCAAACTTGCTCTAGGAGTTGAGTTTTGATCTTCACCTTTTCTTAAATCTCGTCATAAATGAATTATTTAGGTTGGTTGAAGCGGTAAGAATTTGGTCAAGTGACGAAATTTGTTGCAAGGTCTTCTAGGAAACTGGATTTCTTTAGAGAAGAAACCAAAATGTGGATGACGAATCTTAAGACAACTGCTGTTTTGTTTTTTAAACTTATACTAAAAAGCAAGAATTAAAATATATCCTCTTAGAATTTTACTGAAGGAATTACTTGTCAAATAAGTATGTACCACAAAGGAATAAAAGAGATTTCATGTATTATTTTACTTCTAAAGTATAACTATGTCTTGGTCTGATAAAAGCTGATTAGCTCTAATCACTTATAGAAAAACGGGGAAATCGATATTATTGATAATTTGGAAATAAAATTCATCAAATAAAGATGGAATTACAATGTTTAAGCGTTATTAAATTGGCTGAATGAGGTAAGGCACTCTCTTTCGGTATTGAAGATTGTAATTTTAAGTACCACTGAAGTATGCTTGGATGTTCATAGACTTTCGAATCACAGCTTCATATAATAAATCTTGGTCTACTTAACCTTCGTGTTGGGAGAAGTTAACCATAGCTATCCAAACAAGTAATACGTTTTTGAAATGAGTTTAGAGTTTCGTGAGTTTGGAAAGAGTGAAGTGGAACACGAGTAAGTCTAAAACAGGGATGGGCAAACTACGGCCCGCTGGAAGATTTTATCTCGCCCGCGGATAGAATTTTAATTTGCCGTTCCGAGGCAAATTAAAAGAAATATATATTTATACATTATATATCCATCTGCTTTTCTACTTTGCTTAAATGTTATATTCCAAATTTATTATCTCAAGCCCAGAAGATCAGCGGTATATTTGCTTCTTATATGTGAACAAGAGTTTTCACCTTTAAACCTTAGAAAGAATAATTTCAGAAGCAGACTGACAGATGAGTATTTTTCATCGTTCCTTAAAATCAGTACATCCCACTTCGAACCTCAGTATAAGGAACTTTTAAAAATGAAATCGCAATTTCATTCATCTCATTAACGTATTTAAAATTTTAGGTACTTGTATATTGTTCTAAAAGGTAATGTTGAAAAAGAATGTATGATGTAGTATTCGGCTCACAAGCAGTACCTTCAATCCAATTAACCTTACCATTCCACACTTTAACAGCTTATAGATATTAAAAGTTATCCGGTCTTAAATAATCGCAAATGAGATAAAAAAGAAATAAAAACCCAGGTGTCAATATTATTAAGGTCGATTTTTTAAAAATTGCGATTACCAAAAGAAAAGCCAATTTAGCAGTGAACGTATAATTAACAATTAGAAATACTTTTAAATAAATCCTGTAGATAACCTTGATTTCCAGGGTCATATGGTTTGAAACCTACCCCCACGTTTTAAAAGCTAAATTAACTGGCATTTCTACTCGATTACTTGCTCTCGATTTTTGGCCTTGATCTCGGCTGCACCACCCGTCATTCATCAAAAGCATTTACCACACCCTTAAGTTTTTAAAAACCCAAGCAGATAAAAAGTCAACGTCTGCTGCTCCGCCTACTGATAAATGCCACGATTTCTCAAACAGACTTGTTCGCATGAAAACAAATATGTGCTGGAAGAATCAACAAAAATATTTATCATTGAAATCGATAGCAATTAAAGATTTCGTTTCACTTCGCATTCCTACCATTTGCAATGAGATAATCCGATCAAGCTTTCTCAATACAAGTTCGTCCATTCTGTTTAACTTCTGACTTACTTGCCTCCTTTATTTTAACCCTTTGTAATTCAACAACCTTGAATTTAAGAATACATTTCATAAAAGTTTAGACAAAATTATTTCAAGTATGTAAAAAATAATTTAAAAGATTTAAAACATAAAAATGTATTTATTAGGAATAACGTGTATTTTTTTACAAATTAAAAAATTGCGAATTTCTTAAGTATGGTACATTATTTTGCGCAAAAATTATATTAACATAAGGAATTTGAAGCTATGTTTTTGAGAAATCTACTTCTAGCGTTTCCACATACTCTTTAACCCTTCAACGGACAGTGGTTTCGTAGCAAAACCACCTATTAAACATCTTTTTTTTTTTAAACTTTACTCTTTGGAGTACTTTACTTTATCTTTTTTATAATTATTTACAGCTCCAATCTCATACATATGTGATATATGGAAGCCAATGATGTAGAATCAAGAGATTTTGCAATTTAAAAAACTTTTTAAAGATATGGATGAGTTTTCGATTATATATATATATATATATATATATATATATATATATATATATATATATATATGTATATGTATATGTATATGTATATATATATGTATATATATATGTATATATTTATATATACATATTATATTTTTGATATTTTAAATGCATAACAGATGATAGTTCTATGTTTAACTTATTTATTTCTTTTTCTATTGAAATATATGTATTTAAACTTTCTATACTTGAGAAGTCAGATTCAATTTATCTTACTTATGACCTCAAATAAAAGTATCTATACAAACAACACTTTTAACTTGTTAAGATGTTTATTTATTATACCTGTTTAAGGATTATCCTTTATTGTTCTTCCAGTGTAGTTAAACTTTTAAAAAGGCATAATGTTCAAGCTGTACATGGTTAGGGGTTATTCAACTAAACTACTTCTCAAACCTTAATTTGGTATCCTCTAAGGCAAACCCTTCTAAGGAATGTAAAGAAAATTTATATATTTTACATATACAAGGCTTATAGATAACATTTGTAAACAAATTACATTAAATTCCCATGAATTTATTTTCATGACCTTTAAAGGGTTAAAGCAGACATGCCCTACACGCGGCCCACTTAAAAACTTTTTGCGGCCCAATTGAAGTTTTCAACTGTCTACATAGTTTTTGAGTCATTTTGACTATATACAGTTGAAACATAGAATTTTAGTTGTTAATGTTTGCAATAATAAATATCACATATAATATAAGTTAAGACTTAATAGTAACCAATTTAAACCTGGCCTTTGAGTAGGATTGGACAGGTTACGTTGAAATTTGGGTGTTCTGGAATATTCTGCTAATTGGCCATTACTTATATAACCAGTTGACTCACGTTAAGTGCACGTGCTCTGTCCGACCAGTCAGTGGAAGTTGTATGGAAAGAAAGTTATAAATTATAAAAGTAAAGTTGTAAAGGAATAATTAAGATATTGTTTATTTAGAAAACGCAAGCTAATGATGCGTTTGAAATTCTAACCTCCAAAATGCTGCGATGTGCGTCGACTACATTTGCCGTTGATGTTAACAAAATCTCTAGTAAAATCCAAAAACAAATCTCACATTAATTTTAAAATAATACATGTGGTAGTGCTTGGGAATAAACTACAATATAAACTACAATATATATTTATAGTATAAATAATATTTTAACCCTCATGATTAGGGAGGAAGGTAAGGTGTTGGGGGTGATTATAAATACAGTATAGTTAATGTTTATTGTCGTTGTAGTTATGATATATGTATCACACAATTTTTATGTACAGCCGCAGCTGGCACTGTAAAAATGCATATTTTGAATATTGCACTATAATAAAATATTTTGAATAATTTGTTGTTTTATTTTTATATGTGCGGCCCACCTCAGTTCAGTAATTGTTTTTTGGCCCACCAACCGATTTAGGTTGGGCAGCCCTGCTTTAAAGCATCAAATCTAAAGTTTATTTCAGTAATAATTATGTGAATCGGATTAAAGGATGGATGGAACTTTTATACAAAAATTAAATTTAGTATCAACATTTGGTACGTATTCTATGAACAAATTGGATAAATACAGTGCTGCAGGATATCAAGAATCAACAAAATCTGTTACTGCCCACTGTATATATGACAACTTACGAGTATGTTGCAAATCTAAAACATATTGATACAAAGGGTTAACACATGTATACTCGCTTCAGATCTCTCAGATAAAGTTTCTTATTTATTTATGGAAGAAAAGGCTAATATATATTTCTAACTCCTAAGCAAAGTAATATTTCACACCCAATTATTTTAATACATAAATGTTCACTTTTGTATTGACACCTACATCCAAAATTAGTGATAGGTAAACGTGAAAAGACAATCGTATATATCAGAAGTACGAGTCGACTATTATTGTACCTTCTAGTAAGTTGAATTAAGTTGATCCTATATAATAATAGCCTAAGTTATCTGTCCGTTTGTACTCGAATTTATGAAGCGGTTAGACCTGGAATGGATAGAGGCATCCATATTGGATTCTTGATGAGTTAGGATTAACAAAATTCAAAGCGAGTTCAAAAACTTTTGAAATCCACCCCTTCCCCCTTTTCGATCGTTTAATGCCATTAATTCAAGCCCTATTTAACCCGGTTGAGAGAAGGCGATGATTAAATTCATCAATTTATCACATTATAAGTAGATGAAAATAACATTTTTTTCTAGCATTATGACGTCATTCTTTTAACCATCTCATTTAATCATTTCTTATTTTAAATTATTTAAATATCGTCTGCATTATTTTCATACATTTTATCACTGAACTTAGATATTACGTAAATAATTTTCTTTTATATTTGGCTGAAATAATAGATTAGGTACATATGTAATATATTTAAATTTAATCATCGATTATTTTTTGTTGAAATGAAAATTTTATCCCCGGTATTAACAACAAATTCTTTTCATAAAAGTCTAGGAGTCTATTTCACAGACTAATAAATATCTAGCATTTAAGTTATATATCTTTGAAAATTAAGAAGTTTGTTCGTTTGTGTGTTTTTTATACATAACCACACGGTTTACAATCGCTAAATTTCGGACATCATTCATATATACTGCCAAATAATATATGTCAATATTAAAACTGCTACTGTCCATCCTATCACGTAATATGACAAGATAAATTAAGGCTGGCAACTAACATGCGGTCAGTAGAGATAAACAAATTATTGAGCGTTTAAGAGATAATTCTCAGCCAAAAAACAAACATGCCTCATAGGGTACTTTACAATTCTGGAAAATTAAAAATTTAATGATCCCGCCATATGACAGGCTATATGCTAGTATTAGAATTTTGATGTTTTGAGTTCGTTTGGAACACTGCGGTCTTCTTTTCCGCTACAGAAGAACGAACAAGACCGGGGCCTACTGCTTAAAGCTGATTTCAAAGGAATTCTAACACCCATGCTTGTAGTAGCATTCGAACCCAAGATCAGAGGCCTACATTCGGCCATTGTATTGAATTATAAAGTGATATCAGGACTAAAAATGAGTTAAAAATGAATAGAAATTAACTTTTTAAACAATAAAAAAAACTTTTTTTACTAAATATTTTTGTCGCTTATAAATATTAAGATATCTAGTTTTCATTTTAAAAATAAATAATTTCTTTCATATGAAAAAGTAATAATATAGTGAGTTTTTATCCTGTTTAATAGAATGCAGAAATTAGAGAATACTGTGAACAAAATATCAAAAAATAATTTGCATTTGCAAAACACTTTCACATATATAATTGATAATGCTATATCCTTGCAGAATATCTAATTTAAGATTATATACATAAATTATTTATACTTAAAAAAATCAGGAAAACTGCCTAAACTTTTAATATTGAAAGTTAAAAATTGAAAAATGTGTCAGTAATTGGTCTATTTAATGTGTATATATATATATATATATATATATATATATATATATATATATATATATATATATATATATATATATATATATATATATATATATATATATATATATATATATGTTAGGATTTAAATTGTAGATTAATTTTAAAAGATTTTAATTTGGGATTCTTTATTGAGAGTGACGCGGCGTGAGGAGTTAGCTACATAAATACGGCTCACGCGTAGTGATCTGAGCAAAGAGCAGGGTGCACATTCCACGGACAGAGCTGTGGCTACCCGAAGCAGCTAAGCCTGCCTTTGTTAAAAGTTGGGCGCCAATGTGAGACGCCATTGAAAATGAACGATGATTAGTGTGCTCTGAGATTTAAATAAAGATGGGAAAATGTACTCAGGACTCTAGTGTCATTTAGTGGAACGTGTCATATATATATATATATATATATATATATATATATATATATATATATATATATATATATATATACGTATGTATGTGTCTGTGTGTTTACATATATGCACGAAACTATACGAAAATATTAGGACTAGTTTGTAACATACACGCATGAAGTACACTGTCTACCAATAAGTCTTTGGACACCTGTGATAGAAAAGAAAAACTAACTTTATTCAAAATCAATAGTTGGTAGAGCCTCCACGAGAGACAATTACAGGAACCCTCCGGGGCATACTTTCCACAAGTCTTTTTATTACAGCTACTGGTATTGTCATAGTGGTATTTGCATAGGTGTCCCAATACATAGGAAATCTGAAGAATATATACTTGAAAATGTAAATTACATACAAACGTTATACAAATAATTTAATTTCGTTATGAAAATAATTTAATTCGCTATAACTGTCGTTTCATTTGATAAATAACAAAAAATCTGTGAAAATATTTCCAGTTTATTACATAAAAAATAATATTTTAATAGTCCTGAAAGCATTAAACCAATGCCGTAGGCAAGGGGAGGGATTAGGGGGACCGGTCCCCCTTCGAAATTCTTAAAGATCGATTCGTGGAAAGAAAAGGGAGCATGTGTGTGGGTCTGTCATCTGCCTAGCTGTGAATATATAACATTGGGCTTAGAACAGTGATATTAAATTAAGGAATAGGTTCAAATAGGATTCGACGTGTAAGAACAGACTGACTAGTCCTTTTGGCATCTCGTCACAATATTGCTGCATAATCGAAGAGTTTTTGGCGAAAATTTCAAATAGAGAATATTTTATAATATTCAAGTAAAAATTTGAACGTTTTCATTTTCTTTCAAAATTATTCCTTTTCTACAGTTATACTTCTGTTTTAAAAATTATTATATATTTTTAATGTTAATTTTACTATTAAGTCCATTATGTAATTACTACATGACTCATTTAAGGCTATAAATTTGTTCATTATATCATTTTTTATTATTTTGACATTTTAAAATCACATTATATTATGATACTCATTAGGATTATATATAGGAAAACCTGTAGTTTTATTGAAGTATTCTTCACAAAAAAAACAATGTCCCCCTCCGAAAGTAATTTCTGGTTACGGCCCTGCATTAAACACATTGACGTGACTTGAATTCACATGTTGCAATTTCTGTTACATTATTACTTGAATTTGTCATCATAAGAAAATAGGTCTAGTAGAGAGAAATATAATTTACAAAATTCCGTTATTGTTTTTATTTAGTTTGCATTTCGGTATTTCAGTGATTTCATGTTTGAACTTGTTACCAAAGTTTAAAGCAACAGCTTGAGAATTTCATTATTTTCACTTATAATCAGTATTAGAAACGCAAAAAGTTGCCAGTTGTGAATGTGTTAACTAGCAGTATTACGTCTTTAAAATTTCTTTGAAAGTTTTCGGTCAAAAAATTCAAAATTAAAATTTCAAAAAATTTTAACTGATTTAAATTGTTTATCCTAAACTTTATAGCATTCCGTCACGAGAGAGAAAAAGATTTTTTTTACCTCCTAGATTACATTTTACTATTTACCATTGATGTAAATGTCACGCAAGACGTACGTAAGAGCAAGATTTGCACTGAAGCGTGGTGATTGTAAATTTCAAAAAGAATGTACAGTGTGATTTATGACTTACTGCGACAGAGTAATCAATTACATAAGGAATACTTGAGATAAATGATCCGAAAGCTTTTACAAAAAGCAAGCAGAAGGAATCTTAATCGAATGAAAAAGAGTCAATGTCTCTTCCAACGTCTACTGCAAAACTCAATTTCGAAAGCAAATGGAAAAATAGCTATATCGTTACCTTGGAAGAAAGTCGTTTCAACTCAAATAAAAGAGTCTAGTTTGAGAAAACGCCTTTCAATTATTTCACGAAACGTTAATTGAAAATTTTCTGCTTTTTTTTTTAGAACCAAAAGAATCTTTTACCGTGATATGTTTAGAAGATATTACTAAAGTTTACAATTATATTGGAACTTATCGTATTTTTAAGGAGTCGGAAATAGAAAACGATGAAGGAATGTAGAAATACGATAAAATGAGTGACTAGGAATAAATAAATTATGTACAACACTAATAGGAAATATTTAACATTTTATAATTTATAACATGTAGAACTTAACTTTAAAAATAAATTTTTTAAATGCAATTCTCTATGATAATATAAAAAATAAATCTGTAGAAGGACGAGACTCTTATTTCATAAGACATTTAGAATTAATTTAGACTATTTTTCTAGGAACCATTTTTATTTCCTTTCGAAGTTCCACAACACAGAACACCAAACAACAAAGAGCACAAAACACACTCTCATAGACCACTGACACTATATTAGAACACACTCGATGGCTTTCTAGCGCCACCTATCGTAAAAAAGGAGAGGGGTAATATTTGTACCCGCTACAAATCTAAAAATGTAAAAACATGAACTAGTTTCTACATTGAAAGAAAAAAGTTCTCCGAACGTAGACGGATACATTAACCGAGTGCAAGGATAAGTCAATAAATATAGCATTTTTATGCGCCACAGTTTTTCTGAAATTAAAATATCCTACAAAATACTTTTCAAAAAAGACACGGGATGTTACTGGTTAGATTATGTATACTCAGGCCGATAACTGGACGCGAAACGGTTAGTTTGTTATAAATTGTTAGGAGAATCTCTCCTGATTTTTCTTTCTGTTACAAATGCCTTCATCTTGGGATGCGACCCCAATCTCCCGTCATCCAGGGCCTCACTCTATTGCTCCTAATTTGACCTCTCACGAATGCCGTACCCAGCGTCACAGCGAGTGTTTTTTCATCCTCCAGTCCGGTCTCAGGAGGACAGGTCAGGAGTCCCCCTCCTGAGAGGCAAACTGCCTGACTTTACAACCTGTTGATACTGTTGTCGTTTCACCTCCGCAGGTCATGCGTTCGCAGAGGATGGGCTGGAATGCAAACCCTGTTTGGGTTCTTAGTCACGAAGTCAGGAGAATAGACATTGAATTAAGCTAAGCGGTTTGTTGTAGTTATTTTTGGAGAAGGAAGCCAAAAAAACATAACTTATTGCTGTCATACTTCATGGATGTAGACACTGAGACTGCAGAATGACGTATTCATACAGAATACGACAGTTTGAATTTCGTACATAGCGTGATACTAAAAATACATGTAAATATTAGAAAAGTATTTTTATGTTATTTTAAAATGGTGTTTTAATTAACAACTAATTCATAATATGAGATATTAAAAAGCTTTTGTTATTCTTGCCACTCCGAAATCTAAACTATCTTCTACATAATCTATGATTCAAATAGGTTTAATAATTTTTAACTTTAGGATATCTTGCCAAACAATTATCAGTACGAAAGTGAAGGGGGGGTAACAATTTTTAATTTAGTTCTAAATAATCATTGAAATAAAAGGAGAAGTTTGTCAATAACGCATAGGCGTAAATAATAATAATAAAACTTTGTGTTTATGTTTTTATTATTTAAACCTTTCTGTTAGTGAAACTTTTCTTTATTTACTAGCATATTGCAATCATATAACAGGATCAGTAAAATTTTCAATATTTATATAATTTAAAGTAATCTATGAAGCAGATAAAAATATGGTTTGTTTTTTGGCTGAGAATTATCTGGTACAAGCTCAATAATTTTTTTTCATACTCTTCTAAAACCTCCCGATATTGTGAATGCAGTTTAGAATCACGTTGAATTCATTTAGAAAGATAATTCAAAGTTTTCTTAGCTACTAAATTATCGTTAAGTTCTTCCCAATTATTGCCTCAGTAATTAATTGGACAGAAAAGATAAATGCAACTATCATTACTACATGGAGGTAGATAGAATTTGTTGTTAATATCGGTGAAAAAAAAATTTCATTGCAAAACAAAAATAATCGATGATTAAATTTAAAACTATCACATATGTACATAATCTATTATTTAAGTCATATTTAAAAGAAAATTATTTGCGTAATATCTAAGTTCATGGATAAACGGATGAAAATAATGCAACGATATTTATATAATTTAAAAATAAGAAATATTAAATGAGATGGTTAGAGGAATGACGTCATAATGCTAGAAAAAAAATGTTATTTTTACCTATTCATTATGTGATAAATTGATAAATTTAATCGCCTGCTCTTAACCGGGGAAAATAGGGCTTGAAATAATTATATTAAATGCTAAAATAAGGGGAAAGGGGTGGATTTCGAATGTTGTTAACCTAATTCATCAAGAATCCAATATGGATGCCTCTATCTATTCCAGATAAACCTCTTCATAAATTCGAGGACAGACGGGCAGATAACTTAGACTATTATTACATAGGGAATTATTCGTACAGTGGCTTAGATAATGTAAGAATTTTTGCCTGTAGAATGTTAACAATAAAGTCACACTTTTCGCTTTAACAATCATTTCTATACTATATTATGCACCAGATATATTCTTAGTCTCTTGAATTTCACATATTTAAAAATATATTCATTATCATAATATAGTAATGCCATGGTATAACTTTATATACAATATTTAACAACAAATAACATAATATAACAGTATTTAAAGAATATTACGGTTTTGTGATATTCTCTATTCTGAACTGATAAAATGATTATTTTTTTAAAATCGATTATTAAAGCTTTGCATAAACTCATTGCTAATGTAATCTATGCGGTTTAATCTCATTGTTTACCCAAATCTCAAAATCAAATACAGGTTTTTAAGCAAAAATATATGAATTAATTTGTAAAACAGCTGAAAACTTTTAGATAAATACCGAAAATAAGTCATTTAATACCTATTACCTCCTTAACACAGTATCGTAAAAGCCTGTGCGAAACAGCATATGCTTCAAGGAGAAACTTATATGTCAGCACGGGGATTAACTTAGATGGTGTAGAATCTCGAGTCAGTCCCACGTTAGTCTGTCTAAACGGCAGTCAGAGCTAACCCTTCCCATAGAAGATCGACTTCCATTTGAAATGCCTTTCCCTACTCTCTTTATTTTGAATACTCGGAAAGAAGGTCATCTCTGCAGCCGTCAAGATCTCACTACCTGTTGATGCCTCGCTTCCACAGGTCATGTCACCGCGTGAGATACCAGCATCACCACAAACCAAGGTCGGGCTGCGAGTTAGCTTCGGCGCCGGTATATCAGGACAGATATACAACGAGATTAATCAGGTCAAGAACAGCTAATCAACAGACATGGGAGTTTGTCGGGTAACATTTACGAGGATTACAGGATGTGGGTGTGTAAAACATATCGATTTGTCTTAACTATATATTTCTTAATGTTAATTCTTTCTTTTTCCTAGAATTCGTTGGCTCCGAAATTCCAAGGCTGCAGAACGGAATTATAATTATATACTCTTCCTTTTCACCAGAATGAAAAAAAAATGTTAAATTTATATTTTATTTAAAAGAAAACCTAAATTTTTAAAATATAATCGAGGATTACAAAGTGCGGTAAGAAATTAAAATATTTTCTATTCAAACTCTTGTTTACAGATAAAATGACATATAGCAAAAAGTCTCCTTGAAAGAGATGAAAAGAACTAATTTAGCACTCCTAATGCAATTTAGAAAATAATCCCACGAGAAAGTTTTAAGCGATTACACCAAAACAATTGTTTTGAGAATCCTTGGTTTTCAAATGAGAGCTAATAAGGTCTAAAAAGTAGTCTCATAGACTGGCTCAGTCACAATACATATTTACAAAATGAATACTCTTTTCCTTATCGTTAACTATGCCAGTATAGACGGCTTTACTGTATTTTGCTGCATAAATAGATAGAGCAAGGAAATCTGGCAAATGGAAGACCATGACTCAACAAACAGTTTTCCTTTTAGAGACCATAGTGTTAAACAACACCCGCAAGAGTCGAAGCAACTCATTAGGCAAAGGTATAGATCTCGTAACTGAAAAATCGCGGGTTCGGTGCTCGAGCCGGCTATGGGTGATTGATTCTACATAAAGAAAATTTTTCTGAACATCCTACAAAATTTTCGGAAAAAGAATACGCTACTAATGTAAAATAAAAACTATATTAAGGTTAATTTCTGGATCTCAAAACTAGAGCTAAATGATATCTGAATTTTAATATTGTGATTTATTGTTTACCAAATAACACTATATTAATATGTTCTAATATATAGAGAGGCAAATATAAAGGCGTTCTGCATAAAATAATACAAACACACGTATATCAATGTGTGTGTTGGTTATCTAGAAAACTAAAATTCAATTTCTTAAACTGAACACATAAATTTAAATTTTAACATATTGCTTTAAAAAAGAAAATCACATAACATATTATTAATGTTCTTCGGTAGAAAAATGATTTGTGGACTCAGCAGAAAAGATATAACTTTTTGATTATCTTCGAAATTCATTTATATGTTTTTTATTTGAAGCAAAAAATGGTTTTAAAAAACTTTCTTTTTAATTTTCAAAAACAGATTTTTCAGAAAATTCTTTTCAAATTTTCGAGATTTTTTTTAAAAATAATTTTTGGAACAGAATCTCACAAATATTCGGGAAATTCGGAAATTTTCTGATTAGAATCACCCCTGGAGCCGGCTTAAGACCAGCCGTGTTCGTTTATGTTGACTGGAGCACGAAAAAAATGTTCGTGGTCACAATGTCCTCCTCGTTCTCAAGCGGTGCCACTGGTAATGGCAGGCCAAGCATGGAGGTCTTCTTCTTGGTGTCCCTGCTTCTAAATTACGAGTACCCACTGTGAGCAAAGTCGTTCTTTCACCCTACAGATGGTCTTCATAAAAAACGAAAGGCTAACCACTTGACTTAATTCGAGTAGATAGAGATGGCTCAAGTCCTTGGCTTATCCAAGGGGCGTAAGTGAAAACAATAAGAACAACAACACTATTCATTTCTGATACTATAGAAAATACAGAATTTTTATGTAAAGGTCTGAAACCTATTATTATTATTCATCATTTAGATTAGGGGTTAAAAAGAGGAAAGCAAAGAGACTTGGGGTTTTCACCCTTGACTTTAGATTTGAAAACCCCTGAGATTTGGGTACTTCAGATAGCTAGATGTGTCCCTTAAGGATCGGCCACATTTGTGATACCCGATAATTATACCTATCTCCCAGTTTCGTTGCAGAACGATGGCGGAATGGTTAGGGTGCTGGCCTTCGGAACCGGAGTTCGTAGGTTCGAATCCCACTATGGCATGGATGTTCGTAGCCGTTCGGAATCGGCTTTAAGCAGTAGGTCCCGGTCTCGTTAGCCCTCGTGTTGCAAAAAGTAGACCGTAGCGCTCCAAAGCCAAAGCCAGTTTCGTTGGTCTTCCGACTTGTGGCACATTCCGACAATCACCGCTCACCTTCCACTTCTTAATCACATAGACCACTGTCGATTTTGGGTACTTCAGATCGCTAGATATGTCCCTTAAGGATCGGCCACATTAATTATACCTTTCTCGAAATCAGAGAGCTCCGAACTGAGCGGCATCTTGCATGCGACTAATGCTGATGCTGTTTCCTACACGATGTATACCGGCAGAGGTCGTGACTTACCTCAGGACCGCATATATCGTCATTTACATAGGTATCCAAATACTTATTGGTAGACAGTGTATATATGGTGGTCTTCGGAAATAAAATGTTTTCTAGAAGTTGCTCGTCAAAGCTTTTAAATTGGTCAGGCCTAGTCTAGAAGCTATTTCAAGATTGAAAATTTAAATACTAAAGGTTTTCTGGTACATTTAGGCCTTACAATCATTCCTCCGCAATGTCAGGGTAAATATTTAATTTAATACGAATTATGAATACGTAAAAGAATATTTATTACTCTACTACAATTTCAGTAAAATGCAATTTTGTAATAAGTTGTTTAATCCATCATTTATGGAAAGAAAATAAACGAGTAACAGAACCAATAAATTACTAAGTGATGTGTCACTTAATAAAAATGTAATAGGATCCGGATTTTACATGAATCATTTGTACGGTTGAAGAAGGCTGGATAAGTGCCAAGTTCAAGAAGCAGTTTTATGGATGAGTGAATATAGGGCTACGACTGTTATCAATCTTCTAGTTCAAAAATAATGTTTCATTGGTTTGCAAACACGGAAGTAATAACGATATTTGTTTTTGTGAACAAAGATAATGGGAAATAGAGATGTCCACTTTTTTAATTAACAGCGAAGATGGTTTCGGACTGGCCGCTCACCTGTGCTGCTGTGAAACACTTGGTTGACCTTTGATGAAATGGAATCCAATTCACAACTTGATGTTTTTTTTCCAATTTAAAAGATTTCATTTAAAAAAAAATAAAAGAAATCATGCCTCAATAAAGCTGTAATATTTTTTACAAGTTTTGTAAACTGCGTAATAGCATACAAGCAAAAAATAGCATTATTAAAGTGAATTATTTAAAAGAAAAATAAACGGAAATTTAATTAAATAGAAATCTAAGGAAATAAACTACACAAATTGTACAACACTTCAAGTTGTTAAGAATCATGTTACGCATGGTCTATTATTTGAGCAGGAAAATAAAATAGTAGACTAGAATTTATACGCATCTTTGAACGGGTTAAATGTTATTTAAGAAGATAACTGCGATCTTTATTTCTGCAATTCATGATTATTTTTTATTTCGTTTGAAGCTTTACTGATTACAATTTTTAAACTGGAGTTACTTAAATTTGTAATTTATAAAGCATTTATTTTTTATTGAACATCGACTCAGATCGTAAGCCAAAAAAGAAATGCACATTTCAACTTATCAGGTTAAGTTTAATATAGAAACCGATATTACTATTAAGAAATAACAGTTCTGTTGTTATATACAGTAATGAACTTGCATGTCCTTACGTGGCGATAATTTTTCTGGATTGCTTAATGAATTTTAATTAGTGAGTCACAAAATCATTTTCAAGAACTTAGTAAATTTAGCAAAAATATGTAGCACGGGAATGAAAAAGGTTACTATCAAAATAAAAACTCATAAATACTCTAATATTTAAATATTTTTTAGACTAAAATATTCTTAATTTTTTTAAACTTCTTATTAAGTTAAGAAAAGTAAGATTGTATTTAAAAGATCGTCCATACAACTTCTTAATTTATTCAGGAAAAGATTTTGTTGGTTTGCAAATAATGACGTCAAGTATTTTGTAGACTAGCATACAACCCGTCATATGACGGGATCAGTAAAAAACTTTACTGGCCGTATGTTAGCTGCCAACTTTAATTTATCTTCTCAAATTACGCCGAACGCTGGCAGATTGGTTAGGGCGCTGGTCGTCGGTACCGGAGTTCGTGGGTTCGAATCCCACTATGACATGGATGTTAGTAGCCGTTCGGAATCGGCTTTAAGTACTAGGTCCCGGTCTCATTAGCCTTCGTGTTGCAAAACAGTAGACAGTAACGCTCCAAACCAAACCTTGTCATATTACATGATAGGATAGACAGCAGAAATTTTAATATTGACATTGATTATTTGGCGATATATATAAATGATGTCCAAAATTTAGCTAATCGATTGCAAACTGTGTGGGCATATATAAAAATCAAACACACAAACGAACAATCTTCTTAATTTTCAAAGATCTATAACTTAAACGCTAGATATTTAATATTCCGTAAAATAGACTCCCAGACTTTTATGAAAAGAATTTGTTGTTCATACCGGTGATAAAATTTTCATTGCAACAAAAAATAATCGATGATTAAATTTAAAATTATCACATATGTACCTAATCTATAATTTAAGCCAAATATAAAAGAAAATTATTTACGTAATATCTAAGTTCAGTGATGAAACGTATGAAAATAATCCAGACGATATTTAAGTAATTTAAAATAAGAAATGTTTAAATGGGATGATTAAAAGAATAATGTCATAATTCTAGAAAAAAAATGTTATTTTTACCTTTTTATTATGTGATATATTAATAAGTTTAATCGCCTGCTCTTAAAATGGGGCTTGATATAATGATATTAAACGCTCGAAAAGGGGGGGAAGGGGTGGATTTCGGACGTTTTAAAGACGAAGCTTTGAATTTTGCTAACCTTAAATCATCAAGAATCCAATATGGATGCCTCTATCCATTCCAGGTCCAACCGCTTCATAAATTCGAGAACAGACGGACAGATAACTTAGGCCAATATGGATCCAATATGGATGCCTCTATCCATTCCAGGTCCAACTGCTTCATAAATTCGAGGACAGACGGACAGATAACTTAGGCTACTATTATATAGGGTATAATTAAGTGAAGCTAACTAAAACTTCTAATTAGAACTCACCGAGAAGAACTGTTTGTTTAAGGCTTGATAGGATCTTTACTAAAAACAATGCTCTTGCTGTTTTAATAGTTTTTTGAATGAAAATTAATGAATTCAAAGGTCTCATGAATACTTCTTCTATTCTGCCCATGGCAATACTTTAATGAGACTTTCTCTCAAAGGATTCAAAAGTTATTTATGTCATAAAATTTTTACTACTTCACTCCACCAATATTTTTTTCAAGCAGGTCGTAAAATTTTCAACGTAACTTCTATTTACAGTCATTTGCATAACTGTTTAATTCTCACATAACATCATTAGAACAATTAATTTTTATAACATTCAATCGTCAGTACAAAGATATTTAACTTTCTAAAACTTTTCTCTTAACAATTATTTCAATATTAATCATTATTATATCACCTTCTTATTTTCTTTACAGTATTAAATTCTCAACACATGGCTATGAAATGAAACTTTTATATAGTGACTTAATTTTGAATGTTTTATAACAGGGAAGTGGAAAGAATTGCACAAGAAGTTTACTTTTTTCTACTTTGTTTCTTATAAGTAATTAAACAAGTGAATAACTCTGCATGCATTATTTTGCTTACTTAATGATTTTCAATCACCTGAATCCTACGAAATAATAAAGCAACTGAAGCGTGCAATGGACGAAATCGGCTTAAAGCGGTTGAGTTTTTGTTAGTACGTTGCTGTGCATTAGAGCAACTTCAGTGAATTCATGAACAACCGTGAAGCTTATGCAATGTTATTTTATCTCTCCTATCTTATGAGTTTTCTCATATATTTTATATTGACATAAAAAGTATATAGATACAGAGAGGTAACCCACTGGGAGGCTTATTTTATTTTAGAAATAATCAATTTTGACCCACCAGAGGTTTAACTTAAAAAATATATCGATTGTACCTAACACCGGCTCAAATATCACACCTTAGAAATATTATGGCTAATAAAATTTTATGAATTCTAACTTTTAGTTTTTTAATTTTCACTAATTAAGCTAATGTTGAATGCTTTATAGAAGATTATTAAAATATTATGTATGGGTATAGATAAAATTTGATGAGCCAATAAAGTTTTTTTTAACTTCAACGATTGTTGCTTCAACATCAACATCAACATCAATAGTGCCGAAAGATGGCCGATTGGTTAGGGTGCTGGCCTTCGGTACCGTAGTTCGTGGGTTCAAATCCCACAGTGGCATGGATGTTCGTAGCCGTTCGGAATCGGCTTTAAGCTGTAGATCCCGGTCTCATTAGCCCTTGAGTTGCAGATAGTAGAACGTAGCGCTCCAAACCAAACCAAATCAACATCAATAGCTATGAATTTAATTACTCTCATCTAAAGTCATATAAATTTTACATGATAAATAATGCTTCAAAAAATACTGTACTACATTTATTAAGTAATTCAATAAAATTAAAAGAACAATATGTTTTAAAAAATATATTGATATATACAGCCGTTACTACGCTTGATGCTTTCAGCTTAAATTTGCTTCCTAATCCTGCTTCGTAAATTGTAAAATTTAGCTGATAGAAGCTTGTAAGTTGAACCTCATTACAGCAAATCCAGTATACAGCGAAAATATTTGTTCCTCCATTTTCTTTCTGATATTAATATTAATTTACTCTCTTACACCAAAATATTAGAAATCGGATATAACAAAATCTCTTTCATTAATTCATTGATTTTTTTTTCAATTTTTTTCTTGTTTAATCATTTTGCAGTTGTGAAAGCAGAATTTTGTCTTAATTTTATAGTAAAATATGCGATATTAATAATTTTCATCTCCCACAAACAGTGTAAGAAAGAGTGTTGGAGTCTTTTGTTGCACTGGGCTAAATAAATAAATAAATAAAATAAAACAAAATAAAATAAAATTTACTTGGAATTAGCATTATTTCAGCAGAAGATTATAAATTAGTTCTGTATCGGTAAGTCAGAAACAATTAAAGGAAAAAATATTTTTCACTTGTGTTTAAATATAGTCAGCTTAATACTTATGCAATATTTATGCAATTTTTATAGTAATTCTTCTTCTTCAGTGGCCAGACAGCCCAGAATGGGCCCTTGCATTCGAGGTCCAACCGCTTCATAAATTCGAGTACAGATGGACAGAAATCTTAGGTTATTATACAGGGAATGTATTAAGAGATCGTGTTAATAGCAAGAACTGGAGTTCAAATTTCAGTTGAATTTATTTTTCCTAATCATTAACCCAATTGTACCACACCAACTAAATATTTCTGTAAGTTATTAAAACTTAATCCATATCATTAACATGGTGTAACTAAGTATATAAAATCAAAATTTTGAAAAAATATTTTTAATTTTTTATGTAATTGGCTGTCCTATAAATAGGACAACGGTCCATTATGCTACTAAAAGTTAACAAATATCACTTGCATTGCTTTAGGCAGATTCATAGGTGAAATTTGGGGAAACAGTCAAAACAAAGTCCAACATTACATTTTAAGCATACTGTTGTAGGTTTTCTCTTGCAATTATTGAACTGATAGTAAAAAAGTAAGGATTATCTTGCAAAAAATCTCCAGTGTTCTGAATAGAATAGACATTACCCCTTGTTGTGTCCAGGTGTGTGAACGGGTGTTTGAACTGGTTTTCATTGAAAGATAAGAAAACAAATGTGTGCTATCAATGCAATATCGAATTATTCATAGAAATATAATCAGGATTGGACCGTCGTCTTAATTTTAGGGCATCTTTTTCATACTTACAAAATACACATGTAAAATATATTTTTCAACAAAAACTTTCAACTACATTATTAGCTCTGTTTTTAGCAAAAAGCAACCTGTAAAAGCAACCTCTTTAATGTTTAAAAAAATAATAATAATAAATATAAAATTAAAGATTAAAAAATGACAATTTTTAAGAGGTTGCTGAAAATAAATTTTAAAATACAATATAATTTGATTTCTCAGTTTTTTTGTTACCATGCTAAAGTATGTCTATTTTAAAGGTGTTAAAATAAAATCCACTCAAAAAATATTTATAACTTTATTATTAAATGGAATTTTATTTGCTGTCCTGTTTATAGGACAGCGGTTCAATATGGGTTAACTCACTCGGAATGCAAGCTTAAAATTTATATTTACCGATACTTTTACGACTGCCGTCTTTGCAAGAGACTAGTCTTCCCCGTGTTTCAATTTCCCATTCATTAAAAGTGACTCCCCGCCAATGCAAACTTTTAACCTCGTTTCTCCCCCTGCTGTTTGCCTTGTTTACAGCAGACGAGCTTTGCGTCATCTCGACGGAGCCAGGTAACGAAGCCGCGGCACTTCGTTCCCTAATTGGACCTTCAATAAAAATACCTCGCAAGAAAACCACCCGGAAGACCATTGAACACGGGAAATGTATTCCGGCCGAAGTACATACGACAGCAGTTTCTGGAAACGAGATAGTTTTGCAACAGCTTCTTTTGAACGATTTCTTAAAGTTCCTTTTCTATCTGATGGCTACTTCTTTCTTTTTTTCGCGTTACAATAGGTCTCGCTTCACTTCCTTTCACGGGTTCCAATTAATTGCGGAGAGATACTAAACGCCGGTTTGGAAGACGCGGATTTCTCGTTCATTTTGTAGCCTTTGTTTGGGAAGTTTTCTGTGTCGCCGAACAATAGGCGCTCTGATGCGAATAAAAAGAAAAATATGAAGCACAAAGGAAAACCAATTCTCCATTCGGCTAAGATTTTAAAATGTTTTTGCGTTATCGAGTAATAATATTTGGTATTCAGCGCGGATATGTATAACCCAATAAGTTACGGCACACCGTTCTAATAATTCAATAAAAAAAGGGTAAATAAGCATATTTTAACTAGAGAGATGCTAAGTAATAGTAAAATAGTTGGTCTGATGAAGTATTTAAATTAAAATTATTTCCCGCTTTCACCTCAAAATTTATATTTATTCGTGCACACATGTTTATATCTGTACACACGCATACATACATATATATATGTATATATATGTACAAATGTATATATTGTACACACACACACACACACACACACACAAACACACATATATAAAATATATTATATATATATATATTATTATATATATATATATTTTATTTATTTATACATGCACAGATATATATCTGTGTACACACACATACACATATAATATTTCTATATAAATAATATATCTGTACACATATAAATTTATATTTATACGTGTACACATGTATATATCTATCTGTATACACACATATACATATATATATATACATATATATATATATATATTTATATACGGGCACATATGTATATATCTGTATAGACATACACACACACACACACACACAACATATATATATATATATATATATATATATAAATATTTATATTTATATGTGCACACATGTAAATATCTGTATACATACACATATATGTGAGTTAACACTGTTTACACGTATATATAGTGGAAACTCACATATACGAAGATCAGGGGGAAATGATATTTCATCATTAGCGACCCTACCTCAAGACGTTCTCTCCTAATTATTACTCGTCAACTCTTTTATATGGAGTTATTAGTGATTCATTCGTCTGCACTAAAGAGTGTGCTGCGATTTCTGCCTTTAAACCCCTAAATTAGTTTAATAAGTTATTCACTTATATGTGGGAATGTTCGATCTCCTACATAAATTATATATATATACATACAGTCAAAACCCGATATAACAGCATCCGTTCCACTAACAATTCGACGCTATAACGAGTTTGGTGACATATCGAATTATAATCCTTTTATATTAAGATAAATGATGTACTCATTTCTTTTGTTTGCAGAGTGCAGACAGTGTAAAATCATTTCTTTAACATTAATTTATTAAAATAAGTGCTAGAATTATAACATAATCCAACTACTTTATAAAGGGACGTTTTTTTTTCAAGTTTTTTCTGAATAATAATTATTTTCTTGCTAGTATAACATTCCTTGAATTTTTCATTAATTGTAAAAGGACTTGAAATTTTGTAAGATAATTTCCTGTGCTGTTGCATTCGGTTAGTAATAATATTTTTAAAATCGGTTCAATTTTTCTAGAGAAACCCAACCGATTAAAAAACAACAACTGCGAATCATCACTCTATTTAGTTTTACTAAAATGTATAAAGAACATAATACGTTTACCAGCTGCTAAAAACAATGTGAATTTTGAAACAGACGGAGGTGAAATGAGTATCCGAACATGTTTGCACTAACACAATAATTTATACCAGGCCCGTAAAGATAAGAATTAGTGAAGATAAGTTTTTATGCTTATTAAGTTTTTACTGAAGAACGTAATACGTTTACCAGCTGCTAAAAACAATGTGAATTTTGAAACAGACGGAGGTGAAATGAGTATCCGAACACGTTTGCACTAACGCAATATTTTATACCAGGCCCGTAAAGATAAGAATTAGTGAAGATAAGTTTTTATGCTCATTAAGTATGAAGAATAAATACTTTTAAGAAAAAAAGAATTTTGAAAAGTCGGAGGTGAAAAAAAACACAAAAGAAAAAAAAGGAAAAAGATTAACACATTTTTACATTTGTTGTTTTTAACTGGAAAATACCCCTTGGCTTTATAAAGAATTGGCAATTTAACGGATTTATAACATTGCATAGTGAATATTTGTTTACACAGATATGTAGTGCTATAACGTGTCACTAAATCGAGGTTTAACTATATATATATATATATATATATATATATATATATGTGTGTAAGGAAAATTCTCAGGGGTTTTCAAAACTTAAGTCAAGGGCTAAAAATTATAGCGTCATTTTCATTCTCATTTTTAACCCCTAATCTAAATTGTCCATAGTTTACGCTCTCAGAGATGGGGCCTGACCAATTATAAACCTACATGGCTCTAGCGAACAATTTAGAAAATTTCCAAATAAAAAGGAGATTCACGCTGTGGAGACAGATTTTTCTAGAGATATTTTCCCACAGATATTGACCCAGGTGTTAAGGGTCTTGTACATGCCAGCTGAATCTTCAGTTTGTCTTGTACCTATCATGAAGTGGCAACTAATCCTCCAACGTACTCCTAATAAAGGTCTTTAGCTGAAATTCTATCAGTTTTATGGCCATGACTGCAACCATCCATCGAGAAGTCCGTCTCATTACATACATACATACATATATATATATATATATATATATATATATATATATATATATATATATATATATATTATATATTATATATTATATATCCCCCCACACACTAACACATAACGTGAGCTGTAAAGCGGCATGAGCAAAATATATTTCCAAAGCTGTCCGTAGTATCTTTTAGATGGACAAGCTCGATATAGAATATTTTTGCAGCGGTATGGGATAATCATTTATTCTAATTCCTTCTTTAAATTCATTGAAAAAGGACTTCCGCTGTCAGACAGTTGTTCACCTTCATTTTGTTTCTCCAAGAACTGATAATTCGCTGTCGCAGTGTGACCATGACATTGTTTCAAAAGACAAAGAAATGTCCAATGAAGGACAAAAGAGGAATATTTTCTATCGCGGGCTCAATAATTTTATTATACTCGCGGCTTTCTCCTTATTTTTGAGATAAAATGAGTATATATATACTGAAACAGCAAACAACCCGCAATATATAAAATTCCACTTCCAAGGACAAATTTCAATACCATTTAAAGTAATTTTATTTTTTAATATTACTATTCTTAGCTAGGAGTACTTCTACGAAGTTGAAAATTAACTGTCCTTATATCTGGTGTAGTGTTGCGACTTATTCCTTTTTTTCTAGCCAAAAGCTACATCAAGGAGCCGATTTAAGTCAATCGTGTATCTCTCTCATTTCACCTTATGTCCGGATTTGGTTTCGGATTTAGTTTGGTTTGGTTTGGAGCTCTACAGTTTATTTTTGCAACACGAGGGCTAATGAGGCCGGGACCTACTGCTTAAAGTCAATCCCAATGGCTACGAACATCCATGTCTCATAGGGATTCTAACCCACGATTTCCGGTAGGTTCAAACTCCACCGAGGCATGGATGTTCGTAGCCGTACGAAATTGTCTTTAAGCAATAAATAGGTCCCGGCCTCGTTAACCCTCGTGTATGAAAAGTAGACCATAGAGCTCCAAACCAAATCCGAAACTTGCTTATCTTTGCAAGTTTGCGGTCGGAAGATGAGATACGAGAGATTTACATTTGACTTGAATCGTTGCCTAAGTGCACAAGTTAGGGAATTTTTAAACAATCGCAAATGAAAAAGCGTGAAGTAAGTAGGTCCTTACACATAAGGCCCATACAATTTAAAAAATAAGATGTCCTGAGTAGAAGTACATTCGGAATTGAAGAGAAACGTGTTTTCTCCATTGACATATGTAAGATTCCCGATGTATCCACTAATGATTCTATTCTGGTGGTGACCTGGGTACGTCTATCACCCTTAAAAGAACGGGCATTCCCAGGAGGACTCTTGGAGAACTAAAAGTGGGACGAAGGATTCTTCCATAATTGTTATTTTAAGATCTTTATTTTGATCAGATTCATATTTTTATAAAAATTTTAGGATTAATGGACTAGACACACCATCCTTAGCAAGGATCCCATATATTTTACCCTTATCATTAAAACAGTCATCCTGCTAGTTCCGTCAGATACCATTGTCCTTACATATTACAGAAATACCTTTAAAAGCACCTTCGACTTGGTGACAAAACATTGAATAGAAATTGCATTTTGACAATTTAGAAAAATCTTAAGATAACTTTTCAGTTGCTATTCTTGCCATAAAAGTATATAATGTACATAATTTGAAAAAAAAAACTTAATAATGAATTTTTTACTCTCTTTATTAAAATGTAAAAGAAAGAGAAAGTCTTCAGCACGATATCAGAAAATATTTCACTTTCACAATACGTATCCTTTTACTAATATAACTGATAATAGTATATCTGCCCAGTACATCAGTGAAATTCATACACAAATCCTTTAAATGCTGGGATTTTAAAAAATCAATAATATTCTACATTTTTTAATATAAAAAATTCGCAACTTTAAATTTTTATTCTTGCTTTAAAAATACAAGTTTGTGACAACCAACTTCAGACTTTCATGATTTCGACGGTACTTAATATTAGAAATACAAAAATTTGCCAATGGCGAATGCGCTAATTTTAGTTTCTGAGTTATGCGCGTAAGCTAAGCATTACGAAATGTCAGAAAACATTTTTAAGGTTTAAATTATGTAAGAAAAAGATAACCGAATCAAATAATTTAATAGACTATAATTCTCATTTTGTTTGAATTATGGTAAAAGTAATGGTAGCGGAATGGAAATAGATGTTTATATTTCAGTATATAAATTACTCATAATGTTTTTTATAAAAAAAGTATCACTAAGTAAGTAATAAAAAATTCTCCATCTCGTCGAAAGCTTTCTCATCCATAATCTTAAATAAATAATCTAAAGCTAGAAAAAGGGTGATTAAAAAAATTGTGGGTAGAATCATATCATCTACTATAATAATTGCCTTCAATTCACAAGATTTCTATCAAAGTTCATAAAAGAAAGAATTTTACTATGTGTGAACTGCAATTTCTGAAATAT
>CM063498.1:59512197-59514697 GCA_032207245.1 Pardosa pseudoannulata
TTGTACACACTAATCTTTTTCATGTTATAAAGAACAGTCCCGCACTGAAGTATATTTTTTTCGAATAGCCATGGCTTTATTATACACATTATTTTTTTTCCTCAAATTTTGACAACAGATTATTTCCTGAAATAAAACATTACTGACCTCCCAAAAGGTAATATTATTTTCGACTGAAATAAAATAATCCTTCTTTACTATTTTAGCAAATAGTAAACTTCTTTACTCGTTTAGCAAACAGTAAACTATTTCTATTTGTTAATTGTTGGCTATATTTAAAGCTTGCTGACCATTCTAGCCGCTATATTTGCTTTATGTTATAGATTAAATAACCATTATATAGTAAATAACACAACATTTAATGAATGACAGCTACTTCTTGTACACACTAATCTTTTTTGTGTTATAAAAAACAATCCCACTGAGGTATATTTTCCCGAATAGCCCTGGCTTTATTATACACATTATTTTTTTCTCCTCAAATTTTGACAACAGATTATTTCCTGAAATTAAACATTATTGACCTCCCAAGAAGTAATATTATTTTCAACTGAAAAAAAATAATCCTTCTTTACTCTTTTAGAAAACAGTAAACTATTTCTATTTGTTAATTTTTGGCTATTGTTAAAGCTTGCTGACTATTCTAGCCGCTATATTTGCTTTATGTTATAGATTAAATAACCATTCTATAGTAAATAAAACAATATTTAATGGATGACAGTTACTTCTTGTACACAATAATCTTTTTCGTGTTATAAAAAACAATCCCGCTCAGGTATATTTTTTCGAATAGCCCTGGCTTTATTATACACATTACTTTTTTCTCCTTAAATTTTGACAACAGATTATTTCCTGAAATAAAACATTATTGACCAAGAGGTAATATTATTTTCGACTGAAAAAAAATCCCTCTTTACTCTTTTAGCAAATAGTAAACTTCTTTAATCTTTTAGCAAACAGTAAACTTCTTTACTCTTTTAGCATATAGTAAAGTATAAACTAATAAAATTTGTAAAAAAAATTAAATTAAGAAAATTGTGCCATTTTACGTTTTATACGGAAAAATTTCTAGCAAAGTAAACTAGATAAATAAAAAGACGTACATTTAAGGGAATACGAGAAAGAGTTTTCAATTCTAGACACATTTTTAAACATTTATTTAAAAAATTAAAGGTAACAAATTTAATCTAAATAAGTCATCTATATCGTGAAAAAGTACGTGTTCTGTCACAGGTGCTTTTAGTTATAATATACTAAATCTAAACATGAGACAAGTATAAAATCTTATTATTATGTTTAAATAATAATTAAATTTCATACTTCCTCAAGTTTAGATAACAGGATTGTCTCTAAAAGTACAATTATAGGCTTTAAGGAAAGAAATAAATTAAGCTTCGCAAAAGTAGAATAAAATGCCTGAGTGTTTTCTACTTAGAAAACTATTACAGAAATAATGTTATACTATTTTTGGATTAAAATGTATAATTACATTTATGTGTTTTATGTATATAGACAATATAGCTAGGTGTATAAATAGACATTCTCGTAGCTTAGAGCTTCAGAATAGTTATATTTTTTTGTTATAGATAACTTAGTAATAAATAAAAAAAAACTTACATTTATTTAAATTAAGTAAGACCTGAAGATGCCTTTAAAAATATTGAGGTTAAACTTAAATGAGCCTTAATTCATATTAAAGCACATAGGAAACATAAATATGTCTTTATTTGAACATATTACATTCCCAACTGAAAAATGTTCATTAGAACAATATATATTTGATTCAATATTAGTTAAAGTTATGCTCTCTTTAGAATAAAATCTTTCTAAAATCAATAATCTTTATAATCAATTTTATAAAAATTATATTTAGTTTTGCCATATGACGCAACACATTAAAAAAAAGATAAAACGTGTATAACAAATGTAACAAGCAGAAATCCACTTACTCTCTAAAAACCTTTTGTAATATGTAAATTAGAAACTAATTCTTCATTTCAAATAAAAGCTAGTTATCTTTTTTTTCCTATGAACATCAATTATATTAATACGAGTACAATATCTATTTTATTTTACTGCGTGATGAAATCTAAATATTTTTGAATGTCCAATTTCATAACAGATTTTTTTTTTATTTCGAAATACTAGATAACCTTAAAACTTTGGTTCAGAGAACGAAAAATGTATTTATTTTCAATTTGACACTAAAATTTAGTTTCTACTGTATATATTTCAAAGTTTATCTTCCAGGTAAATGAATTTCATATATTTCATTTACGTACATATTTTATGTTACTTAAAAAATATATTACTTGAAATGATAAAAATTAATACACTTTTTAATCCTAAAGCGATATTATAAACTTATAAAAAGTCATTATTAGATGAGCAGGGCTGTTATTTAATATAAATCGGAAAAAGTTTGTTATAACAAATTTTAAATCCCGAAACGTACAATGTAATTCAAATTCAAGCTTACAAAAATATAATCACTAACTAA
>CM063498.1:59519697-59542197 GCA_032207245.1 Pardosa pseudoannulata
AAATTACATAGTCGATTAAAAACCTTCTTTACTAAATGGAAAAAAAATGTCTGGGAGTTGTAGGGGACATCCCAACTCCGCTGTTACATATTTAGGGAAGATAACGCGCGTCGTATGACTTACTGATTTTATCTTGAGTTGACTCAAGTTAGGAGGAGATATACAAGGCAGTAAGTTCAAGTGCGGTGGGGAAATTCCCTTTGAAAAGAAAAAAAATACTAGGTGACATTTGTAGAACTAGTTCCGCTGACACTATTATTCTATTATCTATGGCATTATTTTGAAGAACTATATAGGATTTATTACTGAAAGTAATAATAAAATTAGTGCTTCTAAGTCCCAGAAAGTTGTAAAATATAAAATAAAATAAGTTGAAATACTGTTCGTATATCTTGGGTTCATTTAATATGCTTAGTTAGCAAATGATTCTTACATGTTTATGAATCAAAGAATTACATATGCCTTAAGAAGTCAAAATCTGAATGACGCATTGATCATATGCTAACTAATTAACTAATATCAGATTTTTTTTTTACTAATTCTATGACATTTTCTCTTTTTAAATATAAAAAGTAACTTCCATTAAAATTAACTAGATATAACTGAAATTGTTTTTTCTCTGAGTGATACATTTTTAAAAATCAACATTTAGTTGTTTTTATATGTATATAATTAAAACAATTCCTTATGCATAATGTTTGTGATAGCTTCAGCAGAAGCTCTAAAATGTTCAAAAACTTCAATGAACTAAAATTGTGCATGTTACTACAAAATGTCTGCTATTTCTACCATTATTAGTTAACTAGCATATAGCCCATCATATGACGGGATTATTAAAATTTTTAATATTCCAGAACTGTTAAGTACCCAATGAGGCAGGTAAAAAATGGTTTGTTTTTTGGCTGAGAATTATCTGGTTCACTCACAATAATTTATTTATCGTCATACTCCTCTAGAGTCTCCCGATCCTGTAATGCAGTTTAGAATCACGTTGAATTCATTTAGTCAAACCGTGTGGTTATGTATAATAAACAAACACACAAACGAACAAACTTCTTAATTTCCAAATATATATAAATTAAAAGTTAGATATTTATTAGTCCGTGAAATAGACTCCTAGACTTATATGAAAAGAATTTATTGTTAATACCGGTGGTAAAACTTTCATTGCAACAAAAAATAATCGATGATTAAATTTAAAATTATCACATATGTACATAATCTATTATTTAAGCCAAATATAAAAGAAAATTATTTACGTCATATCTAAGTTCAATGATAAAACGTATGAAAATAAGGCATAATTTAAATAATTTAAAATAAGAAATAATTCAATAAGATGGTTAAAGGAATGACTCATAATGCTAAAGAAAATGTTATATTTATCTATTTGCTGTGTGATAAATTGATAAATTTAATCGCCTGCTCTTAACCGGGGAAAATAGGAGTTGAAATAATGGCATTAAAAGCTCCAAAAGAGGGGAAGGGGTGGATTTCGAACGTTTTAAAGAAGGCAGTATTTTTCGCTGTGATATGAAGCATATTTATACCAATTTATTTTAGAATCGGATCGATAGTTTAGGAGAAGATAAACATTACTCGCTATGAATTTTGCTAACTATGGATGCCTCTATCCATTCCAGGTCCAACCGCTTCATAAAATCGAGGACAGACGTACAGATAACTTAGGCTATTATTATATAGGGGATCATTGCACTAATTACATTTTTGTTGATTAAAAAATGCATGATTAAAGAAATTAATGCTTAATTTCTAAAATTTCGGTTCAGTGATACTTTCTTAGATCTTAGAACTTACTTTTAAAACATCAAAGGTTTTGAATACCATAAATTGTTTGAAACATGTACGAAAAACATTGTAAACACTTTTTTATATTTAAAAAATTAGTAAAAAAATATTTTGATTAGTTCTGGATTACTTTAAAAGAAATTAGCTGTTATATTTAAAAAGAGAAATTATCACAGAAGTAAGAAAATAATTTGGTATTAATTGATTAATTAGCAAGAAATTTAGGTGTCATAGAATTACTCCTTCATTTATAGGTACATTTACTCTTTCCTTTAATTGTAAAGGGTATGATATACTGAGAACAGTATACAAATTAACTGATTTCCTACCCAACTACACACACATGCACACAGTGGCGAATTAACAAGCCAAAAAAGATGGTACATCTTAAAGCCTCAATATCTGCTGGGACTATAAATAAAAAACAAGTTATAAAATGGATAAAAAATTATCGTAAAAAATCACTCAACTAAAGTCAGATATATCACAGTAATAGTTTATAAAATTGTCGGGAAAAATTCCTTTACATAAACAGGGATATCAAGAGTATTTAAACATGTGCCTAATAAACAATAGCCTGGTATGCTTTGTATGCTTCTCCCCAAGAACATTAATAAGTACCTCCTCTCCGGACTAAGATGCGACTTTGATGAAACCAACAAGAACAAAACTACGATGGAATTCGAAACTTTCACCTGACAGGTAATGTCTGTAATTAAAAATCAATCTTGTTTCGAGGGCTTGAAATGTAATCCAATCCTATCGTTCGCGAAACTGTATAATTATAAAAATTATGAAGACAGCGGAGCATGACAGGTAATATTCTCATCACTAGCACAGTGACAATCTCTGTCGGACAGTGGAGAATATTCTAATAGCTAAATTGCACTCTTAGCTGAGAACTTTCTAATTAGAGGGATCACGTGACTTTAAAGATTTTTCTAAACCTAATGCTAGAGGTTTTGCTTGGAGCTTTAGAGTTCTGTACTAAAAACTAGGAAAAATACCTGAGTTTGATGTGATAGCTTTTTTTTCCTTTGAAATATTTGTTGTGATTGTAAGTTTACTGGCACTTCCGAAAATCATGTCAATGAAAAGCCCTTGCAAAAGCGGGGCTACAATTCAGTAATACTTTTTTTAACACTTTTAAATTACTACTAGTAAGATATTTATTTTCATATACAACTCCCAGCCCAAGGATAACCAAATGGATAGGGTACTATTTTGAACTGGAGTTCATAGGTTCGAATCACACGGGATATCCATAACCGTTCAGAATAAGCTTTAAATAGTAGGTTCTGGTCTCATATGAGCCTTTGTGTAGCAACAGAAATGCCGTAGCTTTCCAAATCAAACCTTCTTCTGTCATAATTTGTTGTTTCCTAAAACATGTTATGCAGGGCCGTAACTAAGTCCTTTAGTACCCGTGGCAAGAAAAAAAACTGGTCTTCGCCCTTACAACCAAATATAGTGAGAAAATATATAAAAATGTTTTTTTTACATCATATATTCAGAATGAACTCTTAAAAATGTTCCTAGTATATTAATTTTTTCTTCTATTTTAACTTATTACTACTTAATTTTTGAACATTTTGGGGATATTATTTTGCTGATAGTTTGAATATTTTATTTTAGTGGAATCTTTTTTTATTTCGACGTTGAATTTTCATAAAAAATTGGCGAATTTCTAAATTTAAATTTATTTTTAATAACTTTAATAAATTCAAAATTTGAAACGAATACCCAGATTTATATTAAGGCATATTAGGAGTGTTTGGTAAACATTTTGTAAGAATCTATAACAAGTTGAGTCACTAGCATTTTATAAAATAAGAAAATTCATTTAAAAAAGTAATTTTTAAATACATTGAACTTTAGAATTTGAAAAATATTTTTAAAATTTTCCTTATTTTTACTCGGGGCGCATCGTTCTCTTTCGGACCCCATTTTCCTCACGGTTAAGAGCCTTTAAGACTGATGCGCCCGTGGCAAATGTGACCTTTGGCAAATGTGACCCTAGTTACGGCTCTATGTTATGGTTTACAGGGTCAAATGATTCCGGATTCCATAGTTAAAATGTTGTTTAGTTTTCTTCTTTGAGACAAAATTTTAACACTTTTAAAGAAAGTTACGTATTTGCATTAGAAATGAACTAATTACATTGTTGCCAACAATGAAATTATTTCCTTTCATTTTTAGAAAATAAATTTAAAAATTTTTAAACTTCTATTACTTTTAATTTTTTGCATTATGATTACTGTATAGTCATTTATATATATATATATATATATATATATATATATATATATATATATATATATATATATATATATATTAAAGTGAGTAGGTGCTTAACTTCCCAGGAAGGCTGAGCCCTCTTAGCTCCTTATGGAAAACACAACTGATTCATGCCATAAACTTCAATGTATCTCTGCACATTTCGATGATCTCATATAATGCAAAAAAATCAGTAAAAAAGGATTAGTACGCCGCCGCCTTTCGGTTACAGAGTCTGCAGGTAGAATCCCTCTGATGGCATGGATGCCAGTCGTCTTTCAGAATAAGCTGTAAGCAATAGTTCCCGGTCTCACTCATTTGCGATTGCCATTACGTTCTGCCTACGGCGCGACGTGCTCGCACTCCGTACCTTGAAGGGGGTCTGCCGCTTGGAGATGCCTAATACTAGTGACCTACCCACGCCGGTATTAAACTGAAGGGCCTAACAACCATATGGATCCGGTTGATGTATAGATGTGCCGGTTTCACTAACTACTTGAAACTTCAATAAGTCTTTCTTGCCTTTTGGTAGTGACAAACAAAAAGTGCATTTGATACCAACTGTAACACATCTAATCAGCATCAAGCAACAAACGGATCTACTCTATTTATCTAGTTTTAAACCACTTTAACAAAGCATAAAGAGTTTTCCAATTCTTTGTTGTTGTTTTTTCAGTTCTCACTGAATACTATTTAGGTCAGGTGGGAAAAATTTCATCTGATTACTCTGATCTCTGTAATTCATCCTCTTATCAGTCTAGTTATCTTAAATTCAAGCACAGATCATATGTTATAAGAAGTTATTTAAATTTAAAGTACTCGAAAAAAGTGGCGTAGAACATTTGAAAAGGTTTTGTGTCATGTTTGTTTTAAAAAACTTTCGTTGTAATACTGTTCGAAGTTTTATTATTTTTTCGGTAAACTTACTTTATAGAGTTTATTAGTAGCATAATGACTAAAAGAATGTAACTAGAGGAATGTATCAAATAATATGTATATGTATATAGGGTGGTTCTGAGAGGAAGAAAAATCTTTAGATTTTTGTAATAATCTGTAATTGAGTTTAAGTAGGATGTTCGTGTTTAATGAATCCCCGAGTAACAAAATATTTGGGCATAATAGCTTTTTATCAACCTAGATTTCAGTCAAGTAACTAATTTCAAACAATACATAACCTAAAAAACGTTCTATTTTTGTATTTGTAATTTTTTAAAAATATATATTTGATCAGACCAGCAAGAACAAAACTACGATGGAATTCGAAACTTTCACCTATAATGTCTGTAATTAAAAATCAATCTTGCTTCGAGGGCTTGAAATGTAATCCAATCCTATCGTTCGCGAAACTGTATAATTATAAAAATTATGAAGACAGCGGAGCAGGACAAGTAATATTCTTATCACTAGCACAGTGACAATCCCTGTCGGATAGTGGAGAATAGTCTAATAGCTAAATTGCACTCTAGCTGAGAACTTGCCAATTTGAGGCAATTATTTTATTTACATTTCATTCTGTTGCAAACATTCAAAATTGTAGAACTTAACTAAAACACAAGAAATCAAATCACTAATATATATAATCTAATATCCCTAATATCACTAATCAGTAATAACTAATATATAAATATAATCTAATATCGCTATAATCCTGAAGTTAAAGGGAAATTGGACATTACAAAAGCGTTTACGAAAATTATTAACTTAAATGAAACTTTGTATATATATATACAAAAAAATAAACAATTAAAAATAATTATAATTAATTCGTAATTATAATTAAAACAAATAAAAATTACATTTAAAAATACTTTAAATATCAGATAATTTTTAACTTTAATTTTTTAAACATTTTGTTCCGTTTGAATTAATTTTTTTTAAATTTGTGTATTATTATTAAATATTTATAAGAAATATTTTTATATCTGTATGTTGAGTTTTCATGAAATATCCACGTTTTGAAAATCTAAATAATTTCGAATTTTAAATGGATACCGTGATTTATTTTAATATATAATAACAATGTTTGGTAAAAATGTTGTAGGAATCTACTAAAAAATGAAGTCGAGAGAAACGTTTTACCAATTAACAAAAATTATATAAAAATTAACTATGCAAAAATGTTAAGTCATATAAAAAATTTAAGGTAATTAACTTACTAATACTTCATTTTATGCATGTTTAAATTTTCGAAATTCTAAGTTCATAATTTGTAAAATTATTTTGCAATTTCCAACATATCCTTAATAGTTACTAATTTAAACCTCAGTTGGCAAAGGCAACGATTTCGTAACTAGAAGTTGAGACATACGTAACGTAACCAGACGTCCCGTTTTGAACGGGACTGTCCCTTTTTACAATTACGACTACCGGTGTCCCCGAAATGGACTGTGGGAAGCAAAATTGTCCCGTTTTCAGAAACCTCGCGAGAATTTATGTGTGATTTCTAAGTAAAAAGCGATAGTTTTTACTGTAGATATTTTCATATGGCTTTTTCAAACCGATGTATTTATGTTGTGGTGATCAATATTACCGATTTTAAGACAAGAAAAATTAAAGTAATAAAACATTACAAAAAATGTCATTTTAAAACGAAATCATAGCAGGTGGCATGATCATAAATGTACCGGCCTTTTTTTCAGACTGGATGTATTAATTGAAAAGCAATATATGGACTGTTATAAAAATACTAAAATTTTTGACGAATTTTCATTAATTTCTAATCACATTACATCGCAAAAAATAACGGAATGGAATAATTTAAATGTTTCCACGAACACCAGTTGGGTGGGAGTATTCAAACACTTTCGCGGCCACAATCTTCAACATAAAAACTTTTCTATTGTAATTGAATATATTTTATGTTTGCCTGCTACAAATTCTTCAGTAGAAAGAATATTTTCTATTATGAACAAATTATGGACATCTGAGAAAACCAAGTTAGAAATTTAGTTCTAAAGGCGATGTTGATAATTAAGGTGAATATATAAAAAAAACGTACCAAGAGTTTCATTCTTACTTGAAATAATCACCGGCTATATTAAAACAAATTTGTTCTTCTGATAAATATAAATATAACTAAACATTTTGGGTACCTATATTTTGTGATTCGTAACTTTTAAGCCAACTAACTTTTTCTGAATAAATAACTTTAAAAAAGTGTTGTTTTTTCATTGACTACCTATGATTTGACCTAAATAAACCAATGTCTCACTTTTAATCAAAAAATAAATGGTCACGATAGGCATACGGAGCTCGAGCTGGCCTACGATCCACCGTGTTCATTAAAAATGTCTGTAGCACATAAAAGAGGTTCGTGGTCACAATATCCTCCAAATTCTCAAACGATACATCTGGGGGTGGCAGGCCAAGCCTATGGGACTTCTGCTTGGTCCCTTTTATGAGGACCCACTTCAGTAAAGTCTTTCATTCACCCTAGCGGTGCTTATTAATACGAAAATCTTACCCTTTTACTTTTGCTGTTGTTGTTGTCGACTTATGCTACTTGCTGAAACCAAGCACAACTAAGCCGGAGGCTACTCGTTTTAAAGCAACGGGGTGAGCCTTTCGCTTATAACGAGCACCACAAGTGTGAAAGTCCGACGTATGCTCAAGTGGATACTCGTAATTTCGAAGCAGGGACCAAGCAAAAGACCCTAAACTTTGGCCTGCCACTCCCAGAGGAATTGATTGAGAACTTGGAGGACATTGTGACCACGAACCTATTTTATGATTCCCATTGGGAGACAACGTCTCTCGCATCCGCGGTTACGAGCTTCAAGCCGTAAGTGTCCTCTGGGTGATGATAAATGAGAGACAACCTCAGGGGTATGCCTCCTTTAGGTATATACGGGTGTCACGAGCCCGGGGTTCACCTGAGTGATCTTTCTCTAGTGTCTTCTCTGGTAGACTAGAACTTGGCTCTGTAGCTCTTGTTCCTTACCGGAGTTGACCAAAGTAATCTTCGAACCATGATGGTCCTCGCTTAGGTCATCTGCAGCTTTATAGCTGTTGTGGTTGTTGTCGTGGTGACTGGTCATTCAGTTTGTCAACTGCTGTATGGGCATATAGCCTGGGTCAGTGTACGAATTCTCCTTAAGATCCCCATTCACCTTTAACGAATACGACGGATCTTAGGCAGGCTCGGGATCCGAACCCTCAACCCTCCAGTTACGAAGAAGTTACCTTAGATACCGCGGCTCTCCCTTTAACTTTAATACGAGTAACGTATGGCTCAAATGTTGCTTTATTTGTCCAAGGGGCATTCGAAACAACGGCACTAATTTTAATTTTGACGCTAAATCATTAAAAATTTTAAAGTTTTTACACAAACATATAACAATAGAAAATTAATTTAATAGTAATTTTTCATTAAGAAAGGTAAAAACTGAAAAAAAATCTTGCTTTGTGCCTTTCAAAATTAAGATTTTGTTATATGAAAAATGTACTTTTTAATAACTTAAACCAGTTTCACAAAGACAATTTTGTATGTGAGAGAGAGGAGTTCTGTAGGAAGAGTTAAATTAATTTCATCGCTTACATGCATGAAAATCTTTAAGTTTCTAAGCAGTAACATGAATGTTGCTCAAATTAAAAGAGATTTTTCACTTTGGAATTAAAATTAAAAAAAATACCCAGTTCATAAAAAAGAGACTTCAGAAAAATTTTCTTTTTTAGGATACGACGAAAATAATTTCCAAATAAACTGCAGAAGCTTTTAGTCCAAGTCCAAGTAGTAGTTAGTTTTGGGGCTCCGTAACTGAAAGTTGTATCCCCAGTGGTGAGCAATGGAAATATCGTTACAGTGTGCTTCATTAGGTTAAAAGATATAATAAATTGAGTTTACATAAAAATGACACAAAATTTAAGGATTAAAAATTAAGGCCCTGTCCTCAATAATAAAACAATATAAAGTAATAAAGTGAATAGGGGGAGAAAGGATAAAGAGTGCTTTTGTGGATGAAATTCATCCATTTTTAAAAAAATTTTAATAATTTTTTTGGTAAGTTTTTTATTTTATATTTTTTATTTTGTATTTTTTATATTTTTAGTTTTTTCCAAATTCATGCAAATATTAATTTAAACGCAGCAACCTTCTACGAAATTCTGGTTTTCATGCGAGAAGAGCATTTCGCACTTTCGAATTAAATATTTTCAAATGAACCTCTTTTACCTTGAACGGAGCACGTTTTATCCTTTCAAGCGGGAAACGGTATTTGTAACTGCATAATTCATGCTGTAAAATGATAGTATTCTGTTTTATGGTTGTGATTTCTGTTTACAGTAAAGCTGAGCAAATTAGCCTGCTCTGAGGTTAAAAGGCAATTATTTACTGAATAAATCATTGAATAAAAATATTTTTTATATTTATTTTTTAAATTTAATTGACTCAGTACGCGTTAGAGAAAATGTTATATTTACATATGGCCTAGAAATATTAATCCACGCTAACTGTTTTCCTTCAACAATCGTTTTTAACAGCTCAGCTTCTTTCATGGTTATGATCCAACCAATTTCTATGCATTATGTTAATGTACAGTCAGAAAATCCCCAATTATTATAATTCTTAAAGATATCTCGGTATTTCCCAGATTCATTAATGAAAAAAGAAAGAAAACAAAATAAAATCAACTTAATATCCTTTTTGGTAGTTTGGAAATGAATAAATAGGTGGTATTTTTTGTTCAAGAATATTGTCAAGAAGATTGGAATGAACACACCGTTATAGATACTTTATTTACTTAAGCTATTTCTTATTTAAATATATATTTTGCACCTTTTTTACATTCTTTACTTATTATTTAATGACTTTTAACATTACAAAACTGATTACTATGTTATGTAAAATTATTTTTTTGTACAAAAAATTTAAAAAACAGGGATTTACACACAATCAAACGTTACAGTCCTTGCACTCTTAGTAACTCTTTTGCCGTTTTGGAGGATTTTTCCGGGAATGTGAAAAAACAAAGCATTGTCATCATCTTTGTCAGAAATATCCTCCCCATAATTAGAATCAGTAGATCCATTATGAACAGAAAGAACAATCAGAATATATTATAGTGTCACTATTTCTACTATTTTAATCTGTTTCAGAATCGTTTAGCCTAACAGACAAATTTATTGAAGCAAAGTAGCAACTCGCAACTTTACAAGATCGAAAAGTTGCCTACAACTAGTGGGTATCAGCTTTTATACCCGAACAGAATATTCGAGAAATAACTAATTTACATAATAGAGAAAGATCTAGAATGTTCGAAAACATAAGGCAACAATAAATAACATTAAAAATAAAATAATAAAACAAATAAATTAAAAATCTATACTTCGGATCAACCGCCCTAGCAATCATCGAACTCACAGACTTCGGCTCAGGATCTCGTGCTTTGACCATTCGGCCACTGAGCTCGTGGGTAAAGTGTCTGTATGCGGCAATATATCAAAAGACTCGATAGATAATTATAAAGGATTTTATAACTTCAGTTATGCGGATGTATAACAAATGGTGTTGCTGCTTCGAATGCTACTTTGGCAAGCAAATCACGTGAGCCAGAGCCTACATGAATTAATGCAAAGGCAAGCACCTTTCATTCGAAGAGTACTGCGCTTTTTGCTCAAAATGGGTTCTTGTAATTTAGAAAGCAGAAGTAGCCCCAGGTTTGGCCTACCACCTGCAGTATCGTTTGAACTTCGTGGACGAACTTTGCGACCACGAACCTATTTTACCTGCCCCAGCTGCCATTAATGAACACGGAAGAGCTTTGCCCGGTTCAGGCCTCGAACACACAACCCTCCGATAATAAGCTTGACATCTTTGCCGGCTGAGCTACCACTGTACACACGTACAGTCTCCCAAAAAGATTTATGAATATTTCGGTGGATCCACCCATGTATAATAATCCAGAAATTATTTTCATTTTTAAAATTAATTTTAAAGTTAGCACTGGTATTTTAGTGGATATGTAAAATAATTGTTTAAATAGAAGTAATGTTTAAATAAAAAATCAAAAGGTAAAATAAAAAATATGTGAACTTGTCAAACAATACAATCTTTGCATGTCATGACCGGTAATGTATATGTAACGAATTAAAATGCTTATTCTTTGTACAGATCTGGATTATTATAAAGGGGTGGACCCGTCGAGATATTCAGAAATATTTTTGAGACTGTATATAAATAATAAACTTTATTTCCGAAAGCATATCTCACATTATAAAATTTTATCTAATTTTACCACTGCCCATCTGATCTAATAAAGCCATAAACGTACCAACATAATTTTCATTCCGATTTTAATAAAATTAGAACACAAGTTCATAACAGTCTTCCTTAGGTTATTCTATGGGAAGGTAAACCTTCGACGCAAGAAATACTTGAATAAGGTTACAGTTTAAAGTTTATATAAATTTTTTTTAATTTCATGTATATTCTTTTTTTTAATATAAGCTGCGCTATCCCATATGATGAAAAAAATAAAATTAATAAATTAAATTTTTTTCAAGATTTAATCCATTCGGGGTTAAATAGCTTATATATATTCACAGTGATAAAGAGATATTTATTTTCTATGACCTGAACAGCTAAATGGACGTTTGCCTTACATATAAGTGTTAATGACAGGGATAAAATAACAACCATGTACCAAAAAGTACAAAAAATTTAAAATTTTAATAAATTACTTCATAAAGTGAGTGTATTCCCTCTTTTGTATATTTTCGTGTTACGTTTATCCAGTCCCGTAACTAAGTACTTTAGCGTCCGTGGCAAAAATACTGATCTGCGCTCCTACTACCATGCATAATGAGAAAATATGTAAACAGTTATTTTTTTCTATATCATATATTCAGAATGAACTCAAATATTTTGTTAATTCTAAAAGTGTTACTCGGATATTAAATTTTAATTTTTCTTCTATTTTTACATTATTAATACCCCTTATAAAATAATAGCCTAACTTATCTTTCCGTCTGTCCACGAATTTATGAAGCGGTTGGACCTGGAATGGATTCCCCGGCTAAGGGCAGGCGATTAAATTTATCATTTTATCCACACAATAAATAGGTAAAAATAACATTTTTTTCTAGCATTATGACGTCATTCCTTTAACCCTCTCATTTAATCATTTCTTGTTTTAAATTATTTAAATATCGCGTGCATTATTTTCATACGTTTTATCGCTGAACTTACATATTAAGCAAATAATTTTCTTTTATATTTGTCTTAAATAATAGATTAAGTATATAAGTGATAATTTTAAATTGTATCATCGATTATTTTTTATTGCAATGAAAATTTTATCCCCGGTATTAACGACAAATTCTTTTCATAAAAGTCTAGGAGTCTATTTCACGGACTCATAAATTTCTAGCGTTTAAGTTATATATCTGTGAAAATTAAGAATTTTGTTCGTTTGTGTGTTTGTTTTTTATACATAACCACACGGTTCGACTAAATGAATTCAGCGTGATTCTAAACTGCATTCACAATGTAGGGAGACTTTAGAGGAGTATGAAGATAAACAAATTATTGAACGTGTACCAGATCATTCGCTGCCAAAACACAAACCATTTTATTACCTGCTTCATAGGGTACTTTACAATACTGGAAAATTAAAAGTTACAGTCATATGACGGGCTATATGCTAGTTTAAAAATATTTTTGAACAATCTGAGGGTGTTATTTTGCTGATATATTGAAAAGTTTATTTAAAGGGAATATTTTTTATTTGTACGTAGAATTAAAAAAAATTGTAAAATTTCTAAATAAAAATTTAGTTTTAATAACTTTAATAAATTCAAAATTTAAAACTTGTAATCGGATCATATTAAGGCATAGTAAGAGTGTTGGGTAAACATGTAAAAATATATAACAAGTGTCTAGGACCATTTTAAAAAAATGAAAACTCTTAAAAGAAATAATTTTTAAACACAATGGATGTTATAATAATAATTTTTTTCAACTTTTCCTTATTTTTAATCGGGGCGAATCGTCCTCTTTCGGAACCCATTTTCTTCACGGTGAGGTTCTCTTATGACTCATGAGCCCATGACAAATGCCACCTTTCCCACGCCCTAGTTACGGCCCTGCTTTAATCATGTGAACTTAATTAATATTTCCTTTTAGTTACCATTTTGAGAAGAAACTGGCATCTACTGTATATTTGTAATTAATTCTCAATTTCTCCAGCTCAAAAGTAAATAAATGGAAGTTTCTCAGACTGAAAGTTCTAGAGAACTAATTTTGACAAATAACACATCCCTTCAGGAGGTTGAAAAAAGGAATGTTAAGCTAGTCATTCACCTTAACTTTAATAAACTTTGTAATTAACTGAAAATTACTTTAATAAAAGCAATTTTCAATTAATTACAAATACTATTTATAGACTAGCATATAACCCGTCATATGATGGGATCAATAAAATTTTTAATTTTCCAAAATTGCAAAGTACCTTATGAGGCAGGTAAAAAATGGTTTGTTTTTGGTCTGAGAATTATCTTGCAACCAAAAATAATCGATGATTCAATTTAAAATTATCCCATATGTACCTAATCTATAAGGCGATTTCACGCAGTAGAACAAATTCTCAAATTATGACAATTCTGGCTTTAGTTTCAAACGGAAAGGCAGTTTATTGTTTGTCTATTGGCTGTTGTAAAAATGAAAATGAATGGGAAGGGCATTATAGTAGTTCATGACATTGCGACAAATTGCCTTATTATTTAAGCCAAATATAAAATAAAATTATTTACGTAATATCTAAGATCAATGATAAAACGTATGAAAATAAGGCATAATTTAAATAATTTAAAATAAGAAATGATTCAATGAGATGGTTAAAGGAATGACGTCATAATGCTAGAAAAATGTTATTTTTACCTATTTATTATGGGATAAATTGATAAATTTAATCGCCTGCTCTTAACAGGGGAAAATAGGAGTTGAAATAATGGCATTAAAAGCTCGAAAAGAGGGAAGGGGTGGATTTTGAACGTTTTTAAGAAGGCAGTATATTTCGCAGTGATATGAAGCATATTTATACCAATTTATTTTAAAATTGGATTTATAGTTTAGGAGAACATAAAATTACTCTCTTTGAATTTTGCTAACTATAGATGCCTCTATCCATTCCAGGTCCAACCGCTTCATTAAATCGAGGACAGACGTACAGATAACTTAGGCTATTATTATATAGGGGATATTTACATGATTTCTAAACCTATTGTAATATTATAACATTGAAAAGAACTTTATGCAGATTTTAAAGTAATAACTTTAAAAACTATTGCCTTTAATTAGTATAAATTTTATGGTAGTCAATTTGGAATGACTCTCTATTCAATAGAATTAAACATAATCATCAGAAGAGCGAAATCAGAAATAAATACATCCCTTTTCTCTGTTTCCTTCCTCTCACAAAAATCTAATATCATAAATTTTTTTAGGGAAAAATTTAATGATAACTCAGAGGCTCGCAGATGTTTTTTTTTCTACAGCTTCAGTTATTATACAAAAATAATGACAGATGTTTTGGAGGCAAAGGTAAATCCGTGATTTGTGCCAGATTTAATGTTCCGTATCTCTAGGCCAGAATTATGTCTTTATTCACGATCATGTACTTACTGAAATCCGGATAAAAGGATACACAGTCAAACTTGGCTAATATGAATCTCGAGGGAACACAAAACATTTCCAATTATCCAAAGTTTGATCTATCTAATTTCATTAAAATTCTGTAACAGTCTACCTTTTTTAATAGGCCATTTAAGAGAAGTAGAATGGAGAGAAAAAAACGCACATCAACTTTTATTTTATGTAAAAAAAATTCCTAAATTTCATTTGATTTGTTTCTTTTGCTTAACAGAATAAACAAAAATCCTCAAGTTCACTTACAGTATCATTTAACAGTTTCTTTAACATTATTTTGGGCTTTAACAAGTAGTTTTAATTTTAATAACATAATCATAACTTTCGATATAGGGATGTTATTCGTTCCAATCTTTTCTTCCTCCATAAGATTAATTTCTTATGGAGAAATCTTTGTCCTTTTACTTCATTTATAAATATTATTTAAAACTGATCAACATTTAAATGATTTGCAAGTTACATCAGACGCTACTAATCTGACTATAATCGTAACAAAAGGCCAATCACTTGCATACGTGGGGAGAAAAATGTGACTGAGAGGAGCACAATAACCTACACTTAAAATATTTCGTCACCTTCTTGTATCTGTCTACTTTTTGCATAAATTCATGCTTGAACTTGAAGGTGGTGTTCTAATGAAATTTCGGGAATTAGTAAAAAAATATCTACTTTTTTAAATTTGAGACCTCTCTGAATTCAGAGATATCAAACATACTTGAATTTCCTTCGAATTAACCAATTCTAACATTACATCGAATTCATTCTGAGAATGCTGAACGATTGCCGAGTGATTAGGATGCTAGCCTTTGGAATCGGACTTCGCGGGTTCGAATCCCACGATGGCATGGATGTTCGTAGTCGTTTGGAATCGGTTTTAAGCAGTAGGTGCCGGTCTCATTAGACCTCATGTTGCAAAAAGTAGACCGTAGCGCTAAAACAAAAACCTTCTTACAATGTTAAACTTAAAACAAATGTTTATTCATTTTGAAGTGTTCATAGTGAAGTATGGTAAAATTTAACAAAATTATAAAATTAGCATAAGACTTTTTTTAACAAGTCTCAAGATTCATCTTCTCCCCCGTTTTTGTAAGCTAGCATACTTGCAATCTTTTAGAATCAACGTTGAACAGTAGATTTCAACCTAATAATCTTTAGAGTAGCAAAAGTTGATTTAAAATTTTCAGGTTAACTATCTCCAACTCTTATTATATCGCAAAACGCTTCTTTTGGCAGTTTAAACACAGTAGTTTATTACCCTCTAAATAATCGTAATCTATTTTGCTGTATTTTGTGTGCATCTTTATTGTGTGGGGTGTATCCATAATAACATACACTTTTATATAATGTATTACACTTTTATATTACATTTTTATAGTTTTATATTTTTCTTTTACCAAAAGTATATCATAATAATAACTTCATTTCTAATGATTCGAGCAACATGATACGTTTGAAATCAACTCCTTACAAAAACCAGTTCATTTCTAAGCAAAGAAAGTCAAATTTTTGTGAACGCACGAAATTCCTACACCCTGCGGATTCATTCCGGATATGATATAACAGAATAAAGATGGCTCTCTGAATTCTGTAAGAAGTCAAAAGCCATTGATTGAATCATTGCCAGTTTAGTCAACAAAAGGCCGAAAAGTTCATTGATTCGTTTGCTCACCCCGACCCCGTGATTTCACCGTAAGCCTTCCTCGCTTTTTTTTTCACGTTTCTTCAGACGCCCAAAATGGACAAACGCCATATACAAGATCGTCGAACTTTCGTCTAAAGACGGCCACTCCCGTGTTCTTTTGACACTCTCTGCAGACAGTTCCAAGCCCACGTCTGTAGCGCCCACCAGAAGTCATAGTCTACGGAAAGCGAAGGTGATCACACTGAGAGACAACGAGGAAAGAGTAAGTGGAAAAGATTACGTTCATAGCATCTTGTGTACAGAAACAGTCACATTAAACCTACATATAACACCCCAACAATAAGATAAGTCAATAAAAAGGTGATAAAATTAGCAGAGAAGTGTATGAAGGAATAGCTAATAACAAAAATATTTTAGGACAAAAAGCACGATAAAAATTAATCAGGAGATTTCACACGTTATTTATATATTTTTAATGAAAGTAGGATTGCCTTCTACATGAAAACGATATGATATCAACGATCCAGTGTGGTTAATGGGCAAAGCTAGAACTTCAGGATAGCGAGTTTTATCAAGGCAGAATACCTAAAGTAGCTCCTAGTACAGAAGTGTATGAAGGAATAGCTAATAACAAAAATGTTTTAGGGCACGTATATAACATGATAAAAATAAATCAGGAGATTTCATACGTTATTTTTATATTTTTAATGAAAGTAGAAGTCCCTTCTAAATGAAAAAGATATGATATCAACGATCCATTGTGGTCAATGGGCAAAGCTAGAACTTCAGGATAGCGAGTTTGATCTTGGCAGAATACCTAAAGTAGCTCCTAGTACAGTGGTTCTCAAATTTTTTTAACCGTTTTCTCTTACCACATACATAGAACCGGACTTCTAAATAAATATTACTTAAGATAATCTAAGGATCTATTATTTATCACTGATTAGACATAAATATAAATTGGTGACGTAGGAGCAAAACATTTTTATGAAATGACAGAAGTAAAATGATACTTTGATGAATGTTTCACTCCTTTGTTAACTGTACTGTCACATGCGGTTTGAATGATTCATTGTCATTAGGGATTCAACGGATATCAATTTTTCCGGTTAACGGATACCGGATATCTGGCCAGAGTTTCAGCCGGATATCAGGCAGCGTGTCAGTATGTTTCGCACTTTTCTTTTTAAATTTATTTTAAGTAAATCAGCTTTATGTACTTTATTTTTGCAACAGATTGTAGTATTTCTCTCATCTTTTATATTTCTAATTAGTCGACTATTTATATTATAATTTATTTTAATTTTTTTCTTTATTTTAAGTTTCAGCACTCAATATCTCAATTCGACATTATTTAATCAGAAAAATCAGATCTCAATAAAAGCATATTTAATAGTTCTTTACCTTCCTTTTTTTAATGATTCTTATGTTTGTGTATGGAAAATTTCAAGAATATATTCCCACTTTTTTTTAGTAAATTGTCTTTATTCTTCTAACCTCCAAAAAAGTAAGTTTTGTCTTTTGTGTTCTCAGATGCAAGAACACAATTTTGTATTCGAGACAGAAAAAAGAATGATTTATGATTTTTTGTAATGAAGTGTATGAATAAACCTAATTTTTTTTCAACAAGGCTTTTTTTTTTTAAATAATGCTCCAAAATACTTATACGCATTATTTCATATAGTATATTGCAGGGGTGGCTAAGTTCCTTAATAGTCCGAGCCATTTTTTAAAATTTGAAATTTTTCTGGAGCTGCAATTAACTATGTATTTAAGAGGTATGCAAAGAAGGTATTAAAAATTTTTTTACACAAATTATATTTAATGAATGTCATTTGGAAGTTCTTTGTCCTTTAATTTTTCAATGAATTTTTTGATTTGTCGATGATTTTTTGCATTGGTCCGAATGTAATTTACAATGTGTTACAATGTTTTCATAACATCAGGATATTTTAAATATTTTGTAACGAGATGTTCTCGGTGAATTATGTAGTGAATCGGTATGAATTGTGGAATTTGAGAATCAACTCTTTGAAGCCCTATATATAAGACCGATTTTTTTACCCAGCATTGCCGGAGCTCCATCAGTTGTAATATTTTTTAAAAATATAATAACACAAAAATGAAAAGGGATCTCGGGTACATTTATCGAGAGCCAGAAATAATCCTTCAAAAAGCCGCATGTGGCTCGTGAGCAGCAGGTTGGCCACCCCTGGTATATTGTTTAACATTTTGCATTTTTTTTTGTTATATTTATCTTATTTCTCAGTGTATAATTTTTGGCCGAATGTACTGCTGGATAATTGTAATATCCGGCCACTGCTAATTATCCGTTTTAGTGGCCGGATATGCTGGATGCAGTATGTTGGCCGGATAACCGTTGTATCTGTAATAGTCATACCGACTTTCGGTTCCCTATTGTTACGCTTCTGATGAATTAGTTACAATTATTAGTTCTATGTAATGAATAAGGAAAAATTAGAGAACGAATTTACAGATTTTCTTTAAAATTTCTATATGATAAAGAAGGGAGTTCCCCTAGTTCCCCTGGAGAGTTAACCCCTAAAAATTCCCCGGAGAGTTGTTGCGGAATCCTAAGTTTCCGCGAAACACATTTTCAGAAACTCTATCAAATACACCTAGTAAGTATGGCTTGGTTTGGTTTGGAGTTCTACGGTCTATTTTTTACAACACGAGGTCTATTAGACCGCATACACATAGTAAAGTACCTACAGAATAAATATGTACGAAATTACCCTATAAAGCAGATAAAAAATTGTTTTTTGGTTGAAAATTATCTGGTACACTCTCAATAATTTGTTTATCTTCATACTCCTCTAAAGTCTCCCGACACTGTAAATTCTGTTTAGAATCACGTTGAATTCATTTAGAAAGATAATTCAAAGTTAGCTCCTTCGAAATTATCGTTAAGTTCTTCCCAATTTTTTTTACCATAGTAATTAATGGAAGTAAAGGAATGAAACTATCATTTTTACTACACCCTGGAGGTAGATATAATTTGTTGTTCATACCTGTGATAAAATTTTCATTAAAACAAAAGTAATCGACGATTAAATTAAAAACTATCACATATGTACCCAATCTATTATTTAAGTCAAATATAAAAGAAAATCATTTGCTTAATATCTAAGTTCAGTGATAAAACGTATGAATATAATGCAGACGAAATTTAAATAATATAAAATAAGAAATGATTGAATGAGATGGTTAAAGGAATGACGACATAATGCTAGATAATATGTTATTTAAAAAAAAAACCTCCTCCTGAGAATAATTAAAGTTATAGAGATGCTTCAAGACCAAATCGGGTTTTTACCTTTGTAGTGCCTTAGGTCTTGAAACGAAACAATCTGTATTATTTCGTTTCATGATTTTGATCTGATGCAGCTGTCATACAAGGGAAATAACCAACAACAACAAAACTGACATCTAAAAAGCAAAACTAAAATAATGAGAAACTTCCTTTGAATTTTATCTGAAGACCTAAATCTTATCATGCAAATTTTAATAGGAAAAAAATTATTAAATTATAAACCTTAGTATTGGTTGCATGTGTCAACCTAATGTTCGTTTCACTGCTTACATACGATTATTAGATTGTTAATGTTTTAAGAAAACAAGGTGTCTCAATTACTCGGTTATTTTTATAGAAGGCTATAATTTCAGTCATTTGAATATTTGGATATGTATACGAAAGGAAACTTTTCTCTATGAAGGAGTTAAACGAGAAAATCAACATTCTCTTGAGCTGTGTTCTGCTGTGATTGCTATTTGGGTGTGTTAAACATGTGTTTTTTCCTTTTTACTTCTGTTCACATTTTAATTTAAATAAAAATGTGAACATAGGTATTTAAAAAACTTTTTAAAAAATTGTGTTTCCGTCCAAACTCACTTTAGTTTTTTTACTTAAGACAATATTTCATTCAGACGCATATTTGTTTTCAAAATGTCATGCATTTCATGTTGGAGAAATTGCGTATCCTGAAATTAATTAAAAAACTACTTAAATCGGAAAACGTTGCCCTCTAGAATATTAAATTCTAAAATTATACTTTCATATGTTTCTAGCTTAGAAAAAAATGTTTTAGGGAACAGACACAACAGTGAAAGTAACTTTATAATTATTCTTTTATTCTTAGCATTTATTTTTTACTTTTGATAAACTGAGAGAAAATTTTTAAGAGTAATATGATTAACCTTTTTATCATAACGATCTCTCTCTGTATATGTGTATATATATATATATATATTATATATATACACATGTACATATATATATACACACATATATATACATATATACATATATATGTGTGTATATATATATACATATATATATGTATATATATATATGTATGTATATATGTGTATATATATGTGTGTGTGTGCGTGCGTGTGTTTGTATATTGAGTCAGTACACTCAACGAGATTAAAGAATGGAGCTAAGGGGTCATTTTTAAGACGATTCAACTGAAGGTGCTAATATTTACAAGTATTTACATAGGATAATTAAAAGTTAATAGCAGAAGATAAATTAAGAGCTGGTCTCTCGTTTCAAGACTTTGCGACGCACGTCTTTACAGCAACAACTTTCTCGCTCTCTCCTTTGTCTATGTATGTGATTTTCCAAAGTCCGTTAGGATGTGACTGCCTATGTGTGGAAATGGATCATTTGACTCAGGGGTTTAGAGAAGTTCGGAAGGTGTTCTCGGTCTTGACACACTTATATATATATATATATATATATATATATATATATATATATATATATATATATATATATATATATATATATATATATATATATATATATATATATATATATATATATATATATATATATATATATATATATATATATATATATATATATATATAAAGTATTCTAATAAGTAACTAAATTTTTATTCCTCAGTTTTAATTCCACTTCGGTATTAAAAGTAAAAAGAGCTTCAATTTAGAAAGAGCAACAATTTCCGTTTCACAGAGTCAAAATCATTAGCTTGCAATTTTGTTTTTTTTTTTCATTCTTCAATAGTCAAACGATGGCCGAATGATACAGTGGTACTATTGCCTGCAGGAGTTAGTGAATTAGAATCCCACAGCTGGCATGAATGTACGTAACCTTTAGGAGTCTGCTTTAAGAAGTAGCTCCCGGAATTAGTCCTCGTTTAACAAAGAAGTGACATAGTGATTCAAACCACACTAAACCATACTAGACTTTCTCACGGTGGAACCATTTATTTTTTACAAATTAGGGATTTTTAGGCCATCTAGGATTGACATGTTTCCGGCACCACTTTAATCGGGCGGATAGAAAAACACAAACTCGGGGTACCCGGGCGTAAAGTCCACTCATATATAATCGTCGGCATACAGTAGCGGCAGATATCGCCTTACCAATGGACGGTGTAACCATAGATTTCACACGTGTGGAGGTCGCTCTGCGATCCCGCTTGGCTAAAATAGCAATATATCGATCTTCCGCGGGGGTTGTAAACCTTGGACGACCGGCTACGGGCCTTCGGACAACTGTCTGTGTGGTTTGGAATAGTTTCTATAAACGTGAAATTACAGGATGATGAACGCCGAAGAAAAGAGCAACAGCTGTGATCGACTGCCCTGCTTCTATGTGCCCCACAGTACGCCAGCTCTCAGAATCTTCCATTCGTCTTCTGGAAGTCATATAAACACGTATGTTTCGAAAACAAACTATACGAAAGTTTTAAACACCTTCTATCAGCACTTACATTCAACTTCTGTAACCGTTTATAAAGCTGGCATCTTATAAGACTGACCTTTTTGCATATTTCTTGACATGAAGGCGCGATTGGCTGTTGACAAACATATTTGCATACTTTTGTCTACCTCTGCAGCGAATTGCATCCTTCAATTCTGATTGGCTTTCGCAAATTAGCATTTTCACCTTCGTGCTTAACTTTTGGAAGTGAGTGTATATTAAATTTCCCTTTCATTCTGTTGTCAGGAAATTATAAGTTATTCAGAAACAATTCTTTGCAGTCAAAGAAAGTGTATCTCTTAACAACCGCAATGTTTCAGATATCAATTTTGTTTTCTAAACTCCACCCGTCTAAAAAATGCAGTTCAC
>CM063498.1:59547197-59567197 GCA_032207245.1 Pardosa pseudoannulata
TCTATAGAATGTAGTAGCACTTTTAATACAAACAAACACGCGCATTCATCATTATGTCTTAACCAACGAGGTATTAAATGATTTTCAGTGTTATATTGATCTTTGCAGGAAATTCTATAGAATGTAGTAGCACTTTTAATACAAACAAACACGCGCATTCATCATTATGTCTTAACCAACGAGGTATTAAATGATTTTCAGTGTTATATTGATCTTTGCAGGAAATTCTATAGAATGTAGTAGCACTTTTAATACAAACAAACACTTGCATTCATCATTATGTCTTAACCCATAAGGCATTAAATGAATTTCAGTGTAATATTGATTCTTGCAGGAAATTCTATAGAATGTAGTAGCACTTTTAATACAAACACTTGCATTCATCATTATGTCTTAATTCATAAGGCATTAAATGAATTTCAGTGTAATATTGATCCTTGCAGGAAATTCTATAGAATGTAGTAGCACTTTTAATACAAACAAACACGTGCATTCATCATTATGTCTTAACCAATAAAGAATTAAATGAATTTCAGTGTAATATTAACCCTTGCAGGAAGTTCTATAGAATGTAGTAGCATTTTTAATACGAACAAATACGCACATTCACCAGTAGCAAAATCAGAATTTTTGAGTGGAGGGGGCTAGTATACCAATTGTACATTTAGGAGAAAACTGTCCAACGAAGTATCACATAACTTCAAAGTTTTTTGTAAACCTAAAGCTAGAGGTTTGATTTGGAACGATATGGTCTACTATTTTGTTGCTTAAAGCCTATTCTGTACTGCTTCGATCATCCATGCCAGCAGTGGAATTTAACCCATGAACTCCGGTACCCAATAGAACACCCTATCATTTGGACGCGGTCTGCCTAAACCTAAAACTAGAAAAAAACTAATACTTCAACTAACTACCGTCGGTGTACATGTCGCTCTTGGCAAAAGTTGTAAGTGTTGTCTAACGCGTAATTGTCTAAAAGTTTTAAAAATTCGTAAAGAAAAAGAATGCGGCAAGACCATTGCAGTAATTACTTTTTACTTTAAGATTTATGGTTAAAAAATTTTTGTTTACTAAAGTACATCATGGATATAAAATTGAATAGTATTATTGTAAGCATCATCTTTAAGACGTAAACGTCGTTAGCCGTTTCAATTAGTTTTCCTCTTTAGTCTTAATCTAAAATTAACGTAACTAAAAGTCACGTATTTGTATCCTATCACCAACAAGGTAATCAATGACTTCACTTCAAACAGTAAGTTTAAAAAGTTTAAAACTTATTTTATTTTTTATTATTTGTATTATAGTAAATGCATTATTAAAAAGTTTTTTTTTATTTTAACGTTTGAAAAAAAGCTTACACTTCGTGAGCTTCCCTTCCCTTCTGTGGTTGCACTACTGACGTACACACACGTGTATCTATATAACTGGTAAACATTATTTTCACAAGAACACAACATAAATAGAGTATTAGTAGCCCATATTTTTAATTATCAAATCTTTCTTGACAATATTAGCCTGTTGCAGTCATGTCGTGCAAAGTACTCGCTCAGACTCTAAAACAAGGCAAATACTTAATGAAAATCCTTTATTTTTCCATCATAAACTCGGGGAAATCCTGGACACGTCTAAAGGTCTAATCACACATTAACCTGTACACGCTCAAAAAGAACGGGTTTAATTAATGTTTCCTTTCTTGGATGAGGAATACTTGCATTCCTTGTGTTATAGTAAAATTTTTTCAACCGATTTTTTAGACTTAGGTTCAGGTATGATAAGCCTTTTAATCGGTTGAAATATTTTTACTATCACACAAGAAATTTTTTCATTCTTCATTGAAAAAGAAATCATAAATTGAATCTTTTTCAACATGTACAGATTGGTGAGTATGGATAATGCCTTTACACAGTCAAAAGTCATGGTGCATTTGTGCTGTTGGGAAAGGTCTCATCCGAGGAAAGACTAATCCCGTGGTTTTACTTCTCATGAGAGAGAGACCTCTTTTTTTCAATAGTTGTTAAAACAATTCGTGACAACAATGCACACACCTGAATGCAGATTGATAAAATGTGCATTTTTTTCTTGGGAGAAATGAAACCTGATTTAGAGCAAGTGTAAAAAAGGGTTCAACGTAACAGTTATTAATTCGGACTTTGGTCTTGAGAAGTGTGTAAGAAATGTAATCTCAATAATTAATGTCCTTGATTTATTTAAGAAGCTCAGAAAGTTACGATTAAGAAGATTAGAACGTGAATTGAGAAAGTTTTGAAGCACTTTAGTAGCAATAATTATATATATGTGTGTGTGTGTGTGTGTGCATGTACGTGTGCTTTTTGTGTTAATATTTAAAAGTTAAAAACAAGACTACAGGAAAAATTAGTAAATGAAACAGATAGAGAAGAATTTTCTATTTGAACAAGTAATATATTGTAACGTCACTGTATCCTCTGGTAGCGTGTGGGTGTCGAAGTGGTTATGACACGACGTACTGATTAGAAACAATAACATCGTTTATTCTTGATTAAAATGGAATATGTACAAGTTTTCCAAATGGAAATCACAGAGCTCAGGTGGGCTGGTGCTGACCTAAAAGTCGCAGGTTCAAGGCGAACCTGAAAAACAATATGTGGACAGGTGCCGACAAATACCGTTGTACAGGGGTACAACTGGGCCTCCTTGAGTCGCACAAAAGCTAGAGAAAAAACTCTGAAAAAAAACCCACCGCAAATCGAACCTCTCTCCTTTCTCTTTTTCTGAGGACCCGCCGGCGAAAAACTCGCGCCTCCTGACGTCACCTTTCGCCTCTTCCCATTGGCTTTTTCTTTCAGCGTCGCCGTTCTGGTAGCCTCTGACTAGTTCCTTCGGTGGCGCCACACAGTCTGACATTTCGTTGTCCCGTCCGACCTTCCAACTTACCTCAGACATCTGGTCGAAGCGAAAACTCTTTGCAGTGTAGTGTCAAAAACCCAGACAGAGTGTCGCCCTGCCCTGGGCTTTAACAAAACCCCTTTGTGAAGCCAATGAGGTGTAGCGACTTCTCAATATACATATTTTTCTCTATTTCTTTTTCTAAGTTTGTAATATTCCGTAAATTTATATGTTTCACTGCTAAAATGCTTTTACCATATTCATTTCTTGGTTTTGTATGAATTTATGTAGTATTTCCTGAAGTGAAGTGTAGTGTAACTTCATATTTTTAAAATGTTTAAATGATATAGAATGTATGGGGGACATTTTGAAAATTTCTTCAAAATGTAAACTTTTTCGCTTAAAAGTAACTTTTGAAATATAAATATGATAATTATAAGCTAAAATATATATTACGAAACTGCCTCTTTAAATCCAGTTAAAGAATTATGAAATATGATACTGAACGTGTCTTGTTCTTTTAAGTCATCAAAACTTTCATTTGCGAAGAATAGAAAAATTCTATTAAAATTTCTCTATCATGGTCGGGTGAAGATGAGAACATCCAATTATTGAGAACAAAAGACTTCATTCAAAACACCTTATCAATAATTACTTAAAAATATGCCTTGCTTAACACTGGATCATTCAAGCATCGAGATTTGGGACGCTCTGGTTTAGATGTGAAGAAGAGTTTAATTACTTTAACTGATACACTTCATGTCCTCTTTTGAATTAAGTCAGTAAGAGCCTCTCACCCAAAGAGAAACTATTAACTTATGTATCTGTAACCCTTGATTTGAATTTAATGCAGCCAGTTATCAAGAGTTCAATTGTTACCTGTAAGTGGTCTGCAGGAAATCCTCCTTACAAATTATTTGATTTCGGTTAGAGTGTTGCTCAAATCCTGTTCTAATATTTTTGAACGACATGATTGAATTTTATAAAATGTTGTAAGAAGTTACTACCGTGCTCTAGATTGATTTACAAAATGGCTATACAACCATCTCAGGTTAAAAAAACTACAAAATGGAACAATAAGTTTAATTATATCAATCTTCAAGCTGATTTACAAAATGACAATACAACTACCTCAGGTTAAAAAGCTACAAAATGGAACAATAAGTTTAATTATATCAATCTTCAAGCTGTTTTGTGCTGTTTCTTGTAGTATGTGTATACATCCTGCATATCTAAATTCAACTACGCTATTTATTTATTTTAACAAAAAGCTTTCGCCAGGTGTTATATTTTAAAAATCGCTTAAAAAGTTTTCTTTAGTGTGTGCGATATTGGGGGAGGTGGAATTCATAGACTTTTAAGAAAATTACAAGCATAAATAAAAGTTATGTTCAGAATACTGTATTTAAATGATGTTATGGACATGGTAATGAGTATATGTCGTTACTCTTGTTCGTTATTAGTTCATAGATGTTTTGATCAACTTAAATTCCCTTAGAGAGATTGAATAATTTAATTTACCGATTAAGTTATTTATTTAAAGTAAAATTTCACTTGAAAAAAAAATCATACTTCCAGTCTTTTGACCTCAAAAGAAAGTATTGATCACTTACCTTAAATCCTTTAGCTTCAGTTTTTAATCTTTGTTTATGACTGTTTTCCTTTGAGTCTTCTAAAAAACCGGTAGACATTGCAACTTAATATATAATTACAACTTTATTTAATTTTATAGTTAATTTAAATAGATAATTTAATTTAACAATTAAATTATTTATTTATGTGAGCTTCTACTTAAAAAATCATACTTTCAGTCTTTTGACCTCAAAAGAAAGTATTTAACACTTACCTTAAATGCTTTAGCTTCAGTGTTAATCTTGGTTTATGACTGCTTTCCTTTGAGTCATTTAAAAAACCGGTAGACATTGCAACTTGTATTTAATCACAATTTTATTGAATTTTATAGTTAATTTAAATAGATAATTTAATTTAAAAATTGAATCATTTATTTAAAGTGAGCTTCGGCTTAAAAAAATCATACTTCCAGTCTTTTGACCCCCAAAAAAAAGTATTTAATACTTACCTTAAATGCTTTAGCTTCAGTTTTTAATCATTGTTTATACTGCTTTCCTTTGAGTCGTTTAAAAAAACCAGTAGACATTGCAACTTGTATTTCATTATAACTTTAATTTAATTGTTAAATTAAGTAATTTAATTCAAAAATTACATCACTTAAAGTGAGATTCCACTTGAAAAAAAATCCTCCTTTAAGCCTTTTGACCTCCAAAGAAAGTGTTTAACACTTACCTTAAATGCTTTAGCTTCAGTTTTTAATCTTGGTTTATGACTGCTTTCCTTTGAGTCATTTAAAAAACCTGTAGGCATTGCAACTTGTATTTAATTACATTTTCATTTAACTTAATTGTTAAATTAAATAAATAGTTTAGTTTAAAAATTAAATTAATTAAAGTGAGCTTCCACATGAAAAGAAATCATACTTTCAGTCTTTTGACCTCAAAAGAAAGTATTTAACACATACCTTAAAATGCTTTAGCTTCAATTTTTAATCTTGATGTTGACGCGTTCCTCCTTCCAGGGTCTACTTCGATCTTGTTTTGACAGTTTGATTTGTGTTTCCGGTTGGAGGTCTCAAAGGCATCCCCCACCCCTTGTGGGGAGAGGGCAGTTGGAATGTGTAACGTTTGGTCAGTGTTTCTCTAGCGTCCGTGTGTGTGTGTTGAATAAAGAAAAAATAGCCTTTTTTTTCCAAACTACTAGCAACCAAAACTTATGGTCCGTCTTTAATTTAAATGTGGTCATTTGTGTTAATTTTTGTGTTGTGTCAGTCCACTTGGTTTATGACTGTTTTCCTTTGAGTCATTTAAAAACCGGTAGATATTGCAAATTCAAAATGCTAATTTCGTTTCTTATTCTGTGAGGATACTATTTTAATTTATATTAAATTCTAAGTCATAAGTGAACTTAAAATACCTTCTTGGTTTGGTTTTGGAGTGCTACGGTCTACTTTTTGCAACACGAGGGCTAATGAGACCGGGACCTACTGCTTAAAGCCTATTCAAAACGGCTACAAACATCCATGCCATAGTGGGATTTGAACCCACGAACTCCGGTTCCGAAGGCCAGCACCCTAACCATTCGGCCATCGTTCGGCATAATACCTTCTTGCTTGGAGTTTTTAATGTTTTTTTCAAGAGTCACCTACCGAATATGAAGCGAAAATGAATTGAATAAATTTAGCCACTTATGAATAGAATTTATTAGTCTTGTGAATCAGATCTTGGATGTTCTTGAAGCTATACTTTAATTTTGAAAGAAATATACCATACGTGGTTATTTTGTTCAGTTGATTAATTGCCCATTTGTAAATTCGCCGTTGCTTATATGGTTTTCCGAAATGTAACTGAAAACAAATATTAAGGAGGGAAATAAAAAAATGCTCTTTTAATTGTTTTTATAAAGAATGACATTAAATCTCCTTAGCGGTAATATATAACGTTGTTAAGTGAGTAAAAGTTGTACGTCTGAGTCAAATTTTAGTATTATTTGCCATTTACTTAAAGATATTTTCTTTCGTGCATCGAATGCTAGAAGTTGCTTTTCCACGTCAGAAAACAAAATAGTTTTAAAGCTCACAGAAAATCCCATAATTTTGCAATCAAATTACATTGAAGAGAAATTAGGAGTTCGTAAATTAGAAGATCATAGTTATTATTGTAATATGTCGATATTTAAAAACTATCTGTACTGTTGTGCTTCACTGCGGTAATTCTGTGTTTATTAAAGTAGTTTTCTTTAACAAATGCAGAAAATATCACTGATCTTCTGTTACTATACACACACATATATATATATATATATATATATATATATATATATATATATATATATGACATTTAGTAATATAATATATATAGGCCACTAATAATTCAAAGTCTATCACAAAAGTTTAACTATCTAATATACAACACAAAGTTTGCAATAGCTAAATAAATTGTTTTAAAAGATCATAATCTTAATATTGCTTAAAAAATATCTCTTGGGGTATTTAGCTTAGCAACTTTAAAAATTTATACTGACAGAAGCTAAAGTAATTTATGAAAGTGGTACAAAGTTTGAACACATAACATGAAAATGTAATTGAAATGAAATAAACATTGACTTTCACTGCAATGGTTTTCAAAGAACCAAAGGGTAAATTCTTCTTATTATTTCACTTCACTGAATTTGTCCTTGATATTACTTTTCCGATGTTTACAATAGGTAATACGCGATTTGATTTAAGTTACAATAACGAATAAAATTTTTAAAATAATAAAATTTTGGAGAGGGGCTACCCGGAAGCATTCTTTACGGAAAAGCTTTTATTATAAGATGCTAATGTATCTTGTTCCGGTAAAGTGTGAGTCTCAAGAGTATTGCCATCTATAATTTTATAATTCCTGATTTGAAAACTTGTACTGTGTTTCTAACTTTTACATAATTCAGCTGGTTATTAATTATTATTGTAAAAAATATTACAAATATAAGCTAGAACATACATCCCACTCTAGAAATATATTTCAAGAGCGTTGTTATCTATATTTTTTTATTTAATGATCTTGAGGGTTTGGTTTGGTTTGGAGCGCTACGGTCTACTTTTTGCTACACGAGGGATAATGAGACCGGGACCTACTGCTTAAAGTCGATTCCGAAAGGCTACGAACATCCATGCCACTGTAGGATTCGAACCCCTGTTCCGAAGGCCAGCACCCTAACCATTCGGCCATCGTTCGGCTTCATGATCTTGAGGCATGTACTTCGTTCTTACATTTTGCGTATATTTATTGGAAATGGAAAATTTTTGTTTAATGTGACAGAAGCTTGTTTTAATACATATTAAAATCGAAGTCGTATTAAAAATAAACAAATATCGTGTTGCTTGGATTTTTTAATGAGTCACTTACCCAAGCACAATTGAAACTGGACTGAATAAATTTATTCGCATCTTTCTAGTCTTCCGTGTCTAGTCTTTTGAATTTTCTAGTCTTGTATCTTTAAAGCTATTCAATAGTTAACTACTTTTAAAATAAAAAAAATCATAAGAAATCGAAATTTTTAAAATGGTATTAATTTTTTTTTCAATAGGATGAGATGTGAAAAGTACACAGTAAATGTAATAGTAAAATAATTATGTTGTGTTTTCACAAATAAAGCCTTTTATTTTGTATACTGTGCATACAATGAGAAATAACAGTAAAACAATCTAAAATAATATATAAATAAATTTATATCTTTCGGGTTCTAAAAAATATATACTTTATTTTATTACTTAATCCACATCTCAGATGCAATTATTTTCATGAAAGCAAAAATAATTCATTGGACTCGGCACCGAACGTGACATTTCACCTATTAAAAGTGCAGACCAAAAAAAAGTATCCAGACTTCGGTATATACGACTCCCGTCTAATGACCGTACCAACCCTTTCTTTCGTCTATTGTTCCATTCTTTTAACATGTTGATCACGACTGCGACCCAATGCAGTTTTCGCTTGTCCCATATTCGAAGCAGATACATTCCAACCTTATCCCAGTTTTACCTTCCAAAAATGCCTACGAAGATGATACGTAATCATTTATAAACCAGGCTAACTGTTAATTGGTATGATATTTTTTAATCGGTAAATGCTCTCTTTGATTTATCGGCAATGCATAAAGGTCCTCTAATTAAAAATTATAATGAAACTAATAACATTTAATTCTTGCTTGAACAACATCAGTAATGATGTAACATCGTTTTTCAATTTAGTTATACAATAGGAATTATTTTAACCCCTTTCTACAACGTGTACCAGCTTAATCATACAACTGATAAATGTTAATTATGCACATAGGAAGTATTCCATCCGAAATGTAGCTGCGTTTGTAGATCCATTAATATTACAATGTTATAGCCTCAGATTAATGTGATACTAATTTGTGATTAATTCTATGAGTATCTTTACATGGATTGGTAATTATATAATATAAATTATTTTTTCCTCTGCACTACGTTATTAAGTCTCCACCCACTCTGTATAGTTAATTAGCAGCTCAAACTTCCTCACAGAAGTCTTGATTTCTAGAAAAATTGAAACTTACACTTTTGCATGAATCTTTCCCTTGGACACTAATCATTACTCCATAATGTTTAGTTCCATACTGATCTTGGAGTCAAAGTTAGTAAACAATCTCAGATTCTCAACTTTCTGAAAGAAAATTATCTTGAATATTTAGCGCGAATCCACACCAACTGCTCTACAGTTTTCCACTGATGGAGTAAGTAAACCGAATTCTTTCAGGTACTGAAGAGTTTAAAAATTAAAATTATTTTTATTTAAATTATTTTTTATTAAAATTATTTTCAGGTACTGAAGAGTATAAATTATTTTTTCCTCTGCACTACGTTATTAAGTCTCCACCCACTCTGTATAGTTAATTAGCAGCTCAAACTTCCTCACAGAAGTCTTGATTTCTAGAAAAATTGAAACTTACACTTTTGCATGAATCTTTCCCTTGGACACTAATCATTACTCCATAATGTTTAGTTCCATACTGATCTTAGAGCCAAAGTTAGTAAACAATCTCAGATTCTCGACTTTCTGAGACAAAATTATCTTGAATATTTAGCGCGAATCCATACCGGCTGCTTTACAGTTTTTCACTGATGGAGTAAGTAAACCGAATTCTTTCAGGTACTGAAGAGTATATTAACACATTGTATGCGGGACACGTACTAGTACGTTTTCTGAGGATCGATACTTGAAAGCGGGTCACGTACTAGTACGGGTTAGTGTAACAACATGGTTTGTTTGTGGGTACAAAAATAACGGTATATACAGGAAAACGAAGCCGAATGTTTTTGTCTACTACATAGACTCTGGGAAAATTTAGACAAATAAAAACGAGTTTTTACATTATTAGTTTTATGAGTGCTATTTCCATTTTTTATAATGTAAAAATGTTTATATATAACATAATTCGAAAAAAATTAAAACAATACTTAAAACTACTATTTCTATTTGATTTTTCAAATGTACGATACTATTATAAATTTATCCACTAAAAAATATATTTTTTTGTTTACAAAAATCTTATGGTTGTTATTTATATATTTCTATTTATATATTTGTTTATATATTTCAATATAAATACGAAAAGTGTGTTATAAATTGAATAATTTTCGATCTATTGAGATTTAAATTAATCACTAATTTTACGCGCAAAACGCCCGTTCCCAGTTCGATTCCGCTGCGAAATGTACACAATGTGTTAAAACTCCAAGAAACACTGAAAACAAATATTCAGTCTTCTGTTTTGTGTTCTGGAATTTCACTGCTATTGCGGAAAGGACTTAGTTTTATTTCCTCCAGAGCATTTGGACTTATAAGACACTTGGATTTTCACGAATAGTGAATTTTCAATCAAGCACTTGTCGAACTCACAAAATTGAGAATTAAAACTAGTGCATAAATAATGCACATCATTTTTTGGTTGTGTATCAGACATTATATACACACACACAATAAATTTTTTCCTATGCTGGGTGTGAGTGATAACGAGAAAGCTGATGAGCTTATAAGAAATGCTTCGATGACCCATAGCCAAGCAATTGACTTTTAGTAAAACTCTTCTATAACAAAAAAAAATTACCATTAATAAATCTTGGGATGTTCTTACCATTCACTCTTAGTATTTTAAAAGCTGTCCAGCAGAAAATCTTCACTTTAAGGGTACCAAAAGAAGGCAGACAGCTTTTTTACGTGCTGCCCATAACTACCCGAAGGTGTGTGTCTTTTGTGTATGGCCAAAAAACTTCTTAAAAAAGTGTAGAACCAATAATATTCCCCCGTTCGCATTATAAAATACATAAATTTTTTCTTTTAATGAAGTTATGACATATCCTTTGCTATTTTCAGTCTTCTTGGATACACGGACTCATGGCGTCGAATTAACATACTTTGGTATTAGAAAAAACACTTGATTTTGATGTCCAATAAGTTTGTATTTGTTTGTGTTATCATATGCCATTCTCACACATGATGCTGTCGTATTAAAACAACAACCCATTCCAAACAACGTGGTGGTTGTTTGGAATGGGTGAACATCGAAAGGCAAACCGAAAGTGGTCCAGATAAAATAATAGAAAATAAAATATCACTAAACAGTAAGTCAAAGAATTTTGAAAATTTATTTTTGTCTACATTATATTAACAGAAAGAAAGGATCTTTCAGAGAAACATTTTGGAAAAATATCAGGGAAGTAAGCAAAGAAAAAGAGTTTGATAGACAAACTTTTAAACATTCCTTCACTGCTAAGGGAAAGATATGTAGCTACATTAACTCTTATTGCTAACCATGATAACCTCTCCAAACACCTTTTTCAAGTGAATATCCACTTAAATCTTTTGTGTTATTTATGCAACCTTAATGAAGAAATAGATGTCATCTATTTAAGTCTCTGACCTGCTCTGGACGTAGGACACTTTGGGGAATATATTGGAACGTTGAATAGAAGTTTATTGATTTAATAATTTCACTGTAAACTTGTTTTAATTATTTTTGTTTACTTTTATTTTTTATGTTTTACTGTTATTGAATGTTGTTTTACCAATAGTTGTATCTTAATTTTCTATTAAAAAAATTGGCAGAGAAATAAAATATGGACTAATGCGTCTAACAAATACTGTCGGTAAACCATATAAGGATGGACATGATATCCCCACTTGAAGCAGCTCCTCTTTACGCATTACCGAAAAACCAAGAGAAATAATGAAATTAAGACTTTTAAATACTTTTTATATCTGTATAATGAATGTTTAAAGGTATATTTAGTCTAAAAACTTGGCATAATCACTTTAAAAACGAGATTAACATTAATCCTACGTTATAGGGAATACGATTCGATACTTAAGAAAATGGAATCTAACCTTAATTGTGTCTGACTAATACCAGCAAAACCAGAGAACCTACAATCACGGTATTTATATTATAGCTTATCATGGTAATTGTATAAAAATGGTCGACTTTTCTTTATTTCGAAAACCCGAGACACCTCATAAACAGAAGTACGACTTCTCTTCAAAGTATCTTCACAATCTTCATTATTTTAGAAAAGAAGCACTTTATTATTCTTTTGTCCCTTCCTCCAGCAACTGGTCTCCAACTGAGATTACTCTCGGATATGCGCGTTTTTATGAACATATTTTACCTGTAGAAGGAGATATTCTCTGACGTCTGCTGGTACTGATTCTGGTACCTAAAGATACCCCCGAGACTATTCCATACATGAAGTTAATTTAATGTATAAAGGAAAAATGGGTCATCTTTTAACCTCAAACTGAGAGCAAATCAGAAAACCAATATATTAGAATATATTTTACATTCACAATACAAATTCTTTCAACTAATTAGTTGTTAACACTATTCCTTTATTTTTATAGAATACGTCATTTAAATGAAGTATACTATAAAAATAAGAAGCATATAGATAAATAGCAATATGTAAAATTATTTGTATGTAAATAATGTTAGGAATAACATAAGGAGGTACCTAAGGATACCTCCGAGACTATCCCATACATGAAGTTAATTTAATGTATAAAGGAGAAATGGGTCATCTTTTAACCCCAAACTGAGAGCAAATCAGAAAACCAATACATTAGAATATATTTTACAATCACAATACAAATTCTTTCACCAATTTAGTTGTTAACACTATTAATTTATTTTTATAGTATACGTCATTGAAATGATGTATACTATAAAAATAAAAAGCATATAAATAAATAGCAATATATAAAATTATTTGCATGTAAATAAAGTTAGGAATAAAAAAATATATAAATTACCTAAACTTAAAAATTTTGAAATTCCAATAATTTAATTATTTAATGTATAAGTCGAAACCTTTATGGACTAACATCGATACACAAAAATTTTATTAAGCTGTTAGTAATAGTTTGTCAGATATCACGAGTACTAACAAAATAATACTAAAACTGATTAAAGGCATTTTAGTGTTTAAATTATCTACGAACTTGACAAATGAACCCAATATTGCTTTATATAACTCTTGTTCTATTCGAGATATGGCAAAATCAATGATATCAAAATGGGTAAAATTATTTGCAATTTGATGTATAAACATTTTTAAAAACATAATTAAAAAAAAATTGTCTTGATGCTCTTTAAAGGGATTGAATATCAGCCATATTGTATTCCTCTTACTCCATATTAATTTGAAGAGAAAATTAAAACTATTCTACTTCTGAGAAGTTTGCTTTTAAATATTTGTTTACACAAATTCCATCTTTTTATAGAGCAAAAAATTCTCCAGGATTATAATTGGTTAAATTTTTAAAAAGAGATACAAAAATATATTTCAAATTATTTGTGAAATTTTTTGAAATTATTAAATTTTTTGCTTTTTTAATGCAAAATATAATATTTTAACTGACACAAATTTTAAAAAAGGAATCACGCATAATCTTAGAGAATTTTCTGCTGCATTTCGTGGTAAAATTTGTTATAAAAAATCTTCATTTATGAACCACTCAAAAGGAGAACACGGAATTAGAAGAATCCAATATAGACAGTAGCCTTAAATATCTAATATTCCATGGGATTGTTTATATGCACTCTTTTCTTCCAATATTGGAACGAGAGAAAAACACAATATTACCCAAATAGCTCAGACCAATCAAGCTAAATTAATCGACCCACATATCCCATTCTCAGAGAATGAGGAAAAGCCCAACTCATGAGGTGCCATTGATGGAGAAGTCACCGGGTCTGTCGGCTGATCATTGTATTGGTATTTGTTCCTCAGACTCCACACTGACCGAAAGAGGTGACCGATTGTTGCGAAGGACGCGCCTGCCTGCCTTCCATCGGAAGTGTCATCACGAACTGGAACATGCTCCCGCCGTCACCTTCTTCCGTATAGCACTAACTCCCTGATCGAAATTTTATTCATCCAAGAACAATAGCTTTCTTCCGCGAGCAGGGAAGTTCATTCCGGATCGGACGGAGAACATAATTCATTTAGCCCTAAAAGACTGTTTGTATGTTAGAAAGAAAATACCTAAATGTCTAATGGATTCTACAGATGGTGGAACTTTACTTCTAATGTAGCTTATTTATTGCTAAAAAGAAATGTAACAAATTGTATACAAAAAGCGAAACGGAAAATAAGCTTGTTTTAAAACTTTTCCTGTAGGAACCACTAAAGAAAACAGTAAAACTAAGATACAATATAATACTATACAAAATGTAAAATATATAAATATATACTTTTCGTATTTTATTAAAACTAGATACAGAATTTTGTATTACATTAAAGGAAACATTTGCATTGTCAAACTATTTTTGAATATTTCAGAAAAATGATCTGATAATATTAAATTTTTGTATCCCTTTTGTTTCACTGTGGCCTTTTATTTATTAACAATTATACAATTGCAAATATAGCTACATTTTCAGTCTAATATTTTTTTATATGTTATTAATTCACAACGTAACCGACCGATGGTCGGATAGGTAGCTTTCGTTACCAAATTCTACTTCTAGAGTGGATGTTCTTATCTATTCGGAATCATCTTTAAACAGTAGGACCCACTCCTAGTGTTCAAGCAAAATGAACCGTATCGATCCTTACCGAGTCAAACCATTAATTATATGTAAAATACATGGGATTTTGATCAATCTCCAGAACATTTCTGTTAGGATTACTTGGACTTAACCAGCGATTAAATATTAGTTGTTACATATATCCAATTTTCGACATTTTGAAATTGTAAACAGTTTTTAACTGTACTGGTCATCATTTTTAATGATCTTTTCTCTTTTTTTTTTTACTTTATGTATACATTTTGGGATTTTGCCTTTATTTTGTTTTTCACTTTATACAAATTTTCTCTTGTGTTTGGTCAGCCCAGTACTATATAAACAGTATTTATAGTTGCTGTGAGCGGACCCCGACGGTTGTTTTGATCCCCTGTGTGGGTATTATGATAGTCTTATTGTTTTATTGGTCGTGGAGCAAGTTTATAATTTTATTGTTTTTAATTTTAATGCATGTTAAATAAACGGCGAGTTTTTTTTTTAAATAATGTTTGCTTTCTTCACTCACCATACTTGCCACTTCGCTATAATTGTCATTTGAGACTGACAATTTCTAGTATTCACAGTTATCTTTTATCTCCAATCAAGACCTATAAATAATAGTTTTAAATGCCATCAGTTAGGAATGCTTATCATATCCCCAGGTTCAATTCGTCCAAATTAGAAAGAAACCTACGTCAATTAGCCTGTCATAACGATTAGTAGAAACACAAAATCGTACCGTTGAAAAAAAGTTCAAGAGAGAGGTTAAAAAATATTCATGCTAAATCTTACATAAGTCCTCTGAATTTAACATTTCAACTCTATTTATTCGAAATTTCAATTAAAAGTTTATCAAAACTCGATGTAACTCAAATCTGGAAAAAAAATATCTATGACATTATATTCTTGTTGCTTGAAAACCATTTTATTTTATCATGAACAAACTATATTATTATTATTTTTTATGTGCCAATAATGTTTTAATTAAATGTGCTTCCTTGCTCTGTCATACTCTACTAAACTTCCAATATGGAACCGTCTTTGACAAACAGACGGTTTTTAAGGTTAGTTCTAGTGGCTATAAAACTTTAAATGTTATTAAAATGTAAAAGTAATTCGGGAAATCGAAAGATTTTTTATTGAAATAAAATGGCAAAAACTCCTATATATGTTAATTTTTTCTTTTGATTCCTATAAAATTAAATTGCATTCGTTTGTGAAATATACACATCACATTCGTCTGCAAACATTGATCTAATCTTCGACCTAATGAACTATAAAATTCAGTTTCATCCCTTTCATTTAGAGTTTATGATAATCAACCTAAATGCACATCCGGATTTCTCTACAAATCCCGATAGGATACGTATATTAAGGAGATTTGCATTTACACAGTATTGTTTTCCCTAAAGTTGTTCATCGCATAAAATAACTTAAAATGGGTGTAACTTTTGTTCCGGTTTCATTCGTGCTATGTAATTCATAAATACTTTTAATATCTGATTTGCATCGGTTATAGCAAAACAACAAACCGCATAAATTCGAAAGCATTTAGTTAACGATTTTCCTGGATTTTACGAGGACTAATTTCTTTTGTTTTAAAACAATCATGAAAAGGGAACATATGTTGATGTAAAGGGTTAATATATTGATGTAAAAGGAATTCAAATTTCAAGACAGAATATTTAATATTTAAAAATTACTAAATATTAAATGTTCTGAAAGTGCTTTCAGTAAAAATGCTCAAAACTAATTTTTTTCTTTTAAAACAATCATGAAAAGGAAACGTGTTTTTAGAGATATATTGATGCAAAAGTTATTCACATCTCAAGAAAGAATATTTATTATTTAAATATTCTCAGATATTAACTGTTCTGAAAGTACTTTCAGTAAAAATGTTCCAGTCATATTCTTTTTATGCGGTTTGAATTCAGCTGATAGTATGGATATTTGTAGCCGTTCAGAATCTACTTTACGCAATAGGTCTCAGTCTCATTAGCCCTCGTGTAGAAAAACAGTAGACTGTACCGCTCAAACCAAATCATTAAAGTGTGCAATCATAATTTTATTCGTATTTTAAAATTTAAAAGAAATTAAACCCATTTTGGGGTTATTTATTAGGAATTTAGTTGTTTCAATATACATTCTTTTAAAAAAATTTTAAATACTCCAAATTATGTAAACATTTCATTACAACTATAAGTTTATTTTACGTTATTTATGTAATCATTAGACTTTAGTACCTGAAAAAATATCTCTGGGATTTTTCAGGTTCTAGAATATTTTCGGAAAAAAATGGCAAAAATGCACTGAAATGTATGGGCTGCGTTAGTGATGACTGTATATTTAACTTTGCTTTTCACCCAAAATTTTCTGAACATAGGTTTAAAAGCAATATGTAATTACAGTTGTTGCAAATTAACTTTTTCGCAAGGTATATTTAAGTTTTTCATGTAAACAAAAGTTAACAATTTATCGAGAAACATGTTAATGTTATTCTCAAAAACTCAAATTCAAAATCTAGAAAAAACCTATATATATTTAGTAAAAAATTGGTTTGAATTCCATATTCACAGTGTTATCTTAGTTATCTTAGTAATATTGTTAAGTTAAGTTCAAAATATGAGTTGGTTGGCTGATTGGTGATTAGGGTAGGGTTTAATTGGCGCAAAATCCTTTTAGGGGCTTACTGAGCCAAACAAGTTGTATTAATTGAAGAACATTGAACAAATTTTAAAAAGTACAAGTAAAAATAATTTTGAGGATAACAAAGATAACAAGTTAAAAACATATTCGACACTAATATATAACTGTGGTCCATACTGTGAGAAAGTTGAATTTAAAAAAAGAAAATTAATAAACTATTTCTCAAGAAAAATGTCATTCTTCACTGACCCTTGCTACAATGGTTTTCTATGCTTTACATTTTTTTAAAGAATTATTGAATCTGATAATTTTGCAGTTCTTCAGTTTTTCTGTGTACTATAAGGTGTCACGAGAAAATTCAACAATAATTTTTCAACCTACTTTTTTCTAATCACCCTTTGATTGATATGAATACTAGTAACATTAATGTTATTCTCTGCTATCCGTTACTATCCTTATTCTAGAGATAAACTCATGCGCAGATACTGAAAGTTTGAGTAAAGTATTATGGGCTAGTTGGTGGTTGTTCAGAATCGATTTTGAATTGTAGGTTCCGGTCTGTATATCCCAACTGCTGTAGTAAGATGTGACCGTAAAATTCTAAAATCAGCTAAGAAGCGTACATTCTCCCCTCCTTGTTTCACTATTTTAATACCTCGCTCAAAATACAATTCGGACCAAAATAAAATAACGGCAATTAACCGAAATTGTATGTAGCTAACTCGGAGCAACATCCTACATCTATCTGGGACGGTTAGATTTTGGTACCGGATTTCTCCCAGTTCGTGCTTCCGAAGAGCACCCATGAGCTTAATTCGCTTTAGACACACACAAACACTTCTTACAGAAATACAGCCTCGGGGGGAAAATAATATATTTTCGTTCTTCATCTTCATTCTTTGAAATCCCACTCTGGTCGTTCAACCCCACGGAACGGTCTTCGGGTCGAAGATGCTCCAACAAATACAGCAATTTTTACGGAGATTATTTTGTCCAATATTCGTTTCTCAGTGAAACGAAGCGAGAAGCTATTTGCGCATCGAATTTGTTCCCGCATTTCTGTTCCATGCCAGATCCGGCCACACACCGTTGAGCTAAAGTTATTTTACTTGCGACGCTAGCAAAACGACAGTAACTTCATTGTAGCGGAAGGAAAAATTTAGCCAACGGGTAAAGATCCTGCAGGCGGAATTTTATTTTCAGGGAGGGTTCTCTTTAATCCTTTCTGTTGGGAACAGAAGTTTTGTTTGTAGTTTTTAAACATGGCTCAAAATACTTATTCATGGTATGTAAATACGGAGACTGAGAAAAATATTTTGAACTTAAATCAGGAGGGAAATGAGACTTACGTTTGTTGCCTGCTTGTTCTTTGATAACAGCATTCAACACTTTCTAACAAATTTTTCATTCTCTTCAAATTTGGGAACTGTATATGTTAATTTAAAAAAAAATAAAGGAAAATTTATTTGAGAACAAGAACTTTCTCACACCATTTACTTTTAGATTTCATGAAAATGTAGAGAAGAGCTGCCAAAGATATAAATTAAATTAAAGATTTATTTGTTTAATTTCAATTGGTTAAATTTACTCATCCTATTTTATAACCTTGAATTTTAGAATATTTGAATATTTTTTTAAATAAATAAATAATTTTTTCTCTGATTAAACGGGAAAAAAATATATGATGAAGATTATAATTTTCCTTAAAATTTTTTAATTATCTACACCAATATTACTTAACATTAATCGTCTGCTGAAAACACATGGGAATTGTGTGGTTTAGTTTATAATATTATTTCAATATTTTGGAAACGATATATTTTGTTGTTCTTGCATTCATCAAAGAACAGAAATTTGGAAAATATTTCATGAAACCGAAATTTAGACCTGAAAACGAGATTTTTTATTTTAATAATACATTATCTTCCAATACTGTGAAGAAATACGTAAAGAAATATTTCATGTCTAGCAAAAGTACTTTGAACCTCATTTCTAAAGGTTGGAAATTCTAGCCATAATGTATAGAAATCATTAAGGTGGAAATAAGCTATTTACTACAAATTCATTCATATGTGATTCATATTCATATGTGTTTACATTGAGAACATTTTTATAAGTTTTACTTTTTTGAAAAACAGCTACCAAATTGCAAATAATTTTCATATTTTTTATTTAAGTTAAAATGTTTTACCTTTCTTTTATATTTATTTCCTGGTATTTCTATTTGGAAGACCTATATTCAAACCAGCAGTGTTTGGATGAGCTAGGCAAACAAAGAAAGAAAATGGATCCCACGTTAAGATCTTTGCTTCAAATTAATCCTTTATCTGTTTACGTTAAAGGCATTTTCTCATGGCCGCCCTTAAGCGGTTGACCTGGTAGGCAAATGCTTACATTAACAAAATTTAGGAGTGGCATAACCGCTTTTACAATAAATAAATAGATATAAACACGTCTCTCAAAAATATTACTTGAATCTAAAAAATAAACGAGTAGTAAAATCAAATATGACAGGAATAGACAGACTTCTGGACATTCCTATGTTTGGGGAACACCGCAGACCAGATTTAACACGCTTAGATAAATGAAACAGAAATAGGCAGAATTCTCGATATTTATATGTAGTACGAACTACTTTTGGTTTGCAATCTCGTTGTCTTTAGCTCGTTACAACTGTAGATTTTGTTTTTATTAGAATAATATTCCTGTACCAAAGTACTTTCCTACGGTGGTCTGCACGTGCATGCACAGCCGTGGGAGAGATTTGCCTAGAGGGATTTAGGACTCCAACTGTGCACGTCTAGTTTAGGGACCCCCCGCAGAGAAGGTATAGATCACGGAATGGC
>CM063498.1:59572197-59677197 GCA_032207245.1 Pardosa pseudoannulata
TTCCACAATTCAACTATCATGCCTTTATTTTATCAGTTAAATAAGCTATGAATGGAGATTAGTGGCTAAATAGATTAGTAAGCATACGAGTAAAAATTAGAAATATATCACATACTTTGTGACTGAATTAAAACCTTCATTGCTTCAGTTGTATTAAAATGCTCCTCTAAGTAAGAAGAATTAAGGAACCTGAAGCATTGTTATTATAATTTCACTTTTTCTCTATTAACTTCTTCTATATGTATAATAAACCATATTTCTTCTAAGTGTGGATTATGGAAGCATGTGTTAAATCAGTATTTTCCTTAAAAATATATTCCATACTTCTGTAAGAAATTTATTAATCCAAAGCTTATATTTAAATCACAAACTTAGGTGAGAGATTCCCATGAAAAAACATTTTAAAAATGTAAATTTCGAGACAAAAAGGTTTTTTAGTGGATAAAAAGAGAAAAACCGCATAATAACTTATATGTTTATTTTTGTAAATATTATCAGTTGTTTTTTGTATGTTTCAATTTCGAGATACCAACTGTTATTGAGAACTCAACCCAATGAGGAATTTGCACATGTGGGGGATTCGAACAACTTAGTATTTTTCTGATAATTCCAGACTCGTAAATTCCAAAAATGTCATCAAAAATGTAAAAAAGTGGGTCCATTATTTTAAAAATTAATTTTAAAGTTAAGCGAAAATCACGTGACATTAAAACGCTCCTTGATTGGTTTCGACGTCATTGTTCACGACATCCAATATTTTCTTATTGCTAGCGCGCACTATTTTCCGATTTTGTTTTTGCAAGTCCTTGGAATTTTCTAGCTATCAAAATTTATTTTCATTTAAACCTGAAGGTTTATTTTATCTATCTCGATAGCTTAATTATCTCAATTTTTTATAAATGTCTCTTCTACCTGGATTTACCAAAGGGCAGTCGGACAACCTCCCAAAATTTACATGATGTCAATGTTTTTGTTCTTGGGAAATAAAACCCGGATTTTATGGGAGCAGAAATACAGGGAATTAAAACCTAAAGGTGTGTAAAATCATTTATATATTTATCCAATTTTACTTAACGTGTACTAATATTCTATTCATGCTAATCATAGCTTATCTGTTTGTAGACATAGACAAGTAAACAACATAGGCGGTCGGTGTCTTCGTGAACGATGACGTCACAAACTCGGCGGAGGAAAAGTATCGTTTTTGAGAGACGTTAAAGAGTCCGCTATAAAACCCATTAGAAATCACTAATTAGGCCTCCAAATGAAAGAAAAATAGGTACTGTCCTGCTTACTTTTTGGTCTTCTACTGTTTAAAATTAAAATAAGAAAACGTGAAAATTCCTCATTTAAAACCGAGATGTACAAAAGGAGTCACTAGAGATAAAAGTTGTTGAAAAAATAATTTTTACTATTTTAATGATTATAAATTAGAAACCTCATATGAGGTTCAGATGAGAAAAAAGGGGTTGAGTTTCGAAAATAAGCTTGTAGTTCTGAAAAAAAAGTATAATAAAAATAAAAAAAAAAGTCATCCCTAACTCAACAAAGTCACAGTTCAGCATTTGATTACAAATAGTTATTTCAGTATATTGGTAATCCTGAGAACTGTTATACTTTTAAAATCCGGATCTCGAATAGTTCCCGCAAGCGGTATGAATAAGTGTTTGTTAAATGGAACTCATGATAAATAAACCGCAAATGTGTAGGATGTGGCGAGAGAACGGTTTATTCAAAATCCTGTTAAAGGTTTAAAAATAATTTTAAAACATCGTTTCTTGGTAAATACAATAAAGGTGACGAAAGAATATATGAATATTTGTAAAAATGAGTATATGTATGTTCTTTATTCAAATCTACACGATTCATCGTAGACTTACCCCGTTTTGCACAGCTATTTTTAGATACCGTCAAAAATAATTAATTAAATAAATAATTAAAAACAGTGGTATGTTACTATTAAAATGTCCTCTGCTCCTTTGACCATCCAATTACTTGATATCACGTATATTAGCATTGCTTTTTCTGAATAAAGGGTAAATATATATATATATATATATATATATATATATATGTATATGTATGTATATATGACGGGTTCCCACTAAATAACAATAGAATCCTAAGTACATTTTCATAGCTTTATTCAAATCTCAGAGCACACTACTCATCTTCCATGGCGTCGCACATTGGCGCCTAACTTTTAACAAAGGCAGGCTTAGCTGCCTCGGGTAGCCATAGCTATGTCTGCGGAATGTGCACATTGCTCTCTCTGCCCTAGTTCACTGCGCGTGAGCCGTATTTATGTGGCTAACTCCTCACGCCGCGTCACTATCAGTAAAGAATCCCTAATTAAAATCTTTTAAAATTAATCTACAATTTAAATCCTGACATATATATATATATGTGTGTGTGCGTGTGTGTGTGTGTGTGTGTGTAATTTTTGCGAGACTCATTCAAAAGCACAACACATTTTATTTCTGGTGAGATACATGAAATTCATACAACAAGCAAACACTTTTACAACCTCGTGCAACTAGACAATGTGATCCCGCACATACACTTTTCAAGTAGGGATTCCTCAGGTAAAAAGACTACGAATAATCCCTAAGCACAATTGATCACGTGGTAAAAAATACCCATATTTAAACAGAACGCGCTAACTATTGACTAAAGTAGTACAGACAGAGGCTGAATTAAGTCTATAGCGTGTCTGGAGAGAAAAATCAGAATTACCGAGCAAACCCCGTACGTACTTTATGAACAAAAGTTATTAAATTAATATTAAAATACGTAAATAAGGGATTTTAATATTACACACACACACACACACACACACACACACACACATATATATATATATATATATATATATATATATATATATATATATATATATACATATTTATGTATATATACATGCACACACACACACATGCTAGGGCAATCTGGTTGAGTCATGTAGAAAAACTAACAATTTTCTATGAAAAAGTTGAAATCTAAACGTGGAAATATGAATGCATACATTTTGCGCAGGATAAATGTAAATAAGTATTTATTCATAGTAAAATTCGAGGACATGTCTAAAATGTCTCTACGAAATATTATGTTAAAGAAAATAATCGTCTTTATATTTAATATCTCTAAACGTAAATTTCATAACCCAGGATAGCGCTTACAGTTATGAGCTTTCTGGATAGAAATATTTTCATTTTGGTCTGTCACGCTCTCGAACTAGGGTACTCGCCTTGTTGATGGGACAGTTGTTAAGAGCATGTACCCTCATGAGGTAAACGGGTAGTTTTGATCTCAGATTAGCAAGAGGTATTCTTCTGGCACATGAACAATGTGCCATTGCTGAGGCAATCTTGATGGGAAGGTGTCTGGCTAACATGAGACAGCGTCACACTATTGTTGACTCCGCCCGTGTAAAAACAATGGATCTTATCAGTCACGTGGCTCCCTTACAGTTTTCAGTTAATGAAGGGTTAGAAAACGATCCAGCTTTGATAGCGAGTAAAATTGCTGAGTAACAAAACAAACAAGAAATAAATGGAATATTTCCTCAGACACTTTAGAAACATCATATAGTGAAGCTAACGGAAGTAATTTCGAGAAAATGTAACTGTTTGTGTTTTGAGTTACATTTTGTTCATGTTTAGTTTTACAGTATTAACTCTTTCGGGTCTGCTGTTCTACTGACAGTACATCAAAACTTATTTCGCTCTATTCAATAAACTTTGAAAAATATTCCCCAAGATCATCATGTTCTATTAAAGTGACTTTATTTAAAACACGTATTTCATACTTTCCCTAAAAGACAGCTATACTTGTCTTAAATATTCAAGATGGATTTCTCTTCCGATACACATACAACAGGAATGCTACTTTTTTTTACTCTGATTTTTAATATTATCCCAGCTAGCACGGAACCGATGTATGTCCATTGGCCATATACAGTCGGTAGTTGATTTTTTGATAGCGTTTAAGTTGAAATAAGAAAATAGTGGCATTCAGTTTAAAAAAAATATGTTTTGTTAGTGATCTAAAATATTCTTTAGTTGTCGGCATTCCTTTGGCCCAAGCGTAGAAATATTCCTATTTACTCCTCTTACATAAATATCGGTAGACCATTGTCTAAGAAACACAAACGTAATCTCCCCCTATAGTTAAGCTCATTTGCAAAATCAGTAGCAAACGAGAAAGTTGTATGTCAGTCGCCTTCTTTAGAGGTAACGCTGTTTATTATGATATTGCTGCAGTAACTCAAGATTTATGTTTGAGTTGAAATGTAATAGAGTAAATTCTTGTTCACAATAAATTGTAAAACTATATTACACTTTTAACCGAGTTAAGAAAAAAATGCAATTTCTTACTAAAGTAACTATAATCACACTTCGTATGTATGCTTGTAATTGACTGTAGAATTACATTACATCTTTTTGGGTTACTTTATTAATATACTTCATTTTTTTTCTCCAAATTTGTAGAAAAATGTAATACAGTTGTACAGTTTACTGTGAATAAGAAATTATAATTATTGGCATTAAGATGGCTCATCCAAACAGTAAGTTAGAATTCAGTTGGCCTGATGTTGGCATGTAGTTGACCATCATTGACTTATCCTAATATTATATCGGCATTTAGAAACAACCAATAACTAGCTATTGACCCTCTGACCGTTTTAAGGAACACAGGGTACGTTGTTCCTTCCAACGTACCATATAGAAGTTGACCCATCATAAAGTTGCTAGCTAGGTATGCATATATATATATATATATATATATATATATATATATATATATATATATATATATATATATATATATATATATATATATATATATTTAATCTTAATGTCAAAAATATTAACTTTAAGAACATTACTTTACCTGATGTCTCATGTAATTTTTATGATAAAAAGGTTATAGAATCGGAAAAAAGGATCGATAGAGGGTATGGTCCCTCTTACTGATATGAAGGGTTCACTTAGTGATTTCAAACCAGAATTGTCGGTTTCTCGAACATTGGAGAGCAAGTAGAGGGTAAATGGTTTTCTTCACACTAAAGCACGTCGAGAATCAGCGGTTAGGCTGAAACAGAGAAGATGCTGATTGCATTGGCTAGGAGCGCTACGGTCTATATTTTTGCTACTCGAGGCCTAATGAAATCATGACTTACTGCTTAAAGCCGATTCAGAACAACTGCGAACATCCATACCAGGTTTGGAATTCGAACCTACGAATTTTGGTTCCAAAGAGTAACGTCTTCTCCATATAACCATGGTTAGGGCATTAATGAAGAGAATTTGTCAATTATAGCAGCGAATGTTTAGTAGTCTGAGCAGGCATTATACGGATGGCTTCACTACCCTCCGAGAAAGGCACTATGACTGATGTTAGGTATAGGAATAATACATTCGACTTTTCAGAAGTGTACTTGGCTCTGATTTCATCTTAATGACATCAACGTAAGGTCACATAGAGTTCAGTTAGTCAACGACTTTTTGGAAAGTGAAGGTATCTTCCAAATGGATTGACCATCCAAATTTCCAGACATTAACCCTACAGAGCTTGACTGGAATGCTCTGGGTAGGGTAGTTGCAAGTTGCAACCCCGAACTATTCAGAGCCTAAAAACAGAGCTGCTGAGCAACCAACTGCAACAAGAACTCATAAACCACCTTTTTTCAGTATGAATCCACGATGCCAGGCTTTCAAATCTGAAAGGGGGAAACATACCCCCTATCAACTAATTTTTTTGGCCCTTTATGTAACCACTGTTTCATATCTTTTGACTCCAATGAGTGTTACGCACGATTATACGTACATAACTGGTGAAGTTTTCCCTTGTATTATGTGAACTGATGTTTAAACAAAATTCCATTAAATCTGTCTATTAGATCCAGAGACGAAATCTTGAAGTTATCTTAATGTTGAACACCTGTGCGTATTCAAATGCTAAACTCTCACTGAAAATATATAAGGCTCTATATCTGGAAAAGTAATTTTATGATTTTTTAACTACTGTATTAGAGTATAAAAAAATCGAGAAAGTTATCAGAAAATATCTTACATTAACAATATAAATTCTTTCACAACTAAGATTAATAATATATCTTTGCTATCTTCATCATTTAAAAGCTATATATAAAATATCTGTAAGTAAGTAATGTTAAGAATTTTAAATAACATAAATATAACCTAAATTTAAAAATAAATAAATTATTTGATACATAATTCAGAATATATATGTATTCACATACATACAAAAAGTTTCAAATAAGCTACATAATATAAAATCTGAGTAAAATATTTAAGTTAAAATTATATATGAACTTGACAGGAGAATCAAATAATTAAATCTGCCATACCTTTGGTTTTATTTGACATATGGCAAAAGAAATGGTATCTAAGCGTGTAGAGATTTTTGCAGTATAATGTATTGGAAGTTGAAATTTTTGAAAATTTAATAGTAGTAAGACCCTTTTAAGTGATAAATTATTCTGTAAGCTCCACCAAACAGTCGTAGAAACACCATTCTTTACAGACTTGTTAAACTTACTTTTTAAATTCTAAGCCGAGAACGATGCTGTACCAATACAAATGAATGAATCTTTTGTTGTCCAGCACTCAACACGTTTTATTGCATACCAACGTGTTATTAACAAAGTTGTTCTCGCTTTTCGTGATCGATTCTTTTACACTGTTGAGAATGATAGTATTTTCAAGATTTGATATCGCGGGATTTTAATGGTTAATGCTGGATACTTCGCTTAAAAGCAAAGTAGATATTGTTACACCACTGTATACAAGTTAGATGCCATTGTGTACGATAAGAACCATGTAAACATAAATGTAAAAAGTGATATTTCAGAACGCCACTCGTTAAATAGAGAAATCTAGAAAAAGTTGGAAAAAATGACAGAATGTTCCAGAGAAATTTCACATTTCCTATGAAATGTGATTTCAAAATAGTAAGAACTCGTGAACGAGTTAAAATCTTAGATTTTAAAACACAAATATTTGGGAGTAACAGTCTATAAGAAAATAAGTTTGACACAAATATTTTTCACTAAAAAATTATATTGAAAAAGGGAACGAGTCTTATGCATTCTACTTTTTAATAAGTACGTTTTATACACCGGCAAATATGATAATATCTAAGTTATTTAGTAAATTCATTTTCTAAATTTACTAACGTCCCAAATGTTTGTATTTTGAACAAGTTTGTAAAACGTAGATGATAAAGATCACCACATTTCATATTTGAAATTAATTTTTCATAAGAATGCCTTCAGTAATATTTCGTTGATGAAGAAATGATACTGGAGAGCAGATGGTCCTGGAATTTTAGATTCCACATATAACAGCATATCAGATGTACTTTCATTAAAAATAGCGTACGTATACTAACCATGAGAAATTCTTAACACAAATGTAGATCTCAAAAGAGCAGTATTTTTCTTACATGTTTATTACTAGAACAGTTTGTGTAGAAAATAAACTATATTCAGACATAGTTATCCTATTCGTAAGTGATATAAAAAAACAAAAAACATTGACTTAAATTTACTTTTTGCTAAATTCCGTTTAAGTTAAGTAAGCTGTGGTAACTCTCAACTTTTGACGCAAATCACTCTTTAATGAGAGTCAAACCATTTTACTAACACAGTAGCTCAGGCGCAAGACTCGGCGATATCTTCCGTAACTGATAAAGCTAGCTGTGACCTGAACATATGCTGTGAGTGTGCCTAGAGCTTTGAGAAATTTAGTGAACTCGTTTTCTCTGTGACCTTTCTATTAGTGGATGAACCAGTTCCTTTGATAATCAATTTCTTCTCCATAATTAATTATTACCCGATCATTTCCCGGCTATATAGTGTTAATGGTATTTACGAACTAATTTTTATTGCAAATGCATAAAACGTTTCCTGATATCTTGCTAGCCCTACTCTCTCTAATTTTTCCATTCTAATAAAAAGGGGAAATAAAAATTCACTAGAACATTTTAATATTTTTTGATGAATATTTAGATATATCAATACTTATAAGGGACAAAAATATCATTTGAAGAGAAATCTTAAAATTTAATTGCTAAAAAGCTAATTTATGTTTATTTTTTCGGCTTATCACAGGGCCCTTTAAGAAAAAATTTTCATTTCGAATCCCTTGTGGTGGTGTTAGTTTTCAACTAATGTGACGTATTTTAAGAGGTAGTTTTATCTCCAATTGTTAACTTCAATTTTTAACAAGTTTGCAACGTAGTATGATCTTGGTAAGATCCTTTATGATTTAGAGGGCAGAAATTTGGGAGAACTCACAGCAACAGTTATACTTGAAGCAAGCTGTTATGTCTCTCAACGCGAGCTTTAACCGCTAAGCCCTCTTTCATGACAGCTATAAGCCCTTTTACTAACTCAGTAGCTCAGGTGAAAGGCTCGCCTATATCTTTAGATAAACACTATGTGCGACCTGGGCCAATTTGTGTGCCGATCGCATTGAGAAACTGAATGAACTCGTTTTCTCCGTGACCTTTCTATTAGTGGATGAGCCAGTTCCCTTGATGATCGATCTCTTCTCCATAATTAATTACCACCCGATCGTTTCCCGTCTCATATTCCAATATCCATGAGTGATTCGTGTCAAGGCGTTTCTTGCTTATTCCCCGAGAGGTCGTCTGAATAAAAAGTGGGCTCTGGGAAATTGACCGGAAACGTCAGTGATTCTGCCTGTGTCACCTCGATTTTTAATTCAAGGCTGAGGATGGAAAGAAAATTAATTCATCACTAGACTGATGGGAGTCGAGATACGGGAATTTCAATGCTTTATGTAACTCTTCCTCCAAAATGTCAAAATTAACATTCGCAGTTATTATATAAATTATTCAACATTGCTGTTTTCTCAATGCCTGCAGTTATTATATACAAGTTTTACAATTTGATAGGATTACATAAAAACACTTGAGGAATATAAAATTTTCTTGCTTCCACAGTAGTCAAAGCCTTCCTGGGTTGAAAAATATGCATTCCATCCAGTGGGTTGTAGCTATTGTCTACATAAAATCGTTAGACTAAGTAGGAGTGCTGGTTAGACGATGCACATGATCAACTAATAAAAATGCTTGCAGGATAAGTAATCGAATAATAGCAAAAACGAAGCTATGACACAGACTTTTAAGTCAAATTTTTCCATTAAATTCCTCAGTTCGATAACGCTTTTATTTGTTTCTGATCTACTTTTGGTTTGGAATTAATTTATTCTCACTTTCGATTCTTAACTTCTCTAATTCAAATGCTCTTTGCCTTTCTATTTCCCTTTGCTTTGCTTCTTCTTCCCTTTTAACTCTTTCATCAGTTTATTCTTACTAAAACATCTCTGATAAACGGCTCCTTATAGTTTTTACTTTTAGTAACGATTTCTTTTAAATTACGATTTTCCTGTCTGGAGGTACAGTTTCATTTACCTCTAAGGATAAAACTAAACTAAACTCCTCGGTGCAACAGTCCCTAGAGGGACTGGGCCTATGGTGCCTATTTCCATTTCCGAGACCAATTGCCCTGGGGTGTGAAGCATATGTTCCGGTTAAGTGGTCAACCTTATGCGGAACCCCCAGTGTTTAGTTTCCAAGCATACTTGGTCTTCAGTTTGTCTACCCACTGAAGTGATGAAAGCCCGGGATCGAACCTCGGAACTGTGCCATGGAAATGAAAGAGCTACCCCAGTCCCATTGGGTCTCTTACCTCTAAGGCTAACTCCATTAAACAGCATTTTTTTAATTTAGCACAAAAATTAACATTTAGTCAGTTGATGGATGCCCTTCAAGGAATTTTCGGAAAAGGAACGAAACCGAACTTTCTTCGGAGGCAAGTCCGAGCGAACTGCGAGTTCGGAATGAAACTTCATGAGTGACTTATCCTATCCATTATCCTCCAGGTTGGATAATTTATTTTTTTTTTTAACGGAGCAATGAGAGCTCCTACTAAAAATCTATATTAACGCTATGCAATTTGTAAATTATCTCTGCACTATTTAATTTTTGTATACTTCATTAAAGCAAAAATAACCAAAAGGGTTACATTCGTTTGTTATGGCCCAACTTTATTGTTGTGACCCCAATGTAGAAGTTTGGTTTTTTTCATTTGACAATCAGAAAGGGAATGTTGACATTTCGGCTTTGGAGGAAATGTATGATCGAATAAAATGTATGATAGAACCAAATTAGATTTTTGAATTTTGAATAAGAAACCAAAATAGACATTTTTTATGAGGAGAGAGATATAGAAGACTAAATTGGACTTGAGGGTCTACTTTTTGTTACATGAAGACAAATGAGATCGATCATTCATTAAAAAAGCATTTCTATAAGTCTTGCACTGAGCAGAGGTAGCTCAACCGGCAAAGGCAACGATCTCGTAACTGGGTTGCGGGTTCGGGGCTCGAGCCGACCTAAGATCGGAAGCGTTCCTTAATGGTGAGTGGAGTACTTAAAGTATGTTCGTGGTCACAATGTCCTCCATGTTCTCAATAACGACATTTTATATTATTTTTTCGTAGATAAAATTGTACTGGTATTTAAATTTTTTTATTTGTCCAATTACGGTTAAATACAAAAAAAAAGTCGGTAAATTTACAACCCTGTCCCGAAGCAAAGTTGAAGATAAAATTTCCATCACTGTTTCACCGAATCGTTTGCATATTTTTCATATCTTTTTCACCCTTTCATCACGTCTAACCTTATTTTTAAATTGAAAAAAAAAAAAAAGAAGAGTGTTGGAAAACTTCCGAATTTGAAATGTAATCACCAACTTCAGAGCGTAACGGGATTGACTCCCAACCAATCCCGCGAGAGATCAGCCATGACGTCACTGTACCTGAAGTAAGGACGAAGCAGGCCATTCAACTCTCACCTTGACTTTGAATGTAGGAAGAAATCTTAAATGCCAGTAAATGATGATACCCGAGGGCCTATTTCTACTAAGGATTTGGATTTTTTCTTTCTTTTTTTTTCGTTTATTTTTGCCTTCCAGTTTTCGCATTTTTAAGATTACTCTAACATGGGATTTTTCTTTTATTTTTTTATTATTATTTTTTTATTCTCGATAGGAAACGAGTAGTGCTCTACGTGAATGAAGACGTATTTTTGTTTTAATTTAAAATTCACCGCAAAACAGTTTTAGTTCCGCGTATATTCTTCGAGGAAAAAATAGCAACAGTAATGCAACGTTACCAACATTAATCAACACCATTGCATGTAGAATATCATGTGTATTTTCTGAAACCATTGTTTCGAAATGTATTTCTGATTTCCGTGTAATATGTAAAGGCAAAAGTTAATAAAAATACTATTGTCGAATGAATAATCTTATGTCAAACAATTAAATACTTTATTAGCACATTGTGTGCGGGTACATTTCGCAGCGGAATTGTATCGAGAACGGGCGTTTTGCGCGTAAATTTAGTTATTCAGTTAAATCTCAATAGATCGAAAATTATTTAATTTTTTAACCAACTTTTCGTATTTTATATTGAAATATATAAAAAAATATATATATAGAAATATATAAGTAACAACTATAAGAATTTTGCAAACAAAAAATATATTTCTAGTGGATAAATTTATAATAGTATCGTAAATATGAATAATCAAATAGAAATAGTAGTATACAGTTTTAAATTTTTCGAATTATGTTATATATAAACATGTTTACATTATAAAAAAAAATGAAAAGGGCAATTATAAAACTAATAATGTAAAAACTAGTTTTTATTTGTCTAAATTTTTTCAGAATCTATGTAGTAGACAGTAACATTCGGCTTCGTTTTTCTGTATATACCGTTATTTTTGTACCCACAAACAAACCATGTTGTTACACTAACCTGTATCTATCGTAACCAAGTATCTATCGTCTGCAAACGTACTGGTACATGTCCCGCATATAATGTGTTAAGGATAAACTGGTAAGGATATCAAATAGAATGTTTTCGAGGATAACTATTTATATGAATGCATTAAAAATGAAAAGAAGAGTTAAACTTTATGCATAAAATCCCAGCTGTACCAATCTATAAAAGGGCAAGTTTGTAAAAAAAGAAAAGTATCTAAATCAAATATGTGAGTTAAACAAGTACTATATTCTCTCTTGGCATTTTTTTCCTGTGCGGCCTGCAAACTCCTCGCGCAAATATGAATATATTTCATTTTTAACGTCCGGCAATAAAGACATTAAATATCCTTACCTATAATAATGTTTTTTCTTTGCACGTGTTAGTTGGTTGGTGTGGAGCGGTACGATCTACTGTTTTGCTACACGGGTGCTGAAAATACCAGGACCTATTGCTTAAAGCCGATTCCGAACGACTACGAACATTCAGGGTAAAAGTGGGATTCGAACCCGTGAACTCTCATACGGATTAGCAACGTTCTACCCACCCGGCAATCGGTGTTGCACATGTATGCGCAAAGAATAGATTAAGTGAAAATTTTAATTTAACAATAATTTAATACAGGTATTCTGAGACTGAGTTTGAACAATGGCCGAATGGGTAAGAAACTATTTTTCGATACCGTCGATCTTGGGTTCGACTCCCGCAGCTAGCATAGATGTTCATAGACGTTTGGATTGTTCTTTAAGTAGTAGGTCCTGGTCTAATTGGTCCTCGTGTAACAAAACAGTAGACATTAGCTCTCTAAATTAAACCCCAACTGTGTGCTGGGGAGGCTGTGACGTCATTATAAAATCACTGCAAAATATTACAAAATCTTTAAAACTGTTTAGACCAGTGATTCCCTATTAAAACGAAAAGCAAAGTAAAAGATGCTAAAAATGACTGGTTCTACGGATAATTTGGTTCGGTTTGAGTTTTTTTAAACTTCGTATAAAACTAAAGTTCTTGGCCTAGATCGTTCTTGGAAACGCCAGATAACAAATATCATAATTTTTGGCATCATGGAATTGACAAAATTTAGAATGGCTGTAAAAAATTAATATTCCCTTCTAGATGATAATGCTGGGTGGATTTTAATTTCCCGTTTTTCTCCTTGTATTTGGGAAAAGATAGGGTTCTGGCGCTCACTGTTATAAAGAGAAAACGTGGAGTCCAATTCAATGTAAAAAAGTAAATGTGAGTATTAGTGTTTAATTTGATTTTACGATTTGAGAAAATGTCCTGCGATTTTCAGGATCGCCCATACAGTTAATTATTAATTTAGTGTTCATGGATGAATAAATGAATGAACGAATTTTTTCAATAATATAAGTTTACAAGCTCTATTTTATCTCTTACTCATTAGTCATACTTTTACTTAGGGCGCTTTAGGAAAATCATAATTCTCACGAAAAAGCCGCCGTGACTACAAAAAGTTTGGGAGCAAGTGATTTAATGCACAATTAAACTTACGTGTATCATTCAATATAGCTTGTAACACACGATTAGACTGTAGGCATAGACATAAAACATAAACGAGTCTGAGGCACCGGAGAGTGAAACTCTTTTCCTCAAAATGAATATTAATATGTGAGAAAAATTTGGTTCTATAAGTCGAAAATGTTTATTTCATAACTAAGAATTCAGCTAAAACGAATAATTAAATATATGGATAAAACAAAATAAAATAATTTTAAAAAATAAGGTTTATGAATAGCACTTCAATGCAACAGCAAGCTAACCAGTAAAAAAAAGGGTCTCATGTGGAGATAAAAACAAAGTGTTACAATTTCTTTTCACGTGGTGGCAATAGATTGACGTTGATGAAAATATTTGTTGATTAGCAACATTTAAAAAAAAGTTTAATTTTGGTTTCAATGAGACAGGAAAAAGGTGTTGTGGGTGAAATTTTTTTAATTTCTCTTTTGTTGATAGAAAAGTCTCAATTGGCTAACTGTTATAAAACATTTATAATTTCAAAGTTTGAAAATAAATGCACAAAAGGGGAAATTAGACCCCATTCATTACAGTCGTTATTTGTGTTTAATTTTCTTATTACTGAAGAAAGGAGTCGCATTTCCATATATATTAGATGGGGGTTACATGTACGCGATACAGGTTTAATACAAGTATACCTAAACTACGGGCCGCAGGAAAAATCCGGACCACTCAAAGGAGATGGTTTGACCAGTCTTATCTAAGTTTTGAAAAATGAATTTAAAGGGCGCTACTTGTTCATTCTGGAAACTTGTTTCTCAATTTAAATTACAGTTGCGACAATGTTTTTCAGATATTGATGGATATGCAAAAAGGCATTTCAAAATCCATTAGATTACACATATAAAAAACTTTCGTCAATTTTACAATTTTATGGGACTGATTTTCAAAATGATAATAAGCTGAAATAATGTTTAAGGTATCCGTCTACGTTCGGAGAACTTTTTTCTTTAAACGTAGAAACTAGTTCATGTTTTTACATTTTTAGATTTAGTTTTTATATTATCATAGAGAATTGCACTTAAAAAATTTATTCCTGGAGAAGTTTTTATAAAATTTCTAATAAATGAAGAAAATTTAGTTTAAAAATTGGGTTTTTTCAAAAGGTCTCATTTTTTAATAAATTTAATCATTTCAATATTTTTTATACAGCACATTTCTTATACACTGGACTAGTGAATCACCTAAAATCTTTGCTTAATTTACATTTGGTAAAAAATGTTGGTCCTTCAAAATCATACATTTTGAATTTTTAACGAATTTTCATTACCTTTATATCTATCTATGAGTGTAACGTCATTAAAAATTATCCAAATTTAAAGCTTTTAGGTCATTTACTAGTAAATACTATCAAAGGCATTCATAATAATTTTCAACAACATATTTTAAGAACTTTTTGAGAAATCACATTTCAAGTTTCAATGTTTTATTAAAAATACCGTTCTGAGAAAAACGCATTTGAAGCTTATGAAAACAACTTTAACTATTAAAAAATTAAAATACATGTTTAAAATTCCCCACACTTTCTTGCTTCAAAACTTTCTAATTGCCAAGTTGCTCATTGTTAAAAATACTAGAAAAATGTTTAAAATAATCTTCATGAAAATTTAAAAAGTTTTGTCCAAAAAATGTTCTTTAAAAGGCTTTAAATTCACAACTTCCGGTTACGAAATCACTACTTCCGTTTTGACAGCTGTCACTGATGTTTAAACAGCTGTAACTTTTCTTAAATGCCTTAGAGATAAAACAAAAACAGATTTAGAATCCTAAAAGTTGAAATTTTACAACAGAGAAATAAAAAAAATCATGATTTTTGGCAAAAAATGACGTTTTTGGAATGATCTAGCAGTCTTAAAAAGGTTGCCGACCCTTGATCTAATACATAAAAGAATTAATGTAGAAATCCTCGGCATCTTAAAAAACTCTCTAAAGTTATAATCTGGCAAATTTACACTATCGTCGTTATTGTAGCTCAGGGGTCATCTACAAATAATGTCGCGATCGGAAGAGGGAGGTGTTGGGATTCAAGAAATTGTGACAAGGAGGAGGGGAGTTACAAGAAGTAACGAACATTATATTTTAGTTAAAGTGAAAACGTTTAAAATCAGAAGATAAAGGTTTGAAGTTGTTTTAAAATTATAAAAATTTAAAGGCATTTTCTTAATTGAGATGAAAGCTATCTGAACTGCGAACGTTCGTAATAATAAACTATTCTAACTCATTTCGCTGAACGAAGGCCAAATGGTAGAACGCTGCTCTTCGGTACCGGAATTCGCAAATCGAATCATGCAGACAACATGTTTTTAGACTTTCAGAATCGGCTTTAAACAGTAGGTTCCGGTCTCATTAGCCCTTGTGTAGCAAAACAGTAGATTGTAGCTCTACAAAACCTAACCTTTCTTATTTCAATTTTATGATAGTGTATATAATTTTATAAGCGTTTATGTCATAAATGTGACAAATGAAATGATATAATAATTCAAGTGAAACTGAAGCATTTGTTTAAAATTCTACTTGTTTTATAGTATTTTGTGTTCATAAATTAAACATCAGATTTAAAGCAAAATATATTAACTTGGACATAGAATTCTACAATATTATAGAATACTACATTATTACTGTTTTTTAATTGCTCTCTTATAATTATATTTTATTAATATTGATATTAATTATATTTTGTTGCAAACCTTTTACTTTCGTACCTTTTTTCATACGATATTGTTCTGACTTTTGGATTGTACTTTCGGATGTCGAAGGAAACACATTCGTAAACATATCAGCAAAGGGAGATGTAGAAATTATTCTTCTCAGCATTCCTATAGAGAAGACAAGCTCTGTCACCAAGAGGAAGTGATAGAATTTGAATTCTATCACTTTAAAAACTTCTTGAATCTCCATATTTCTAGCTCTTAAATTTGACTTTAAAAGAACACTCTGTGACTAAGTAGATTTAACTGAGTTAAATACACTCGACCTAATCTTTCCATAAAAGGCGCAGTTTTACTCTAAGATAGATTTCGCTGGCAAATTTTATCCCTTTTAATCCTATATTAATCTCCCTTGAAACTATTGTTTAAGCTTCAAATGCACCCAATAATTTAGAATTGCTTGTCCATAAAGTTCTTCCTCATTTTTTCTAGGTCGAAATTAATTTTTATAAATGCTTTCCTAGTCCACTTTACAAAGAATTATTTGTATTTATTCTTCCTAATCATAAAATCAGTCACAAACATACACTTCTCTTTATAAAACGTTGTTGTGAAATCAAACTGAAAATCCGAACTCTTTAAAACAGCTAATTTCAACGTTATAAAAGTTCTTTTCTGAAAGCTAAATCGTTGTTGTTCTTAAATAAATAATAATTTCCTTATTTACTTCAGAAAAAAAACTGGAATATACCAATGATTACATTAGGTGTGTGTGTGTGTGTGTGTGTATTCAAAGCCTATAAAGTGAAAAAAGGAAATAGTATTTTAAGATAACAATGTAAGGAAAATGCTGTTCAAAAATCAAATTCAGCCCACCTCTAATTCAGTAGGTTTTATTCATACTCGTGATGAATTAATAATTACTTGTCCTATCTCAAAAACAAAGCAAGAATGGAAAAATATGTACTTGCATATTCATGATTAAGATACTTTTACTCTTTGTTCGAATATATTATATTTGGGGAACGTGATAACCCTACGTAAGTTGCACATTTACACTAACGGAGATATTCTGAGACATGGACAGTAATCATTTGAATTTAATATTACTGGAGTCACTGATTATTTTGCTAGTAATAATTTAAAAGTTTCGGAATATTACATCCACGATTCATCCTATTTATCGTTCATAGATATAAAATGCATTGGTTTGCGATACCAAAATTGACTCTATTTCTACACTCCGAATGGCAACTGCTACAACAACTAAATGTAAACACTACCGACCGTCCGCTATTTGCGCTAATATATGTAACCTGTGCTTTAAATATGAATTGCATTTATCAATAGATACACAGAAATGAAGTATTTATTATAAATATTTAACCTTGCTCTCTTTCACATGTAAATATGCTGATTATGTGCAGTGTAACTGTTACATATTAAGCATTCGCATATTTTACGTTGTAGTAAAAATTAAAAGAAATTTTCTATTCCCAAAAGATTTTAGTACCCAAATTAGAAAGCAGTCTGGGTTACCATACTTGGCGCTTTATCGCCATTTGGCAGGGGGAACCCAATTCTTTAGTCAACCCCCTAACGTGACCAGATGTCCCGTTTTGAACAGGACTGTCTCTTTTTAGAATTACGAGCCCCGGTGTCCCCGAAATGTACTGCAGGACGCAAAATTATCCCGTTTTCAGAAACTGCGCGAAAAATCTCTGTATTAATTGAAAAGCAATTTATTGACTGTAATAAAGATACTGAAGTTTTTGAGGAATTTTCATTAATTTCTAATTACATTACATCGCAAAAAATAACGGAATGGAGTAATTTAAATGTTTCCACTGAAACCCGTTGGGTGAAAGTATTCAAACACTTTCGCGCTAACAATCTTGAGCATAAAATCTTTTCTATTGTAATCGAATATATTTTATATTTGCCTGCTACACATGCTGCAGTGGAAAGAGTATTTTCTATTATGAACAAATTGTGGACATCTGAGAAAACCCAGTTAGAAATTTCAGTTCTAAAGGCGATGTTGATAATTAAGGTGAATATAAAAAAAAAGTGCCAAGAGTTTCATTCTTACTTGAAATAATCACCGGCTATATTAAAACAAATTTGTTCTTCTGATAAATATAAATATAACTAAACATTTTGGGTATCAATATTTTGTGATTCGTAACTTTTAAGCCAACTAACTTTTTCTGAATAAATAACTTTAAAAAAGTGTTGTTTTTTTCATTGAAAACCTATGATTTGACCTAAATAAACCAATGCCCCGTTTTGAGTCAAAAAATAAATGGTCACGTTAAACATACCTCAATCAAACCCGACAGGCTTTAGTGTTACTTCAGTACTATGTATTTAACTTTGGACAGTTCTGGATGTAATATAAAGGGCACTGTAGATAGGGTTCCATGTCAAGAGGTTCTTTTAAAGGTTCCGATACTATCACACTCATCTTAGTCACTAGGCACATAAGTCAATATTTACTCAATCTATACAATTTCACGTATTGAATTAATCATTTATCACCTTGTATGGCCGTGTTTGTCTGACCGCGTTAAGTAATTGTAATTGCTTAAAGCTAGTACTTGGTATTTTAAATGTATGGAAGTGAAAAAAAATTGGGTTAATAGAATAAAAGGCAATTTTCTTGCGTCTTTGAGAGGCTAATTTTTGTTGTTATTAATTGATATGCATTAATAATTTAAGAAACTAAGAGAGCAAACTTTGATCTTTAACTCGTTCACTTATTATGCAAAATTCTAAGAAAAAAATAACTTTGTAAATTAGTATGTGTTAGATTAATTTCGCCACCGAATTCTAGATGACGCTATTCAGCGATTGTATAAAACCAAACTTTATTTATTTATTTATTTATTTATTTATTTTTTTTTTTTTTGCGTGATGGGTTGTATAATGAAAAGAAAGTGTGTTCAACAATCGTTCTCTGTTTTCATCCATAATTCGATTTCTACCGATTCTTCGTGCAAATCCCAAGAATAAACAAAAGGTAAGCAGTTACTTGATTTGATTCTTCATTACTGTTGAACAATTAGAATTATTAATTAATTGAAAATAACTTTTAAAACCCAAAGTTCAAGATTCATGATTATTCAAATTCGAAATTCATTAACTATTCAATCCAGTATGTTCAAAATAGTATTCAAGTGTATGTACAAAAAATAATTTTTCATGACGATTTTATCAACCCCAGAACTTTATCCTTGCACCCCCGATACGTTTTGTAATTAAAATAATAAACTGGTAAGATCTAGAAATAACTTTAATGTATAATGAATCATTGTTTAAAATAAAAGCATATTACTTGCCTTTCAATGTTTAAAATAAACTTTAAAAGGTTGCCTTACATACGTAAAGTGTCGTCGCGTCCAATAGTTTTCAATGCACAATAGTCCCTTAACTTGGTAAGAAAACGGAAGCACTGAGTGTTTAGGTAAGTGGCACTACTGTACAGAAGGTATTTGTTCTGGTCCCGCCCTTGACAGGACTTCCTTAATGATTCAAAGTGGAAGATGGGGTGCGGGATTAGACTCATTATTCTTTCGCCCCCCTCAACAATGAAGCATGGTTTTGGGTCTAACTCCTTTCCCATGTATTTTTTAAATTTATACGAAACTCATGTAAATTTGAAGTTTATTTTCAATTCAAATTTTTAGGTGACTGTATATTTTAAATTTCAGTTTCTAATGAATATAGTATACATTAAATTCTCGCATGAAAATAATACATTTTCTAAAGTACTTCCCTGAAATTAGTTATAGTAATTACAAGTAAAATAAAAAGTATTATATTTCCTACACTAAGCAGTAATATTATCATGTAAACTTTATCATAATAACTTTTAGTGTGTGAGGAAGTTGAGATTTGCAAATAAATAAATAAGTAAAACATTTTTGGGGTTTAGGACTTTTTAAAATCGGGAACCCTAGGTCCGAGCCTACTGTGGCTATGCCATAATAAAGTCCTGCATATTAAAATGACACAGTCTTTTATCGTATACTTTCATTGAAATATATCCAACAAAGGAAAGGAATATCTTCCGATGCAGTATCTCTTGAACTGAATAAAATAAGCTCTTCAATCATTTCATCCAGACACAAATACTCTTACCCCATGATACAGTGGGCAGTTTTTCTAGCACATTAGAATAAAGATTCTTGAAATCGAAACTAGAACTACAACAATCTGCAGAGCAGACATTTAATACGAAACTAGAGAGCAGCGCCATCTTTTGGAGCATCGAAACAATAAATATTTGATAAGTAGTTTCAACGCGGGAACTTGGAATCCATAACGAAATGTACCTTTTGTTACTAAACGGTAGCTGTTTTATACTATGAATCCTTTATTCTAGTGCTTTTATTTTAATTACAGTGCTTGTTTATAAATTTATAAAAGTGCCAAGAACGATTCAAAAACGAATTCAGTTGGATAAAAGTAATTTTTTACACTTAATTGAAATACATAGCGACAATACGCCCAATGTAACAAATTTTAGAGAATAATTCACCTATTTAGTTTAGAGATTAGTTAGCAGAATATATTAACTAATATAGTTTATTGAGATAAATAATATACGATAAACATCTCTTAACAAATCGAATTCTCACAGGAAGATTTGACTACTGTACTTCCTGGGCCAAGCCCTCTATTACAGATGTTACTAGTAATGGGACGCAAAAACTAATGACATTGAGTTGGCATGACATGAAATCGAATTCCGATGGCAAATTATCTTTTAAAGCGAAAATCTTTTTACTCTTTCTGGGGAACAATATCGGGGCCGTGTCATGCTTTGATTGAATTCACGTGACACCATAAAGGGCATAGACTAAAAAAGGTGGCAATAAGTAGCAAAATAAAATGTTGAACCATTTCACAATCAAAAATCTTTATACAGGCTTGTCTATACTTGTGTAATACAATGGAACCCACCTTTTTTTTTTTTAATCGCGACCCCTAACCCTTTTCTATTTACCGTATTTGATTGATAAAACAAAATAAGTTTGAAAAAATGTAGTTTAGGACTTGTTAAATGTTATGATATTTTTTATTAACAATTAAGAGTAACTGAAAAAAAAAAAAAAGTCTAGGAATCAATAAGAAACCAAACGCTTAAACAAAGATGCAGGGCCGTAGCCAGAAATTATTTTCGGAGGGGGACATTGTTTTTGGGGATGGATACCTCAATAAAACTACAGCTTTTCTTATGTATGTATACTGCTAAATATAATACAATGGGATTTTAAAATATCAAAATGATTAAAAAATGATATAATGAACAAATTTTTAGCCTTGAATGAATCATGTAGTAACTACACAATAAATTAATAGTAAAATTAACATTGAATATATATAAACTATACATGGTATTAAATTTCAATTTTTAAAACAGAAGTATAACTAAAGAAACAGAATAATTTTGAAAGAAAATGAAAATGTTCAAATTTTTAATTTATAATATAAAATATGCTTTTTTTTTAATTTTAGCCAAAAAAATTTCACAATTTCTCCCAATTGTACAACAATATTGTGATGAGTTACCAAAAGTGCTAGTCAATCTGTTCTTACATGTCGAATCCAATTTTCACCTAATCCTTAACTCAATGTCACTGTTCTAAGCCCACTTTTGTCTATGCACAGCTAGGCAGATGACACACACGTGGTCCATTTTCTTTCCATGAAACGGTATTTTAGAATTTCGGAGGGGAACCAGTCCCTTAAATCCCTCCCCTTACCTACGGCCCTGCAAAGATGTAAAAGAAGAAAAGTTATGCTATGCTATCAAGAAATTCTTTGTATGACTGTACTGTTTGGATAAGACGTCTACATCCATTATTTCAAAGTAGTTTATATTTTCAAAATAAAAACTATTCGCACATTCTGTGCCAATTTTTTAAATCCCAGTTAAGGGATGTTCAAAACAAGAAATATGTAAGGGGTAGCATTTTGAAGACTTTTATCATATTGAGAGTGCATTGTTGGTGGCGAAAGATTAAATGTAAGAAAGCGAAGATATTACTTTTGTTTGTACAATAGAACCTCTTTTTAACGACCCCACGATACAGCGATCCCTTCGTTAGAACGACTATCTTATAAAGTCCCAATTATTTTACCATAGGAATAATGTTAATTTTGAATCATTACAACGACCCCAATCGTATTACTTTTCGTTAGAGAGGCCGCCAATTTTAGTCCGCAGAACTCATGAGCAAGTGGGCTATTTCAAAATTATTGTACTATGGTACAACTTCAAGAAACCTGTACTCCTCTCTTTGTGTTTGCTTAAAGAGAGCCCCCTCAAATTTCCTGATCTTCAATTATCTTTTGATGAGTTTATTGCGGTAGACGAAACTTTACAGTGCTGGGAAGAAAGTTTGAATGAGGACGATTTTATTACCCGTATTACCGGAAATGAAGAAATCTGCGATTTCGAAGACGGAGAAGAAATCGTCCAAGCTTTTGATAAAATGAATGAAAAAGAAGCCTTCAATGCAATCAATGCCTTAAGTCAATATTTTAAAGGACAATTTAATTTTGAAGATTTCCTTCAAAATCTAACGGATATGGAATCAGTGATAATGAAAAATTCCCAAATGAACTTGAAACAGGCGTCAATCAAAGACTTTTTTCCAAAAATTCAGTAATGGAAAAACAAATAAATAGAAGTGTTCTCTCTCGTATGTACTGTTGCATCATTTCTTTGCTCAATTTTTTATTATTATTTTTTCAATTCGGTAGAACGACCTTTCGTTACAACAACCATATGATGTTGGTCCCACAGGGGGTCGTTATACCGAGGTTCTACTGTAATATATTATTTTATTTAATTTTAAACATTTCATGTTCATTCTTCGCTCTGGATAAAACATTTTATTTATTTTAAAAATTTATTATTAGTTTTTAGATTATATTACATATTTTTTCACAATCTGCCTGTTATCAAAGGGAAGGTAAATAAATTTAAAAACTTCATCTTAAATACTTCAGCAGTTTTTGAACGTTACTTAAACAGTGGCGTAGCAAAGAGGGAGGTGCAAACCTTCATGATGATTACTGTTTATATGTATAGCAGTGGCGTGCGGTAGGTGTTCATGCTGGTTGTGCAGAAAGCAACAATAATAATAAAACCATAAAAATGGTCATTAAACACTTCTTTAACGTTTATCATTCATTTGTACACAAAATCCATACGTCTATCTGTATTACTAATAAAATTACGAAAAACATATTTTCAGCAAACGTAGCACCACACGGCGTCCGCCACTGCCTCGTCAGGATACCCATTGGTGCCGACAAACCGAACGTCTATTCCACATGCAGAGGATTTCACTACACGCTAGCGCAATAGAACAAACTGTTTCTTGTTCAGTCAATGGGTTAAATTATATTTATTAATTGTTTTTAACATTTGGAAATCATATATTCTGCGAAAAACATCTTCACAATTTTTAAAAACAAAACCAGGGATATGGTGTTACAGATATAACTTATATACTGTCTGTAACACACAATGCTAAAATTTGGACTGTTCTGTAAAATTCGTTTCCTTTTTGTCTAACAAAACAAAATTGTTTTTCAGCTAATTATTTCTATAAATATAATACATCACCGAAATTACTTTACCACACTAAAACATTTCCCTTTATATTGATGAAATACTTCTTTTATATTTCCACGAAAACAAAATCTTACAATATATAAATTTACAAATATAAAAATTATAACATTAACCGTTTGCAAAATCGTATGGCCAGTTAATCAGTTAAAAAACCAAAAACTCTTCTGCACGTAAGTCCTCGCTCTAATACAACGCTTAATAAACCGTACCTTCGGATGATTCGGAATGCCAAGTGCAGGAAAAATAGCTGCACTTGCCTCAGTGCCATAGTATGCTGTTCTTCTCCAGTATCCCATACATATAAAGCGTGATTTTCTATTAGTGCGCAGTGCGTACACATAAAAATTTCTTATGTTCGCTTGCTTTTGAACGCGCTACGTGGTGCAGCACCTAGTACCGCACGCACTGCGAGAATACAAGCAAGCAAATCAACATAATATTTGAATATCTTATAAATAATATTTATTATATACCATATAAAGGTAGGCAGACATAGGTGCAGAAAATTATTGTCTCTCATAATTTTGCCAGGGTGTGCAGTGCACACCCTGCACATATGGACCGCACGCCACTGATGTATAGTATAAATAGGATTACTGTATGCATTGAGATATGACTTGTAGCGGGAGAACCCCATCTCCACCGTACGAAAAATGTCTCTCTACGCCATGCTATCCATGACAGCCTCGGACTTCGGTACTGAAGAGCAGCGCAATACCATTCGCCCATTGTCCGGCCAAATCATTTGAAAAACAACATTAACTAAAATAAAGTGCTTCTTCCTACAGAGTCGGTTTAAAATAAAAGATTTATTTAGTTCCAGTTCTTAAGATTAAACAAAAACTATTAAGCATTTTAAAAAGATGTTCTGTATTCTTTCAAGGCTTTCGGTTATTTTAAGCTTAGTATTGATTTCTTATAAGTTAATCGATTATTTCTATCTTTATTTGTTTCATTGAACATCGTTATGATTTTCGGTGAGATATTTCAGATTTTATCACCCATGACATCTTAAAGTCAAGGATAAAAGAGAGAGATCTCCGGATTTTAAAGAACTATCCTTTCTCCCACCTGATGATTAACGATTCTTTGAGACTGCTCGAAATTGCTTCCAATTAATTTGGGTTAAGAAAAAGACACCTTGTCCTAATGCTCTAGAGGCCAAAGACCTCAACCTCGAATTGCAACCGTCAGCCTTGAACTTTTGGATCAGCAGGGGCCTATCTTAATACGTGATTTCCGAAATCGTGTTTTCCGTACCCATAATCACAGTGAGTAATCTTGAGGTTTGGCTCGCCCATCAAGCGCCGGTATTCGGCCAAATGAGGCATCTCGGGGGGAGAACATTTCGCCTGGGAAAGGTAAGACACATACCGTTTGGCAGTGGTGACACCTCTATTTGTACAGATGAACTCCAGAAGAAAGACAATGAAATAGGTATGTTTACAGATTAAATAAAATATTAAATACAGTTCCAGATTTTTGTCAGTTTCCACGACGAGTTCCTTCCCCACATTTATAAATAAGGTTCATACGTAGTTGTAATACATTTTATATACACAGGGGTTATACACAGGGCCCGACTAAGATACTTTTGTGCCCAGGGTACAATTCAATTTTTGTACCCTCCACCCCATGCAAATTTATAGCGACAAGTTATTATCATAATTACAGTCATATAAAAATTATAACATTTAATTAGCCAACATATTTAAGAAGTTAGCATTAAAGTAATATTCAAAATCAAAAACACCAAATTTTCATTTTACGTAATCATTATCTCTGTTTAGTCATGCTAAAAATTATGGATTTTTAAAGACCTAGAGTGACCCACTCTTTTTATTTTTACCTTGTCACACTCACAAGCTCTGTGGTGCAGAAAATAAATAATAATAGAATTAAAAATAATTTAAATTGATGAGATGATTTAATGGTTTATAGTGGTACGTTGCTAATAATCTGTCTTATAAATATGCAATAACCCATAGGATAACCCATAGCACCAGGTTCGTTGAGGGAATTAATTATCAGGTATATAGCAGTAAAATTAAAGTAAATAGGAAACAATAGAGTTCATGACAAACACAATTACCTCGTACAATAATTTATTAAAACTTAACGATGGTAGCGTAAGTTTGCAATTTTTCCCCACTTAATATGTGTTTCAAGCACTCGACTAAATTTTCGTACCCCATAAAATTTTCGTGCCTTAAGTGCCAGTGCAATAATCAGGCCCTGGTTATACAGCAGAAAGCACTTGGTCTTTCCTCTATCGCACGTTCGATCGAAGATATGTTCCTGAAGACCAATGCATGGGGATATTAGGGTGCACAGTAGCGAATGGGTTGGTTGGTTTTGAACGCTACGGTGTACTGTTTTTCTAAATGAGAGCTAACGAGATCGGGATACATTGCTTAAAGTCGATTCCGAATGGTTACAATCATTCATGTCAGAAGTGAGATTTGTACCCTCGAATTCCAGTACTCAAGAGAGCCCGTTATCCTGTGTGTGTGTAAAATTTTTACACAATTAAATTATTTTAATTTGTAATTACTGTTATATTATGTGACAATTTTTTGCGGTTTAATACCTAAAAGATAACTTTTCCCATCGTTTAGTAAAATATCCATTCTAGTTCTAAATCCTATTGACCCTGTTGGCGAGCGCCAAGTCATCAAGCCATACTTTTATCCATTCCGCTTACCTCACATAACCATCTTATATAAAATATTTGCACATGTGCTTATGTTATTAGCGTCCCCCACGTGATCTCGTTTAAAATTTCTAATTGGATAACTAACTCCGTCCCAATGAGCTTAAAATATAATTTTGTGACTTTTTGGAAGAGACCACCTACAAAATGAGTAAGTCTTTGATCTCATCTCTCTTCTCACTTTCGACACTTTCAGCGGCACGCAGCATGGAATAACGAGCTATACAGAACTACATAACAACCATTTTCAGATGTAACTAACTGAATTAAACATTTACTAACAACATCCCAAAACCCCTTATCTTTCAACAAAGTTCAGCTGATAGAAAATATCTAAAAATTAGTTAGAAATATACTTTAGAACTGAATTCAGATAATTGTATAGGCATCTAAAGATTAAAAAAGGCAATATATGTAACTTGCTATATAATAATAGTCTAAGTTATCTATCCGCCTGTCCTCGAATTTATGAAGCGGTTGTACCTGGAATGGATACCATATTGGATTCTTGATGAGTTAGGGTTAGCAACGTTTGAAATCCACCCTTTCCCCCCTATTCTAGCCTTTAATGCAATTATTTTAAGCCCTATGTTCCCCAGTTAAGAGCAGGTGATTAAATTTATCTATTTGTCACTAATAATTAGGTAAAATTAACATTTTTTCTAACATTATTACGTCATTCCTTTAACCATCTCATATAATCCTTTCTTATTTTAAATTTAAATATCGTCTGCATTATTTTCATGAATTTTTTCCCTGAACTTAGATATTACGTGAAAAAAGTTTAGCATAAACCAATTTACCTAAGAAATAATGATAAAAAATAATGTATATAATTATTATATTAGCAATTAAAATTGAAGCAACCAGTTATGTTTGATAAGACTAACAGGGTAATTAATTACATAAGTACTACTATAAAATCATTTAAATGCTCATTGCTATTATTTCTTGAATATATATATATATATATATATATATATATATATATATATTGCCAAAAGTAAAGAAAAAAATCTCTTAGAAATAATATGCTAGTTCTTAAATAGCCGCTGTTGAAAAAATAAATGTAAACATTGTTAAAATGATTTCTTCCCAAAGTTCCCAAAATTCCCTTGTTTATTCCCAACCCTTCAAAATTCCGGGTTTTTTACATCTCTACTCCAGGGTACTTTACAATACTGGAAAATTAAAAGTTTTACTGATCCCGTCATAAAACGGGCCATATGCTAGTAGATAACACTGATAAATTTGTAGTGTTACACTACCTGGACAATATCAAAGCGATATTTCTGTGCTCTATTATAATCAAATTTCTAACCCGAGGCGATTTTATAATCATAATGATCCTTTTGATAGATCTTTAAAGATATGTTAGAAGACTTGCTTCAAGTCCAGGGACGCACTAACAATATAGGTGTTAAATATAAAAGCTCAGCTAAAAATGAAAGGCATAACAACTATTAATGCAGCTGATAAAGATATTGCTTTAGAAAAAGGAAAACTAGTTCCTATTGTTTCGTCCAGTAAATGATGAGATCGTCAAATTGCTGCCGTCCCCAAAGCAGAGAATACAGAGATCTTATCGAAACTTAATCATTGTTCATTACTAATATACGTTAATATTAAAGAAACAAAAACATCAAATATTATTTATGACATACTTAATCTTCATCTATCATTATTTTAAAAAAGAATTTTTGCAACAAGACAAAGTTGAGAAGCTCGTACAGACCTTATCATTCAGCCTTAATTTTTTTTAATCCAATAGCGTCCCATTTTAGGGACAAGTTTATTTTGGGAGTATACAAAAGGATGGTCTGTGTTTGAGACAATGCCGTAGGCAAGGGAGGGGATTTAGGGGACCGATCCCTCCCCGAAATTCCAAAATTCTAAAAAGCAGCTTCGTAGAAAGAAAATTGACCATGTGTGCGAGTGTGTCATCTGCCTAGATTTGCAGAGACAAAAGTGTTCTCAGAAAGAGACCGCTACGACCATAAATGTCTTGCAGGGCAGCAGGCTTTTATCTACTCCCCACTTTTTTGCCCTATGGTCTCAAGATCATTTTCCGTAATCTATTGTAGATCGTCTTTCTGTCTGCTGTACTCCATGGTGAGTATTTTGAGACAAATCTTTTAAAATACCTTCAATTTTTTTTATGTTAGACTAGATTTTAATATATAGCTAAATGGGATAGAAATTTAAACGAATAAATATAAAAAATGGTTTTTAATGTCAATTTTACTATTGATTCTATTGTGCAGATGTTTCATTACTCGCTTCTAAGCCTTAAATTTGTTAATTATATCCTTTTATAATCATTTTGCTACTATAAAACCACATTGTATTATGGTACTCATTAGGGGTATACATACATAAGAAAACCTGTAGTTTTACTGAAGTATCATTCATAAAAAAGACAATGTCTTTCCCCTTGGTCCCCCTCCGAACATGTTTTTTGGCTACGGTATTGGTTTGAGAAGAACATTTATGAACTGTATCGCTCATTTAAAGAACGAAATGTGGTTAATTACAGATAAGCCACTTAATAAGGATGGAGGAAGTCGCACCGTCAAAACAAATCTTAAACTCAAGAACCGAACGATGGACGAATGGTTAGGGTGCTGATCTTCGGTACCGCAGTTCGTGGGTTTGAATCCTACTGTAATATGGATGTTCGTAACTGTTCGGAATCGGCTTTAAGCAGTAGGTCCCGCTCTCATTAGCCCTCGTGTTACAAAAGAATAGACCGTAGCGCTCCAGACTAAACAAAACCTTAAATGCCAGATCAATTGGTACACGAGGATGAGGTCGACCAAATTTACATTGGGTATATGATCTTGAGAAAAACCTTCTAATTCTGACAAAAAAAAAAAAAAAAAAGACTGGGGAGATTTTTGGCAAAACAAATATTGCTCTGGATAAGATTTTTTTGAGAAGGACAAGACCCATCCAAGACTGACGAACCATTGAGGAAAGAAAAGATAGTTGGTAGAATTTTTGTGCTTTCTCGGGACGAATTTTCTTTATCCACAAAGGTAAACGGCAATCCTTTACATAATCTACAAAAGTTTTGAGTATCTGCTTATTATTTATAATTTTGTCATTAACATTTTATCATTTCGATCCTCTCAGATAAATCCGTTTTTTTCGGCAGATACATTGACTGAAATCATGACAAAAACTTTATTTTAAAGCTTCACTTTACACTCAAGATGATCATCAATGAATTGAAATGACGCCGACCTTAATGGTTTAAGTCACCTCAAGTAGCAGGAACTGCACAATCATAATAATCGAATAATTCAATCTTTATTTTTCCACGAGGTATCGAGTGGATTAGGGCTTCCGAATACAGCTCGGTAATAAGATACGTTCCGAACGGAGGCACCTAAATACTAAGGAATGATCCTGATCTCAATTCACAAAGAATAAGATTTAAAGCTGCTCTCATTTGTTTTTACAAAACGGTGTCCATACCCTCTAATAGCAGAATATTAGAGAATAAGACAATAATGGATTACAGTTAATCACTGGTAAATTTCCGTACAATTTACATAATGTATTAAAATCGGGATTAAGATATCTATTTTTCCGATTCGAAATGTCAGCCATAAAACAATTGTCTCAATATCCGCAGTAACAGAAAACATGGTGTCGATGTTTCTCCTTAGGAAATATTTATAACCCAGTACTTTTAAAGATTTTCTTTCAAATATCCCATATGATATAATCAATAACAAATTCTGAATAATTTGTTGATTATAGGACAACAAAAAAATCTACTAATGAATTGGGCTTTTGTGGAACAATTGGAGATTTCAGTTAAAAGGATAGAAAAGAAATTCAAAATCTGTTTCCCCATAAAAAAGCACACGGAAATTTTACAAGCTATCCCATTTTAATTAAGAGAAAAGGAATAATATTCATTATCTGTCCTATTGTAAAAAGTGGGAAAAAGTGTTATGTACCGAAAAATAAGTTACGTGAAATTCACAGTATATTTCTAAAAATGTAAATGCTACTTAAGCAGTATTTTTTGTGAACTGATGGAAAATAATGCAACTGTTGATGGAAGAAACTGAGAAGAACAATGGTTAGGAGGGAAGTATATAACAATACACAGTCAACTCTTGATATGATGACTTTATGTCTCATTCCCGCTTATCCCGAAGTCTCAATTACACTAATGAAATTCAACACAAAGTTTTTTCTCGAAATTTAGTTCGCTTATGTTGAGGTTTCAAGAACCGTTTTGAGTAGTAACTTCCGAAAAGACTGAAGAAAAGGTGCATTTACTTGAGGCTGCTGAAAAAAAAAATTCAAATATTAAGAAAACGCCTAAAGAATGGAATATTGGCAAATCCGTTGGCAAAAGTATCCAACAGTAGGAAGACCCTTGAACATTTCTGAATCAAGCGTAGTTCTAATTTTGTAATGTTTGAAAAAAAAATTTTTTTTTCCTTTGTCTACATATTTAAAAAACTACTTTGAAATTTCGAAACTACTATCAGAGTACAAAGCATGAAGTACGGATAGCAGGGAAAAAGCAAATGAAGATTGAATAGCTTTCGCATAAGGGTTTGATATCTCAACATAAAATATACGAGTTTTCTATATTGATGAAACTCTTTAATTTTAATAAGCAATCTAGGACAGTTCAACTTATCGTAGACAAGAGTATAATAAATTAAAAAATTACAATTTTTTAAAAATTAAACTAACAGAAACTTTTTTCCCTGCGTATACGTAATTTCAGCCTGCCGATTGAATCCTAAATCGTTATTTCAAGGTATATTATATGACAGTTACACTAACCGATTAATCATTTTTATTCGCGAACTTATACCCAGAACCATATTTAATTATTTGTATAAAATTGACTTTTTGTAGCGTAAGGATAGCAGGGAAAAAAGCAAATGAATATTGAATACCTTCGCCATAAGAGTTTGATACCTCAACATGAAATATACGATTTTTCTCGATATCTCAAACTTCTCAAATATCGTGGATATTTTTCTCGGAGCTCCGACCAGCCTAAAGGATCAGATTCAAAGCAAATTAATAAATATTTATACAATTCAATACCTCAAGCACAGAATACTATGTTTGCCTCATCTTTTGATGGTAACAAATCATATCTACAATGAACCTTGTCAAGAATTCTATAGGGAAATAGGTTGAAATGGCAGATGCAATGACGCAACTAGAATTTTTTCTTGGGGAAAGGGGAAGACCAATATTTAAATTATACATCAAGAGATTTAAAGGTTTTTGAACGCACAACTAGAAATAAAAATCGAATACTTCCCTTATCCACAGTCGATTTCCAAGTTGCTCTCACAGCGCAGTTGTATTTAAGTTTGCACAATAATGTCAATAAAAATTACTTGATAAAATGAAGCTACACGTATCACCTCAGTAAATATTTTTTAGGATCTTTACTTCAATTTTTTTTTCTACCACAATTTGTTAATTCACTAAAATATCTTTTGAGGGTTCTATTTTTGTCAATCATGACTACAAAGGCACAAATCAATTAACCGAATTCAGAGAAGCAAAGCGCACTACATTAAGTTTCAAATTGAATTGCGTTTACAATTACTTCTTGGTTCTCAAGACTATGCCCAGAATGTGAAACTGGCTGAGGACTCACTAAACCAATATTCATTTAGGAAACCTTTAGGCAAAGAATAAAGGCAGTGTTTTAGTAATATTCTATTACAGATTCAGCCGCCGCTGGTCAGCAGGCAGTTCAAACACTTCCTCTGTATGAAAATTGCTTTAACTCGGACAATCAACAGTTCTTTAAAAAAAAAAAAAAAAAAAAAAAAGCAAACTACTTCCGGGCCTGACTCCTGCCCGTGACTGCGCCACTGGGCATTTAGCATCACTTCTAAGAATATGTATATTGCAATTCGCAAGGACTTGCTTTAGTAACGACAGCATAATATTCTACTCATGCTATATTTCTGTATTTTTTTTATTCATCTCCATTTACTTACAAAAAACAAAATAAATTCTTCTCTTAATTACAAACTCATAACGGCATTATTTTTTCATTTATAATTTACTCATAGGCCTACAACATTTATAACACTTTACTGTGCACTACTGAAATATAAATTTTGAAGTTATATTAATAGAAAAGGTCTAAAATAAAAAAATTAAATAAAATCATGCGATGCAAGGTGAATTTTTAGAGCAATAATAAATATTAAAATAGCCATGTTTCAAAACTTAGAATTTTCCCTTTGGAACTGGGCAATCAACATTTCACCAATATAACTTCAGAATGTAAAGTAGTACATATATCTCATTAAACCAAAATAAGTGACATTATTTTGGTCTGATGGGACAAACCGTATTTTGTGCTTTAATAGTACAAATATGAAGACAATGTATTTTTAGTGTTTTTATAGTTTAACAGAAAAAAAGGCCACACATATAACAATGTAATTTTTTACTCTCTATTTCACACAATTTTACATAATAAACTAATATCCACACATTTTTGGGAACAATATAAAGCTGCATTTTACATGACTGACATTTTCAAATTATTAAAACCGGTTTCCCATAACCAACTTTTAAATATAATAAAAATGAATACTGAAATAAAAAAAATTAACCAGATTCATCCATAAAAAAAATCTAACAGTATTCTTGCATAGCAAAAACAATAATTATCACAAAAACTGCATGCCTTCTAAAAACTCAACGACAGCAAGTACAGCAAAGTAAAAATGATGCAGTAGTCAAAATTAAAAACAAGACAACGAAAAAAAAAATCCTTACATTTCACATTTAGGAAAGGCAAATAATCAACACATTTCGAAATAAACAGATTCAAATTTAATTTTAAATTATTGCATTTAAAAGAAAAAGCTCCCAAACTATGTACATTAGGATTATTTCATTCCTTACATTTTTTTAAACAGTAGCAAAATCATGCATTCCTGAACATCTTTGAGCAGTATATAAAAAAGCTCCTGTTAAAATGTCAGCTATAAAAACAGCACTGTGATTCAAAACCTCAAAACTCAGAGGTTTTCAATGCAACCTGGTAAAGATTGGTACTATTGAACACTATGGAGTATTTGATAAAGTTGGGAGAAATCGTAATGTGAATTCTACTTGGGAATATGATTTTACGCTACATACTAAACTCAAAAGTAGACTCAAACTCTAATTATAAAATAACTTTTACAAGTTAGAATTTGTTCAACAGTACGCTCCTAATGGATGACTAAAATTGTAAATTACAGTCATTCCTCAACAGCTGTTTTCGAAATTCATCAAATCAATTATGAACACAGATCGTGGACATAGTTGATATACTCATATGGCATAATCAAATACAGAATCTGCACAGAACGATAACTTTTAAAATATTATAACATCTTAAACATTCTTAAGGGAAAAAAATTTTTTTTTTTTTTAGTGTTTAAGAGGTTTAAATATTGATAAAACTTTATTTTTTTTTATTAAAAAAAATTATTAACTTTATTTAGAAATATCTCAAAGCATAAGCATTTTCTTAAATATTTCCACTACAAAGTACATTTTAAATACATCTGGTCTGTTCATATTTTGAAATGATTAATCTAACTGATTTAACAATTTCATCTATAATTTAAAGAATAGGTATGTGTAGCAAAATTTCCAAAGCAATACATACTTATAAAATCTAAACTAGCAATTCAGCTAATTTAGAATAAGTAAAATTCTTAGATTTGAAGACAAAAACTTAAAATGAAGATATTATAAGATTATAAATCGCTTGGGGCATTGAAAAAGAACAAAGGCATGCCATAGAGCATATTCACAGCTGTAAAGGAATGACTGGCTACAATAAATGTTGGAAAGGGCAACTTCATTTCATACAAGCATACACCATTAAGAACTTAAGTGAGATGTATAACAATATAAAATAAAATAATGTTTAATGTATACATCTCTTATATTAAAGCATCCAGCAAAGAACTATAAACTGTTTGAGCGAATAATTTTTAAACTCAATATTAAATATAAATCATAGATGCAGAATGGCTAAAAAATAATAAACATTTCAAAAGAAGTAACAGATTTGACAATTACAACTATGTAACTTTAATACCGATGAAAGGGATATTGATTTGTGAGCATTAAATATTGCATTGTAATAGCATTCAATTGCACAAAGCTTAGAAACAGCAAATACTGCTGAAACTCTGTTTTGTTCTCAAAGTCAGGAAAGCACATTGTTTTGGACTTCTCTGAATGACAGAAATTTGTTTCCAAACAGCAGGACGGAGAATTACATCTCAGTAGTGGAAAAATATTCTCACAAGCTGCAACATTTCTGATTGTGAGCAATAGAATGCAAAATGGCAGGCTTAAAGCTATAGCAAAAAGGATGGTGCAAGTTTGTTCTGACTGGCAATTGAAACTAAATCATAGATAAGAAAATAATTTGATACACAACTTAATGTTCAGCACTATTTCCTAAATAATTAATACTGTATAACTGCTGCATCTAGTTAAAAGAATGTTCCTAATAATAACAAAACACTTTTAGCAGCTATACAAGGGGATATCAATAAGTAATGCACATGTAAATTTTCTTTTCAATAATAAATTGTTTAGTTAAAATGTGAATGATTAAAATAGAGGTTGAAACTGCCTGTATCCAATGCTACAGAGATGTCTGTGATTGTACTTACTGGTAGCTTGTGATAGTCACTATTAAAATGATGTTTATGATTAAATCATCCACTTTGGAGAAGCAATGGAAAGTGATAAAATTTCTTTTAGAAAAAGGAAAGAATTGGAGAAAATCATTTGGAACTGGTGGGCATTTACAGGTCACACTAATGTAAGAAGATGGTGTAAATTGTTTGAAGGTGGCCTAATCTCAAACAGACTATGTGATATAGGCTCTATTCTCTGCTGACGATGATTTTTTGGAATTTTCAAATTGATCTAGCGCTGGGACAATTGCATCAACACGAATAGCACTTACATCAAATACTAATACATTTGTAATACTTGCAATTTAAAATTTGATATTTTCCTCAACAGCATTCTTTATAATTGAGTTTAAAATTATGTGCACTACTTATTGGTACAGCCTCATAAAATAACAGGATAAGAAATGTTGGTTACATCTAAAACCCAGAGTAGCACTTTTAATGAAAAAAGAAAGTAATAGATTGAAGGATAAAGAGTAGTTAATTTGTTATATTATAAAGGTAATAGAGTAATAGTTAAATAATTTATACTTCTGATCTCAGATCAGACTATAACATTCACAATTAAACTGCAAACTGCTTGTTTTAAACGTCTAAAAAAATTTCAACATGTAAAACAAATATAAAAAACTTGAAAGTAAAAATTGATATCAACTTATTTCCAACATCATGCAAAGGACATAGATTTAGTCAATTAAAATATTAGCTACAAATTTTTAACAATTTTCATGACTAAAGTTTTTTTTAAATGAAAATTTTCTCTCTACTTATCTACAAAATTATAAATCAGAAAATTGCATTAAAAAGTCTTTACAATCTGTACTTATTTTATACATGCATGAATAAAGTATTATCTAAAAAGCATTTATTTAAATCAAATAAGAGTATTCTTAATAAAAATGTTAACATACTGTTCATTTGAAGAACTTTTACAGTAAATTATAGAAACAATTTTAAATACTACTGAATCTAATGAAGATTTATAGAATTAATATTAATAAGTGAAGCTATTTTCAAGAAATCACTAATGTCTTTTACAAGTCATGAAACTCAAACAAATGGTTTGATTTGCATGTGCGCATTTTAACAAGCATTTACAGTTTAATATAGAGTTTTAGAATACAATTCTGAAATAGCATCCATGTAAAATATACATGTGTCATTATGAAAAGTGTATAAAATACCTAAAACAAATGCACAGGAAATATTGTTACAATAGCACCCTAAATAACTTGTAAGGTTTTAACCTTGAGAAAGAATTTTAAACATCTGAAGGAATAATGAATGACGCTGTATTTATATGAGTATATATAAACATTGCAATTGAAACATAAGGATTGTCAAACCATCATATGTATTATTTTAATAAACTTGGATTTTTTTTTGTTTTATAGATTCTAATTTAACGATTCATTTACAGTTAGTTTTCTTTTTATACAATGCAATGATCTTAATATATTAAGATTTCTCTATGAAATATGTTTTCATGACAAAATTATTTCAAATGAGAATTTTGAGTAAAGAATATAGAAACCATAACAAAAATTGATATGGGTAACAAAATTCAGTAAAGGCTCAAATTACACCAATAGGATAAATAATTATTCAAAAGATAAATCTTATTCAGTTGAGAATTATAAAAAAAAAAAAAAAAAAAAAAAAAAAAACTTAATTTTTTTAATAATAATTTGAAGTTTTAAGCCTTTTTTTCAATAATTTAGAAAAAATGTCTTTTTTTATTTTTACAATTTCAATATTAAATTTTCTAGACTAAAATTTTCTAACCATTTAAGTTGTGGCATATATGAGTGAGCTATTTTTATTGTCCTATACACTGATTAATTAAAATACATATTAAACAATAAAATAAACTTTAAAAACAGAAGAAATTTATCTTAAATATGTTCATTCCAAAAATAGAATTTGCAACAAAAATGTAAAAAACAATTGTATTAATATTAAAACTAAAGCATATATGTATATATTTATTCCAAACAATAATTCAATAACTACCTTGTATTTTTTAACTTTAGGTAAATAAGTTGCATAATGTAACCAAGAAGTTAAAACTCAGAAAAACTTAATCCTATGCATCATGTACAATTGTATTACTTAAACTAGTGGTCTTCAAACTGTGTTCTGTGGTGTCACCTGGGGCTGTCATGAATCAAAATAAAAATTGGGAAAGGAAAAAAAATGTGATAAGCACCCAAATTAGTTGACTAGTGTTTATATAATTTAAGCAAGAGCAGCTCCTAAATTTTTGATTGCAGATTCATACAGAATACTCAGAAGTTTCTCATGCAACTAAAAATATTTTAATACCATTCAAAACAACGCATTTAAGCAATGGAAAAAAACTTTCTCAATGTATATGTATAGAAACATATTAAATTCAGATTATGAAGTAAAGATAACATCAACAGAGCTTAGAATTTGACAGTTTATATGGAAAAGAATATATATAAAAATACAAGCCCAACCCAAACACTAAATATAATACAAGGTTTTTGTTTGCTCTGCAGCACAACAGTCTTGCTACACAAGGCCAAAGAGAATGGGATTTACTTACAACTTAAAACCCATTCTGAATAGCTTCAAAAATCTAAACCAAGTGTGGGATCTAAAACCACAAACTCAGATACTGAAGAGTAGTGCTGTACTCATTAAACCATTGTTCGGCAATATAATGCAAGCACAGATGACACCTAGAGCACAAGTTAATGCTATTAACAAGTAAATTACATTAACTGTAAGTTAAATTTTAGTAAAAACAAATTCATCTCTTTGCCTTTACATAAAGATAGGGTTCATCCTAAAAACCTTTCAGTTTTATGGGTTTTGTGAGTTGACAAAGTTTGAAGACCAATAACTTAATTTATATCTAAAGAATATCAAAATTTTCAACAAATTCTCTCAACCTGAGCATGAGCAAGCAAGAAATATAATCAAATGTCTAAATTCGTCTGCAAAAAAGAAACAAATATTTAAAAAAAAAAAAAAAATAGGGAAGTAGAGAGCATTAAAATAGTGAGAAACTGCTGATGAAATTATTCATATTATTACAGTAAATTATAAACTATACTCTCAATGCTGACTAGACAAAGCCATATTAGCTCTTGCATAGAATTTTTTAACATATAATTCTACAAAGTGATAAAGTAACATCAAATATACATTTAAATAAATACTTGTTTATATGAAATCTTAAAAATCAGGAGTGCTGTCTGACATTATTCACTTTTTTCTAGAATTTCAATGGCAAAAACAGATCAATAAAATATTAAGTCAAAAATTTATTCTAGAAAAATTTCATCACAGTGTGGTCAAATATTAACAATATATGAATACTTTGCTCAGTGCAGCTTTATGCTAAACTGAGATTAGTAATTTGAATGATAATTTTTATATAGTACTGACTGATTTATAATATTCTGAAACTTGAAAAGATTTTGAAATAAACTATTTTGAGATAAAATGTTCTCACTAATATAAATACTTCCAAAATGATCTATGCTGACTGGTCAAATGCAATGATTTTTCTGTATTACAACATGATCACAAAGAATGAAGGCTTGTGGCAGACACAGTACACAAAGGGAGTTTGGTTTGGTCTACTGTTTTGCTACACAAGGACTATTAATGCAACCGGATCTACTGCTTAAAGCCTACTCTGAAAGGCTACAAACATTCATGCCGACAGTGGGATTGAAAACCAACAACTCTGGTGCTGAAAAGCAGTGTCTTACCATTTGCCCATTGTTTGGCTCCACAAAAATGACTCACCTACAGTCTTTACATCCCTCCCTTAATTTAAAAACATTTTTTACATTAATATAAATAAAAAAGATTGACATTAAAAAAATTTATCTACCAAAATTTGATCCGACACATTTTTCAAAATTACTATTTTAATATATTTTGCAAATTTTAAAACAGAATTTAAGCCATTTGTTAAGATTAATTGAGCTATTGTTATATTTTTATTTCCGAAGTTTTCAGTTATATTTTTATTTCCGAAGTTTTCAGTTATATTTTCATTTCCCGAGCTTTCAGTTAGTATAGCTATGTCATTTCCGGAGAAAATCCACTCCTGCTCATCAGGTCAGGCTTGAGGTTGCCACGCAAAAGGTTTTGCACTTGGCGCTCTTGGCAGGAGTTAAAAATCACCAAACAGAGCAGGGGGACCCGATTCTTCAGTAGTACCCACATCAGTTATTCTGCATTCCATTTGCTCTTTTAGTTATTACATATATCATTCCTTAACTATTTTATAATGAATAAAAACAAAAACTGGATATTGATTGTGGTAAGCCAAACAAACAAATTAATATCAAACTAAATTTACAAAAAGGAAAAAAAGAGATAGGAAATTATTAAAATTAAGTTTCTAGTTTTAGAATGTCTTTTTTTATTTTGTAAGCATTAAACAATATAAGTGTTCTATTATTTTTAGTTTCACCCTTTTATTATCTTTCATAAATTTTAGGCAAATATTCAAATATTTATGTTATAACAAAATTTGAAATACTTATTTTCTTATAGATAAAATGTTCCACTTAATATGGATTAATTTACTCCAGTACTTTAGAGGAACCAAGTTTAACATAACATTATACTTTGCACAGTATTTACAACTAAAAGGAATGACAAATGAAATATACTGAAAATTCTTCTAAGTTTACAGATCTCATTTAGTGTAAATAGAAAACAATCATTAATGGTATAAAGAAATTTCTAACTTTAAATAAAATGACTGAAATAATAATAATCCAAACTGTTATCTGTCATCCAAGGTTTTTTTTTTTTAAATACACAGTAAAGAGACTACCTGAAGATTAAAATAAATTATAGGGTACACTGTAATACTAGACTCAAGACTCGAGTTGGTGTTACATAGGCCCCTGTTTTTATTTTCGGCGGCCGAAGACAGACACCCCAAGAGAGGGTGGGCAAGCCCTGTTCCAGGAAGGTAAAAGTTCAACATGAGGGGGTGAGAGATGCCAGCCCGTCCGCACCAGCTGCGGAGAAGGACATTTTTCCCAGGGAGGCGAAAGCTTGACCAAGAGTGAGGGGGGGGATTCCACCCCAGACATTGCGAATAGGAGTGTGGAGATGCCTGGTTGGAATGACGGAGAACGGACATTCTTCTGAAAGGAGCTGAGACCGAGAGAGGTGTTTTCCACTTGACACAATTTGTTTTTATTTCCTCGGCCTTATTTCAGCCATGTTTAGGCGGATTTGGTTTGGTCTACTTTTTGCAACACGAGGGCTAATGAGACCGGGACCTACAGCTTAAAGCCGATTCCGAACGGCTACGAACATCCATGCCACTGTGGGATTCGAACCCACGAACTCCGGTACCGAGGGCCAGCACTCTAACCAATCGGCCATCGTTCGGCATGTTTAGGCGGAAGATATTGAGTGTACATATGTCTTAACAGAATTTGTAAATAATTGTTTAGTCAAGGATTTAATCATTTTAGTACTTAATTGTCGGCCAGTTAAACATATCAGCGAACTCAAGATACCTGCTCCAGTAACAATAGGTGAGCAGGTATAGAAACGAGGCATGCAGCCGAGGACGTGCGACATACACCAAAAAAATTTACAGTTTGGATTTTCTAGTAAATAAGATCAATTGTTAGAATAATCAATTCTCACCACACAAACCATTTATTTTAATTATATATAAAAAAAAAATTGAACTGTCAATACTTTTCTAGAAAAAAGTGAACAATGCAACTAATAATTACATCTACTATGATTTCGAAACAACAGCACAATATCACACTTTGATATCTCTTTTGAAAGTTATTACATAAAAAGTTACATTAAAAAAAATAATAATAAAAGTTTCACGGTATGAAAGAAATGAAAGCTGATTTATTTAAGTATTAAGTTCAATACTGGGCTGCATTAAATAACCAGTTTTTAATTAGTGTATTGTATGAAGCCAGATAGTATTTAATATTGCTTTAGTTTTCACTAGAGCACTTGAAAATGCAGATCAGAAGAACTTTGCATATTATGATAAAAATGCAATTCTGGATGGACTTAATGAGGAGATCTTTCAAAAATGATAAACACTAAGTACAGAGGTTTTGAGAAGATCTTTCAGAATAAACAAAATATTTTACAGGTGGCAGGGCAGTAAAATTTGTATTGAGAATTTTGCCTGATAGTATTGAGACCAGCTTTCTTAAAATAAAGTAAAATAAATTGTTCTCATTTAATACTTGTTACAATATTGCAATAGTACTATACAAAGGACTTTTTCATATTTAAATTATGTAATAACTCATATTACAACCTTATTTCATTTAAAAAGACTTTGAAAAGGCTTGTTAAAATTGGAGTTTGATTTTAAGATATCTATATTTTTAAATTTAGGATTTCAATAAAAGTTAGTTCATAGTTAAACTGAAAAAAGTTAAAAATATACTTTTGTGCTCTTAGTATGTTTAATAAACTTCAGTAAGCTATTTTCACCTTTTCTTAAAAAAAAAAATATCAGTTATATTCTCATACAACAGATAATTGATACAATAATTATAGCACCCAATATTTTACAGTATTAAAAAAAAATCATGGAAAACTTTATAAAATCTAGATTTCAATTTTTTACTTGAGTTTTCAAAATATCTTTTGCACAAACATGGAAGCAATTTTAAAATGCTAAAAATCAGTTAATATTTGGCTTTGAACACCACTGTTCTGCTTATACATATCATTTAAGCAAACGTGCACTGAAATACCAATATACAGTGATGTAGCTCAGCATTTTATAAGGCTTAATCATTAAGACTAACTATTGTACCCTAATTTGTTCAACAAAAATCTAAATAAAATTCAGGAGTGGCATTTAAAATAGTAATGATCTTAATTACTACCATTAAATCAAACAAAATAGTGTTCATCTTATATGTAAAAAATCAAAATTAAATTCATAAACTAAATTAAGATCAGTTTAATAGGTATGGATGTAAAACTTCCTTATGCAAAACTAGTTTCTGAGCACAAAATTTTTGATTTATCAGCATTTTGAATTTTAAAATCTACACATAATAGTTGAAAGAAAATTTGGAACATAACTATATAATATATAGTTTTAAATAATAGTCTGAATATACTATATAACTATATTATATTTAGAAACTGATAACTAAGTTATGGTACATTATCAGTAAAATTTAGAATTTAGACAGGTAATTTGACATTAGAATGCCAAAAAACTTGCTACTGCCAAGTAATCTGATCAGTATATACATATGTATGAACACACAAGTTTATCCATATTTTACAAAACAGTAAACATAGTTTGGAATCAGATGACACCAACAGACATTCTAGTGTTAATTTTCCTGACAATATAGCAACAAATTTGTTCTATATGGACAGAAATGGTTAACGAAATGTAAAACTAGAATAAAAAGAACACTAGTATTTAATAAAAATAAATTGTATTACATAGTAAATAAACTAAAATAAAAAATTTGTTTTATCAAACAGATACTTTTGTTGTCTGTAAAATACATAGCAAAAAGAATGACAAAATTAAACCACTGGTCTTAAAAGCTACAAAATTTTATTATTAAAAAGAATCTTTATAAAATAAAAGTAGTATCACTTTAAAAAAAGTGAATTTAATGTTTGAATGAAGAATGGTTTTAGTAAAACTTAATTTTGTCTATGAGAAAATATTTTCAAGTTGTTTTAATTAATCCTGTTTTGGAAGAAGGAAGTACCATTGCATCGAATCTGTTACCATTTGAATAGCTGTACAGGTGATAACTAAAATTGCTCAGATGTATATATAAGAGTTATGACTAATGTTTGAGAAATTTACACTTTTAAAATTTTAAAAATTCTAATAGATAACATACATATATACATAATGTGATTTGAGGCATAATATTAAACTTCATCTTTGGCCTAATATTATTATGAGTGATTTCTTTTAAGGTCAATATTAAAGCATTAAGACCAAAAATCTACATGTTATAAATCAATAATTTATAACAATTATAAAATATATTTTATTATACAGAAGGTAATTTGTAAAAAGAAATATATATTGCATGTTTATATGTGTTATTTTATTTCGATTACCTAAAACCACAGTGTAAATAGCAAAATTCTATTCACCTTCCTTTAAAATTGTAAGAGATGTATATAAGCTTTCTTTAATATAAATAAATCAATATAATACATGGAATTAAACACAATAACACATATATCACATAATGTGAGACACTGAAAATTCAAAATATCAGAACAATTAGTACAAAATGCACAACAAAACTAATGAAGAAACACAGAAGGGGGGAAATTACACTTTTTACAACATATTTGAGTTAATATACACTTTATGTTAAATTAATACTGCTCATCTTGAAATTTGTTTTATAAACAGTTTGTATTCAAGACACTGATCAAAAATTTTAATTTGTACAGTTGATTTTTTTTTCAAATCAATTTGAGGGTATATTTAATGATTGATATAATCTAAAAAGAAAAAGGAATTTATAATACAAAAATTTCAAAGCAAAATTACATAGTTAAAATATAATGAATATATCTTATGTACAATATATTTATAGCTTATATCTTTATATTGCTTATACTTTTATTATAAATAACACACATGGCCCATATTACAATAATCTTCATGCAGAATACAAGAAAGTAAATAAGTCTCGCAAAGTTTGTAAATTTTGAAATACTTCTTGATTTTTCAATTTCTTAAAATTCAACACAAAAGTATAACCTAAATGCCAAATGTATTACTTTTAAAATATCCTTTTTCTTCAATTACTTTGTCAAATGAAGTTTCCAGGTAGCATAAAGATTTTAACTGTTTAAGTGTCTGACCTTTAAACTATATCAGTCTAATGAAAGAGGTTTAGTTTGGTTTATTTAGAGCCACAAGGTCATTTTTTTAAACATATTTAATTAAACAAGAACCTATTGCTTAAAGTCCATCTAAATAGCTATAAGCATCCATGATTGCAGTGGGACTCAAACACAAATTCTGATACCAAAAAGTAGTATCTTACTTGTCCAGTTTAATGAAAGATAATTTAGGATAAAATTCTAGAATATAAATGAATATATTTTTTACTTTTACAAAATGTGCATTAAACAGCTTTTTAAATCATCCTCTATAAAATAAAATCTGCTTTGTAAATTTTTAAATTTTTCTTTGAAGCATCATACAGTAAATAATGTGTATGCCACATAGTTTTCTAATTGATAAATTTCTTAGGGTTTAACACCTGTTACGAGATTTCTGATATTCAATAATTTTTTTTTTTTTAATGCAACAAGAAACTATCTCAGTTTTAGTATAGATTGTGTCAATTTTAATTTAAATTAAAAAGAATGAACTTTTAATGTTTATAGAATATGGATGGTCAATTCGAACTGTCTAAATACTTTGATACTAAAATCACAGAAACTTAATATTATTTATTTAGCTTTATTACAATAAGCCCAATTCGCATATTAAAGTTGTATAAAATTGTAACTGTATGAATTTTATCCTAAACTACATAAAAAAAAAGGCATAAATTAAATTTTTGTAAAATTAACTAAAAACATTTAAAAAGTTTTAAACTGTGATAACATAAATATATAAAACTTGTTTAACAATAACTAATTTCTAAAATTTCTATAGTATATGTAATAATTGAAATTATTTATTAGAAAATATATAAAAATACTGTCAACTTTTTCAGCTTTTCCCATGAGCTAAAGTTTAAAAGAACATTGTGTCATTTAATAACAAAATATGTAGCTCAATATGTAACAGCAGTAAAAACTTGCCTGAATTGTGCATTTCAATATTATTTTCAAATTTTAAAACCACAGTTTATTAAAAAATGCATATTTAAATGCATTCTTTCTTTTTAAATTATTAAAGTCTAAAACAAAACGTAAATTTCTAAGTAAAACAACTTTAAATCACTTATTTACTGAATGAAATTTCACTCAGCGAGAAGTTTATTGTATCAAATCAAAGGTAATATTTTTTTTCTTCCTGACATGAAGATTTTGTAACAATAAACATAGAATTAAAAGCAAATTCTAAATAAAACAAATTCAACAACAACAAGTATGCATGATTTAAAGAAATCATATGAAAAATACTGATAACTAAGTCGGCTGCATATGTGATAGGAAAACAAAGTGCCTTTGAAAAGAGAGCATTGATTCTCCACAAATAACAAAACCTCCCTGAATTTTTCAAGTATTGCATGTACAGGAAGCTGCCATGTTTGTACCAACATATTTAAAAAGATACATCATTAAAAAATTCAGGCTATAGAGCATGGATTTAGAATATAAAACATCAGAACATTATATATATCCAACAAAAGATATCACAATTTAGCTAGTATGAATCACTTCGAAAATAGATTTGCCTTACCTGAATTACATATTTTTAATACACAGATTGTTGCAGTAATAAATACTTATTAATTCAAGTTTATGTGTGCCCTTGAAATTAGTAAAAAAGAAAACATTTTAAAGACAAACTTGTATTTAGAGCAGTAATGGAGAACGTTTTTGAAAAGTGGTCCAATTTTGTTCAGTATTTTTTTAAAGCTAGTCCATGGATCACAAAAGGAGTAGCGTTACTTGGAAAATAGGGGGGGGATAGAGAATGTGGTCAAAAAGGTACTAATAATTTGCAAACACTGAAAAATTGTTAACAGACATGTAGGTGCCAAGGCTGACAATTTATTCAACACTTGAGAGCTGGTATATCCCAATGATTTCATCTATGCATCAATTTTATTAATGAAATGAGTCATACACATGTATGTTATGATAGAAAATCAGTCAGCCAACATCCAATTGAATTTTTTTTTTTTAATTTGACATTAAATATTTATACTTTAATATTTTTAAATACTGTTTTTTCTTCTATGTTATAAAAATTAAGTTTATAAAAATCAACACAAAGGTCATTTAAAGACTCTGTGGTTCAGTATCTGACCCATAGGTCACAGGTTTGCCACTCCTGACTTAGAGCATCAAAAAGTAACAAAAATACAACAAACATTGCTATACTGCAGAACACACACATTCCACTGACAATCTGGTTGATTTACAAAATGTCTGGTAAATGTTCAAAGCAACCTGTGTGCAATTAGAGACTGCAAACTTCATTATATAAAATTACAAATTTTAAAGGGACATGATACGTTTTCAAAACAATTTTCTATTTTAAGTATTACAGTAAACATTTTAATTATTTTGTATTTTAGAGCCTCATTCAAAGCCCTTTCAGAAAAATCAAGTCTTTTGAACTGTTGATTTAATCAAAATTAAGATTGTTAAGGCCTCATTTAAGTTTTTAAAAATCCTTGTAACTTTTCCAAATATTTTTTTTCCAAATTTTGTTTTTAAATTTAAAAATAAATCCATTGTAAATTTCTACATTAGACTGTGTATAAATTTTCAGGTAGCACTAAAATAATATTTCATCAAAAAGATTTATTGCCACAGAAAAAAAAATTAAGCTGTTTCTTTTATATATTTGTAGATATATTGAACGAAATAGCACCTAATATCTAATTCCATGCATAGTTTTATTTTATACATTATAGAAAACTTTATAAAAAATTCACACTTGTATCTTAAATAGAATAAAAGCCTTGGAGAATTAAAAAAAAAATAAGCTTGGGGGAAAAGACCATTTAGTTTTAATTTGTTAAAAACAAACTCTATAAATAAAAACATAACAGTAAATAATTTTTTAAGTATTCAATGATATAATTTCAAATTATGCAGGTACACTTAGAAAGGTTAGAATGATAATTTGAGCCAATACAACAAAAATTCAATAATTTGACTGTAATTCTGGTCATGTCTCCTTAATATTTTAATAGTCTTTAATTTCCTTATGATAGCGACTAATCAATGCTCTACTGCCTGAAAATGTTAATTTTTTAATTACCTAACAGAAATAATTGTTATGTTAGGTCCCAATAATATATTAAAATAATAAAATTGGATAATTTTAAAATCACTCATTTAGAAAGTATCCCTCTAACAGATGAACACATAAAATAGCACAGTATATAATTCTGTACATATAATTATGTCTTCTATACAATTCCAAATAACTGCTTAGGCAATGAACATGCAAATGAGCAAATAGATGTAGTTTAGAGTTCATTATCACCAAAGATCCATGAAAACTTTTTTTTTTTTTTTTTAACAATTACAAGGAAATTTAGTGACTACAGATTGTAACCACTAGGCACCCATAAAGCTTTACTCTGTTCTTCTTCAACACATGACTTTATTTGAGTACACATATAAGCTAGATTGGAACCAGGAATAACAGCTGCAATAAAAATAAGTTTCATAGTCATTATACACATACAGAAAATATTAGTTTAATAGTAAATCTAATAATTAGTGTAATAAGTTATTTACACTAGCTTACTTTAACTCTCCATCAAACACAATGAGCCTAACAAACCTAGCTGGAATAACGGTATTAATCCTCCACCCTTTCCTACTAAGGAGGGAAATATATATTCATAACATCAGTGAAAAACCATTCAATGCACTAATGTTATATTGCTATATTTAATACTCCAGATAAGCAGCATCTCAGATGACAATCAAAGATTATTATTATTTAATTAAAAACATTCACTTGCATGTTTACGGATAGTATAATTAGCAGATATGTAATAAACAGCAATTTGACCAAATAGCTAAATACTGAATATCCAGCCAAATTTTAAGCTTAATATTTGGCAGACATATACACACTTGTAAAAAAGTTTTCATTTTGATTGTAATTTTGCAATTACAACAATTTTAAAATTTTTACTTAAAAATGAAATAAGTATTAACAAAATTGCTTTTTTCTCAAATATTAAAAAAAAAATTAAACATTTTTTTGCAATATTTTTAATATCTTTATGCCAATATGGTTTTCAGAAATATAAACATTAATACCATATTTAAACTGTAGTTATTCTAAATAAGCTATACTTGTTTCTAAGTATGAAAAGGTATTCCATAAATGGATTTTTTTAATAATTAATAATTATAGAATCATATTTCCACTGTACATTATGGATAGATTGATATTATCTAGGGTATTCATTTTAATTGCTGATTCAACTAGTATTTAGATTCTTATATAGCAAACTGTATATATTTGCATTTTAATATAGATGGTACCTATGCTGGGTTTGACACATATGATAAATTTGCAGTAAGAAAGTGTTTTTACATAAATGCAATGTAATTAAATACACTTATATGTTAAGTAACTTAAAATAAGTAAATGTTAATTTTAATGGTGATTTGCTGTAATATGGATGTCAAACAAAGGAAATAAATTATTTAATTTTAAAAACTATAAATCTTCCAAATTACATACCATTTATTAACTGTTTATATTCACTCTCAATTTTTGATGCATGTTCAAACATTTCTTTAGCTGCCTTTGTAGTGACTTTTTCTGTTAAATATCTTGAATCTTTAACCTCCCTGTTAAGAAAATATAAACATTCAATACACCATTTATAGATGTTTGTTGATAAAAAGAGAATGATATGCAATTACCTTATTTGCTTAGTAGATTTAAATTTCAAAAATATGACTATGGGATAAATCATGCATTGATTTAAACGTTCAACTGCTGAAAGACTACAATCCAAAAGACAGTGACAATTCTAGAAAAAGAAAAGAACATTCAGTTTAGTTCTATACATAGTATTTTATAATACTCCATTATTATTTTTTTAGAGTGATATTTGAAAAAAGCTTCACATTTACCATATTTTTTCAGGCATTTATTTCACAACATTTAACATAACTAGAGCCAGTTGCAAAAAGTCAAAAACTCTATTATAATTTATCATATTGATTCATATAACCATCTTATACCATACTAATAGAAAAAGTGTATAAAAGAAAGCCAAATTAAATAGTTTTCAATCTCTATATGTGGTATTTTGTACCATAAAAAAAAAAAAAAATCAGGATGCTAAAACACTTTTAGAAAAACCAATATAAAGTTATTAAACAGTGAAAACTATATCTTAATTAAAAGCCTACACCTGCATATTCAAAGGTGATATAATAAGCAGATATGTACATATGTATGTGAAATTAAACAAAGAAAAATTATTTTAATGACACTATTGCTAATTTAAAACATTTACAATTGTTTCTTTTGTACTACTTGTACTGTTAAAGAATTTATTTTCTTAAAAAATAAATAAAATATTTCTTCTAAACATTGTTCCTGTTGACTTAAAATGAGCAAATCAACATGTTTTCTATAGTTTCAATTGTGATTGATGAGCAAAAATGTATAGTTAAAAATCTGTTCACACTGTGCATTACTAGGTGGAATTGTTAAAAATAACATGAAATCTGAGATTTTCTTATTCTGAATGCTTTAAGCATTCATCACTGTTCTTTTTTTGTCTAATAAAATGCCACTGGGTAATGACACAACATTTTACCAGAAGTGTAAGGTAACATCAGACTTATTATATTAGAAGTGAGATCACAGTACAATGATACTCTTAACCATCAAGTTAGAAATAACTTTCAAACTATTCTAATATTGGAGCACTAGGCATAAAATAACAGACAGATTGCAAAAAAAGTAAAAATACACAATTTACTTTATCACAGAATTGTTTTATAGCTGCAACAGTGGTGCATTCAAAATGGTTGCCACGTCTCCTGAAGTCCACAAATTTCAGTTCCTGGAGACCTCTTTCCATCATTGAGAGAGATCCTTTCATTTTTTCTGGAATGCAGCGTTGGAAAACGTGGGGGAAGTCTTGTTCTAGCTGATCAACTACTGCTTCATTCAAAGGTCCCACAATGATAACTGGTCGCAATGACTCATCTATTTATAAAATAAACCAAGTTTAAAAGGATATCCAATGGCATGTATGCTCAGCAAATCATAAATATTGTATAAGTACAAAGGCAGAATAAGATGAGTCTTAAGCCTCTGACTAGGAAATTTTTTTAATTTTGCATTTTTCGTAAGTGCAGGTGAGCTTAAAAATGACATATTCATCAATATACACAGTGTCAGTTTGGGATCATGCATTATAATCACTCTTTCTTGCATTTTGTTCAATCATTGTTGATATAATTAAATACCATTTAATCACACTAGGGTACTGCGCTGTTTTTTAAAATTAGAAATATGAAGTTTATAATACTGATGTGCTGTTTAATAATTAAGAATAGTTTAATAAGTCAAACATCCTTTTTTACAAAGTTATCTTAAAAATATCTAAGAATGACTTTTAAAATTGATTTAATTGTTTTCACAAATCAAGATTAATATAAATAAAAAAGCTAACCAGAACTTTCAGATTTATGTTAATTTGTCTTTAACCTTATTTTTGTAATATCCTCAGATGTTCCCCAAAGATGCAGATACAATTTTATTCTTTACTGGAGTAAATATTAACCCATTAATGCCTAGCATCTCTTATTGAGAACAGCTAGATAATAGCTTCTGAAATTGTTTTCTTGGATTTTTTTTTTTTTTTTTTTTTTTTGTTAAGGTAGGTGGCAATCCTATAAACAAACACCAATGTTTTCATGTATCATCTATTATTAATTTTGTCATTTGTATCCTTATTTTAAGTTTTTCAGCCTTACACAGGATTTTACTTATTTGACAAGTATATTGGCTGATACCATGACAAACAGCTATATCTGTTATAACTTCACTTTACAGTACTATATTAATATATGACAGCAAATAAATTTCTTACGAAGTTTTTTTTTTTTTTTTTTTTTAAACGTTATCCTGTTATGTTTAAAATGACAGCTCATCACTTTAGAGCAGAGACTATAGAGTTGTTTAATTTTTTTAATGCGGACAATTGGAGAAAATTTCCAAAAGAAAAAATTATTTTATTTAAAGATTTATAAATATTTTTTCTCCTCTAAAAATAGAGTATTTTAGCTCCTCTAGTGATTAGCATTTTATATATGTAATGACAAAGATACAGATTTACTTAAGATGAAAATCACAGAGAAATAATCAAAACTTAATTTTTCAATTTAAAATTTTCAATATGAATTAAATGCTACAAACAACTGAATGAATAAATACATCAATATTGTTTTTCATGAAAATACTTACAATGCTGCTTTTCAACTCTTTGGTAAGTCAAAGGCACTAATTCTTCTCCTAAAATACCAGAGTCACTGCAACTGTTAATTGAGACATCTGAAAAAGAAGCCAACTCCTTACTGTCTCTAGAATTACTTCGATGGTGACGTTTACGACGGAAAAAGCTACGTCTAGCAGCTGTTGATCCCCTACGACCTCCATCTGCTCCTTCTAAGTCTCCAATACTTCTCTTCATCATAATTTCTTCTTCAACTCTAAAATGAATTTATAATTTATAAACAGTCTAACATTTTTTATCTTAAAATGCAGTTTTTTTTATTTACACACATTAATGATAAAATTAAAAGCATTATAAATAGTTTGTAAGAATTCATTAAAAAAATATTTAAATGAGTTAAGTTGTACAGAGCTTAATGGTACCATGTCCTATGAAGACACATCATCAAAGATTAAAACTATACTAAAAGCTATGCAGCAAGAGTGTTGAAGACGCCAATCAAGAGGTCACCTGTAATGCTTATGTGAACAATGAGAATTCGTTATGATAAATTAAGAGTTGAAATATAATTTTATGAAAGAATTCATTTTGAATAGAATGAGTTATTTATTTTATGAAAAAAAGTTGTTTTATTTTTTAAATTATTTATAATGTTGGTTTGTTGTATAACTAAAATGTCGCACAAATCCTCAAGCTCCATATCAATATTTACAAATTTTGAATTCATATGGCTAATTTTTTCTCCAGAGTTTGAAACATAGGCTGATGGCCATGTATTATCTTACAGAATTTTTTGATTTGTGCTAACTCAAAGCATTCTATTCTTGAGCATGTTTTTGTGCAGAAAATAAGCCAAGTGACTGTGCTGTTTGGGAAAATTTGATGACTTTTAATTTGAAATATGCCTTATAAGAGTTTTTCTTCCTATTCATCTTTCAGTTTGTAAATAAGACTAATACAGATCATATACAAGACAATAAGAAAATAAAAAAAAAGTGCTAACATCAGATAACAATACCAGAGTTTAAAAAGTAACATTGTTGGTATTTAGGGAGAAGATATTACTGGTTATATTTAAGGTCTAGCATTTAACCTTACAGTGATTTGATAGGAAATATTTTACTTATCTTACTTGCATGGCAACATTTTGAACTTCTTGCTGACATGTTTAAACACTTTTCATTTTAATTCACAAACAGGTCTTGAATTTGGAATGAATTTTTGTAGAAAAAGCATGCTTTTAGCTAATACATAGATGGGCTTATATTTGAAAAATTGTATTTTTAATTACTTCAAATTTCAATTGAAAACACTCTGCAGTAGTGCTTCTGCACCTTTTCTGTTTGACAGCTGACTAAAAATATCTAAAATTATTTGTAGCACATCTACAAAAATATAAAAAAATGCAGGAAAAATTTAATTTGAGGGGATTTAGTTAAGAAAAAATTAATGGCAATTATAAATACCATTTCAAAGAAACAAAACCAATGTGTCAGGCAATTATCATGCTAATATTATTTATGTATAGCAGGGCTTTGATTAGAAATCAACTTTACAAAAATAAAGAGATGATTTTATTTTGTAATTAACCCAGGAATGTTTAACTCTTTCTGGACCATGGACATGACTATTCAAGACCAGAAATGTTTAATTCTTGCTATAACACGACATATCCTGAATGCTGTCTACAGTCTACTGCTGAGTTTAAGTGGCACTGAAAAGGAACAAATTTATTTTAATTTTTAAATCCTGCTAGATGGCATTTAATGTCTGTTGGAAAGCATTATGTGAAAGTCCAGGGTTTTGACCTTCATGTGCTTGCTTGGCATCAAAATAAGTGGAGGGGACATATGTTTCTACTGAATGTAAGCAATCTGAACAGATAGAAGAACAGATATAGGAATAGAAATTTATGGCTTTGTTTTGAAGGATTCATATTATTTTAATTGTAGTTTGAATGGGAGTGTGCTTTAGATTAGAGTAATTTTTAATTTATTATGCGACTGAACAATGTCGAAAAAGCGATTTTATCGATGGAGGAATAAGTTTATGGTAAATGAACCCAATAGTGATCTTGATTTTATTGAAAGTGATAATTCAGTGACAGATGAATCCCAATCCAAAGATTCCAATGAGTGTTAAGATATGATTATTACATCAGATTATGAAAACCCAGATGATCCAATTCCATTGACGTCAGCTGCTAGCACATCAGTGGACTCGACTACATTGTTAAGTACAAAAAAGATTTATCACCACATACTTATACAGGAGAAAAATGCTACTTGTAAGTCGTCTAAAAAGGTAAGCATATTTTGCTTATTTACAAAATCCCACAACTTTTATTGCAGAGGATTTTTTGTTTTCCCTTATGTTGTTTCCTAAATTTTTACCTACTCAGAAAAGTAAAAACCAAAAGTCTTGCTTTGATACCTTTTTATAACAACATGTATTTTCTTCTCAAACTAAAACATTGAATAGAATACACAGAAAGCTTGCAGATAAAGAAAAATCCAAATCAAAGATTTTGAAGCTGAATGCTTGCTTGGCAAATTGAAAGCAAAACTCTCATGTGAAAAGAAAGCATGAATTTTAATGAGAGGGACAAAACAGTAACACACTTGAAACAATGATTTAGGATTGAGCATCATTATAGTTCAATCCAAGAAAAAGTTTTTAGAACTTAACAAAGCTACAAAGTAATCAGTTAATAATTTACCAAACATTAATACAATAATTGAAAAGTAATGTTACTTACTTGTACTTGCTTGGTATAAATCCACATTTTATTTTTTCTCCTTCTTCATCTACAAGCCAAGCTTGCCACAAACCTGGTACACCATTGTACATTGTATTGTCTACATAAAGTATATCATCTTTTTGGAATGCTAAGGATCCATTAATACTCATCCTATCAAACATTGCACGGATATAAAATGAATCCCCAGGTTGGTCCTGAATTTCTTGATACCCTGTACAGGAAAAAATTTAAAAATACGACATACAGTCAATACCTTTATAAAAAGTAGTGCTAAATAAACATTTTAAATAGTACACTACAGAATTTTTATAATCTTTATTCTATTTAATTTTCCCTGTAAAATAGCTATTGTAAACAAACAGCAACTGCAATATTTTAAATAAATTTAACACTGAAAATTGTAACATTATTCAACCATCATGTAATTATTGTACTGTGTAAGTCCCATTTATTTAATGCAAAGCTTTGGTTATATGCTGTTTAGATGAACATTTACTTATTCAAACATCTTTCTTTATCCTCTTATTCCAAATATCTTGAAAAACAAAATTTCCAACAATCTAGGATTTTTGAAATTGTTTTAAGTTTATTTGATTAAATAAATAATTGTTGTATGGAGAAATATTTGTTACAAAATAAGAATTGGAAACCAGGAGTTTTACTTGACCATGAATTTTACAAGAAAACCAAGAGCTCATTATGCATTCATATGAAATTTTTTTTTATAAAAAAGTATTATTATGATAAATGAGTAAGAATATTTTACATTTAAGAGCTAAGTAATATTACCAACAGATAAAAATGTTATGCAAAGAAATAATTATATAAACATAACTTTTACATACTTTCATAATTATGAAGTGCTAAGATTTTTACAGTGTCAGCAGGCTTAGCAAGTTCATATGCAGCTTCTTCAGCAGTAGCATGCCTCAAATCAATTCCATTGTACTACAGTAAAAAGGAAACATCCATGAAACAAATGGAAAAAATGAAATAAAAAAATGTAATGTCAATGATAAAAATTCTTTCTAAAATAAAATATTCCCCAGAGTAATAAAAAATCAAAAGTATATCTATATGCTTTATAATTTAACTTGGTTAATACATTTTAAAATTTATTTTACTGCAGATTTCTTGAAATACAAAGGTAGTAAATACAAAAGCACATAAATGTTATCACTAGATTTCCCTGAAATACTACAATCATTTAGAGCTTTTACATGCACACAATATAAAGATATATTCAACTCTATATAAATTGTATTATCTTAATTATGAACTATAGAAAAATCACCAAAATTTTTTAACTCAGAAATTTGTAAATTAAATTTAAAATAGTTTCTAAAAAATTCTATGAAACAAATCTTGAACAAACAACACACTATATTGAAATGCACACTAAATTGAAACAAACAACACACTATAGTGTTTTATATTTAAACTGAAAAGATATAAGAATATTCTTTAATATAAAAATACCTCTAAAATTTGATCGCCTGTCCGTAGACCATTTGGCCCTTGAGCAGGAGAGTCATCTTGAAGAGCATGGACAAAGATTCCAACAGCATTGCCACCAAGTAAACTGATTCCAAGATTAGAAGTAGCTTTTTTAAGAATTACTAACCTTGCTTCAGGGCTAGATGATTTTGAACTTTTATTTCGCTTTTCAGATGGTAACAAACTAGAAAGTATTAAATATATTTCATTAAATAAGTCAAAATTTCAAGTATATTATTATTATATGTTATAAAAAAAAATCTAAAAGATGGGCATGGGTGCATTCATGCTTTTGTATGTAAAAACAGTCTTTGCTAAATGTAAACCATGTAGATCAGGGATGACCCAACTCCGGCCCGCAGATAGAATTTTAAGTTGCCGGCCTAAGGCAAATTAAAAGAAATATATATTTATACATTATATATCCCTCTCCTTTTCTATTTTGTTTAAATATTATATCCCAAATTTATTATCTCACACCCAGAAGATCAGCGCTATGTTTGCTTCTTCTTATATATGTGAATAAGTGTTTTCAACTTTGAACCTTAGAAAGAATAATTTAAGAAGTAGACTGACAGATGAGCATTTATCTTGTTCCTTAAAATCAATACATCTCACTTCGAACTTTAGTATGAGGAACTTTTAAAAATGAAATCGCTATTTCATTCATCTCATTAACATATTTAAACTGTAAGACTTGTATATTGTGTATATTGTTTTTAAAATATTAGAAAAATTAATCTTGGCCCGTCAAATTTATTTCTTTTGATTTTTGACCCATGACTGAAAGAATTTGCCTATCCCTGATGTTTTGAAATATCCTTGCTCTTACAGTTTTAAAACTTGTTTTCTAAATAAAACTCTTACTTCATATTGAGTTTCAAATCATCTCAGTAAATTTCCTTATTAAAAAAAATTTATACACACATACCATATATATATATATATGCACATACAGAGAGAGAGAGAGGTTGAACGGATTAGTGAATAGGCACTAATAATAGAATTAGTGAATTTTGAATTCTCTAAAATAATTTTCAGTCAATAAACAAATTGAAAATAAATATTTATTCTTATTCTGTAGATTGTAATGCGTAATGCTAGAGATAATTTGTCCAGCTGGTAATATCAGTAGAAAATGTTGTTTAACACTCTCAATGCATTTGTAATTATTGCATTGTGAAAATCTCATTTATGTAATGGAAAGAACCTTTGGTTATATGCTGTTTACCTCTTTTCTAACGCAAATATTAGAAATATTTTTATGCCAAAACATTAATGAAAAAACAAACAATGCAATTAATGCACATTGCTGTACTCGAATCTCAAAGACAAACAGCACATCAGACAGTGATTAAAATTTTTTAAACTAAATGGCTCCCCTCAGGGATACACCTTATTTAGGCATGTATGCCTAAGGTACTTGCATTTCATGCACATAGGTACTTATCTTTTTTTCTACAATCTTCCAGGCCATCTCAAGCTTACCTCTGTAGTATTTGTTCCTTATATCAATTCTAACCATGATGGGCCTCTCGTAGATCAGTAGCAGTTTGGTAGCCACTTTGAGCTGCTGTTGTCGTACTCATGTTATCAGTTATAAGTTACCATATGGCTTCCGCTGAGTCAGGTATTTAATTCTACTTAAATTAAATGGCTAGGCAACTCTCTAGTTATCTGGACATGTGGCAAAAGCTATCCAATAATCTAAGTTTTGGAGTAATAAAATGAAGTGTTAAAAGATTTCCATTTACAATGTAGATAATGGATGGAATAATGGCAATGTATGACTACACCTAAGACTCTGTTGGATCTAGCCCATTACACACAGCAAATAATGTATATATAAAAAGAGAGAAAGAAAGAAATGTTAAAGAATTACAATAATATAGAAATACCTAAGACCAGTTTTTTTCTTTGTTAATGTGGAGGCAGCAGAACTAGGAGAACTTGGAACATCATCATTTGAAGCATCAACAGATTTTGAATGACTCAGCTTAGGGGGCAAAACAGGAGTTTCACATGGGGAAATTGCAGCATCACTGGAATCTTCATTGTCAGGGACAACTTCCCGAAATTCTAAGGGATAACATTAAGAATAACAATAAACTTCATATGCCAACACTCATTAATAGTTAAAAAAATTTCATAAAAGAGAATTATTTATTAGATTGATAAGTATAAAAATCATAACCAATGAAAAAAGATATGGATAATTACAAACAATAATACACAAAAATGGAAACTAACTAGATGATATATTAAAGAAAAAACACTATCTAAAAAAAGATATAAAATTAGGAAAATCAACACTAAACTTAAAGAGGACTTAAATCAATATACAATTAAAGAAAAGGCTCAAATAAATCAAGCTATATATACAAGTAAAACAAGTTATAAATTTATAAATTTGAAAAAAAAAAAAAAAAAAGAGTTTTGATAAAAATGTTTAGTGTTTTGAGATATGTGAATTTAAAATTAAAAATTTAGAAAAATGTTTAAAATTGAAACATAGATTACTTACTTTCAGGATTATACTGTACAAGCATAGTAATACTATCAATGCACTGCCTAAGAACATTTGCTGCTAAACCATATGTCGCACTGCGCATATTTATTCCACAAACCTGGAAAAAGACATATTAAGCATTATAGGTGACTGTTCAGAAAATATGATTTTTCCAGTACTGCAGTCAGTGATAAACATAACAAAAAATTTACTTCAAGTAGGTGGTCTCCAATTTGCAACCCTGCTTGAGCAGCAAGGCTGTTCTTTGTAACAGAGGAAACAAATATGCCACCTCCAGCACCACAGCTTATTTGGATACCAAGAGGTTCAGTACTTTTTTCAATACAAATACTCCGTAAATCACCAGGTTTAGGACTGAAATAAAAAATTAAATAATTAAAACTCTTACTCAATAAACTGAATAGAGAATAGTTACATTTTTAAATAAACAGAACAATATTAGCATTCCTTAACATATAGACTGCCAAGAGAGTTGTAAAAAAATATTTGTCAGGACAATCATGTTGCTAGCCTATGCATAAATTGTTTCTGATTGTACCAAAAGATAAGCCCATTTAGAATGAAACAGTCTGTGACATGCAATTAGTAATCTTTGCTTAAGATTGAAGTATATGAATGCATGCAAGATTAAAAAAAATATTTTGTCTTTTTCAAATATTTATTTTTCTGATAGTTACAAATTTTTTGTGTAAAAATTGTTGCCCTAGTTTTTGGAATGTAGCAAAAATGAAAGAAGAGCTACTTTGTTATATATTACATAGACATGAAGAGGGAATACTCTTATGAGGCTTACACAGATATAGTCAGTAATGATGGGGAATAGTTAAGATTTTTTTCAGAAAGAGTAATATAAATAAAATCATCACATTATGATATGGATATTGATAACAGTGATAAGTATGATGTAGATACTACTATGGATCATATTTTAATTGATATTGAAGAAAGCACATCCAGTTTAGAGAATAGAATGAAGCTTTTGTAATAAATAATATTTCTATGTTACTTTACAACAATTTAATGTTTTTATAAATTATATTCTGTGAAATATCTTTCCAAATACCTACTAACTTATCTCATCAGCACTCAAATAAGCATCATATGAATATGAATGACACAGCCTAATAAGAATTTTTTTTTCCTGTCACCCAGGTATGGGTAACACAGTAATCAAACCATTTCCACAAAATCCTAGTTCTTTCTTCTATGGATTAATTAGTAAAACAAATTATAAAAATATTAAAAACAGGGAAAAATTCAATAGTAGCTTAGTAGCCTTAAGAACAAAATTGACTTATATATTATTAAATGTAAAGTACTTTAATTTAGCCTTCATATTAAAATTTAAAACATTTGGACTTTAAAAAAATTTGTAATTATTTAAAGACAAAACATCAAAATTGGCCTCCCCCCCCTGCTCCCAATACATACTTCAAGGTCAAGTATCTTCCTTCCCTATGCCATTGGTTACTATGGTAGTGACTGGGAAGCAGGAGCATTTATTTTCAACATTTCAGTTGAGAACTGAATACCTTTTGTTGTTCATATGATTTCCATTACTTTGTTGTTGTTTTAAATATTTCTGCTGTTCTTTAATATTTTTACTTCTTTTGAATATTTGAATTCAATTTCAGTATACATGCATTTTTTATTTTTTATAGCAATTGTAAAGGTTTCTTCAAATGTTAAAAAACAGTCAACATAAAATTACTTAAAATATTATTTTTTATTTATTCTTTTAAAAATATATCATTCTATTAAATTAATAAAGTTCAAATTCAAGCTGACACTAGTATTTTAAATATATATCATGTTATTTTGCATTTATAATTTAAAATAAAGCTTTAATCATGTACATAAATGCATATTCTAAACTTTACTTTTAAAAGAGGTGGTATCTAATTTTCATTCTATTTTATAAATTTCTTATTCATTTACTGTGTATTCAATAATATTTTACAAAAACTGAAATACATGCATTTAAAAAATATGTACACAGTTGATCCACATTTTACAAAGTATAAAATTGTTTTTCAATCCCATGTTTAAGGTAGTGAGACCCTTTAAGAAAATAAAAGAGTGAGAAAAAAATGTGAATTCATTCTAAAGTATCATTACCATAGTTATATTTTCTAATAAAAAAGAAATCAGCAATCCTGAAGTACTTAATCTAAATAAACTATAGATCAGGGCAGAATACTTGAAGATGGTTCTTAACTGTTACAAGCATTCATGTTAGAAAAGAAAAGGGCTATGAAACCATACACTCTGTGCTCCACTTATTTAGCCATCATTCAGACCAAAAATTTTTTAGATCATAAGTAAACACAATATACAGAAATGTAAAATATTATAGTGATTATAGCTTCATCCACTCTAATTTCAATAAAAATATATTAGACATGCAATTAAATTAAGTAATACAAACCTTAGCTCTAATGTGAGGTTAGTTAAAATATATATAAAAAAATCAATTTTCTAAATTACTTCAGATTTAAATGCTTAATTTTGTATCATAAAATTTTGGATTCAGAGAAAATTCTAAGGAAAATTAATCTTGGTCTTAAAGAGATTTTTTTCAGAAGTCAGAATATTTTAATAAAGGACAAGTACTGATGAATAATGACAAAGGTAAAATTATATGCTAAAATAAAAATATAAATATTTTTACAATTTATATTTTGTAATCTCTTTAGATTTTTTTCTCAGTTCTTTAGTTATAATTTTACATCTAACAGTATTGCTATAATTATATAGATTACATAATAGATTCATTAAAATGTTAAAAAAAAATTCTCTAAAACTACTACATCTTTAGCTGAAAATTATATTAAGTATTGGACTTTTTATCAAGTACTTCTTTGATATTACTATAACAATTTACATTATGAGGTAAGTTATACAGCAATAATCATTAATGAAAGATCAGATGCCAAATTTAAATAAACAATTTGAAATTTTCTCATGATGAATGCATAAAAATAAGAAAAGTTACAGAGGTTTAGAGATGAACTTGCTTAAAGGCTTAGTTAATTACACTGAAAACATCATAAAACATAAATACAATATCTCTAATAAAAGAAATACTTTTAAATAAGTAATTATGCATATACATACATTCTTCCCCTGTAGTCAGCTAATGCTTGAGTTCCATCAGGATTTTGCCATTCAACAGTGAAAGGTGGCAATGGACTACTTCTCTCAGATACAGAAGATGCTTTTTCAATGGAACTGCTGGAAACTTTCCCAGCAGAAGACTTAGATGTTACACTTGGATTAGAAGGTATGCGGATTCGCTGATTTCTTTTGGGATATGTCAATAGGCCCTCAGCAACAGATGGACTATAAGCATCATCTCTATAAACAGTATGCACATGGGCATGAGCAGGAACAACACGCTTCGGTGTTTGGCAGGATGAACCATGATGATAATGTAAATCAATGCTTTGAGTTGGGGATGGATTGGAATAGCTATATTGAGATGGACAAGGTGATGGTGAAGGTGTGAAACTATGACGACTACTGTCTTTGAGGGAGTACCTTCCACTGTCAGCATGAGTATGAAAAGATCGTGAATCAACAAGCATGGACTCTGTAACAGACACACTTAATAAAGAGTCTCCACTTCGTGATGTATAAACAGAAAGACCAGGGGGAGAAGAATATCTGGATGATGAAGGCAGTGGTGAAACAATAAGGGTATTGCCATGGTTTCCAGTTGTGTGATTATGAGGATGATGTGAATGAGTAATGCCTCTCTGACCAGTACTCAACGTGTAGAAAGGGGTGCTGCTTCGCAAAAGATTAGAAGGACTAATAACAGAAGCAGTGAGGCTAGTAGGAACTGTTACAGGATACATATGTCCTGAGCGAGTACTTAGAGGTCTATCTGGTGAGGAAAAAGACAGAGGTATGCCATCTGAGTGACTAAAAGATGTCCTGTCCACTCCCAAGCTCATAAGATTTTTACTACATTGACTGGATGCATTGGATTCTAGAGAGCTCAAACATTCAGAATCTGAAATTCCAAACAAGGCAGATCTTGGACGTGAGCGATTTCTATTTTTGTAATACTCAAGCACATCTTTGTTTGGATATGCAGACACAACAGAATAGTCCAAAAGAGAACTGGGGCTAGAGTTCCCATTATAGGACTGTGGTCGCATGTCATTAAGCTGTTCATTGCTTTGACCAGATATATTTGTTTTATGAGGGCTGCCTATGTCTGGAGAAGCATATGAAGACCCTGAGCTAGAAGTCTGTGTATTGCTAGCACTTGGTGATATAATAGGAATACTAGATTTTTTTGAACAGCTTGAAGCTTGGTGCCCATGTTGACAGTCTACAAACACTGATATTCTATCACTATTCATTGTTACAGAAAGACGACTATTATTTTCATTATCACTGCAGTCGTCTAACATATGATTAACACGAGATTCTGAAGGCTGCTTAGATGTGCATTGAATATCAGGATCATATAGACTAAACTGTTTACTGACAGTCACAAGGGATTTCCTTTCAGATTTCTTTCGACTTGGATACCTTGCAACTGTACCAACTTCATTATACTGTATGAGTGGACCTTTGTACTTAGGCCAAGTACCACCATTTTTCTCAGGCTTTTTTGAATTTTCTTTACAACTTTTATTTAACATTTTGCTATGAACTTCTAGAACAGAGTCTAATTCCGCTATTGGGTCATCTTCATCATGACCCAATAATGGAGAATGAATATTTTGTGAATTTTTCTTTTCTTTTGATGTGCGTTTTTCTCCAAAAATTTTATTATAAGCTCTATCTAACAGTGTTGGCTGGGATGAGGGGTAGCGAGTCCGATCATCAGAAGCTGCTTTACGTCTCCTTGTGATCGGAGACAAGGGAGATGAATCAGGAGACTTTTTATTAAGTTCTACTTGATTATTACTAGACTTCATGGACTTCTCAATATCTGGTTCATATTTTGGAGACTTTTTAGTTGCTTGCATTACTTCTTTATCAGGAGATGATGGAATACTGTCTCGAGCTAAAGTAAATAAATGAAAAACGAGCATTTAGTCCTATAAACAATGTATTTTACATCACCTTTAAAATCTGGAACTAAGATTTTAAACTTTTACAAAGTATTTTATACATATTAATCTCAGGGTTATACATTTAAAACAACTATTTGTCAAAGTAGTAATGAAAACTTGTACATTAAAATTACCTAATGGAAATAAAATACTAGATTAATATGCAATAAATTCGATAACCATATAAATTTTATAGAAATTAACAATCATAATAATTATTTGATTAGATGCTACATCAAAATAAATTTTTATAATTATATCTTCCTGTAATTTTTTTAAAAATTTAAATATTTGAAATGTAGCATACTTATTAAGGATTATTTTTATCTTCTTATTCACATTTTACTTAGACTTCTGTGTACCTTCATTGCATACCCCATTAACTGAACTTCTTAGATTGTTACTTTTCTTTACAAAGGATTCGTTTAGAAAGCCTTTGCTTTTACTCTAGCAATGTTACCATAGATTCTTTACAGTATGGACACATGTCAAAACAAACATACATATAGTCATACACACACATTATATATATATATATATATATATTCCATAACCAATTTTCTTATAAGTGTTATTAGCATGTGTAAATGGCAGTATCTGTGGCATTATTAACTAATATCTACAAAAGGCAGCATAGTCTTCACTGTGTGTAAAAAAATTATGGCTAGACTTGAAGAGCACGACCAGCTTTAGAAGATAGGCAAAATAGGCATTTGCTTACAATATCAAAAATTTAGGAGCAGCAAAACTGCCTGAAGTAGAACAATAAATAAATAAATAAAAATAAATAAACACTACACAAAAATAGATGGAAATTTAGAGATGCCCCAGAGTATTTCTATTAAAATTTGTTTAAACAAGTTAGAAACATTATGCATTGAACAAAGATTAAGTAACAAATTAGATTAAGATTTTGCAGAAAGGAAACTTCAAAAGAAGATTTTTAATTTATGTTTAGACTTCATATGTTATTGTACTAGTAGTATTATTTTAAAAGTATATTTAAAATATAAGAAAATAGTAGTTACTAGATTTGATTAATTTTGTTGTCATTGGTTTGTTAAAAATGTAACAAGCTAATGACAACTCTGGATTTCTGTAAATTTGTATTGGTATTATTGTCTTCAATTATATGTTCTTTTTCTAGTTAACATGGTTCTTTCATAATTCTTATTTTTTCTTTTTAATTTGAAAATTTAGTTGGTGGTTTGGAATGAATTGGTCCACACAAGAGCTGATAAGACTGGGAGCTACTACTGATGATTCCAAATGACTATGAAAATCCCTGCTAGTAGAGGGGTTCAAACCTATGAATTCCAGCCCAAACAGCAGCAGCCTACATATTCTGCTTAAGTTTATTTAAAGCTAGAGAGAAGCAGTTTTTAGATACAGTGGCAAAAATAGTAGAGCCTCTGTGGATAATTAAAGTTTATAACTATAAATATCAAAGTAATTTAGTACTATATTGAGCATTTTTTAAAAAACTAAATTACCCATCATAGAATAAGAATATAATATAAATAAAAGATTAAGTAAATCTATATTACATACCATGACTTCCATTTGGACTAGAACTTTTCTTTCTCTCACAACGTAATTCAGAATTTTGGTAATTAGACACAGAACTTGGAGGTGAACTTGGACAAGGAATACATTTTGATACTTGGAGGGTTAGAGTTGAATTTGAGAGATCAAGTAAATCACTGGCATTTTTCATGCTCTCTATAGATTTACCATTTACCTAATAAATTAAAAACAAAGTAAAACATGTAGAAACTATGGACCACTAACACCCTTTAAACTTAATCATGATACTACCAAATTTTCAGATAAATAGCAGTTTTATAAAAGCACATTACAGTAAAAACTGTATAAGAGTTAACTTAAACTTGTACATTATAATATATTATAAGCACTAAAATAAAATATTTAAATAACAGCCATTTAGCATATAATAAAATAGTTCTTAATGAAATAAGAGTTCCTTCTAAGTTAGAAAAATATATTGTAAAGAAACATTATTTACCCTTTGTATTATTGTGTTGCAGATCTGTTACATATTTAAAAACTGGTGTCATTTACACAGTGTTTTAAATTATTGTTTTATTGATTGTTATTATCCTGTAATATTGCAAATAACAGATTTACTAATTTGTAAAAAAAAAAAAAAAAAAAAAAAAAACTACAAAGATAGTTTCAAATTCTTTACAGAAATATATTAAAAAACTTGCAATATTTATAAAAAATATATATTTTTTGTTGTTCTTGCTTGTCAACTTTTTTGTAAATAAATTTTCATTTTTATGTTTGACATTTTTAAAATTGTCTTTTACATGTTTAAAATAATATATTCTAACATCTTAATAGTTTTTTCATTACATTAATTTTTTTTCTTTTTTTTGGGGGGGGGGTTAAATTACAAAGAGTTAAGTTATATTCACATGAAACAAAACACCTGTCAAAAAAATTATACTGCTTGCATGAAAATCTTTTTAAATATATGCAGCTTTACATACTATTAAGCTATATGTTTAAAAGGTAACTAGGCAAATGTTAGATAAAAAAAAATTTATAATTTTTTAATATACAAATAAAATTTTTGAGGAAAATAAAAGAATATAATTCTAATGTTAGAAAGAAAGTAGTATGCTCACACAAAAGAATAAAAAAAATAGTATTTTGATAATATTCAATGCTAATGAATTTTTTTTTAAATATTACATTAATTTATTTAAATATATTAAAAACGGTTGTAACTCTATATGTTTATTCTCCCACAAAGTTTGACAACTTGCTTGATTTTTATAGTTTTAACATTCCAAATTTATGCAATTTTATATCTTTATTCTAAAACAAAGAACATTTTTTTATAATAATAAGTCTATATTTCACAAATCTAAAAGTCTTTATTTCATAAAGTAAAAAAACTAACAATTTCAATTAAGTCTGCATGCCCAACACCCCCTGATCAAATAAAAACTGTAACTAACCGATAATAATCTGTCTCCAACAGCTATTGATCCTTCTCTGGCAGCTATAGATCCAGGGGTAATCCTACTAATGTACACTCCATTTTCAACAGTCAATCCATGATGTTTTCCCCCATGAACACTCAAAACAACATTGTTAACACCTCTGCTATTTGTCAATCTCTTCCGCTTCACAACCTGTAAAGTAGATTCCAATAACTGAACACTCAGAGGGGTATTTGTAAAGAAAAAAAATTCTTAGATTTTATAGTTGTATGTTTGGAAGGATGCAAAAATAAGTATAGGTGAAATACATTTTGGATGGGAGAGGTGAAATTAAATCATTTATCTAAAAATAATAATAATAATAATAATAATAATAAAACCTTTAAATTTGTCTATGTTTACTGAAAATGGTGTCACCTTTACACTTTTATTCTTTGTTGTTATGTGATCTCACAGACTCCATGAACTTTATCTCTAAGCATTTAAACAGCTCAAAATCATAAATGCTTCTTGACTTTTCGGGTATCTTTCCAATACTGAGCTGTCAAATGTAGCTTACCAAATTTCAACCTGTTATTTTGTTATTCAGAGTCTAGTAGATTGTGTCTTAGCAGGAGATTATTTGAATCACAGATAATAATTGTATTCTTTGATTCACTCTTTGAGGAAGAAAATTATGTTTGATAAAAACTTATTCAGATTTGAAGTTTTGATTACACTTCTTTGCCTTAAATTATTTGGCAGGTTTCAAAGAACAGATCAATATAAAAATATTTTCTTTGACAATGTTATTAAAATATGCTGCTAATAAGCTTGCATCTCAATATGGTATGGAAGAACATGAATTCTATATAATTTACTACTTTTCATGTATCCTTTCAATCTAACTTTCTACTATATTATAAGTTATTTTTAGAATAAATGTTTTTCACATAAACAACAATAAAACAAAATAATTTTTTAAATTGCAATTTATTTAAAATTTTGTGTTAAAAAATTCAAGGATATGATGTCAAAAATAAAGGCTTTGCCTTTTTTAAGAGTTGTATGAAGCCTGAATGAATAAACAACTCATTTATTGTGATTAATTTAAATCATTTACACCACACAGAATAATCTAGTTCTGTCATAGACATTATTACATTTCAAATACAACTTCAAAACAGCAGAATCTGAAAACTATACAACCTAGAGTTAATTAGAATCAAACAGTTTAGATAAAATTAATTTTTAATTTTGTCTAAAACTACTGATCGTGATGTAATAATACTACTTTGCCATTAAATAAAAAAAAATATTTACCAATAGAGCACTTCCACTGCAATTTCGAATGGCATCAATGGCAGTTTTTCGATCAACATTTGAAACATCAATGTTGTTGATTTTAACAATACAGTCATTTATTCTATGGAGAAAGAGGTTGAATACATTTCATATCTTTAGAAATTTAAACATGTTAAAAGCATTAAACATCAAAATCCATAACATGAATGTTCCACTTTTGTGAGGCATTGGTGTACACAATATACATAAATCCAAACATCATTATGTTTTAAAATATCTTTAAAACATAAAAGTAAGTGATCAAGAGAAAGAGAAAGTATGCTTGTAATTTTCAAAGCATATACAACAGAACCTTGATTTATAGTCTTTCACAGGAACAAAAATTGAAAATGATATTTGCAAGAATGGATGTAGAAATTTGGATAAAATATGCTCCAATGTGCAAATAAATTAAAATAATAATAAAAAGTAAAAAAATAAAATCTAGGGAGAACCTCTTATATCACAAATGCAAAAGAGAGGAATTAATATTCTTTCAACACAAACTGGTTTGCTTGGTGTTGCTACACCCTACTTGGTTGGTTTGGAAGACTATGGTCTATTGTTTTGCTTCATGAGAGCTAATGAGATCAGAACCCAATACTTAATCCAATTCCAAATAGCTAAAAACATACATGCCATCAGCAGGACTTAAACCTATGAACTCTGATACTGAAGATTAGTGTGCTACCCATTTGTCCATCATTCGATTTACACCACATTTGTAAGAAGAAAGTTAATCAAGCTCCAACTGGACCAGGAAGAAGTAAAGTTCCTCATTAATTTCTTTGCTGAACAATTTTGTAAATATACTATTAATTCATTCTATAAAATAGTGGTGGTGAACCTATGATCTGCAGGTCACTGATCCCCAAAGGCTTCTTAAATGCCTTTCTTGTTGATTTTTTATAAAATTATCTTTTACACTATAAAAGAGGTTACACACAATTGAAAATATTAAAAAGTTGATAAATGATGGGAAATTAAAAAAAAATTAACTATGTCAATATAGAATATTCCATATATATATATATATATATATATATATATATATATATATATCAGTGAGGAATTTTCTATCGGGGATGTATATACCACTTCAACTCATTTCGTAATTAATACAGCTCTACTTGCATACATAACATATGTATATAATAATCCTTATGGGGGAGAGCTATAAGCCTCATATTCCCTTTGCTATGATAAAAATAACAAAATATAACCCATTTCTCAAGTTGCCATCACTGCTATAGAGTGCAGTTTTCAAATGACTTTAGCAGTAGTTAATACCTATATTCTAAATTCATTTCTAGCAGGATTGTAATAGCAATGTACCATTTTTTTTTCAAATTCTTACTTGTTAATTGTTTTACATTTCATTATAAATGATTAAAATGGATAGTTTCGTGGTTTTATATGTGTTGAAACACATCTTAAATGTTTCAGAAATTTTTTAATAAATTTATTAGGCATTTAAAGACATGATCTATCAAAGTCAAAACACTATTGTCATATACAAAAATTCCTGAAAAAGGTACAAAACCCCTTAAAAAAATAACAGAATTAAGTAATTTTAAAAGCATGTCTAATGTTAAAACACAGGTTATTTTTAAAGAGATAAATGTAATATGCAACAAATATATCAGTGCTTTACCTATCTATCTACATACTTAAAAATACAACTAACTAGATTGGATATTATATTCAAGTTGTTAAAAATTGTTCCTACAGAATGAAAGAATCCCAAAAACATGCATACAAACAAAATAAGAAATAATATATCAATGTTGGATTTCTAAATAAATTATAAATTCCAAAATTGCAGCAATTAAACACAGAAAAATTATGTTAATTATATTCTTCCAATAATTTAAGATAAAATATAAATAATTAATAACACTGCCATAATTCAAAAAATAAACATGAACAGAAAAAAAGATGCAATAAATAAATATAATTACTTTAATTTTCCTTCTGCTCGGCTTCCTTTGGATATGCTTCTCACAAAAATGGGGTTGTCACAACCACTCTGGCTATCAAGTTTTCCACCGCCAAATTCTAAACCAAGATCATCCTCCGAAGAAAATTTCTAAAATCATTTTTTATATATATTTTTGAAAATTCAACAATAAGAAATTCAAGTTTTAAGGTGAAGTGGGGCAAGTGCATTAATTGACAATATTTTTTTCTCTGTTATTTTGCTACATCACTGCCAATGTGGGATATGGAGGAAACTGCATGCTAACCACATTAATCCCCTAGAGCACTATGGTGGAAAAGGAAACTTTACTGAGAAATTTTGCAGTCACATGCATTGTTTTAACTTTACAGTTCAATAAAAGGTATCTGACTTAATACAATGTTATTGTCCCTGAAAATTCTTTTTCAATTACCAAGGTTAGTTATTTATTCTATTATTACACTTTATGTACTTAATTTAAAAATTACTTTATCTTTTGAGTAAATTTAACAATATGATGTACTTACCCTCAAAATTTTTCAACAATGTGTAAGGCATATTAAAAAGAGGACAAGAAATTTTTTATATGTATTTTTTTTTTCAGATTATTGTATTTGCTATTTTCTTTAATTTATATAAGAAAATCACTACATTGATATTAAGAAATTGAATTAAGAAACTTTTTTTTATTTTATTGTTTAATCTTTCTATCCAGATGAACACTTATAATGTTGCTGAATTCCAAATCTGTGATTTTTTTTTCTTTTCTGATTTTCAGGTTTTAAGAAGCAAAATTATTGCATCGAATTACTTCTCTTTTGCCCTGTCAAATAATCAATACATATCGAGACGTTTAGATGTGAGCTATACATTAACCCTGTTTTGGTGGTATATGTGGATATATCAGACTATATTAAAATAAATACAGTTTAAGGTAAAAAATGAAAAAAAAAGTTAACTATTAAAAGTTGAACTGTTATCCTTGATTGCAGGTGAACTTAGCTACTTATATGTTGCACTTGCCCCACTTTCTCTTATCTTAAAATTTTGCTACTAAGGATCGAGAAAATTTATTCATTAAAGTTTATAGAAATTATTTTGAAAGTATCACTCATCCTAAAATTAGAGGCTAAGTCAAAATAGCTATTAAATAAACTTAAAATAATAATAATAATAACATATTTTAACAAAATATACATATGGTGTTGTTATTTAGGAGGTGTAAAATAATATTCTTATTAAGGTATAATCATGGCTGGAAGTGATAATGATCAAAGAATGACAAATATTTGTGGTTATTGCCTGTGTAAGTTCATAATATAACATGTTAGTGTATCTAAAACACATCTATTATTTATGTGATTTTTTTAAATTTTGTAAAAAAGTAATAACAAAAACACAACTAATGAAAATAGCTACTTTTCTATGGGAATATGAAAAAGTGGAGGCGAAGCTACTCCTCATTCTTCTATTAGTAGCAACAAATATTAATGCTTATAAAAACGTTGAATACATTTTATTATTACTATTATTATTAGTAGCAGTATTCACAAATAATCAATTTAAATTTCTTGTATGTGAACCCTTCATTTTAACAAAGACTAAATAAAACTGAACTTTTATGTTAACTTACAAGCTAGTACCCAAATGTTTGTCACATGCAAAAAGTGATGTATAAAAGGAAATTTTCAGAAATTGTGCCAAGAATTTCAGTCATATTTCAAATCCATTTTAAATATACTGAAGCAAATTTATCTTCATAAAATTATAAAATTAAGTAAATTATTTTTACAACTGATTCTATATTTAAAAAAATAGAAAATATGAAGAAATATGTGTTTTTAACACACATACAACTAGTACCTAAAAATTAGTAAACATTTTGTTTTAAGAAAAAATAAATAAATTGTCATAGCAATCAAACCTGAAAGAGACTTTGAGTTTGTTACTAAAACTCTATAGCGGTGTTAGAACTTTGTGAGGCTCAAAAGGTGACTTAACTTGATAAATTTGGGAAAGGGGTTATTCCTAGATCATATATGCATTTATATAAAGGAAACAAAAATCTAAGACTAATATGCATATTAGTTAAATTTTGTAATAATTTTATGAAAAAAAATACTTGAAAGTTTAAATTGTTTAAAAAGTAAAGTAAAATGAAAAACTATAACACAAGGGGCTGATTAAGAGGAAAATTATTAATTATAGTAAAAGTTTAAAATCATCATTTTGCAATAACTTCAATGTAATTGCAATAAGTGCAATAACATTACTAGAATTAAAACTATTTTATTGAAATGTATTTCTAAATACAGCTTTAATTCACCACATACAAAAAAATTATAGCCTTTTTTTATGTTTCCAAAAAGTGAAATATGATATTCAAATTTAGGAAGTTAAAAGATAACATAATAAAACATGCCTGCAAAAATTTCTTAACTTACATACAAATTTATATTACAAAATGTAGAAATGAAATGATACCTAAAATACAACAGACTGACAAGAATTGCATTATGGAACTTTCAAATGGAAATCTGAACAACTTTAACTGAGTGATGATTTTAATGAAAAAAAAGTTAAAATAGTGTAAATTTTATAGCATATAAAACAACATAAGATTTTTTAGGTTAGCAGTTCTCAAACTATTTAAGACATAGTGCCCTTGTTGGGAAAAAAAATTACAGCACTGGTACTTTTATTGAATAAAAAAAATATGCATTTAAAACCTCTTTAATGCAATAAATGTAATTATTTGGATGAAATATCAAATGTCCTTGAATCAAGGCATCCGAGGGTGTCACATTACCCAGTTTGAGAACCATGGCTTTAGTTCCCATTTCATTGAGATGTAAAATTACATTAGTTAATAAGGAGAAGAAAAAATTATTATTAACTTACAAGAGAAACTTCTACATTTTCAGTATCCCATTCTTGCATATCTGCATCAATTGCAGAATCTCTACTGTGGTTGTTTCCAACAGAATTCAATTGCTTCATCCTTGATTCCTTTTCCATCTGTGCTTCTATTTTCTCTCTTCAATAAGAAAGTTTGAAAGAAAATTATTGAATTATATTCAATTTGCAAATTTTCATACCAGCATGTATCTAAACATATGTACTAGTGGCTTGTGAATTCATCTCTTCCCATTTTTCAAAAGTTTTAGGTCACTCGTTAATTTCTTCATAATTTAGTTGAAAATAACATATTGTCTAAACTATGACTAAACAAAATAATTTTGGACACAAACATCTATACATTTAAGTGTCATGCCTTTATTATATAACAGGAATGCATAACACAAATATACAAGAGAATTTTTTTTTTTTTTTTTTTACCTAAAACACTGAAGTTTGATAGCAAAGCAAACGCACATAACAAAATACAGTCAATATTACCCAAATTTACATCTGAAAGATATAAACTTTTAAAAATAGAAAATTTTCAGTTAACCCTGAAATCAACTGTCAATTCAGTTAATCCTGAAGTTTTCCCTTAAATCAATCACAATTATTGAGCTGTACTCAAAATATGAGTTGGTTAGTTGTGAACACCCAAATAAATTTTTTTAATAACAAAAGATAATTAGAACAGAACCTATTAATTATTGAGAAAAATTGGAAATGGTTGCAAACATCCATGCCATCAGGGTGACCACAAAATCAGAGAACAGTCAAAGTTTAATAAAGAAAGATTCATAAGACTTTGGCTTCAAATCAAGAGAAAAAACTGAATAAATGGGATAAATCAAGAAAAATTTTAAAAATTCATTTACAACAAACTTTAAAACTATCAGCAATTGAAGCTACAGAAACTTAAGGATTAAGCTTAAATATTCCATCAAGAATTAATCAAGCTAATTACCTTAATTCTTTCAATTCCTTTGAAGCCTCATTTTTCTGCCGCTTTACATCATCTGAATCTCTTAAAGCCTCAGCTAAATCACTAACAGCTCTGTCTCTTTCTTTTCGTAATTTATCACATAGTGATCGTATACTTTCTCTTTCAAGAACTATTTTATCTCTTTCACTGAAAGCCCAATCTCTTCTACGTTTGCATACTTCAGCTTCTTGTTGTGCCTCTGCAGAGAAAAAAAATAGGCATTACAACATATATAAAGATTAAAAGGTATAAAGAAATTCAAGACTTTTTATACAAGAACATCATAACTATCTAGCACAGTACAAAAACAAAATATTCGTAAAAAAAATTCCATGTTTAACTCAGATTAACATGTTTATCTGTATCCTGGGTGGGGCATGTAAAACAGTTTGTGGTCACATCCAAGTCTGCAAATGATACCTCTGAAGGTGGAAGGCCATGCCTGAGGGGGGGGGGGTCTTCTGCTTCTAAATTAAGAGGAAACCAATTTGTTTTTTTTCCTAGAGAGTAACATTGGCCACCAATATGATGCTTCCATAATAAAACAAATATCTGAGACTTGGTAGTAGTGAGTGCTATAAAAAACCAAGTGCCCCCACATAGGAAATAATAATAATAATCTATTTCCTTATCTTACTGATAAAAAAATTTTTAATTAAAATATAGGGTATTTTTTTATTTAAACTGAAGCTACTCAAAGCTACTTGTAGATCTATCTACCAAATGGACTGTCACCAAATTTGGTAAGGGATCTAATGACAACATAAAAAAAAATTATTCCATGATGAAAAATAAAAAGTTCAGAAAGTTTCCCTCTTATAAGTTGTTCTATTTTCACCATTCAAAACAGCTGCTACTCTGAAATATATCTTTATAACACTTTAAGCAATTCATTTACTGCACTGAACTGGTGGGGCACTAATATTTTTTTTTTACTTTTCACCTGTCTATTTCTCTGCTATGTAGACTACAACATTGACACATTCTACTTTACTGGTGACTTTTGGAACTATTATTTTTTTTTCATAGAACATTTTTCATGCATAGAATATTCTCATGTCAGCTGCACAAACACGAAATTTAGCAACATTTTTTAAGAGGTCAAGCTACAGATTGTTCTGAGTAGTTGCAGTTTTTAATTAAAACATCCTGTCTGTATAAAGACCCACTGCACAGCTAGCTAAAACTAAACAGGAGTCTAGTAAAATGTTTTCATGAATACTTCCATAAATAAAAACAAACTAATTGCAAATTACAAAATTACCCATTAGCTCAGTCTGCAGTCTCTCCACTTGACGGCGTAAGCTCTCTATTTCCCTATTAGCTTGATCCAGGTCATCTAACCATTGACCATGTGTTTTGATCATGCCTTCATTTTCCCACTGATTTTCTCTCTCTTTTCTAGAATTCTCACGACCTACAGAATCCCAGTGGGGCTCACACTTTCTCCAATCCTTATCTCTTTGGTTTTCTTCACGACCAGTAACATAATCACCATATTTTTCTCGGAGTTCACTGCATTCTTTCAATGCTCTGTCTCTGTCTTGCAAAGCTGATGATATTTCCCGTTTTAAAGTTTCTACCTGTAATAAAATTAACAATAACTGTACAGAATTGTAAATTTACTACAAATTGTTCTGGTAGTTATTTTCCAAAATGAGAGAGAAAAACCTCATCTTTAAATATTGCTTAAAGCAACAGAGAAATTTCAGCTGGGCAAATTTTTGCTGAAAATTGAATGTGCTACCTTAATAAATTGTGAAACATAGCTATAAATTAAAAGCAAAAAGGGTATTTAATATTCATTGTCATGTAATAAATATACTTATTACCCCAATATACAATGTATTTATTTTTAATAATTAATACCTTTTTATTCAAAACAAACATTGTAAGATTTTATAAATATTTGAAACACTTCACGTGCATCCTTTCTGTCATCTCCCATTAACTATTTACAATATAGCATGTAAAATAAGAGTTAGTTCATTAAATATTATTTAATCATAAAATCTTTCAATTCTTTAAATAAAGAAACTATAGCATTTACTACAGGAAAAAAATGTATTTTTCTAAAACAATTTTTTTCTTAATATTTTTTGTGAATATTTATGATAATTTTTTTTCTAAAATATAAAAGTATTCTATAAATGAAAATGGCTATATTATAAGCAAAAGGAATGAACAAGGAGCATTTTAAACTAAGCTAACTTTGAAAGGATTAGCAGATTATACCTATAAAAATAATTAATGTTTTACTTTAAAGTTTTAAACACAATTAGGACAATGTTTTATCTCAAATCCAATCATTGCAATGATAAAGTCCTTTAGTCATAATACACAAAGATTTAGTTATAAGTTGATTTCATTCGATTCACTTAATTATATTAGCCATACTGCTGTATTTACTTAATACCCACAAGGAGAATAATTAAAGAATGTTAGAGAATAATTAAAGATTTTTTAATTAAATACAAACGTGCATGCGCAAAATCAGTATAATTAGTACTCAAGGTATGCAAAACAGGTATGATTTTTCTCCCATTTATGATACATTTATAAACGCTTAACATAAAAACAATTACTACTGCTTTTAATATCCTATGCATACTAGTGCTACTATCTTAAAAAACTCCAAAACATTAAATTAAAATTACACATCTTTTCATTTATACATCGTTTTACATCAGTTTCTTGAGAAATGTGTAAATGGTGTTTTGCTGTATTACAACTTCACAGTCTGCTCACAAAAAAGTGATTTTTAAATTCTCTGATAATTTCAGGCTTTCTAAAAGTATTACAGGTACTTACAACACTGTTGTCATTCTTTTATGTCTATATTATCTTCACTTACCTTGTCTTAAGAACAAGAAATTTTATATTTAAAATAAGTTAGCTAAATATTTTAAGTAAAAACATAGGATGAAAATATATATAAGCTAGAGAAAATGTCAGCTAAAAGAAGTAGTTTTATAGTATTACAATTACATACTACTTTGACTATATTCCAATCAGTTGTTTGAATCAATGATTTTGAAATAAATTAAGAATAGGTAATCAGAAAGAAAAAAATTCTGCATTTTGTTACCTAAATTACAAAATAATACAAATTTATACACTCAATGACTATTATATAATTCCAGAGAAAATTGACTGCATATAATCATAGAAAAATCTTGGGATCTCATAAAAATTCCCTGATATTTCTTGGTTTTCCGGATATATGGCCAACATGTTCTAACAAGGCAGAAAATTCATTGTTATAAAGTTATTACAAAAATAAACACAATTAAAAAAAATTACAAATAAAAAGTTATTAGAAAATACATTAAAAATAAAAATCAATTTAGGATACAGGCAAGTCAAACACTGCACTTACTTCTTCAGCTGTGGCTTTCTTTGCACCTTCAGAGTTTTTAATGATTTTCTGAGCTTCATTTAATTCCTCTTGCATACGTTCCATTTCCTTATGAACAGTATCTCGTTCTGACATAATTAAAGAATATTCCTGAACTGCAGCATTTCTTTCTTCTGTTAACCTGGCTAAATCTTTTGTAGCTTTAATTCTCACAGCCATAGCTTGATTAATTTCTTTCATAGCTTCATCTCGTTGTTGCTGTACCTGCAATCGGTAAGTAAAACATTTAGATTAAGAACACTTTCACATGCTAAATTTAAGTTCTTCATATTATAACAAAATTATTACTGACATTATACACTAGAATTTTGCACATCTGTAAATATTTATAAAAAACACCATAAATATGTGTAATGCTTCAACATCTGGCAATGAACAGAATACAAGGGTTGCCACAGGAAAAGGAAAAAAAAAAGAGAGAGTAGTCAGAGCAAAAGAGGAAACAGGAAGGATTTTGTATGTAATGTTTATAGTTTTTACTCCAACTAATTTAAACAAAAACCTTTTTATTTTAAAAGTTTAGTAATGGAATTTTTACTACCTTAAAAAATACCTAAGACATAACATTGTGAATATGTCAAAATTATTTTTTTAAATTATGTAATTTATTGTAGCATTCAACTGTTAGTAATAGGAAAATTATTAAACTAAATAACTACTAATTATCAGTTATTTACATTTAGTTACTTTTAAAAAAGCAGATTATACAGTGCTGCAATCAATTCACAAACACTGTTAAAAACTGGTGATATTAATTAAATACATATGTAACATTAAAAAAAATTTTAGATGTATATACTGTAAGTATTTGATAAAAATGCATGCATGCACACACACACACACAGAGAGAGAGAGAGTTAAAGCATGTTATAGCAAAACAAGCATAAAATAAATTCTCAAATATAATGGAAATTTTGGTCCCACAAATTTCGTATTCTTTTCAATGTTTATCCTTTTATCCTTTTGTTAATCAAACATCCAAAATCTTCAAAATTAGATACAAAGAAACTTTTTTCATCTGTCCCTTAAATTATGCACTTTCTCTTTAACTTTTCTGCAGTTGAGAAAATATTTCCTCTCTAATGTCATAACAAAAGGTGTGAATTTAACAAGTTTTTGTCCACACAAACAGAAAAAAAAGCATTGATGTATTCAATAAACAATGCATAGATTTATAATTTGTTTAAAAAGTGATGTCACATCAGCAGAAGATTACCGATTATTTCTCAATCAAAACATTAAGCAACAAATCAAGATAAAATTACTTTTTTCCCTTTTTCTTCATTTTTAGTCAATTTAGTTCTTATATCAATTTAATAGATAACTAGTAAATATAATTTAATCAATTTTAGTCATTTTAATTCATTAAAAGATTAATTTTAGATTGATTTTTAATAGGTTTCTATCCTTTTTACAATTTACTTTTTAATACACGTAGCAATTAACAAGCTATACATTTTGTGAGATCTAACATGTTTTGTAACAGTTAATTTATAGCAAACTACCTGACACAGTAAAGAAATCCTTTGGCCCTTTGAAGTTCATTAAAATGGTGTTTGACTACATATATATTAATAACTATATCAATTTTAGGCTCACCTGCATTAGAAAACTTGTGTAATATAACTTTTACAAATAAATTTGTTTAAAATGCAAGTGAATTAAAACCTTCCTTTCAATACATAGTATAAAAAATGACTGGGGGGGGTACAGGGGTGATTGCCCCCTGCCGAGGCTCATAGCACCTATATATAATTTTAAGAAAATTTGCAGATTTTCATAAACAAATATTATTAAAGCACCAAATATGACTACAATTTTTTCAGATGGCATCTATCACTATACTGACAATAACTATATAAAACTATACAATTAGCATCCTAATTACCTTAGCTAGCTGCTCTCTGGCTTCATTCCGTTCACGTAAAGCATTGTCCCACTGTCTGATAGCAGCAGTACATTGCTGTTGTAGCCCATTTCTCTCATGCATAGCAGCATTGCGCTCATGGGCCAGATCCTCGTAGCGCTTCCTCCAGCAGCTTAACTCTTCCTGAGTTACCTCAAGCTTTGAAACTGTAGCACTGTGTGAGGCCACAAGATCAGCATAACGTTTGTGTAAATTGTCATATTCTTCTTTCATGGCCTCGCATTTTCGTACCACAGTCAGATACAACTGATGAGCTGCCTCACCTCCATTTTCTGTGAGCATTTCCTATGAAATAAGTTCATAAAGAATAATCATTCACAAATTTCATTTTTACAAACATTTTTAAAAAATTCAACATTTTAAACATTGATATAACTAAGACAATGTTTATGGCAGGCCTCATGAGGCACTAGTCCGCAAATTTCTGGATCCAAAATAATGATAAAATTAATTTTAAACTACACAGACAGGAATGAAAGAACTTTAAAATGAAAGGGTTGTATAATACCAAATTATAAGTACATTTTGGTTATTTTTTATATTTTTTGTATAATTTTCTGAACCATTAGTATGTTTTCTGTTAATTTACAAACTCTAATTAAAATTTAAGAATGATATTTTACAACATAATTTCTCATTTTCTAACATTGTTTACATAAGGAGTATATGTGTAGGAAGGGCTTAAATAAGTTAAAGTACAGATAAAATGTACAAAAATGAATTTTATTTTACCAGGGATTTATATACACATGTCACATATTATCTACCAAAACTTGTAGAAATTAGGTATTTACACCTTATAAAGTGCTATAACTATGGGTAGATAAGTCACCCTGACATACTGTACAAGTAATAACTGATCTAAATAGAATGAAAGTTCATTGGATAGATTTTGAATGTATAGTTTTAGTAATTGATTTTTAAAAATGATTAAATGGTTGTAAATAATATAACAGACTAAAATAATTTTAAAGAAAGGAATACTTATATTAAAGCTAATGGCCTTGAGTTCTAATTTAAGATTAAAAATATATAGTAATTAACCATCTTATTTACAATTATGAATCTTTATAATCTACCTGATTAACAAGTAGTATAGCTATATCAAACTGCTATTATTATTCACAACTAATACCTATAATTGGGTGATATTGGAATTAAATGTTATACTATAACTTATATTAGTTGATTTAGTTTGACTACAAGACTTTATTTTATGAAATTAAGATCAGAAATCATTTAACAAAATAAAGATTAGTAGCTTTTTCTTAAACTGAATAACATACTTCAGTTTCAAATAAGAATAAATGCAGAAAATTGTATTTGTAAAATACCATGTTTACTCCTGTATAATGTATAAGTCAAGATCAATGGTTGCCACTCCCCAGGTGGGATAAGTCTGAGAAAATGGTGCAGAAAAAAATTGCTGCAATAAATTCTTATTTTTATTTACCTATGAGTTTTATGCTTCCTATAAATATCCCATACTACCAAATCCATTATATAAGTAAAAAGATTAAATGCTGGATTTTGGACTATAAGATGACTTTTATTTTCTCACTCATATTGAACTATTTGCACCTTAATTGTTGGAACACTTTTCTATGTCACTTGTTGAGAGGAAGAATGAAAAATACACACACCACTGTACACCACACCCTTTTTAGGGAATGGTGAACAAGGTCTTCAATTTTAGTTTTCACAGTCATCTCAACATAACTGAAACCCTACCAATGACCCTGACAACTGATAACAAACAAGAAGGATTTCATTAAGAATGGAATCATTTGAAGATTGACACTGAAACATTACTGGCAGCTGAGTTACTTCATCCCCGTAAAAATTGGTTTACAATCTGGAAAGTCACTGATATCACAATTTTTAAGTGCTCACTACATACAAAATGAAAATTTTTGTCTTTCATCCTTGCAAAGAATAGGGTGCATGTTACACAAAGTAAATATGGTAATCACATATACTGTTAGATTAAAAACATAAAATATTTTCTACAAATGATAAGAAACTTAGTAATAAATGAATAATAATAAAACAATTTATCCATTGATTAGTATAAAACTTTCAATAATTAATAAAATTTTAAGTTGTTCAATATCATACCTGCTGTTGTCTCTGCAGTTCATTAACTTCCTTCCTGTCTTCTTCTCTGAACCTCTTTAGCCTTTCAATTTCTTGTTCTAGTCTATGCTTGTCAGCAAGGAGTTCATTATATTGCTTTTTAAGGATTATAGTTTCATGACGTTGATTTTGATCTTCCATTTTTGGAGTACTCTGAAATGATTTGAAAATCGTTTATTAAAACTGGAATAAAATACAGACAAAAATTAAAGTAGATTGAAGCAATATAGTTTTAATTAGCAATAACTAAGCATTTTTAAAATGTTATATTTGACTTAATAACCCATTCAACTATCATTTGAAACATAACTGAAATAACTACCTAGATTTATACTAAAATAATAAAAGAAAAGATTTTGTAAGAGTTGCGTCCATCTCTGTCGGTGGTCAAGCCAATTTTTGTTCACCTTAACAATTGAAAATGACAGTATTATCCTCCTAATGGTTTTCTTGACATACGGAAGTGTCAAGCGTGTTGTTTGTTAACGCACCGACAGAGGAAAGGAGTCAGCCAGGAGCCAAGGGCGTTCTGGCTACCCCAAGGACAAGGGTCAAAAGGGGGGGGTGTCAACCTCCCCTAAAACCGAGGTTTCCTGCATGGAAAAGAGAGAAGTGGGAGGAATCCCGGCTGAACTTCTAAGAGAGCAGGCTCATCTAGAGTGATCTCCTCTCTGAATGATAGGTTACATCTGCATTGAGTTGATTTGTTTTATTTAAAATGTTTCCTTTTTGTTAAATAAATGAACCGTTGTTAAATTTTTAATCATTTATGGCTCCATACCTGCTTCATTGTACGGGACCCATTCAAAGTCATATCCAAAACAACTAGGGTGTGACTGACTATCGGAAGTAGAAACATCACAACGTTGATTGGAGTAACTTTTGTTGAGAGGTTTGCATTGATGCCTGTGTCAGTGCAAACCAAAAGATTGGTGGACCGGGAGTGGTTGTAGAAATTGATGAAAGTAAATTTGGTAAAAGAAAATATAATAAGGGGAAGAGGGTAAAGGGACGATAGGTTTTTGGCGGGGTAGAAAGGGGTTCGAATACATGTTTTTTTGAGGTGGTAGAGGATCGCACGAAGGAGACACTGTTGGATGCTATTCAGAGAAATATCTTGCCCGGATCAACGATCATGTCTAATTGCTGGAAATCGTATGATTGCCTCTTAGATCAACGGTTTCGTGCATCTGAGTGTCAATCATTCAGTGACATTTAAGGATCCGGATACAGGTGCCCACACAGACACCATAGAGGGAATGTGGGGACTTATTTAAAAAGAGTTTCGGAAGCAGGGCCATCGGCAAACTAACATCTTATTTGATTCGTATTTTGCTGAATTTATGTGACGCCGCAGGTATAAAGACCATACTGAAGGTTTTTTTCAAGCCTTCCTATCCTGCGTAAAGACCCATATAAATTCCAAAACAATAAAACTTGCATATAAAATATGCATACATGAACATGCCTTATAATTTTTTAAACTTAAAACTCAGGAACACAAAAAATAAAAATATATCAAATTGAACTCACTTACCTTTTTTTGATGGTAAAAATCAGATTCTCTTAAGGAAGATTCTTGTTTGTGAATAAAATCATTTGTGGTATATCTGTGATGAGAATCATTTATTTGGTGTACAGACTCATATTCTCTGTTAGAATTCAAAGAATGATCACTGGTGCTGACCCCTAAATACAAAAATAATGCAGAATAAATTATGACAAAGACTACACAATATGAAAAAACTAAATGACTAAATATTCTCTTATTTAATCTTATTAAATTTTAAAATATTAAAATACTTTTTAAAAACCTTTGTCAAACCTGATAAATATGACTGTGTATAATTTATGTTTCAGATTTCATCCACTATGTTTTAAAAAATAAGTGAAAACTGAAAAAAAAAAATGGCAAATAAAACCAAATGTTTAAAATTTATAATTTAAAATATTACACGAGACCTTACTTGTCAGCTTGACATGTTAAACTGTCATTAAAATCTTCTAAATGAAAGTTTATTTCTGGTAATTGAAAAAATAATAAAAGTAATACATTTAACAACAGAATATAACTTAACTCCTTTTAAAGTCACAATTTCTAGATGAGGTTCAAATCTAATTCAAAAGAGTTGAAGATAATATGAATGGAGCATCCACTAAATTGCAGAAAACTTTACAGCAAATTGAAGATCACATATAATGAGAGTCAAATATACTTATGTTTCTACTCAACAACTATGCACAAATTATTAAAATATTAAACTACAATTGTTAACTTTCATTTAAAATTTATAGTTTCCAACTATAAAACTAATATTAAGAACAGTATACACACACTGCCTGAAACTCCACAATAAATACCACTTTCATCCTATAATAGATAACAAATACAGACATACTAAAAGTAAGATTTATTAGATTAATTTCACCACTTAATACTACATGGCACTGTTCAGCAATTGTATAAAACCAAACTACATTCATGATAGACTAGTCTAATTCGATTCAGGTTTTTTTTTTAATCGTGATGTGTTGCATAATAAAAAGAAAGTGTGTTCAACAGTGCCCTCTGTGTTCATCCATAATTCAATTTCTACCGATTCTTCATACAAATCCCAAGAATAACCAACAGGTAAGCAATTATCTGATTTGATTCTTCATTTCTGTTGAACATTTACAGTTATTAATTTAAAATAATTCTTAAAACCCAAAGTTCAAGATTTGTGATTATTCAAATTCTAAATTCATTAACTATTCAACACAATATTCCAATACCGTTAATTTTGAGGATGAAGGATAATATAAATGGAAGGTAGACCAATGAAAATTTAAAAAACTTACCAAAAAATGTATAATATCAAATATAAAGATTGAGAAAACCTAATCATATATCTTTTAGTACAAACTTACAGCATTTTACTCATTAAATAAAGAATTATTACACATTAAATTTGTCACATTTTTAATACTAACTACTAAACATTTTAATATTCAAAAGCACAACACAACTTCATTCTTGGCAAATTGTTGTTTCCATAATAAAAACAAAAAGTAACCTATTTCTTTAATGATTAATCAAATACAGATGTTAGTCATTTCATCTTCTACCTCATTTAACATCTAGAATTTGGGACATGATGAATGCTTTAAAAAAAATAATAATTAAAGTGGTAAACAAGATTTAAATGACTATTCCAAGGGATGATTAATGAAATATCAATAAAAGTTTAATGTATTTTATAAAATAAACATGCTATATATCTCTGACCATGCTACACATTTTAAAGTACTTGTGGTTCTAATGAAAAAAAAAAAAATCACAAAGAAAGATCAGTTCTCCTAAATATGTCATTTTCAATCAGTTTTAATGTGTTCTTTTTAAACAACTACCTATGAATATCCAAAAGTCATATGCACAAAGAAAACCAGATCTTAAAAGATATTTTATGAGAGAACAGACAAAAGGTCTTACCATGGTTCTTACTTAAAGTACTTAAAGAAGAAATCATGCTGTCACCACTAGTAGTGAGTCTTCGATATGAATTGTCTCTGTCAGTCGACTATAAATTATAAAAAAATATATGAGTTTTAGGAAAAAACAACTGCATAAAGACTTGCAACATTTAGAGTTTTTAAATAATGATTTTTTAAAGTTTTTAGATAAAACTTTCAAAAATATTTTTTCTCCCATAAAAAGACTTTACTATAAATAAGATTCTTATAATATTGTTAACAGTTTATTAGGGTTGGCAAGTTTTTGCCAAAGGTGGTGAAAAAATCATGGAAAAAACCGGTAAAAACCATCCTGGCAAAAATATATTTCTGCCACTTTTTGTCAAGTGGCAAAAATATGGATATGTTTTATTTAAGGGGATGTAACTATTTTAACTTTTACTAATTTTAACTCTCATCTAAAGATACATAATACAATGTTTTTTTTAACATAGAATATTCAATGCATTATTGAAACAGTAATCTAAATCTAAAGTTATACCTAGAGATACAAAAAAAAAGAGATAAAATGAAGATTGATTTTGCAAGTTTTTATGAGCAATGTTGTTTTTAATGTAATTATTAGCTTATTTCCCCTACAAACTATAGGTTTAAACATTTTTAGTACTCATATAATATATATATCTTATATGTGTATATATACACCTTACAATTAAAGACAACATTACTATATTAAATTGATAAATAAAGAAAACATTTTTTATCCCATGCATCCATCATATAAATTTATTTACAAAAATAGAATATTGTATTTTGATTGCTAACATCAATGAAAATTATTTTAAATTGCTTAACTTGTCAAATTAACATTAATGAAATATTTAATTAATATTCTAATTTTCAATTGTATTATGTACAAAATTATTTATTATTTTGTTATTTATTAATTATTTTGTACATTTTTAAAATCCAGCAAATTTTTCTAAATTTTGCCATTTTTTACCAGTTTTTGTCACTGTCCTGGTAAAAATACAATTTTGCCGGCAAAATGACGAACCCTACAGATTATTGAAATAATTTTAAGAAATACTCTAGTCATTAAAGCTATTTCAGTAATTAAGACATTAAAGAATATTAACTTTAATTACATTTACTTTTTGTTACTATTAAACAGTTGATAATATATATATATATACCTTAGAGTGATTCCTTCGCCAGCCATCTCGATCACTATTCACTACATGGAGATCAGATTTTAAAATACTTTGTGAAAGTTCAACATCTTGATGAGTACATAATGACTGAGGTGCTGAGGATGGACTGTTCCTTATTAAATCATCATTTATGCCTATGACAAATTAATAAATTATATGAAGGTACAATTGAAACATTTCATGAAATAAAAATATTGCTTTTAAAAACATTACCTTTTTTTATAATACAGTAGAACCTCTTTTTAACGACCCCACGATACAATGACCCCTTCGTTAGAATGACCATCTTAAAAAATCCCAATTATTTTACCATAGGAATAGTGTTAATTTTGAATCATAACAACAACCCTAAGCATATTATTATTCATTAGAACGATCGCCAATTTCAGACTGCAGAACTCATGAGCAAGTGGGCTATTTTACAATTATTGTACTGTGGTGCAACTTCAAGAAACCTGTACTCCTCTTTTTGTGTCTGCTTAAAAGGACCCTTTCGTCAAGTATGACATTGATGTCCTAGATAGATGACACTCCAGACACTAATGAAATGACTTAGCTCCTCAGTGTCATATTTCTGGATCTTCAATTATCTTTTGATGAGTTAGTTGCGATACATGAAACTTTACAGTGCTGCAAAGAAAATTTGAATGAGGACGATTTTATTGCCTGAAATGAAGGTAATGAAAATTACCGGAAATGAAGAAATCTGGGATTCCGATGACAGAGAAGAAATCATTCAAGCTTTTGAAAAAGTGAATGAAAAAGAAGCCTTCAATGCAATTTAATTCTGAAGATATTCTTCAAAATCTAACAGATATGGAATCAGTGATAATGAAAAATTCCCAAATAAACTTGAAACAGGCGTCAATCAAAGACTTTTCAAAAATTCAGCAATGGTAATACAAATAAATAGAAGTGTTCTCTAGGTATGTACTGTTGCATCATTTCTTTGCTCTATTTTTATTACTATTTTTTCATTTCATTACAATGACCATATGATGTTCGTCCCACAGGGGGTCGTTACACTGAGGTTCTACTGTATATTAGTTTTAGCAACAATTCAAATATATATTATAACACTCTAGATCAATCTGATTTAAACATTTATGATCCCAAATCCTCTAAGCTTAGATTAAAAAAAAAATATCTTCAGATAATTCTATAAAAGTTTACATAATTTTTCCTTTTCTTTTAATAGTAAAAGCAAATGCTACAACAAGAAAAAATATTGAAATAAGCAGATATTAAACTGAAATTTTACCTTTTATCAGATAGTTAAAAAAAAAGTAACAACATTTAAACACTTTGCAACTGTATAAGTGCAAGGAATTTATTTTAAAACACAGTTTTACTCTTAAAATCAGATAACATTGAAAGAAAATAAAAAAACAATTTGTACATTTTATAAATAAAATATTTTTTTAATTAAAACCTTTATATTTTCTTTTATGAACTTTTAAGTTAATAAAAGAAAGGTAAAATTGAATCAAAATTAGCTGAATATAATTTAGGATAAGCACTTTGTTTACAATATGTATAAACATACACATTATTTTATAAAGACACAATTCTTGCAGTTTAGTATCTTTCTACTTAAACTAATATAAGAATTTATTTAAATTCAACAATTAAAAATTAAAAATTTCTACAATTTTATTCTAGAGGGTCTTTTTTTCTTTATAAAAAAAGATATATATTTTTATAAATAAGGAGCATTTTCAAGAAAAAATAAAAGATAAACAAGGGATTTTTCTTTAGAGTAAATTTTATAAACCTAAGTTAACAACAACTTAAAACAAAGTAATAAATTAAATGGCCTATTTTTGCTGAACATGATAATAAAAACAATAATATAAGTATATACTGTACATCAAAATGCATGCCATAAAACTTAACAATTATAATTAAAAAAGGATTAAGGACTTTTTAAAAAAAAATGTACGAAGAAAATAGCAGGTGTGAAAACAATAAATTTTATATTAAAGTATTATATAAAATAAAGTTTATGCAAAATGTATTTTCAAAGCATGCTTACACTATCACATTAAAATGACCTATAAGAGTCAGGGAAGATATAAATAACTTATTGTAATTAAAAGTTCCCAAGAATATTCAATTACTATAAAAATTAAAATATTAAGCAAAATATGAAAATCTTATGTAAGTAATATTTATAAAATGAGGAACAAACTTAACTTCAAGTAACACTGGGTACTGTGACCTATATCTCCAATGATGCTTCAAGTTTTTCACACATCATTGGTAATGATGTCATTAGACACAATATTGAGTAATATAAAAGAAATATATATTTCCAGCCTACCATTTTAAAATTTTAACTGCAGATAGGCTACACTGTCACTTGATTATGAAAAAGCTCATTGCTTCATTTTGCTACATAAAGTTTGAGAAGGTAAATTTTGGTATATTACATATTTATATCATCTTCTAAGTTTCCAATTAAACTGCATTAGATTGCAAAGATTTAATATTTTTAAAGATCATTTTACAGACTTAAATACATATTTTACTAATTACCGCATTAAATGTAAAAATTGCAAATATTAATAAAAACAATATAAATGAACTATCTATGATTAACAAGTTATACAACATCTTATATTTTTCTTATTGTTTCATTCATATACATATTAACATAGGAATAAACAAAAATATTAATTCATTTTTATATTTTACAAGTTATAAAACATCTTGCATTACACTGCATTTATTACATTAAATGTTTCAATAGAATTAACATCTTTATTATATGTTTTACACACACACAAATATATACATATATAATATTAACCGTTTTGATTAATAGTATAAATTAAAAACTTTTACAGGAATCAAATGCTAAGTTTTCTGATAGTGTACTTTAATTGCACACTAGTTGTAATTATGATCAGGATTGTAATACATTAAAAAGTAGAGAAATTTTATTAAAGGTAAGGTGTAAAATTTAAATCTGAGAGACTGAAATACAAAATCAAAACAATGCTCCTGATGTTTATGTTTTGTGTTCAAAAAAGCTAGATACACAGTTTTCATTTCGTTGTCAATGCAATGCAAACATTATGCCCTTAAAGGTCTGTAATGCAAACAAAATAATCCATTCTTCAACTCTACAGGTCAAAATATTATTTTAAAGTAAGGACATTACAAGGATTTATTAGAACTTCTAAAAAACACACATTGCTGAAAGCGGTAAGCCCACCCTTTCGTAATATGAATGGATCATGTTTATCCTACATGTCAGTTTTATAAATATTAAGTTGTGTGTAATATTACTATGTGTTACAGGTATTAAGTCTCACATAAACAATAACTAGCTGATATAAACACACGCACTTACCACTCATTTTTTTACTACCACCTAAGAACATTACTGTTAATAAATGAGGATACGTTGTTTCTAAGGCTAAACAGAAGGCCTGAAAAGCCTGGGAGCCTTTAGAAGGCAATAAGTCTAAAAGTTTTTCAGCCTTCGCTCCAGAACTGCTGTATTTCCTGAGATCGGTCACGTCATCATTGCTTAACACACCATTAGTTTGTAAGAGTGGAATTAAACGATCTATATCAACACATTGTAAAAACCGAGTTCTATGGAATTTCAACAGTTCTTTATGCTTTTCGTCCATTTCATTTAAGTACTAAGTGTACATATCACACCAAAACAAAGATTTAAACAACACAGTTCCTCTAAACCACCACTGACAGCCGCCATCTTGTATTAGTCAGAGCAGAGTTCAATGACGTACGATCAACGACTAATATTAATTGAACGAATGAGGGACTATACAGTCCTATACCAAATATAAATATTACTCGAATCGGAAGAACTCTACAATAAGTACTATAAACAGCTTTAGAATTTTATTTCTGTAGGAAATAGTTGATTTGAATTAATTCAGAGTAAAATTATAGACACTAGATATTTAAGTTTTAAGCATAAAAGAGATATTTTTATTATTCCACATACGGAGATCTCCTGGGGGTTACTGAAAAGTTCCTAAAGTTTTCAGAATAGTAACTGAATTGTAATTTTTTTTAACAATTGCAAAATGAGTATGGTGTAATTAACTTTCAGGCTGATATTTTGATGCAGTACTTAACTCAGAGGCAAATTCTTAATTTGCTTGAGTTAATTTTATACACCCTATATAAGGATATTTCCAAACAGTCATTAATTTAAAAAGTATAATAAAAAAAGATATTAAATTCTAGAATTTAATTATAGTTTGTTAAGTAAAAATGAATAAAACAGAATTGTTGTGTCTCCTACTGCATTAACAAAACACAACGGTATTCTGAGAATACTGCCCATACTACTTTCTTCATTTGTCATCCATGTAACATTACGCTACATATATTTCTCACTAAGAATTTTTATGTTATCTCGTTAATTCTCATAATATTAATTAAGTTAATTAAAAAGGCATGCTTCGTTACATCGAACTGAATTAATATTTCATAGATAACAATCAAACTGATTTAAATTTACTGATACATTTTGAATGATATAAGGTGTCAAAAAAAATGTATTGATGTCATTTATGAAGACATGCATTAAGATGAGAGGATTCCTAATAAGTATTTCTCTTATCCTACAAAAAGGCTTATTGAAAAAAAAATTGGCATTAACCCTTTGAGCTAACAGAAAAAAGTGTACAATAGAGACAGAAGCAGTAGCAGCCTTAGAGATTTTGTTGCAGTAGGCAAATCCGTCTCCCAAGTTTAATTTTTTCTTAAATAACGCATTTATTGAAATTCAAGATTACTCCTTCCTATTCCCTAGGTTTTCAGTTTCCTACACCTTTCTACAAGAATAGTTATTATCTTCGCATTTAATTTCCAAGGGTGATCATCTGAAACCAAGTCGAACATATATGAAAATTATTCTCCCAATAGATCACAAAGCAATTTCGAAATGCCATGTCAATTTTGGTTTTTCTACAAATTACAGTATTCTCCCAATTATTTGGAATTTAAGGTTAATATAAATCCAACGCTCAAGATGATCTAGTGGTTATCATGTCTGGCTAGAATTCAGACCCACACAGCACATATCGAGGTGTCGGGTTTAAATATTGATAGGCACCGGAATCATCTCTCTGCATAAGCAAAGAACTTGTAAAATTAATATGTAGGTGGAAATGTTCTCTCGCTGTAAAGCCTGGAGGTGGTAGAGAGGAATGGAATCGGAGGCAATTTTTTTTTCCCTTTTAAAGATGATTAAAAATCTACCTGGTTGAAATAGTGGTTAGCACATTCGGTTGCCACAGTGGTGAAAGTGGGTTAAATTCCACATAAGGCTTAGTTGTCATTTTTGTGCGTTCTCTTCGCAATGAACAAAGATGACCACCGAAAAAGTGATTTCATCATAAAGTGCTAACTAGCCCGGGGGCCTGTAAAGGTGAATGTCCCGGGAAATTGTATACCGAAAGAAAAAAGAAAGATTATCAAAACTGAAGGAATACTTTGGCGTAGCACTATGAAGCCTAATATCCTACAGGGAAAGCGGTCTATCATCTGTTAAAATAAATAAAATATCCTTTAATTCAAAACGTTAGTATACCTTTTAATTCAAGCGAAATGATGACAATATAAGTAGGGCGCTGCCATCAGACTTTTTTATTGAGAATTGTATTGCTGATAAGAACAATTATAGCAATTCGGAATTGACTTTAGACAACATATCCAAGTTTAAATAATTTTCGTATAGCAAAAATTTTACCATAGCGCTATCCCAACTGACCAGTAGCCTCACGATGGCCGATTATGTAGAGTGCTGCCTTTCTGTGCCGAATCAAAACATTTTAAGCTTTAGAAACTAATGATGCAATCTTTTGTTAACGATATTCAAGGAACAACCTTGAGGCTTTTGTGCCTTGGATTTCAAACAGATTCTTGCTCTTTTTATCTTAGTGTTACATCCCCACCAGGGTTAAAAGTGATGTCATAGAATAAAGAGATGTATCAGAAGATGCCATAGGAAGTCTCTAAGCTTTCCTTACAGCTCAAGATGTGTAACTAGGAAAGAAGTTATTGAGTTATTTTCAAAAAGCTCACTGCTATCCTGGGGTGAGTTCTTTTTTAGATATTTATCATGATGAGATTTTTAAACTATATCTCCACCTGAAATTTTGCTTATACCAAACTGGGGGTTACATTTTTGTATAACCTAAGCTAGAAAAATTTTTATGTCTGTTTAAGACTGTTTTAATTTCGACATCGCTAAAGTTGTTCTCCAACCGAGAGTTGGAATTCTTGTGAAACCCTTCACGAGTGAATTATTTAATTCCCATTGTGAGAATTATTCCTAGTTATAGCTAGATTCCTATGAACCAGTAGTACCTCACTGACACATAACCAAGTATTTCATCACTGACATTGCCTGAAAATAGAGTTCTAAAGCGTCGCTACTATATTAACGTCTGTATTTTATTACTGTAAATCTGATTTTCGACAGTTCTTTTTTAACAATCCGGGTCGCTTTTGAGCTATTATGTTCCCCTGAGAAAGAGTAAGCTGTAAGTAAATATATTCTGTTTATCGCTTTTAAACAAATCTGTTAGTCCAAATACCTCTGTTTGCTCCTTAAATATGCATCTACTTAGGTCGACAGGGACGTCTAAAGATTTCTTAAGGTTCAAGTCCTTCTGTAAAAGTTGGGTTTCACTGAGAGATCCAAGGCCACACGAGGGAGTCCATAACGTACCTACTTGAAGTCGATTCCGAACGGCTATAAATATTTATGCTAGAAATGGCATTTGATCCTACGGATTACCATACTCAAAAACAGTGACACAATAAGTAAATATTAAGGTATCGTCCATCAAGAAGTCCGGAATGTTTTGATAAACAAAACTTGCTTAATGACTTGCCAAATTCAAATATTTCTAATTTCCCCAAATTTTTTGTCTTTATATCTTCTGTAAATCAAAAACTCTCTTTTTTTTTTTTTTTTTTTTTTTTTGGGAAACCTAAATTTCTAAATGAAAAAAAATCTGATGTGAGCATTACTTTGATTTCCTTGTGCGCATATCATTATTTCTAAGACTTTTATTGTATTTGCCATTACGAAGACACAGATATTTGTTGGCTATTTCATTCTAGTAGTTCCATATCGGCAGACAACATTACTTGCTAAGACGGGACAAAAAAAAAAAAAAAAAAAAAAAGAAAGAGCAAAGCGGGTCCTTGTAATTTAGCAGCAAGGACCAAGCAGAAGACCCCCTGGCTTGGAGATATTGTTTGGAAGCTAAGAGGACTTTAAGATCAAGAACATATTTTACAGCTGCCATTAACGAACAAGACATATCTTAATCCAACTCGATCCTTGAATGCACAACCCTCTTGCTATGACATCAGTGATTTTAAGGACTAAGTTACTGTGTTCCAAATGTACACATATTATATTATACAATTGTTTTAGAATTTAATAGCATAATCTGTTACCAGAATTATTACTTGTTCATTCCCTTCAAGGTTCAAAGTTGGTTTCATTTCTCAAGGAAATGGTTTTGTCTGAGTAGCATTCGAGTACTGCAATCTGGCAGCGACCTGCCACATCAATATATACCCTTTATATTCATATTTGTTTTTATGATTACAACACAACCTTTACTCCGTATAAGGTATGGACTTTAAAAGTATAAATCCAACTGTTCAACAAAAAGCATTGTTACAACTACAAGCAAGTCCTTTGATATCTTTCTGCTCTATTGTTGTAGTTGGCAACAAACAGCTGTGATATCCATTATAATTAAATTTTTCCTTAAGTACAGTGCAAATTGCAATTAAAAAGGAAGGTGAATAACTTAAACATTACAATATTTCTATATATAACATATTTAGAAATTCTATGACTAAGCATTACTGAGTTATGGAGATTCATACACACAGATGATATGGAAAAACTAGTTTAAAAGGGATGGCCAAATTGGATATTTAAAGTTTCCTTGTATATAAGTATAAATGTAATGTTTTAAGTAGTCAAAATAGATTCAGGTATGGTCAAAATAGGTGTTTATGTTGAAATCTGAAAAGCTAAAGAAAGAAAAAATTTATTTAGCTTTACCAAACAAATAGGAAAGAAATTTACATTAAAAATAATCAAATTAAATTTATGGAGATAGTTTAATCTTGTTTTTACAAGAATGTTTTTTTTGTGCTGTACCACAGCATTTGCAGGTGAAATTCAATTACTAATAACTATTTAGATTTTGCTAATGAATAACTAAGAGATACTGTGAAAAATGTATTCAAGTAGAGATAAAAGCTAAATTAAAATTAAATATTAAAAAAGAAAAGTTCCCATGATAAATATCAATGCATAATAAGCACTCGATAGTTTGGTAACTTTTTTATGGACATGAAATACCACAATTTGTCTTATATTAAATAATGGATGTTAAAACTAAAAAACATTATTTCTTTTTGAACCAGCATTAATTTATGCTTTTCCTTTATGTAAATATCTTAAAATTTTATTTTATAAAAAAGATAAATGTAATTTAAGTATAACTAGAATATCTTGTTAATTCAGTTTTTTAATTGCTTTGTAAAATGTAATTAAATTACTTGTCTTTAATAAATTTACATGCCTCTCCAGTAATGAAATATGAACACATGCTTCCAAGAGGGAAAATAATCTACATTAGGAAAATTTTTTTTTAATTAACCATGCTTTAAACTTAATCAGAAAAAATGCTTTCTGGAATGATGGATAAAATAATCTTAGCCTCTGTTTACTATGAAATTCAGAACTTCTTAATATTACAATATTTTAATACAAATACATTAGTTAATATAAACTCAAATATGTTCCAGAAATGCTGTACATACATACATAAATATCTTTCTAAAATGTAGACAAAATATAAGCACAGTCCCTACTGTTCAAGAAAATTTTGTGCAATGTATTTATTTTCTGATAATATCCTAATTACTTAGTCTAGTTGATGTGTGGATAAACATTCTACTGAATAAATTGGAGATTTCAGATTACAATATTACTATGCATATTCAATTTTCAAACATTTTTTTTAAACTTTGCTCAATTTCGTTTTCATTTATAAGAGCTGCCTCACAATAAGTTAAAAAAAAAAAGAGCTAATGAGACATTAGCAATTATACACAAATACTTTGAATTTTGATTTATACTATTAAATATATATATATATATATATATATATATATATATAATATGCTGATTTTCAAAATTATGAAGCACTATCATACTACCTTACATTACATATAGGCAGACAGATTAACTACAAAGCTGGTTTTCAGAAATCCAGCACCATTTACTCCAATGTACTACAGTCTGCAGGTTAATGTTCTCTCAACAAGCTCTAATCCACACTATGGATTCCATGATTGATTTCTAATTATTTAATACCTGTCACCAGGGAGCCGATCTGTCTACAGTTATTTTCTTAACAGGTCTCACTATCTTAAATATAAGATTGAAAAGCAATTTTTAATATTTTTTTGGCTTGATATAGCTCATAAAATGTGGATCAAATTAATAATTTATAACAAATATAACAGAATTTCTCACTTTGAAAAATACTATTGATTACATAGTAAATGAGTAGAAACTAATGAAAATTAGATACAACTTTTAAAAATCAAAATTTAAAATATGCACAACTGTAACTTTATTTTAACTGTACATGCAAAACTACATATTTTTAAAAGTTCCAGTGTTAGACTGAACCTAAACTATAGTAATTACTATAGTGGAAAGCATTACTCTTTTTCACGCATCTTCTTTCACAAAGGTACCCTTTATAACAAAGTCTATGTCCTTAAGTAAAAAAAATAAGCTTTAGCAATCTGATTAAGCAAGATTTGACAACTTGAGAAGCATGAGATTGTTTAAATTTCCTAGATATTGCATGGTTATACAAAATTCTACACTTAATTAACCCCTTGCCTTATGAATCAAGCGACGATTGTGTGTGCTACTTTTGATGAAAGCTTTTCTCAAACGTCGTGACCAGAAGCAGTATCATCACGGGCTAAATTGTGAGCACACCAGTGGACATTAATAGTACTGCATCTACTATTTAATAAAACCACATAATTTGATAATTATATTTCATTTTTATTAAAAAAAATTTATTAATGTTTTTATTTCACTTATTATTTCTATGTTTTTGGTTATATAATAAAAGTAAAAATTTTCAGTCGTTTAAATATTTTCTAAGTAGAATTTATTGTGTGAATAATGTATAATAATATTAGTCAAAATTTTATAAGGGGTATTGTTTTATTAGTGATATGAGCTTTTCACTTTTGGCCAGAAAGAATCATCACGTGTGTGATACAAGGTTCTCATTTTAGGCACAGCAGTACGATCACATCTCCCATACGTTGTTTAAAGGCAAAGGGTTAATTTACTTTAATAAATTCTACATTCTGACTGAGTTAAATATTTTAAAGAAAACTTTTGTTTTAAACATTGAAAAGACCATCTTCATTTGTCTTTATTAATGACCAGCATTCACTATCTTACAATATGTGGGTATAAAAATTTTATATAGATTTATCACTGTATCCAAACTTATAAAAGCTAAGATGCTAGCAATTTTTTAAGCCATATGACAGTATTTAGTTAAATATTATAACCACTGGAAATGACTGCCAAGATTTGTGAACAGGTTAATATTCTCTAAAATACAGGTATTGACCTGCAGTGGGAGTTATGAGTTCTATTTGCTCCTGCCATAAATTATTATAGCACTTATATTTTTTAAATTAAAAGACTTATTTTAATTAGAATGTATTGATACTAAAGGGAAAGAAATACACAATATTTTTCTGGTACAATAAGCAAAATTGAAAGTTGGGGATACTGATGCCAGAATTATACATGCTGCAACTCATTTAGCTTCAGGCACACCTAAACAACTTTCTTAATCAGAAGTAATTTTTAAAATACAGTACAAACCAAAGGTCAATACAACACAGTAACCATACAAATATCCAACCTAAAATGAAACACTGTCACCAAGTAGAAGAGAAAAGTTACAATGTAGTGATCATGAATCTAGTTCAAATTTTTTTTATTGCCTATATCATGGCTTATTTACTAACTTTTTTTTCTCCCTTCTCCAGATGAATGTTTAGCTTCAAGATTTAAACATATGACTATGACTTTAAGAACAAAAAATGGGCCTTAGTCTATGATATAGCTAAAAATAATAAACAATGGATCAGGATACCTGAAACAATAAGAACTGCTTCCTCCAATACAACTTATGTTCAAGAAAACCTTTTGATAGACAATAACATTACTATGTCATTTTATTAAAATGTATTGATATTCAAATGAAAAAGGAATGCAAACTATTTTTCTTAAATGAATTTTGGTTTGTATTTAAAATTAAGTCATTTAATATATAAACATAATATGCATAAATTATTTGTAACATATTTATGTTACAGATAAGGTTAACTCCGTCCCCACGTCTTTAAGCATTCTATTTTTTAATTTATTACAGAACAAATGTGTATACAGTCCTCTCCATTTTAATAAAATAGAAAGTTAAAAATGCAACACAAAATAAAATGTAACAACATTAGTGAAATGTCAAACTCAAATGTAATACTGAAAATAAATAACTAACGTAAAAAAAAAAAAATCCCCAAAATGGAGTTTTTATTTTACAAGAAAAGGTGACATATATTATATATCTGTATCAGCTACATATGTTTCCACATTTACAACCATACATTGGAAAAAAAATTCGAAGAGTCGTTAAACATAATATGTATATATGATTCAAGCAAAATATAGTCATTTATAATTAGAACAAAGAAAAATGCTAATGTTAAGTACTGAAACTATAACAAACTGCTAATAGAAAAAGAGCTGTTTGAAAAATTCTGTAGTTTTGTTTCTTATTCAAAGTGTTTCAGTTCTCTAGGCATCTTTTTGTTTTATTATTAGAGGTCCAACATTATCTCCAGCATCTTGATTGTGCTTATTATGGCTTCCATCACAATATGGAAACTAAAATGAATAAATAAAATAATTAGAAAATAACATAATATACCGATTATATAATGACAGTGAGTACAGAAAAGCATGGGTGCAGAAAATCTGAATGCAGACACATACACTAAGTTTGGGAGAAATTTAGGCTACTGTGGGGCAATTTTGGGCCAAGTTTATAAAAGACAAACAAATAATTTATAAATTCAACTGTTATCAGTAACGAAAAAATATTTTAGCTAATGACCATATTTACACCCCCGACCTTTGCTGTGAATCAAATTTCCAAAAGGTTTTATCTTCATATTTTGTTGAAATTGACAAAAGAAGCTTGCACATTAAAAAAAGAAGTCTCTCTTATCTCCATTCCTATTGCACATTACAGGACCTGGGGAAAGGTGGAGACAGTCTCTTTTCTCTTGAACAGAAGTCACTGGACACTCTTGGGCTATTATCAACATTTAGAGGCCCTCCAGAAACAAGTGACTATTAAAGGTTCCACTAAAGCAACCCCAATGACATCACATATGATTAACAATCTTCATAAAAAGATAGAAGGGCTGCAATTTCTTGGTAACAACCAATATAATCCATCAATGTACAGTAATTTTTTTTTATTGGAATAAACAGGCTGTATTTTTTTAAATTTATAAATAATAGTCTAAAGGAAAGTTCTTTATCCTAAACACTGTACTCTAATAGTTGCTTCAACTGGAATGAAAATATGGGAACAATTTCAGGAAAATTTAGGAAAAAACTTCTATTCTGGGGATATTTTGCACCCTGAACAATTTTCTGAATCCCTGCAGAAAAGTAACAAATTCAAAATAATTTAAAATTAAGTAATGACAAATTTAATTTTTGCTTTAGTTAATTAAAAAATGTCAATAGATTTAAATAGTTTGATTTTGCTTACAGCTATGTTTTGCTGGGTACAATACTATTAATGAACAGCACAACCCTTTTATACATTTTTAAAATATATAAATAACTTTAAAAGGGTATAAAAAATGTAACTGCATTAGTCTTCTTGGTATAAAATTATGCTTTTAATAAAATTATATAATGAGGAACATGAAAGAAATTTAGCATTTCGTTGAATGAAAATTAAGATTGACATAATATAAAAAATAGCATGCTGTGACTTACAAATACATCACTATATTACATTCTAGTAAGAACAGAGACATAATTTTAAAAAACGTAGCATTTGAGAAATAAGAAATAAAAGAATATAACTTAGATTTTTTTATATATAACAAAATAAAACAAACCTTAGAAGATTTCCAACATCTGCAAAAAACAGCCTTCTTCCCAATATCTTCCATATCAAGGGTATGAACTACTTTGTCTGAATCTATCTGGATTTTTTCATTTACTCTTCCTTTCTTTTTGAATAACATATATGTAGCAACTAATGCATAGCCAACAGCTATTGCACTCACTGTCCAAGGCAAGATCTGTTGCGTATTTTCATTCACTATAAATAAATATTTAAGAACATTTACTTTAATCTCCTATTAAATGGAAAACCAGTTGTAAAAATAATTGATACTTGAAACAGGTAGAAATATTGTAACCTATAACAAATTAGATGTTCATCTAAATAACACACACATATACATACACACATAGCTTAAAGGAAGAATATTCATGTAAAGCTAATTTTTTTCAATGGATATTACTATAAAATTATGTACTAATTCCTATATAATTTTTCTCATGATATATATGATTAAATAAAAAAATGGCTAAAAAAATTGCTTATATGCCAAATTATGTATCAAATTTCAATACTTGTCTTAAAGATGAGTTGTTGGATTAAGATGAAAATAAAATTAAGAGATAGGACCAGAAGTGTTAAAATATAAAAAGTAAACAAGTATAAATTTACTTTCACACACAGATCAGTGAAATAATAGTCAAATTAAATATATTCCTTTGTTATTGCCTTCTCAGCTAGATACTTTAGACAGACTGCCTGAATGAGAATAAAAATAACTTAATTACTTCTAAAAAATAATGCAGAACAAAGTTTCAGTGAGAAAGATACTGGTTGGTAACTTACAACTTTTAGATCTTATTTGATATAGGTTTCCCAACTCAAGAAATATAAAGAATACCGGTCGTTTTAAGTATGAAGTTGATATGAAACCAGAAACAAAACTAAAATAATGAAGACAATGCTCAGTTTACTAGATATAATATAGAGATAAATTACTGTAAGTTATACTTACTATAAGGGGCAAGCAACTGTTCAAAACTAGTTAAAAGTGACGCACTGTTAGATTTTTCATTCATCATATACAAAATTCAAGTGGATTAAATAAAAGGAATTCTTTAAATTAATAGCAGTTAATAGGTAATGAAATAATTACTTTTAACGAAGGAGATTTATATTTAATCAACGAATGCAGCTATTAAATATGCGATGATATAAAAAAATACTACTTACACATATCTACTAAGATAGTAGAAAACTGGTTTTTAAAAGTGAGATTATAAATTATCTAAGAAGTACGCAGCGACCCCGTGATCAAACCAAGTAAACAAATCGAAAAATATTCACAGTTAGAAGATATTTTTAAATCTTGCTTAGAGAAAATCGACTGATTATTTATTCCGGAATGAGTTAAATGAAGAAATTTTATTGCAACTAGTCATCCTTATTTATTATTATGATTTTTGATAGAAGAAGACACATCTGTCTCCACCAGAAAGGAGCAAAATTAAATTAAAAAAAAAATTTGAATTCTAAAAATTTTTTTTATTACAGCCTGCATCATATTTTAATAAAGCCTTGTTTCATTTTTTTTAATTGAAGAAGCTCTAGATTCTGCATTATTGGCTTTCATACATCACAGATGTATAAGATTAGAGCTGTAAATAATTACAAAAAGATAAGATAGTTACAAACTTCATAAAACTGCAATAAGAAACAAGAACATTCAAATACGAACAATAAAATATTAAAAACATTAAAAAAAGTCAATATCTGCATGACGATTGCCTGATCTCATTTGCCTTCCAATATCGACTGTAGATGTTTTCCTATTTCAAAGGAGGACACTTTGCAAAGTGGTATTTGTCCATTTCAAAATTTTGTTGCATAGAGTGCACAAGGGGTTACTATAGATGTTTATGTGGTAAAGGTGTTTGGCGAGGCAATAGTGACCAGTCTCCAGACAAAATGCTGCAACTGCGATGTATCTAGGAAAATTTAAGATTTCATGAATCGGATGTCTCCAGTTCTTATCATTCATCACTAAAATTAATTTAGCATCATAATTTTTCTTTGTAGTATTTATTATTATTCTTTTTATTGGTGTAAATGGTACATCAGCATTATCTTCTTACAAAATTTCTGTTCCCTTGTTGGGTAATTTATCAATTAATTCATTACCAGCTATTTCAACATGTGGTGATATCCATTGCAATATCACATTTTTCCCCTTTGTGGATAAACAACTATAATTTGTTCAGTTGGAATTCTAATTGCTTCCAGCTCTCCATTCAAATTGGTTCGAAATGAGCTAAGAGAGGAATAGAAAGTAAAAAACTCTGAGTACACGTCAACTCCTACTTTATTATGCATTTTCGATCTACCGGTATATATGTGAAGCCAGTTATTCTTTGGATACTTGATTTAAATTGTCTCCAAAGCAGCTGCATTTAATTTAGCTTCTCTTTATGATGCTTCGCTCTGCGATTAACTATCATTGCTCATCATTAATTTATGATTAGTTATAAAAGTTTTTAGTGATTGTTGATCGTACGTCGTACAGCATAGGCAGCCAATAGTGAATTAAAAAATGCTTTGCTAATCACTGGTTAGCTATAATCACGAGGATAAATACAAGGTTTTAGTTATTTCTTTCCAATCAGATGCTTTAACACGATTTAAGAACCGCAGCGGTTCTTAATCGAAAATTATTTCTATTTACAAAATACATTCAGAAGGCAAAAGTTTTTGTGTGTATTTATTCTTATGTATAATCGACCTTAAAATATGTTAAAAAAAAAAAAAAAAATCTAAAAATTTCACTTTTTCTTGTGGTTGTAACATATATTTCAAATCTTCTATATATATGTAACTTGCTGTATTACTTTGTTTCACCAAGTTGATATTTAAGATGTTTCAAAGAATCTAATTTTACGATTTATTATATCATATCTATTTAAAATGGAAGAAGATCTCTGCATGTCTAAATTATAAAGAAGATCTCCATATAAAAAGTCCCTTTTACGTTTTCTTTTACACACTAATTCAAAAATTCGGATATATTTAACAGTCCTCGTATCCTGAATTTTAAGTTCCAAAATTTTTAATCTGACCTGATAAGCCAATTTGTCCGTCAGTTTTTTCTACATACAAATAAATATTTCTCAGAAAGTTAATAGGTTTCAACTGATCCATCTGGTGTCTCTGTATGTCGATATTTCAAAAATTTGCAGAAGGCAACCTTTTCTAATCTAAACCCCTTTTCACTCATTGGAAAGATTTAGCTTTGCAAAGATTTAAAAAGAGGTTTAAGTTACTTTCCAATTTGAGAAATTCATTGCTATTATATCCATAAGATATAACAAGAAAGCCTAAACGAAAATTTAACTTTCTTGGAATCGCATTAACTGAAATACATAGCCAGATAATAGCCGAATTGATAAAGGAGTATCATCCGGTTCAAGAAACCGCGGGAGAGTTACGCTGCATCCATGGATATTAGGTGGATTCTGAATTTAGCAAAAGGCACAGGTCTAACTAGACGTAAAGTAATTTTTTTTCTAACTCTTATATAGGAGTATCATCCATGAAGTAAGTTTTCCCACATCATCTAAACTTGGTTTTAAATTAAGCACGAAATGCGATGGCACAAATCAGTTATATTATGGGTATGATAATCGTATGAGGCAGTTGTAACTTCTCTATCGTTCACATTTACTTCGTTATGATGTCGACTTTAATTTCTCCTCTCGCCGACAGAAAGATAAAGTTTTTGAATGCAGCTAGCTCTGATAGAAATACATATCCAATTGTGTTTAACGTATGGACTGGATGCGACGAACAAGTATGTGTTTTTCATTTGTGTCGGGGTATTTCAGACACCAATGAGGCCAAATACTCAGCGCTGATTCCGATAATTTATCATCAATGGTGGTCTTCCACCCTACAGTCCCGATCTTGCTCCCAGCGACTTTCATATGATCTTTCACCTGTAGATCTTTTCTTCCGAATGTTCCTGTCTAACTACCACAGACTAAGACCTACAGTCAGCTGCAACAAACCTGGCTTCATTCCCAAGTGGCAGAATTATAAGACGAAACTTATCGAATAAGAAAACTTATCCCATGTAATAACCGTTACAATTCCGGAGGATTTGTAATTTTTAAATAATGGTCTCATCATAATGCTTAAAAGCAGCTGAAATGCTACAGTATATTTTGCAAAAAATTTTTCCAGGTGTTTATATATCGCTTTTTTCGTTTCTTTTTAAGGGGCCTTTGGAAAGTTTCTTTTTGGTTGACTCTCAGACTATTGAAATACAGTGAATAGTGAATGGTATTTGAATTACACACAGAGTCCCGCTATACTTTGTCCTGAAGAAACACATCAGTTTTCGTGGCCGAACATAATCTTTATTTCATGTAATAAAAAAAAAAAGACAAAATCCAGAGTCATCTTAATTGGACACTCTCTAACGCCAACATTTAGCGAGAGAGGACCAAATACAGTGTGGGGTTTAAGTGTCGTCGGAAAATGCTGAACCAACAGTTAATTGCATAAAGAGAGTAACTTTTGATTAGAGACATCTGCCACAGTGTTGCGTTCAGGATGACTATTATTGCTGATCACTACAGATTTTTCGTGGGAGAGATATTACTTTCTTATTAAAATGCCAGCAATATCATTTTTAACTTTGTGAATTAGAGAAAGAATTTCGGGGTTCGGCTGAGAGAATGAGAAACTTTCTAGTTCGAATTTGATGGCTGGGAAGATATGGTTAATATAAAGAGGAAAAAATAAGATTTAGAATAATGAAAGGGGAAAGGAGATAATTTTGGATAGACTTTAGGGGCTTAGATATTGATATTATTACACACACACACATATATACGTACATACATACACACACATACATATATATAAATTGAGAAAATTATGGATGAATATTGATTAAACTATTATGTCTATACCACCATAATTTTAGGATCTAGAATCCATAATTTTGTCTTTGAAGGTTGGCAACACTGGTGCCAGTTCGGTTACACTCCCGTTCTTCGTTTACAATTCGATTTTCCTACCGGCTTTTACTAAAACGATGATGGAATTTATTCTATGTGATAATAAATGTTTTTATCTCATAATGTGCTTTGCTGCATGACAGAATTATTTAAATAAAATATCATTATAGTTTTTAAGTAATTTATTACCAATTGTTACTTTATCAACATTTTTACCTTACAATGCAAAGTCTACAATAAATAATAATAGAAACAGTTTGAGAAAATTCAAATGTCTGATAAATGATTTAACATAAGTTGAAAAAATTACAGATGAAAATTGATTACAAAATTTGAGACTAAAAATGTCAAAAATAAAATTAATATAAAAAGTTTTTTTTAAATCCCTTTTATCTAGAAAAAAAATGCTCTGAAAAGTGAAAAATAACTTTAAAACAGTGCATGTAAGAGAAATTGTGTGAAAACTCGTATTTGAAAATTGTAATGCTTTGCTTTAGAGATTGCTGGAAGCTCTTCTATAGGATAAGGGCTAGATGTTATGATGGGTTATGCGAGTAAAATTAAAAGCGGGTGGCACAGTTGGCGTCAGTTTCATAGTAACATATTTTCAATTCAGGTAAAATTGTAAATGGGAATACAGTAGAACCTCGATTAACCGAGGTTTCTGATAACCGAGTCAATAATGAAGTCTACTTTTTTTTCCCTTTCCAAAATGAGCTTGGAAAAAATGATAAGACATTTTAGTTCGTTGTCCGTGTTACAGGCACTTCTTCCCCACATGATTGCCCAGGCATGGCAATTAGTTAATCCAGCTACAATTCATAAATCAGTAAACAAAATAATTGTTGAAAAGAGGAGACAGGGTGAATCCCAGCAGACGGAAAACACACCTACACTTCTTGAGATCATCAATGGAATTGAAGGATGTGAGGAAGTTTTGGAAGAGGACATTTGCGAGTGGCTGGACGTTGAAAATCAACATCTAAATTTTGAAATTCTCAATGACGAAGAAATCATACAAACCGTTAATCCTTCAACGGATATTAATAACGAAGAAAATGATGATGGGGACTTTAAGGATTCTACGACCATAAGTCATAGTGAAGGTGTTCAAGCATTGACAATTGCCTTAAAATATTTGGAGCAAAGAAACAATGCTACACCGATGGATCTCCTGTTGCTCAAAAATTGGCGAGATAGGACTGCCCATGAGAGAAATTCTGAACTTTTGCAACGAAAGGTAACAGACTTTTTTAAAAGAATGCAA
>CM063498.1:59687197-59719697 GCA_032207245.1 Pardosa pseudoannulata
GAAATTCAGCCTTACGATATGAAGTAAAACTTTTTATAGACATTTTATAATTAAACTTCCAAATGGAGAAAGTTTTTTTTCACCCTTTTTTTTTAATAATGGTTTGGAACAAACCTTTACAATTTTGGGAAGAGAAAGCAAGGGAAAGTATTTTCAAAGGTTTAATATCTCCAAAATAGTTCAACATGTTTAAAATATAGATCTAATCATTATATTATTCGTGAAAAAGAAACTATGTAGTTGCCTCGGTAGGGGCCTTTCTTTTTCTAGGTGATTACCCCCTATTGGTCAATGCCGTTGACTTAGGGGGAGAAGAAAACGCGTGAAAGTTTTAAAGGCCGTTCGAAAAGAATTCGGGGAGCTCATCATTCCTCCCTAACAGACACACCTGGATTGGTGACTGGACTTATTCTGTGGATTTTTCTAGATATTTGGAAGCGCTATGTTGATAGTGAAGTGCCTTTATTTTCTTATCGTTTCTTTCGTGTTGTTCGAATTCAGCTTAGAGAAGCCCAGAAATGCTCGAATGCCGAGGAACTCAGATATGAACTCAGATGTAAGTAAGAATTTTCGTTTCTCGTTCCTTTATCGTCTATTTATCATCTCAATTAAAAGACATTTTTATGACAATCTATTCTTGTTAAAGACTGGTATCTAGATCTAATAAATTTCCCAACTAAAGTGCTTTTTTAGTGACATATAAATATAGTGTTTACATAGTTTTCAAAAAGGGGCAGAGGGGTTTGTCAAAAAAGGGCACTTTTTAGAATGTAAAGGAATGTTTTATGTAAAAAGGCACACCGTTTGTAATTGATTTCAGAATTTATATAAATTTGAAAAGGAAAAAAAAGGGACAGGGCGTGTCAACGTTAAATAAAAAAAGGGCAAAGTGCGGCGTCTTTCAAAGACCGTGAAATGTGAACACTATATAAACATATGTCTGTATGTATACATAGGGCCCAACAAGGCCGATTATTGCACGGGTTTCTTGTTCATTTATCATCTATGTATCATCAGTTATATTTCAAATTAAATGCATATATACATAAATAAATATGTGTGTGTGTATGTCTAACAGTACTATTCTTGTTGATGACTGGGGAGTGGAATAAATAAATTTCCTATTTAAAATAGTTTTTTAGTGGCATACAAACATATAAGTGTATATGTATATATACAGGGCCGAGCAGGGCCTGATTATTTCACGGACACTTGGGGCACAAGCCCTGGGTGCTAAAATGTATTACATTAACACAGTTAAATAGAAATAATAATAATTATATAAAATGAAATTTGGGTGTTTATGGTTTTGAATATTATTTTAATGAATTATTCTCCTTAAAATTTGAATATTTTAATTTCTTCTATCTATTCATGTCTCACTTTCTGTCTGTCTGTCTCTCTCTTTCTATATATATATATATATATATATATATATATATATATATATATATATATATGTATGCATATATATATGCATATATATATATGTATATATATATGCATATATATATATGCATATATATATGTATATGTATATATATGCACACACACACACACACACACACATATATATATATATATTAACAGGGTTGCTTAATTTATATCACCTTTTAAACGATTTGAATAACTTGATTTAAAAAAAGATTAAAGTAAAGAATACCTTTATTTTTACTATTACTGAATACTATTTTAATCATATTTATCCTGTGTTTTATTTAATTTTTTTAATTATACATGTGCTTGCAGACATTGAAACTTCTTATAAAGCTTCTTGAATTTTACTTAATAGAGTCATGCTGAAAAAGTTTATTTCTCTCTTCTACCCAATCTATAATACTATTTTAATCATATCAATTCCCCTAATGATTTTTTTCCCTTTCTTTTTGCATAACAACCTGTTGAGAGAATTTACTCATTTATGACGAATAAATGTTGATGAATATCTTAAATTATTATGAAATGAACTGAGAGTGAAAGAAATATAAAATTTTACAACCTGTTCTCAGTAGTAATCGGCTGCCATGTTAAACGTCACAGGATGCCTTTTATAAAAACAAAAAACTTTGTAGTTAGAAATTTATTTGGTCTCACATAAATGCACAGTATTATAAAAAAAGTTTTATAATAGATAAAGCTATTTGTCATGGTTTTAGTTGATGTATCTAACGGAAAAGTAAATTTATGTGCAATGATTGAAAAATGATAAAATGTCAACCAAACGACAAAATTATAAATAACAACAGACGTTCAAAACTTTGGTAGATTATTTATAGGATTGTCATTTACCTTCGGTGAAAAAGAAAGCTCATTCTGAGAAAACAAAATGTCTACAAACTATTTTAAATTCTTTTGGACCTAATATGCATATGCGTCGAGATTAGACTTCATTTCCTATTAGATTTATAAAACTCTCTTTTAAATGCGTTTTTACGTTTTCAGTGTAAAGAAGAATTAGGAAACAAAAATATGACTGCAGAAATCTGTCAGAATTTTCAGATTGCAAATGGCGCAGTTATGATTTTGAGCTAGCAAATTAATCAAATTTTGATTTGCCTATGTTTTAAATATTGTAGGAAGTACAACAATATTTAAGGTATACTTAATATGAAATAGCTCTTATGATTTTATTAAAAGGTAATTTAACATTTTTAATATCAGACTTTATAAGGCGAATAACTGCCCTCCCTTAGTGAGGACATTCAAAAGGAGGGACCCTTTTGAAAGTTCTGACCTCCATCAAAAATGCCCTTTTAAGTGTCCTGCTTTTCGTTATGTAACACTAGATATACTTATTTTTGATATGTGAAAGCTGATTTATAAATATATAAACATTTAAAAATAAACATTTATCAGGTGAAAAACCGCTTATATGATTCTATTTAGGCAGTAACTCTGTAGTGACTGCAATCTTAAAGATAAAATAATGCTTCACAAAATTACACAGTAGTTGCTATTTTCGATTTTATTGATAGAGTGGATATCGAATCAATATCCAATACTGAAAATATGGATAATCTTAAGAGCATTTGATACAAAAAAAAAATAACTTGTGAGGAATAAGTAGCCTTATTGACTTCTTACTAAGATGAAACATGACAGTAAGTATTTAATTTACTTATGTACTCTTTATTAATATTGTGTCCTCCTTTTTGTCGAAGAAATGTTAGTCACCTTATATTTAAAAAACCTTGAATAATTTTTTTTGTGGGATATACTGTCCCAATCGTATTTAACAATGCGTAATTATGGCCAATCAGGGATAATATTGCAAGATGATATATTATGTTTACTTTTTTAAAACATCTTTGAAAATTTTTATTGTATAATAAGAACATCCTAGACCAGGGATGGCAAACACTTTTCAATTTATGTGTCAGTTAAATTACGGTTTATTATTTTCAGGCTACCAGTGTGCTATTTGTTATATTTCTTTTAAAAATCGACTTTAAACCCTTATAATCTACATAGAATTGTGTAATTTTTAAAATTATTCTTCTCCTGTCACAATTTGAGAATTACTGTTCTAATATAAAGCTTTTTCTAATATAAAGCTTAGACATTTATTTGAAAAATTGAGTTTTCGCATGGTATAAGAACCTCTTAGGCTGTTACCATATTACAGTCGACATATGTCACTAGTGACTCGTGTCATACTGAAGTCAGAAACCGCTGAAGATAGGAATTTGGTATCAAAAATTTCCCTTTCTGACATCATTTTGACGCAGAAATCACCAGTGGCATATGGCGACCATAATACGGTAACACCCTTACATTGTCAATTTTTTAGGCAGTTACGTTTAGAAAATCAAAGCGCCTGAATCGATAAAGGAGACGATAACAGTCATAAGTGTTCTCATTCTCAAAAAATCATTCTCCCATATCCCGAAACATCAGTTTTGTTGCATACTATCTTCATATTAAAATGTAAAAACCCAAGCTATGCTATAATTTACAATTTAGTTTCGGTTCTTTTTTTGTAATACCTTTTTGTGATACTAAGTGTCATAATAGTGCTCATGGTCGTGATCGTTTTTGAATCCACCTTTGATGGCTGATAGCCTAGGAGAGTGATTTTTCAAATGTTGTTTTGAGTGAATTAAATTCACTGAAATCCCTGACTTTAAGAAAATAAAAATAGTACAATGTATACCTGTTGGTTGCAACCTAGTGATTCGTGGGCCATAGATTCGTCATCTCTAGGTGCTACGATATTGTAGTCGAGATATGTCACAGGCGACTTCCGCGTGGAATATCTTCAAAAGTAGCCAGAGATAGGAATTTGGTACCATAAATCCCCCTTTCTGTTCCTTCATAATGACTAGTTCTGGTATCATTATAACACGTATGTCACCTGTACCATATCTCGACTGTAAATATGGTAGCACCCAGTAGGTGCTACCATATTGCGGTCGAGAAATGTCACAGGCGACTTCCGCGTGGACTATGTTCAAAAGTCGCCAGAGATAGGGGGTGCTACCATATTACTGTCGACATATGTCACTGGTGACTTCTGCGTCATAATGATGTCAGAGAGGGAAATTTATAGTACCAAACTCCCATCTCTGGCGCTTTCTGATGTCATTATGAAGGGGAAGTCACCAATGACATATGTCGACTGTAATATGGTAGCAGCCAGGAATTTGGTACCATAAATTACCCTTTCTGTTCCTTCATAATGACTAGTTCTGGTATCATTATAACACGTATGTCACCTGTGCCATATCTCGACTGTAAATATGGTAGCACCCAGTAGGTGCTACCATATTGCGGTCGAGAAATGTCACAGGCGACTTCTGTGTCATAATGATGTCAAAGAAGGAAATTTATCGGACCAAATTCCCATCTCTGGCGAATTCTGACGTCATTTTAACGATGAAGTTGCCTGTGACATATCTCGACCACAATATAGTAGCATTCATTCTTCCAGGAGATTTCCAGGACACAGTAAAAGGTAAAAATTTTAAGATATTGTAATTTTAAGACAGCTTGTCAATTTAAAATCCAACTATTTTTCACAGCTAAATTCTAATGATGGAAAAGTCGGATCGAAAGGATTAAGCTATCCCTAAAATAGAACACTAAGCTTTGATAGGATAAGATGATAGTTCTATGGGTTATCATGGCTCCCTTACTTCCTGTTCAAATGAAACTCCATCCCTTTATTTATTTGTCATAATTGTTTATTTTGAAAAATCGAGAAATTAAACCCCACTATCGAAAACAAGCACATCGAAAATAATACAAGGTAAAACCGGTGCCTTAAATAAAGATTCAAAATGTGTAAATAATACTTTTATAACACAGTTCAGAAAAAAAATCTTGTTTACACAGAATTTTCAAAGGATACACGACGAAAAATAACGAATTTAGTGTTACATAAAAAGAAAGGAAATAATACTGTCTAACAATAAACCTCGCCTTTCACTCTTAAGAGTTCAATCGATACGAGACTTATTTGTTCAAGATACTCTAGACACATTTTTTATGACAAACATTTCATGACAAAAATAAGTAACCGATAGTTTTTTTTGCATGATTTTATTTATGAGAAAGGTAACTTGAAATATTATGGTATATAACGTGCACACGGTTTTTTAAAAGAAAAAATATATCTCATGTATATCGTGCACCTAAAATTGACAAGTGACTTTCGAGAATGTAAACCAATTCTTACGTGGACCCAATGAAACAAGCTCTAACGTTTCTTCATTGTCATTCTAAAGATGATTCCATTCTTAACCCCTTCCGGTACGATTTAATAATGAAAAACTGTGCTTGAAGTAACCATTTATTTTTTATTTAAAAAACTTAATTTATTTTACAATTCTTACATATTCTTAATTAAAATCCACTTTTTACATAGTGTTAAGTATCAGAAACGGTAAAATTAAGATAATAGTCTTCAAGCTAGTGGTACTTTTCAAAACAAAGTGCAAAGGAATTCTGAATTGTTTACATCGCCAGGGAGTCTCACTTCTAATTTGATTCTTGTAACACACACGGCATTTCTTAGTAGGTTTTCTTTTATTCTGACTCATCAATTTGGCAGTGACTTGTATCAAGAAACTTTAAATAAACAATATGTAATAGTGACCTGGGATTTCCACAAGTAACAAAAGTGTTGCTAAATTCAGTACACTAGAAATTTTAAACTGAATTAATTATCATATTTATCAGTAACTTTAGTCGCATGACGAGTGCAGCTCGTCATTGTGCGGTATGGAATGAAAAACCAATGACAAGCTAGACTAGTCATTTTACCGGAAGGGGTTAAAGAAGTCCTTAAATATTGTTATCGGTTGTCTGAGGTTACTGGGAGTGGGGAGGGGGTTGCTCATTTACTCTGAAATGACAGCATGGGGTGAAATTGAAGATCTCGTATATCTTTTACATGAGGCTTATACGAAGAATTGTATTTTCTTCTTTCCTCTTCATTCTACAAGAAAAGAGTGTTTTGCGACAGTGTGCGAGTAAGATGGAAACGAGATCTAGGTATACTGAAGCATTGTAGTTGCATGTAGTAAAATATACAACAGAAAATGGGAACCTGGTTTCATCGGAAATTTGACTTTCAAAGTTAACAACTAGTGTATAAAAGAAGCTCAATAGTATAAAATATAAATTCATTTCTTCTATTTAGTAATATTTCCCTCTTTTTATTTCCTTTCTTAGATACCTATTTTTATTATAGGCATACCGTGTGATTACAGTGAAAATTTTAAGTAACAACTTGACTCCTGAGATTTTGGCTTAATTTTTTCTTAAAAAATAAGAGATTGTGTTTTACACGAGAAAATATTCTACTTGCATATAACGCTCAATCCCTCCTTTAAGTAAAAAAAGGTCAAAAATTTTATTTCGTACGTAGAAGTTACCATAAATTTGACATAAAATTTACTCTCTAAATTGTATATTAGTTGGTACAGACACAAAATGAATCAACCACCAACGTTGTTTTAAAGTCATCCTTCACCTGACTCTAATTTTAATCCAAATATTTCTATTTTAATCCGAAGAACTAAGCAATCCTAGCTCTTAATTCCATGGTTCTCATTCCAATCTGAATGATTTCTAGGTTTCTGGTAGTAGGTAACTTGTTGAGAACTGCTAATGAGTGCAAAAATAATGAATATAGTTACTAGCCCTGTTATATAAAAGAAGTTTAATAGGTTTTGGAGCGCTACGGTCTACTTTTTGCAACACGAGGAATAATAAAACCGGAACCTACTACTTAAAGCCGATACCGAATGGCTGCGAACATCCATGCCATACTGGGATTCGAATCCACGAACTCCGGTTCCGAAGGCCAGCACCCTAATCATTCGGCCACCGTTAGGCAGAAGCTTAACACGAGTGATACAATGATAAAGCAACACTATTGAGTTTTTCTAGTTTTATTTTCTTCCATCAATGGATGTTTTCTCTCACATGATTAGCTGAAACAGTACAAATTATTAGGTGGGGAAAAAGGAATCCATTATTTTTTTGGGTAGATGGCTGTAGTGATCGTTATCTTGTAAAGTAACGATCAAACAATTTCAAATTTACACTCATTGTCAAGATGACATTTTACACTTAAAAATTTTTTTTACTGTTTTTTGTTTGGTCCAATCAGTTGTGAGTTACAGGGTGTTAAAAATGGAAGTCAACAAAGAGAAAATTCGGTACATTTTACAGTTTTTCTTTGATAAAGGCGAAAATGCAAGCCAGGCGGCTGAAATTGTGAATAGTGTTTATGGTGCCGATACTGTAATAGATAATTAAGTGCAATTTTGGTTTCGTCGATTCCGTTCAGGTATTTTTGATGTTAAAGATGCACCTCGCAGAGACAGTCCCATCGTCGAAAATGTCGATAAAATCACAGAAATGATCGATTTTGACCCACATGTTAGTAATCGTAGCATCACTCAGAAGCTAAAGATTGACCATAAAACAGTTTTAAACTATTTGCGCAAAGTTGGATTCTAAAAGAAACTCGATGTTTGGGTGCCACACCATTAACACACACACAAAAAAAAGAAACATGATGGATCGAATTTCCGTCTCCGAATCCTTGGCAAACTGAATGAAATCGACCCATTTCTTAAACTGATGGTGACTGGGGATGATAAATGGGTTAAATACGACAATATTGTGCTAAAACGATCGTGATCAATGAGCAGTGAAGCAGTTCAAATGGTGTCCAAACCTGGACAAACAGCCAGAAAGTTTCTACTGTGTATTTGGAGGAACTGGAATTGAATCATTTATTATGAGTTGCTTTCGTATGACCAAACACTAAATTCAGATCTCTACTGTCAACAACTGGACCGTTTGAAGCTAGCGATTGACCAGAAACGGCCAGAATTGGCCAACAGAAGAGGTGTTGTGCTCCATCAGGACAACGTCAGGCCATACACGTCTGTAGTGACTCGCCAAAAACTCGGGGAGCTTGGTTGGGAAGTTTTAATGAATTTACCATGTAGTCCGGATCTGGCACCAAGCGATTACCACCTTTTTCTCGCATTGCAAAACTTCCTGAGGAATAAGGAATTGAGATCAAGAGAAGATTGTAAAATTACTAGAGTTTTTCTCCAATAAGGACCAAGACTTCTATCAGAGAGGCATTATGAAATTACCTTTAAAATGGCAACAAATTATACAACAAAATGATGCATATTTGACCCAAATCGGACAATCCGAAACATGTTAAATAAAGTCATTAATTTCATTCAAAAATAATGGATTTCTTTTTCCCCAACCTAATATATGACAGTTTGTATTCTGTGTATAACACGTATCGAAAGTTTTTGCTCTAAATGTTTGAAAGAAAAGAGCGCATTATGCATATTAATATAGAACATATACCCTTCCGAACTCCCACAGGTAAATAGACCTTGTTTTATATGTATGTTTGTATGTATGTGTATATGTATAAATAACAGACATCTAAATAGCTATATCTTTTTTTCCTTCTCAGTTTTTAATACCAAATTTCAAAGCCTTAAAATGTCAGATAAAAGAGTGTCTTCCGATTTAAATTCTTTTCACCCATTTTTCAAAGCTGGAATAACGTTGGAACCACATTTTCACCTGCCCCATTAAAATAGTATTGCTTCTTCAATAACTAAATTGCTTCCTGTGTGGTTTTCGAGCTAGCTTAAATGATCAAGGTTCACTCTTGTCTTTCAAACATTCCTGATCAATCTTTAGTCTCATGGGAACAAAATCACATGACTCGCTCACTCTGGAGTTCCACATCGTCAAAAGATGTATTAATCTTGGAGCACTCTATTTCGAACGGTTGCACAGTAGAGAAGGTCAGTTAGACCGATTATTTTTATCCTCATTAAATTTATAATAAGTTATACAACGTTGCAAAGCTGGACTTGTGTTTCTGATGGCGTCATGACTGCAATTTGAACAAGAGTTCTTTTTGCCCAGCAAGTCCAGGTAAATCAAATAAGAGGGGCTACTTTTTCGTGTAATCGGAGAGGAATATTTTCACTAGTTACACACTCACCTATATATTTGTGTGCAGGGTATTATACCTGTATACAGCACCGTAGATAGAAATTATATTCGGAGGGAGACCAAGGGGAAAGACTGTCTTCTTGTCAGAACTTCTTAAACGTTATTTCGAACCATATAGGATTAGTGGACAATTATCGGATGTTACATCGCAGTTGAACCCTGTGAACGTACTGGCCGAAAGCGTTAGTTAAAGGAAGTCACCCACGACTTGGGGCTGAAAACGTACAATGATCCAGACCAACAGCAGAACGCTGTTGACCCCTAAGGAGAAAGAAGTGCACTAAAAATTTGGCGTGGTCGGTTTGTGCGCCAATCTGCCATTCCGCTGGTCTCGGGTTCTAACGCAAGTTCACCAGTTTTTATTTAATTATAATTTAAATGTAAATATATGCAAATTTACTTGTTCTTTCGATTAGCATGCAAATCTTTGTTTCCTGGAAAAGCTGGAGTTGGTCTGTTAGACCCTTATTGGTTCTTAGGTTGTATAAATACAGCCTATTTTCGAACTATCAGGCAGTCTGATTTCTTCTCCTGTAAGGTTCGGCGGGTTGCTTCTGGTTGGTCTGTTAGACCCTTAGTGGTTCTTAGGTTGTATAAATACAGCCTATTTTCGAACTATCAGGCAGTCTGATTTCTTCTCCTGTAAGGTTCGGCGGGTTGCTTCTGGTTGGTCTGTTAGACCCTTAGCGGTTCTTAGGTTGTATAAATACAGCCTATTTTTGAACTGTCAGGCAGTCTGACTTCTTCTCCTGTAAGGTTCGGCTGGTTGCTTCTGGTTGGTCTGTTAGACCCTTAGCGGTTCTTAGGTTGTATAAATACAGCCTATTTTCGAACTATCAGGCAGTCTGACTTCTTCTCCTGTAAGGTTCGGCGAATTGCTGGATTGTGAATAAAGTCTGAAATTCCAAATCTTGGTACTGATTGAATTCTTCGTGACAATATTGGTGGAAATTATGTTAAAAAAGGAATTAAAGTACAAGATTTCGTGTAATAAGCACAACTGATAAAATAGTACACTTATGTGTTTTTCATTAAAAAAAATTACTTGAAGCATTAATGTACGAAATCCTGCCGAAAACATATTTAGGAACATGTTAAATGTAAGGTATCAGAACTGCTTAGAGAAAAGCAAATATGAAATTTAAACAACTTTGAGTATTATAATCTGTCTCCTTTAGTGATCAGTTGTCATTTTCAGTACCGTAGAATGCCATTCATAAAATATAACAAAAAAGTAAGATAAAAAGATTTATTTTATATCACAGGTAAACACAATTCTGTAAAATTAAGCCTTATAATAGATATAGCTATTCTTTAGGATTTCAGTCGATGTACCTTCCTATAAAGATATTTTATGTGCTGTGTTCCAAAACTTATAAAATGTCGATCAAAATGACAAAATAATAAATAATAACATATACTCTATATGCTATTATTCATTATTAATTTTAGGACATTGCATATAGAGTAAACATCTACGTACAACATAAAGGAGAAAAAAAACTTTCCGGAAAAACATAAAACTAAAATACAAATAATTTTTCTACTGCTGCTAAAAAAAAAAAAAAAGTTTAAAGCATTAATAGGTTAAATGAAATACTTCGTATAAATAAATTATAACTGATGAAGTTTCAAAGACATAGTTTGAGCTTATTAAATAAATAAAAGTGCCTAACATTTCTTTCGAAATACTTAAAGTAAATAGCTATAGAATTCGTCATTCGACGTTGCTCTCATGTTGGCATTTAATTTTGAGACCAGGAGATTGCTTTATTAGATTTCCTTAACAACACGTACGTGGCTTGCTGTGGAAACCACTTTCTTGTAATATGCATTGTCTTGTTCTGTTGCTAATCCGATAATGGTTGTTACGGCCAAAACTAAAGACTTATCAACGCTTTACTTACAGAACACTTACCCTATATTAGACCTAAATATTTGTTTTCTACAAGCACTTGAGAGATTTTCCCAAATAAACCAGTTATTTCTTTATATAAGTTTTTTAGGAAATAAACAAGAAAACGTTAACTAAAGAACATTATTACGTGACGGATTTAGAGAGAAAGAATCTCATGTAGAAAATTATTGAGGCATTACATCGAATTGTCTCTTTACAAGACATTTTGAATCTTCTAATATTATGTTTTTAAATTTTCTAAGATAATATTTAAGTTTATTACACATCGTCTTTAGTTCTCAGTATTTTAATACGATATGACTGCAAACCATAATTAGCTGTTATTTAGGAGAGTTCGTGGATTCGAATCCCATTCTGGCATTTTTGTTCGTAGCCGTTCGGATTCGGCTTCAAGCAGTAGGTCCCGCTGTCACTAATTTCTATGTAGCAAAATATATACCACTGTGTTCTAAAGTAAACCAAGAAAACAACAATTAAAATAACACAATTAATATATATATATATATATATATATATGCATATATGCACATATATATATTTTAATTATGTTATTGTGTATATGTATATGTTTATATATATATATATGTATATGTTTATATATATATATGTATATATATATATATATATATATATATATATATATACACACATACGCACACACATATATATTTATAGATATATATGTCAGGTCTAAAAAAGGGGTAGTTGGGTATTACGTGAGTTATGAACGATTTTAAAAAAGGAACTCTTTTATAATAATAAAATAAATGGAAAAGACCCACGCTCGCGTAAGCTTTTAGGATAATCCGGTCAGGCAGACGCATTTTGGAAGATTTGATGAGTTTGCAAACAGATAAGAGTCAGTTAGAGTGTGTTGACATGCAGCTGTCAACACCTTTTCCCCGCTTAGCTCCACCACGAAAAATAAAAATGGAGCAAGTTGCTTTCAAATGGAACTATGATTTAATAAACTTATCATTACCAAGAAAGACTGTTTTCTATTCGCCTTACTACTAGATCACGATATATATATATACTTCAATATATCTACAATAAATATATCTACATATATATATATATATATATATATATATATATATATATATATATATATATATATATATATATATATATATATATATATATATACACATACACTGTTCTGCCCAAGAGGGCAAGCCCCTCTACACTCCCACAACCAAACAAATATCTGTAAACATATATGCATTTTTAAAATTCCTTCTCTTTTACATTATTTCTTCGAGAGGAAATCAAATTTGGCAACTAAACTCTAAGTTATAACAACACATTTGTTAACTTGGCGACATTTTTTGCACTTATTCCAAGCCACTTGACAGTCATCTCCATTGTACATTTTCGTTAACCATTTTTCTAATTCAAACAATCAAACTGTAATTTTCCAGATTTTGATATTGTATGACAGTTAAGAAAATACCAGAATACTCGGATTCAAAGCTACAAATATCCCAAGAATATTTGGTTTATACCTCACATGTTCTTCAGGCTACTCTTAATAAGCAATGATTTCCACTTTATACGATACTCCCCCCTTTCGCTTTTTGATCTATATTACCACCGACTGAGAGGCGAGCTTTTGACATAGGTAAAATACAATCTGGAAAATACTGAATTCGTAGTCTTCTCGAAGCTTCTTTGGTATATTTAAACTTTCGGTTTAAATATACCAAAGTTTATACAATGTTATTACCAAACTTTTAACTCTCTTCAGTGGCGATAATTCGCCAATCTTGGTAGTTATTGTACCGTCCTAACCTTCAGGAATTTTAGTAACAGTTCCAATACTTGCATGCTGATTTTTCTATCGAAGCAGTGCATTTAACCATAAGATTACGTTGAAAAGGTACTTTGAGGATGTTGCGTATTTACAAGTATATATATTTTGAGCCATTATATAAGAGAAAATAGGAAGTTTCATTGTGTTTTCATCACATTATAAGACTTATAATAAAAACGGCATTAATGGGCTTTGAATAATCTTTCCGTCTTTTTTTTATTTTCCAGCTCGACAGCGGAGACAACTCCACCAGTTCCCTCTTCAGTGAATGGAGCAATTGGTCGAAATGCAGCAGACAGTGCAGGCAGTTTAGGAAGCGGTATTGCTTGAAACCGGACAAATGCGAAAGCAGAACTCAGAAGCTTTTCAGGTAATCTCGCTGTCATGCTATTACACGTACCGAAAGATATTCTGCTTATTACTCTCCAAACGTATCATCTTCGACAAGGCTTCATCCCTTCTTCTCTCACCAAAGTACTTCTCTCTGATAACAAAAATTCTTTTTTTCTTAACTGCCCTAGTCTCTTTGGGTTTCTTATGAATTCTTTGGTAGTTATGGTCACTCCACAGACAGAGGGCAATCGGTTTAGCCCCCCCTCCTAAGCCCTAAAGGAAATGTTAAACGTTACAAAGGTTGAAAACCTGTTTGAAAAAACAAAAGAATAAGAACATTTGTTGTACCTTGTTACATATTCATTGAAATATCCAATCGCAAATGATTCATAAATGATTGAGTCCATGAACTAGCAAAGAAAAAAAAAGTATAAATTTTAATTTATAATTTATATATATATATACATATATATATATATTATATATATATATATATATATATATATATATCTATATATATATGTGTGTGTGTGTGTGTGTGTGCGTGTATGTATGTATATATATGTATATATGTAAATATAAATATATGTATATATATGTATATAAGTAAATATACGTATATATGTAAATATAAATATATGTAATATATCAAAATTATTTAACTTTAATATTTCTTCAAAAACCTCCTCTCTACTATTCTAATTCATTTAAATCTCTTTCCCAGCCTCTAAATGGTTTAAACAACGAAGTATTTTCCACTTAACATTCCTTTCTGTCATAAAACTGTAAACTTTCTGTCTATACAGCAGTTTCCCAGCTGTTGGCGGAACATGGTTTCGCGTTTTGCTGATATTGCATTTAATTCGCTTATTAAGTTGTTTTTTACTGTGGGAAAATTATTTTTGTCATCGCTCTTGGGTGCACTTCTGTCCGATCAGATTGAACTCTGTGGCTTTTGGTTGTATGTTGTCCAGAAGATTAGATGTACGTTGTTGCCGCTCTGGAATAAAGTTTAAATTAGACTTCTGCGTTCTCTTCAATGTCGGCCTGACTGCATTTTTATTATTGCTAGCTGTTAAGCTTTCTCCTTGTGAAGGAGTTTTATAAAAAATGGATTACACACACACACACACACACACACACACACACACACACACACACATATATATATATATATGTATGTATATATATATATATATATATATATATATATATATATATATATATATATATATATATATATATATATATATATATATATATATATATATATATGTGTGTGTGTGTGTGTGTAAGGAAAATTCTCAGGGGTTTTCAAAACTTAAATCAAGGGTAAAAATTCCCGCTTCATTTTCCATTCCCCTTTTTAACCCCTAACCTAAATTGACCACTAGGGATACAATTTACGCCCGCAAAGAAGGGACCTGGCCAATCATAAACCTACATTTCCCTAGCGGACAATTTAGGAAATTTCCAAATAAAAAGGAGATACACGTTGTCGGAGACAGATTTTTCTAGAGATATTTTCCCACAGATGTTGACCCAGGTGTTACCTGTCTTGTACATAGAACTTCATACTAGCTGACCCTTCAGTTTATCCTGTCCCTATGATGAAGTGGGAACCCGTCCACCAACGTTATCTTAATAAAGGTCTTTAGCTGAAACGGTATCATATTTATGGCCATGACTGCAACCACCCATCGAGAAGTCCGTCTGATTACATATATGTATATATGTAAATATAAGTATATGTATGTATGTGTGTGTTGTAAAGGCCTGATTGGCCATCTCACTTAAGGTGCATCTATGGAGATTTGTTACTCAAAGGAAACACATAAACTCAAAGCCTTATTTCAACAGGTTTATTTGTCATACGATCTTCCGGGCGTTATTGGCCCAGAGAGCCGGATTACCACGAGAAAAATGAATGACGAAAATGAGGTGTTATCCAACTAGGTGTTAATTCTATGGTCACAGTGTGACGATAACGTACGTTATAGAACGTAATATAACGTAAGTTATATAAACGAATATATTAGCAATGCCGACGTACAAAATTTAGCTAGGGGAATGGCGTTCGTCAATAGACTAATATGAAATTGAAGAGAAAAACGGAAGTTTCGCCCAATGACTGAAAAAGGTGTATTTTAGATATAGAATTGCATAAATTTTTAGAACGATATTTAGATCTTAAAACAAATAATTTTGTTAAAAATTACGACATATACACACACATATTATACGGGTGGCCATAATTAAACTGACAGTGCTCACAGTGTAGCGATCTATTTGAGAGAATGACGCCACATTTTGTAAGAAGATTAAACAAGATGGGGGACGAAGGATTCCGCGAAAAAACAAATTAGTTCCAAAAGTCACCGATAGGAGAATATTTGGCGCTGCGTTATAGAAAATAGAGTGTTAACAAATGCAAATTAATACAGAATAAAATTACCTTTTATTATGCACATTTTCTGATTTAGCTCAAGTGCAATATGGCAACACTTTTATAAAAGCGTAAAATCTACATAAACACCGATAAAGTCTCGTGATCTGCAATATCACGTACGCTGAGCAGCAGAAGAAGTTCTTTATTCAAATTTCACGTTACATGCATTGGCACAATTAAGAAATTAATTTCCGTATTGATTTGCATTTGTTAACACTCTATTTTCTATTACACAGTGTCAAATATTTCCCTAGCGGTGACTTTTGGTACTAATTTGTTTTTTCGCGGAATCCTTCGTCCCCCGTCTTGTTTAATCTTCCTACAAAATGTGGCGTCATTCTCGCAAATAGATCGCGCTACAGAACTGTGAGCATTGTCAGTTTAATTATGCCACCTGGTATGTAATTAAAAAAAAATTAATTAAACCGCCGGTTATATAGAAATAATTAGAAAGTTTTGCTCCTACTGTTTTTACTTGCCCTGGTTGTTGGGTAAGGATAAGCCTAAGGAAAATCCAGTTAAGATTACTAAGGCAGTCGGACCATTTCATAAAAGTGAAACAACGAATCCATAGCGGAACTTAGCTTTTATTTTAAGAGCTCTGAAAACAGCATGCTACTCTGGTAAAAGCAGAGAAGTAAATGATACATTGAAACACTGTGGTTACAGGGTTGGCCCACAGCTAAATCCGGAATTTTTCCCCAGAGAAAGTAGCTTAGTCAGCTATGTTAAAAATCAGACAATTAGATCATTGAAAAAAGTGAACAGTTCGCCGGGGCAGCTGAAAATGTGGCGGGTGACAATAAATTTGCATTTATTTCAGAGTTAGCTTTGAGACACCACCAAATATTTTAATTCGCGGACACTCCTTTAGATAAGATATTTTGTGGCTGGGAAAATAGATTTGAAGGAGTAAGAATGGGAAAGAGGAGAAATTTTAAGACATAAATTACGTACAATAATTTTGATGTATTACATATACATACATGTAATTAAAAGTTTTAATAGATTTTTTAGTTTTAATGGTCTTTTACGTATTTCATCCAAACAAGTGTAAGATTAAAAAGATTAATAAAGTGATCAATACGAAATCTTGATTTTTTTCTTATAGTTTTAGTATGATATATTGAGCTTTGCACGAAACAGTTGCACTTTAGTATTAAGTCCTTCCGAAGACAAAATTCTGGGTGCGCTCCAGGACATGTTAAACGTGGAAACCAACAACATCCATTCTCGTCTCTTCTTAATAAGGTGCATCTATTGTATAAATTTCGTTATACCTTTCTTCCTTCATTTCTGTCACTCAATTTTCTAATGCAGTTGAGCCTAAAAATAACATTAACGCTAATATATTGCTTGCTAGTGAATCGAAGTCCTGAAAGATGATCCTCGTACCCAAATGCTTTGTGAATGTTTTAACTCGTTGTTGTTGTTATAAATGCCACTCGGACGAGTCAAGCACGTAAGTCGGTGGTTTCAGTGAAGGGTAGCACTTTTAGTTTGAATAGCATCGCTGGTGTGAAAGAACGACTTGACTCAAAGTGGGTCCTCATAATTTAGAAGCAGGGAACCAAGTAGAAAACCCCCAGGATTTCAACCACGTCCAGATATCGTTTGAACTATGAGGACATCGCGCTCAAGAGTCTATTTTACGTGCCCCAGCAGCCATTGATGAGCACGTCGGATTGTTAGCCAACTAGATCTACAAATTCATAACGGTTATGCGCTCGATGGCTTTGCTGAGCTACCACAGCTTACGATTCCAACCTAATATTGGTTTACATAATTATAAGACGTGTTTATATTTTTGTATTTTCTTCATTATTTTCTAGTTCTTTTTGTTTTAACTTAGGGCGTGCCATTCCTCCAAATGCCGCAACAAGTTGCTAGTGATGGCCAATCCGGGCAACTCTCACGAGAGGCCTTCGAAATCCCGAATCATGTTGCATCTCCAACAGTACATCTACAGCGAGTGGTCACAGTGGTCTCCGTGCTCAAGATCTTGCCATACCAGAAGAACAAGGTAACAGTGCTTCAAAACTTTCTAAAGGCTATTCGTGGGTGGTTGATTGGTAATTTTAAGTTTAGAATCCCCATCCTGCGCTTTGTACGTTTTCAAGATTTAATTTAAACGTTTGAGTGCGGCGAAGCGTATCACTCTTCTCATATATTCTGTCAAAAATGCGTGTAAGTGCGATCGCGGTGCTGTATGTTACTATAAGTTTTCCATTAATTGAGAGTAAAATAAGACTTAGTCTCTAGTGTGAAAATTATAGTAAAATGCAGCAGTGCTATCATACTTCTATGCCTGCAAAGAGCCCAAGGGCTAGAATTCCTGTCACTGATTACCTGCCGGGCCGCAGTTTGAAAAAGTTGAACAATAACCTCTTACCTATTATACAATAACAATTAATAGTTGAATTATTAATTATAAAACAATGTAATAGAAGAATTATAAAACACTTTGCTTTCATTTTAATGGGAAAATTGAGGTCGATCAGCCTTCTTTACAAGGACAGGAATGTCAACACCGATGTTTGTCGTTGCCAGCCGAAGAATGTCTAACAATAAACTGTCTGGGAGAGAGCTCCTGTGACTATTCTTGATAAACTTCATCGCCGAAAAAGCGCCTTCGCATAAATATGTGCTCCCAAAAGTCCTAAGTCACGCAGATTTGGAAACCTTTCAGATGGAAGCAACTTGAAGAACTAGAGCCCCCTTTCAGTTCTTCTTTGAAAGAACAGGTCAGCCTGGAGATCACAGTGCTCTAATTGTAGGTTGGGCTGTTGTTCTTCAATGATTGCTGTGACTGGGTTACTAAATACAGCCACGTCATTCTTGATGCTCTCAAAATCTGAAAATCTCGTGTTGAATTCATCAATAATAGTCTGCAACTCAGGGCAAAAAATCCAGCTCTTCCCCACACTCTGACTCCAAACGACTGCAGCTGGCAGTGAGATAAGTTATTTTTTTCCAAAGTTTTATAGAAAATGTTCAGCTTTTTCTAAACCCACTGATGTGTGCCATTCTGTCAGACACCAGTTGGCCTCTTCCTTGTAGAAAACAGAAATATGCTGAATAAGAAGTTGGAGGGCCGCAGAATATCTGTTGGCGATCCTCATGTGGCCCGCGAGCCGCCAGTTGGACAGCCCTGACGTATATCATTCCTTTTTAGTTTGTAGAATTTTTACTTGCTGATACCTAGTCAAGAATGTATTGTAATCACAAAAAATTTCAGTGTTCAGATTTCAACGGAAATACTCATTTCGACAATACCTGAATCAATTGATAAGTTTTACGGAGTATTACATCTATATACATACGTGATCTATATAAAGCTATGAGCGGACGATGATTCTTTAATATGTAAAACAGTGCTCGTAAAAGTGTATATCGGATTTCCACAATGTATTATATTTAAGCCTTTTCTAAGAACATCAACAAATAAAGAAGTTGGCATTAATTTATTCTCCCTTTATTTTGTTATGTGCTTTTTTTCCAATTTTGCATTCATATTTCACTCATATTTTGTTTATTATGAGCTTTTCCCCAAATCTTAATGAACTCGTTAAATTAAACGTTAAATGTGCCATTCATATGAATTTCAACAACTATTGAAATATAATTGGCATTAATTCTTTCCTTATTTTGTAATGTGCTTTTTTTGACTTTTGTAATTATTTCTCATATTTTGTTGTTTATTATGAGCTTTTCCCCTAATCTTAGTGAACTCGTTAAATTAAACGTTAAATGTGCCATTCACATGAATTTCAACAACTATTGAAAAACAATTGCCATTAATTTATTCTTTCCTTATTTTGTACTGTGCTCTTTTTGACTTTTGTAATCATCTCTCATTTTGTTGTTTATTATGATTTTCCAAATCTTAGCGAACTCGTTAAATTAAACTTAAATGTGCCATTCGTATGAATTTCAGCAAATATTGAAAAACAATTGGCATTAATTTATTCTCCCTTATTTTGTTATGTGCTTTTTTTGACCAATTTTGCAATCATCTCTCATATTTGTTGTTTATTATGAGTTTTCCTCTATTAGCGAACTCGTGTTATATTTAAACGTTAAATGTGCCCTTCACATAAATTGCAACAACTATTGAAATACAATTGCATTAATTAATTATCCCCTTATTTTGTACTGTGCTCTTTTTTGACTTTTGCAATCATCTCTCATATTTGTTGTTTTATTATGAGCTTTTCCCCAAATCTCAGGTACTCGTTAAATTAAACTTAAATGTGTCATTGTATGAATTTCAACAACTATTGAAATATAATTGGCGTTAAGTCTTTCCTTATTTTGCATTGTGCTCTTTTTTGACTTTTGTAATCATCTCTCCTATTTTGTTGTTTATTATGAGCTTTTCCCCAAATCTTAGTGAACTCGTTAAATTAAACGTTAAATGTGCCATTCACATGAATTTCAACAACTATTGAAATATAATTGGCGTTAAGTCTTTCCTTGTTTTGTAATGTGCTTTTTTTTTACTTTTGCAATCATCTCTCCTATTTTGTTGTTTATTGTGAGCTTTTCCCCAAATCTTAATGAACTCGTTAAATTAAACGTTAAATGTGCCATTCATATGAATTTCAACAACTATTGAAATATAATTGCCATAATTAATTCTTTCCTTATTTTGTAATGTGCTTTTTTTGACTTTTGTAATTATTTCTCATATTTTGTTGTTTATTATGAGCTTTTCCCCAAATCTTAGCGAACGCGTTCAATTAAATATTAAATATGCCATTGGTGTGAATCTCAACAGACATTAAAATACAACTAGCATTAATTTATTCTTTCTTTAATTTAACATATGCTCTTTCTTTTAATTTTGTATTCATCACTCTGTAACATAACTATTTTTCTTAGCGAACTCGTTAAATTAAACTTAAATGTGCCATTCGTATGAATTTCAGCAAATATTGAAAAACAATTGCCATTAATTTATTCTCTCCTTATTTTGTACTGTGCTTTTTTTGACTTTTGCAATCATCTCTCCTATTTTGTTGTTTATTATGAGCTTTTCCCCAAATCTTAATGAACTCGTTAAATTAAACGTTAAATGTGCCATTCATATGAATTTCAACAACTATTGAAATATAATTGGCATTAATTCTTTCCTTATTTTGTAATGTGCTTTTTTTGACTTTTGTAATTATTTCTCATATTTTGTTGTTTATTATGAGCTTTTCCCCAAATCTTAGCGAACGCGTTCAATTAAACGTTAAATGTGCCATTCATATGAATTTCAACAACTATTGAAATATAATTGGCATTAATTTTTTCTCTCCTTATTTTGCATTGTGCTCTTTTTTGACTTTTGTAATCATCTCTCCTATTTTGTTGTTTATTATGAGCTTTTCCCCAAATCTTAGTGAACTCGTTAAATTAAACGTTAAATGTGCCATTCACATGAATTTCAACAACTATTGAAATATAATTGGCATTAATTCTTTCCTTATTTTGTAATGTGCTTTTTTTGACTTTTGTAATTATTTCTCATATTTTGTTGTTTATTATGAGCTTTTCCCCAAATCTTAGCGAACGCGTTCAATTAAATATTAAATATGCCATTGGTGTGAATCTCAACAGACATTAAAATACAACTAGCATTAATTTATTCTTTCTTTAATTTAACATATGCTCTTTCTTTTAATTTTGTATTCATCACTCTGTAACATAACTATTTTTTCCAACAGCCATCTAGTTGTGACCCGAAGAAATTATTGTCAGTTGACTTCCAACAGCTGTTAGGATCCGTTTAAAAAATTATGTTTGGGACTAATGAAAATTCAACTGTTGTTTCTATATTTAAATGTTTAAGTGTTGTTTTGTAACTTGGCTCTTTTAAAATAGGCTAATAAATAAGTCGAGAACTACTCCGTGTTAGTGGTTATTGAAGAATGATCACAAATCATATTTTATTTATTATGAGCTTTTCCCCAAATCTTGGTGAGCTCGTTAAACTCTTCAGGACTTTTCGCATAGGTAAAATATATTCGAACAGCACTAAAAATGATAAAAATCCTACATATGTAGTTTATTTTTCTTCATTTCCTAGTTAGTGAAGATGAACGATGGCCGATTGGTTAGGGTGCTGGCCATCGGTATCAGAGTTCGTGGGTTCGAATCCCGCAGTGGCATGGATGTTCGTAGCCATTCAAAATCGGCTTTAAACTGTAGGTCCCGGTCTCATTACCCCCCCTGTTGCAAAAAAGTAGACCGTAATATCCAAACCAAGCTAGTGAAAAAAAATGTGCTTTTTCAACCTTCGAATTTTATAAGTAAATAAAAAATTTAGTAATTAGCTCTTTCACGTAATTAAACTTTAACTAACGACAAAATCATTTCTAAGTAATGCTTATGCCTTTGACTGAAAATTTGATGAGTAAAATTTGAAACCTTTGCCCTTTCACCGCCACAAAAAATATACTACCTTCTCAAAGTCGATAAATTTATAATGTTTTATTATACTATCTGCTATAAATCATTAAATAGCATCATTAAATGATACCTTCATTTTGTGGCAGAGAGAACGTCTTAAGAAAGCTGGTAAATAAGAATTTAACTCTCTGAGGATTACAGAATTTTTTTCTTATTTTAAAATTTATGTCTATGGATTATACATTATCCAGACCAAGGAAGAATTACGGCATATATAATCTTATTAACTCGGTATCGCAATGCAACTTCGTACGCACGTCTCTTACTTTTTTTCTTCATCTCAGGTCCTCAAGATTAGAAGTACTTTAACAAAGCTCCTAATTTAGTATCATGAAAGAGTTTAAACAAATTCACCATCAGTTAAATAAAATAATGAAATCTCCAGGGTGAAGAAGTATTACAATACAATGAGTAAAAGGTTTAAATTGGAAAGCTACGATTCCTTTTATTTGCTACACGAGGGATAATGAAACCGGGACGCAAATTTCTAATACATACATGAATCTTGCAACCGGGGAAGGGTAGGATTAGCTATATGACTTAATGATTGAAAAACTCCTTTGCTGAAAATGCGACCTTTTAAGTGAGGTTATAATCATATTGTAATTGTAATACAACCTATACACAGTATTTGTACAAGGTAAAAAATGAGGCAGGTAAAAAATGGTTATATTGTTCAGAACTATTTCACTTCAATAATTTATTTACAAATATACTCCTCTAGAGTCATCATCCATTATTTATATCTTCATTTACACTATAATTATCACACACTCTTATAAGTAATATATTATTATTAACAGAGGCCTACGTTAAATTCTTAAATATTATTTTATAAATTAATATTAAATTCACAAGCATATTTATTTTTTCTCCTACGTCAGTCTTATTTAAGCCATAGTCTTTTCTCATATATGTCATTAACGATATTTGTAGGATATTTAAATAGTTTAAAATAGGAAATGATTTAATGTTTAAAAATAACTCACCTCGGTTACGATTTTTTTTTAATCACTTAAATTGGATAAATTTAATCGCTCTTAACCAGGGAAAATATGGATTAAAAGTTTTGCAAGGACATTATTAGCTGTCTCGAAAATCAGGGTTACATCTTTCGAGCTTGACGTTAGACTGACAGTGATCTATACCTTTTTTTAAATAGAATCGGATCGATAGTTTAGGAGAAGATAAACTTTATTCGCTTTGAATGGATGCCTCTATCCATTCCAGGTCCAACCGCTTCATAAATTCGAGGACAGACGTACAGATAACTTAGGCTATTATTATATAGGGGATAACTTACTTAATTTTATTGATAGATATTGTCTTCATAATAAAAATAAAATGACATATTAGCTTTTGCATAATAGCTTTTAAAAGTTTAACAGAAGAATTTTAATCGTAAAAGTATAAATACTTGAAAAACAACAACTGAGATTATAACTCATGCATGCTATCTCCCTCATAATTTCAAAGCATCCTTTTAAATTATTTTCATCAAATATTATCTATCGGTATTGCTCAAGTATTGCAAAGATAAATTTAGTATTCAAATTAAAATCTGAATATTTTTGAGGATTGGAATTTAATTTAAAATTTAGGTGCATAACTTAGAAGAACAACACAAATTGGCTAATGAAAAAGTGGTAAAACAAAAGAATGAAGCGTATTATCTTATTAGGTATGAAATAACAGATTTTTAATGTGACAGAATAAACACATTCCCAAATGACAATAGTCCATACTTACTCAAACTTTTAATGCTTATTAGAGTAACCTTGCATGCAAAACAAAAGAGAGAGCAATCACTTTTATTGCACTGCTCATTGGCCGTTGGGGTAAGTCCCTCCAGCGGTTGCAAAATCCATGTACATATTTGAAATTTTCACCCGGGACCTACTTTTTAAAGCCGATTCCAAACAGTTACGAATATCTATGCTAGGAAATGGATTAGGACACTTTAGTTAGTATAAAGAAGTGAAAACAGTTTTAAGGGTAATGACATAATATTTTCTCCATAAAAAATCACTTTTCTTTGAAAATTACTTATCGATTCTTTTATTTTTCTTCCAGAACGTGCCGATTGTCGGACATTTGTGGAAAAAACTCAGTGCAAGAAGATTACAAATCTTGTTACAGAGAGGGAGATCTCTGTGAAAAACTTTATTTGGAGTCTCTTAAGAGGCTGCCAGGATTCAATTATACAACTCAAGGTATGTGTATTACTTACATGAATAGAAATTTGAGAAAAATCGTGATTTAAGTGACCTTATATATGACCTATGTCGTTGAAATTCTATAAAAAAACTTTTTTTGTGTCTAGGAAGTAAGCTTAAACTTCTGCATTGTTTACTTGCAAGATAATTGTTGTTTGTGGGTAGTAATTCGTATGTTTTCTGTTCTTTCCTAAGATATGGAAAAAGGTCACCCTTTGGACAACATTAAATGCGGTATACCGGAAATAACCACTCCAGAAATTCGCATTGTTGGAGGAAGAAGAGCCATCAAGGACGGTTGGCCATGGCAGGTAATTTATGATATGAAAGACATTATATTCTATTGCTGTTGTTAACGTACATATTATGATTGAATATTTTCATGGATTCATATATCCGGGACAGGCGTATTCATCGTAAGTTTTCTGTTAAGCCTAGATACTCCGAATAGCTTAAAATCCCAACTTGGCCTCGAAACATAGCTACCATTTTCTCCCGATCATGTACCTCTCTGAGAATTTCTGAGCCAGTGGACTAAGGATAAGTAAAGAAACAGAGCTACAGCTTGCATTAAGCTCTGCTCTGAGATTTCTGCTGAGGGCACATGTAAGAAAATAAAACGAGCACAAAAATTATAGAAAAAATAAAGAGTTTTAGTGAATCCGTGAATTCATTAAATTAATAAATTTCCAATAGAAAGTTTAGAGATAGTAAAAATAGACAAATGCTGTGAGAAATTATAATATAATTTTATTTTTTTTTGAACTTTTACTTACTCATTTATTAAAAATATTATTATAAAGGTAATCGAAATGAAAGTGGCCCTGTCATGATTGCACCATCGTGTTAAGATACAGGAAACGTGTCATGACTTTTTAGAGGGCTCCGATTACTGGAAACGCATGCCATATTGAAAGGCCGTAAGCAAGGGAGGGGATTTAGGGGACCGGTCCCTTCTCGAAATTCAAAAATTCAAAAAGACCGTTTCATGGAAAGAAAATTGACCACGTGTGTGGGTGTATCATCTGCTTAGGTGTGTGTAAGGTCGCATCCGTCTCTGTCGGAGGTCGGGTGAACTTTTATTCTTTTGAACAATTGAAAACGGCAGTACTGTACCAGTAATGGTCCTTTTCGTCTCAAGATCATTTTCCGTAATCTATTGTATACCGTCTTCACTCCAACGAAACGATATCTGTGATAAATTGTTAACACTTATTTCTCAAAGTTTTGTAAACTTCAAAACAAAGCAATAACTTTTAGTGAATTTCGTAATGGAAATTAATCTGAAAAGGTTATAAAAGTTGAAAGTTTTTGATGAAAAATTTTCAGTTTTATGCCAGATCTAAAAGCAAAGAGATATCAAGAAAAGCATAAAGACATATTTCCATTTCAGGATAGATACTGAAAGAAATCAATTCTAATTAGAAGTCTTTTAAGTCTTTTCAGCCTGTTCTATTTCCCATAAGGCGATTTAAAAAAAAATAACAGAAAAAATATACGGATTTAGTTCAGGCAGCAAATATCTGATTTATTTGAAGTGTATCCAGAAATAAACGGAGCTTTTATTTATTTTCCTTTTATGGATTTATTCTGTTACTATCAAATACCCGGTAACACTAAATTATTCTGCCTCTATCCAAAGAGTAGTTTGACTTTGGTTCTATTTATTCACTTTGGCTAAAAATATACTTTATCTGTGATCAAAGGAGCAACATAAAACTGGATAAAGACTCATTTTCGGGTTCTCCGTGAATAATATTATGGGTTCGACCTTATGGTATCATGTTTTCCTTCTTCTTTTGCCTAACAGTATATCAGGAATTCTCTTCACAAAAGCTCTATGATTCATAATGTATAGCATTTATTTATAGTATACATCAATGGCTGATTATATGAAATATATATGTATATATATATATATATATATATATATATATATATATATATATATATATATATATATATATATATATATATATATATGTAATTCATTTACATGTCTGTATGTACACACACATGCTATATATTATAGTGACCTGTTTGGCCATCGCACTAAGATTGCAGATAAGATCGTGAAATCGAGATTGATTCGGCTGTTTTTAGTTTTCTGCGATTGGCAACGTAGAAAGAAATTGAGTTGAAAGCAAAATGGAGCGGAGGTTGTCGCGGCCATTTCAAATACATTTTTTGAAGAATAAAAGCTACTTCCTTTAGAATCGAGTTCAGGTCTGGGCTTTGGGCAGGCCAGTCCTGAAAGTAACAGGGATTCAACCCGTAAAACTGCCAAAATATAGGAAGCACATTGTCATCCAAAATAGTGCAGTAGGCCTCGGAGTTGAGTTTCCATGAATGGGGACCAAGAGTCCCAGTCCATACCAGGAGAAACACCCCCAGACCATGATTCCACCTCCGCCGAACAATACACGAACTGTTGGCACAATACATTCTGGCAGGAGACGTTCTCCAGGCAGATGCCAGACCCAGACCCTGCCATCCGAACGGTAAAGTGTGAACCTTGATTCGTAGCTCCAAAGAACCCGTTTCCACTGATCTACGGTCCAATTTCGATGTGCTTTGCACCACATTAATCGAGCAGCGCAGCGCTGTTGGACTTTGTGATAAAAGACTTATGGCACGACCTTGAAAACTAAGCAGATGTGCTTCCTTACGGATGGTATTCATTGAAACAATACTCCCGATGCCTGTTGAAACTCCTCGCGGATGAGAGTCATCGGTTGGATGCGGTTCTTCCGAATTTCTCTTGACAGCACTCGTCGGCCTCTATCTCCCAGTTTCGTTGGTCTGCCGACTCGGGGCACATTCCGACAATCACCGCTCACCTTCCACTTCTTAATCACATAGGCCACTGTCGATTTTCGGTACTTCAGATCGCTAGATATGTCCCTTAAGGATCGGCCACATTTCTGATACCCTATAATTATACCTTTCTCGAAATTAGAGTGCTCCGAACTGCATGGCATATTGCATGCGACCAATGCCGATGCTGTTTCCTGCACGATGTATACCGGCGGAGACTAGGACCACAGATATCGTCATTTGCATAGGTGTCCAATTACTTATTGGTAGACAGTGTAGAAGGGCAATCAAGCGCAAACAAATTGTTTTATTTCTGAATCATTTCTTCAACAATCTGAAATGAATCGAATTTTCGACTTTGTGCTACCACCTGCGTGAAACATTAAATCAAATTTGAATTCACATATGTGGTCTAGATGTATATGAAGGATCAATAAAGATAAAGTATCTTGAAATACTATTTCAAACTATTTTTTCATTACTTAAATTAGAAGTTTCACAGAGGTTGAATTTATCCTTAGTAAGGTTGAAAGGATTCCATTATATGCTCTCAAATTTTTCCACACATGATTTGAGCTTTTAATAACTTGCTTTCTGCAAGAATAATCCTATCAACAGATTCTACATGAATATTTAAATCACAGGTTGCTTTAAAACTCCTTGAGTTTTGAAAGTCAACAAAGTGTATTTAACTGACGCGTATTAAGCTTTTATGCGAGATTCCATTTTCCCAGTTAATGTTGTATGGGAAAGGAATGCGTTAAGTACGAATTCAAACTAAAGCTATTATCATCAACTTATCTCCAATGAAAATAAAACGATAGGTTAAAAATTACTGTCCTAAATGGTATTTAAATGCTTTAATACCAAGTACATCAAACTGTGTAGTGAGTACTTAATTTTGAATAACATTATCTGTACATATTCGTTAAGTTTATAATGGATGACAGTTTTCTAAACATTAAGTAATATATCAGCATCTGTAAATTTAGCTTATTCATTTCCATATTTTATTCACATTTAATAGCAAGTCTTTTCTTTAATACGTTACTTTTGAAATATTCCAAACAAATATTACGGGAAACTAAAATATTCTACACTGCATTACCAATTAATATTCCAATACTTTCCCTTTCCTTCTTCAGATTATTAGTGCGAAAAATATAGCCTATTGAATGAACTTTGTCCTTTTAAAGTTTCCTAGAACCGTTTAGCATTTCTCTCTGGAATTCGGCGTAGTATTAAATTCTAGTTTTAACCATTTTCATCCATCCAGGATTCTTCAATCCTTGACCTATAAAGCTCATTCTTTGTCAAATGCTTCAAATTCTTTCACGCGACTATTTTGTGTTGTTGTTTTTATTGATCAAATCAGATATGTGATGCAGAAAAACAGCCTTCTATTACAAATTTACTCTAACAGTTGGATTGGATTTTTTTATTCAGCAATATATTTTCGTTTGAAAGCGACTGTGAACTATCACATGGGTGAAATGTGATTGCAAACTCGATCTTACTGAATCTCTCTATATAAAATACTTTATTTGGTTGTTTTTATGTGTGTGTGTGTGTGTATTCGCTATGCATTTATTGATGGCTGGATAAATCTTCAAAACTAGCACATAGCCCGTCATATGACGGGATCAGTAAAATTTTAATTTTCCAGAATTGTAAAAAACCCTATGAGGCATGTAAAATTGGTTTGTTTTTTGGCTGAGAATTATCTTGCAACAAAAAATAATCTATGATTAAATTTAAATTTGTCACATATGTACCTAATCTATTATTTAATCCAAATATAAAAGAAAATTATTTACGATCAGTGATAAAACGTATGAAAATAATGCAGACGATATCTAAATAATTTAAAATAAGAAATTATTAAATGAGATGGTTAAAGGAATGACGTCATAATGCTAGAAAAAATGTTATTTTTTCCTATTTATTATGTAATAAATTGACATGTTTAATCACCTCCTAAAATGGGGGTTGATATAATGGCATTAAAAGCTCGAAAAGGGAGGAAAGGGGTGGAATTCGAACGTTTTAAAGACGATAGTAGTTTTCGCTGTCATATGAAGCCTATTTATACCAATTTATTTTAGAATGGGAACGATAGTTTAGGATGAGATAAACTTTACTCGCTTTGAATTTTCTAACCCTAACTCATCAAGAATCTAATAGGGATGTCTCTATCTATTCCAGGACCAACCGCTTCATAAATTCGAGAACACTTAGAACGAGATAACTTAGGTTATTATAAGATAGGGGATTTTACATGGTAATGCAGATCAACTCTGCTTACGTTTTAGACAAGTGAATTTGTTTGGTGGTCAAAGGTCCAGATCAAGGCATTGGTTTTCACAAAGTACCTCGCATTGAAAAATTCCTTCGAAAAAAAAAAAATTTGGATTAACAATGCCCAGTAGCTAATCGGGAATTTAGAACACTCACAGCAACTTCCGAATCAAAGTATTGAAAATTCTGCAAATTTTTGGGATCATTCTCCTGTAAAAGCTACGAGAAAACAATGCACTGTCCAATCAAGAGGTTAATTAAACTTTCCCCTGAGGCCAAAGGCGTGGGGAGATTTTTAAAACCTAAATTGGGTTTGGCAACTCTATTTGGGCTCTACTTGCTGTAGTTTCCTTAGTTACGAGTTAAAGTAATTGGTTTTTAAAAGTAATTTTATTCACATGATAGCATTTAAAACGTGTTATCAAACAATACAATTTGTCTTGCTTTTAAATCATATATACTTTACTTTTGTGAACCATGGTAACTCAGTCTGCAAAAGGCAGCGATCTCGTAACTATATGGTTGCAGGTTCAGGGTTCTAGCCGCCTTAGATCCGCCATGTTCTTTAAAGGTGACTGGGGTATGTAAAATATGTTCGCGGTCTCAATGTCCTATAAGTTCTTAAACGTGGCAAGCCAAACCTGGGAGGGGTCTTCTGATTGGTCCCTGCTTTTAAATTACAAGGATCCACTTTGAGCAAAGTAGTTCTTTCATCCTAGCGGTGCTTCTTCATAAAAAAGGAGCCCCTTGCCTTAATTCGAGTAGTCTAGGGCTCACGTCTCTGACTTATCCAAGAGGCATAAGTAACAACAGCTTGACTTTTTTCATTTTATCAATTTTAATTTGGTATATTTCCGTCCTTACAAATTCAGTTGCACCATTTTGTTTTTATTTAATTTTTAGAAACAAATTTAATTCCGTCGCTAAAAGAGTTACTGTCAGAAAAAGTAATAAACATTTATGTCACGTGAGTAATATTTTCATTTGTAGGTACAATTGAACACTTTAAACGATCTCTTTAAATTGTCTAGTAAAACCCTAGACTTTTCTGGTAGTTTGTGCAAGGGCAAATAGCTAAATGTCCCCAAAATTTAATTCTTTTATTTCTTTAGATTATATTTTTTAAATTCTTGATGACGATTAATTTAGATGAATTCGGTATTCGTTTGGTGATAATGAGTTGGTTTGTTTTCGAATTTGCTTATATTGTTAGAGTATTATAATTTAAAAACTAATTTAAATTTTGAAATAAATATAACCTTTATCTAAAAACCCTAATTACCCAAACCGAAGTATGGGTGCAAAATGGCTAGTTATGAAATAGAAATTAGAGGCAATTTTTTAAAAATATAGATCAATACATCTCTATGCAGCGCTTAACAAATTAATGATCACAAATTTAAGGTATGACAGAAGTTGCCCACATAAACAACTTTTATCTTACTATGTGAGGTCGAATATCAGATTTCTGAATTTGACAACACTCCCCTTTTGCAGAACCCGTCGTTCTCCTGCTATTCGTCCCCAGATATTCAGCAATATTCCAATACTGAGCGAGGTCCATGAGCGCTTAATTTATGAGGTCGCAAAACGGCAATTCGCATATGCGATTATACAAGGCTTATTTAAAAATTCGTTGATCGGATGGAGAACATATATTTATGCTTGCTCAACCAACTTTTGGAGACTGGTTTGTTCGTCGGTCTAAGACATGATACAGGTCAATCAAATAGACAAAATTCTGTTGTTTCAGATCAGCAAAATGTCTAACTGACGTACATGTTATTACCAAAGTGTCAATCATATGACTGTATGGCTTATGCTACGTGATGGAAGGTAAAATATTACCATCTCTAGAGGATCCAGGCCCTAAATGAAACGGATTTTCCACAACGTGTATCATTTGTACATAAGTTCTTGCTGTAGAATATACTGGGACAACGATTAGAAGTGTCTGTCCAGTTTACAGACGAGTCTAAGCTAACGACATATTCAATATACAGGACAAACATGTATGGACAACCATTAATTGCTTAATTATTCATCTTTATTTTACTTTCACAAATCACCTACAGTTAGCGATTCACTGTTTGCTTTCTGACTTCATATTGCATTGGGAAAGTTGTTTATTCCGGAAAGATCTATTAGTTATTATAGTTGTAACCATTAGCTTTTACACTTCTTGTAAATAAAACCCTGTTGGTATGCATATAGGTATGTTAACCATGTATTCCAAACGACTAATCAGTCTTGATAACGTTTTTTGCTTCTGGTAGATCTATAGAAGATTTTAAGCAGTTTAGATTAATTTGAGGCCTAGGGCAAAATACAAATATATCGTTTTCTTATCCTAACCTCATCGAACCATATACTAAGATGCAATTGAATAAAATTGTATTATGTTTAGCTTTAACTGAGACGTGTCCATAGATATCAATGTTAGCAAAGCATCAGTTATGTTATTTGTCTAATATAATAGCCCCCAGTGGGTTTAACAAGAAATTTTTATGAGGGAGTGGGTTCTCCCTTTCAAATCCTGTCTCAAAATTCATACAATAATCTTTCCATACATAAAATATGTATACAGCAATCCTTATAGGAGGTAGTGATTTGACACTCCATATCCCCCCTTCATTACGCCAGACTGGCGCTTTCCAAGCATAAAATAATACTTTTCG